>CM040117.1:158685606-159285606 GCA_022559845.1 Amorphophallus konjac
GGTTCAAGGAATGGAGGATTCACAGCGTAAAGAAAGGGTGGCAGGAAGCGTAGTTCCCGGCGTAGGTTTCATTGGCCAAAGGGGGGAGCTCTCGGCGCAGGGGTTCTCGGCGCGGTAATGACCGCGCCGGGAACCCGGCGCCGGGAGGCCCGCGGGCCGGGAAGGCTGTATTGTAAGAGGCTTTGTCTGGCTTGCTAAAGGGGCTAAAGCAAGGGGGATCTCTCGACGGAGTAGTTCTCGGCGGGGAAATTACCACGCCGGGAAGGGGCTAAAGGGTTTATGGCTTAGTTGCGATACTCTGCTCAGGAGATTTCTGGGATTTCTGGCTCGGATTGAGGCAAGATCTGGGCTGCAGGAGGGGATTACATGGGGGTTAGCATCAGTCGAAGGGCAGATCATCCATTATTGAATCCTCGTGGGACGTATGGCATTTCCTCTACTCACCTGCTGCTCAGACGGTCAAGAGATTGATGTCTCTGACCCCGAACGAGATGGGAGCTCGACAGACATCTATAATATCCGGGAAATTCATGATCCGAGGGGAAGGAAGAGGGGGGACAGAGCCCAATAACCCATTGAACGAGGGTTGAGGTTCCGTCTTCATCCTTCACCAGAGAACAGGCTAGGGAGGGGGCGGTCGAAACATGAATCGGAAAGCTGTAGCATCTGGGCAAATCGATATTCAGAAGAACAACCGATGCAAGAAGGGGAGAAAGACAGCGGACATTCCAATCAATCGAATGCTCAAACGAGCCATGTTGATCCTTCATTTCATTGCATCATCCCAAACCTATACAGATCGTAGAAGGTAAATGAAAGACAGAGATATGGAAATCGAGACCGGAATCCTCCGGCTACATTGATACATCGAGAAAGCCTCGCCAGATTACATCAAAAGAAAAGAAAAAAAAAAGGAAAGCATGGGGGAGGGCGGAGCATTGACTCCTTTCCCTCCCCGGCTACCCACCTGAATCTCCCTTTCTTCTTCTTCTCTCAGCTTCTTCTTTCTTTCCCTCTCGGTCTCTCTTCTGGCTTTTTTCTATCTAGTTTTCGTTTCTACTGTTCCTCCTCCTTCTCCGTCCTCTCCCTCTTCGAAGGGAAGGGTCTTTATAGCCGTCCCTTTTTTGCCTTCTCGGCAGGCACCTCACGGCGCGCCTCAGCTGAGGGCTTCCCGGCGCGCAGGCTCCAGCCTCTTGGTGCAGCCATTGGGCTTTGACAAGGTGGCTCCCGGGGCCACAATTACAGGCCCATTTAGGTCTCTTTGACCAGGCCTTTCATAGGCCCCTCACGTACATCAGTACCCAAGAGGGTCCCCCGTTGGTAATATATTTTGTATTGAGATCATTAGTAGGGTTTTCATCAGTCCACAAACAGGGGTTTCATCAGTATTGCCATCTGAATGATGACAAAACCGGGCATCATTTTATCGATATCGGCGCCTGAATGGTGACGAGATTGGACATCAGCTTTAGTCTGGGAAGACTTCAGCCGGGTGTATAATCTGTGGAGACGATTCTTCTTATGTTCTGACTTTGCAAAAGCCTTTACAATTTTCATCTGCCGGTACCGGCTTCATCTTTATCTTACATCACATATGTCAATAAGCCGACATCTGACTTACCATGACATGTCATCTGTGGATTCTTGGATGAGGCAGTAACACAGTTCTTATTAAAGTGTGCTAGGAAGTCTCATTAGTCAAGCGACTACTACTTTGTTAGTGCTGCCATCTGAGTGACATCGGCACCGGACATCAGCTCGGCCGACAAAGGCTTCAGCCGGGTAAATGGTTGACGAGCTTCATCATTGGTCTTTCACTGTGGGTATGATCTGCTTCCACCCTTGTTCATTTTCAAGGTGTCAACAGTGCATTAAGCATTCAGTCACTGCATTTCGTAAATCTATCCCTCCTCCTACGAGCAATTGATCTCATTGCATATTAGGAGTTTAACTCTCTTCCGTGCTATCTGCTCTTCACTATTAGGCATTGGTTTGATCAACATCAGACCGACCTATTTCTGCATTTAGTTTGTGTTGCAATTCCTTGGTGTGAACTTTGTTTTGAGCGCAAAATTTTACTGGATCTATTCATCCCCCCTTCTAGATCATGTCCTGTCTTCTAACTGTCCTATCATACGTTCTGTTAACCCTAAACAATAACCAGATCAACCCTATGATTTCTTGTTACACATATAGTGTTGTGCATGTGTGGTTCATGCATGGTTTTGGTTTTGATGATGTCCAACTATGACTCATTACTGTTCTATGGATAATGATCCAACTATGATTCATTGTGTATAATGATGATCTTTCATGATGTCATATTCTTTATGTTATGTCTTTCATGAAATATTCCTATGTGCAAAGATTTCATTTCATGAAGCTTCATGTTTAAATTCTTGGTTCATGATGAGATCTTTATTGATCTTTAAACTCTGATATTCATAGCATTTTGAATGACTTTCATTCCCCTGATGATGTGAGTAAATAATAAGTATTTTGAAAGCTAACAGATGAGAAAAAAGTTTTGACAAGCCAGCTAGTCCAGCAAGGCCAGCAGAAAATAACAAGTAACAACAGCAACATCTGAATCAACAGGGTTTTTTTTTTTTTAACCAAAAAACTGGCCTATCTGGAGATTAAACCTGATCAAGTGCACCCCCCCTCAGAAAGGGAGAGTGTTCTCACTCCCCCAGGCAACTCCAGGGCCCTAGCTTTTATTCTTTTTTGTCTCAAAAGTTACATGGTCTTTGGGGTATTCACCCCTAAAAAATTTCAAAAGGAAGCCATAACATTGGCCCTTATGTATCACATGACAAAGCACAAAAACAGCTGTGCAAAGTATAACCAAAAGAAACTAGAAGCGGAAGGCTGGCAATCTTGCTTTATCAACCCTGAAAGTACCCCTAACCAGCCATGGAAGATCTTTATATTGAATAAAGACAGAATTGCTGGAGGCATTACACGCATAGGATGCTAGTGAGTCAGCCATTTGATTCCCTTCCCTGTAAATATGCTGGATCGGGCAACCAAACTCCTGCAAAAGTAGCATTATTCTCTTCCACCAAGGATGAGTCATCCAGCTAGGGGGAAAACCCTTCCTAGCTGCCTCCACAAGAACCGCACAGTCTGAAAAAATTGCTGCTAGGGTAATTCCACATTGCTTTGCGGCTGCTAGACCATCATGTAATGCTCTAGTCTCGGCCACAAGGCTATATCCAATACCATAGTTGAATGCAAAGGCAAGAAATAGGCTTCCTGTTGAGTCTCTTATACAGCCACCTCCCCCACTCCTGCCGGGGTTGCCTTTCGAAGCCCCATCAAGATGTAAAGTATAACCTTGCATAGCAAATTTACATAGAATAGGAATTGGCTTTTGGATAACTATCCGAGGAGTTAGATTATAAGCAGCTATAATTCTGGCATGATATGAAGACATAGGCCTATGAAAAGTTATCCTGTTCAGAGCCAAGGAGATTGAACCTAGGATTTTCTGTTTAATGGCAGCACAATGAACTGACACACCTTCATATCTAGCAGCACATCTGGATTTCCATAGTTCCCATATCATCATAGTAGTTGCAAGGAATCCAATAAAACTAAAAGCCATTTGCATATTTGTACCAGAAATAAGATTCCATAGCCAGATAGTAATTTGATCACTAGCCCATACTCTGTTATTAATCAGAGGATAAAGCCATATCCATAAATCTGTAGCAGATTCTCCAGTGATAAAGACATGATTAAGCTCCTCCTGGCTAGGAAGAGAACAGCAGTTACACATGGATACCATATTAATTCCACAATCCATAACCCTGCTGTCGACCGGGACTGCTCGATGGAGAAGCTTCCACATAAATAGAGCAGCTCTCGGGGGAATGGAAGAATGCCATAACTTGGTCCAGGATGGCCTTTTTACTCCTTTAGGCCTAATCATATTATATGTTGATTTAACAGTAAAATTACCTTTAACAGTTCCAGTCCATACCCATGTATCACATTCATTAGTCAACTGAACTTGGGGGAGTTGAGAAAACCCATTGACATTTCTGGCTTCATGTTCTGGGTTCAACAGTACCTCTCTTACAGAAATAAAAGGAACGATAAGTCAGATCTACAGGCAGATAAGTCTAAAGGAACGATAGCTCCAATCATATGCTAACCAAGGCTGAAAGAAGTTTAAGGTGCTAAGGGCTTTGGTTTTGCTGAAACCAAAGTGCAAGAGCTTAGGAAAACTATCTATAGTCGAAGTACTTCATGAGTGCATCGACTCCCTTTCTCACAAAACGAACACAGAAGGAAGAACAACCAAGGCGTTCTTTGAAGGCTGTGTCGACCCCTTGGTAATGCTGCGTCGACTCCCTTGCTCACAAAAGGAAGAAAAGCCCAAACGGTTCTCAGATGCGTCGATGCCATCTTTACTATTGTGTCGACTCCAAACAATCTCCAGAAGCAGTCTTCAAGCGGTCTTCAAAGCTACGTCGACGCATCAAGAAATCCTTCAGTACTGCCTCGACCCCACTCAGCTCTAGCCCCTGTCAAATGGGCCATAATCCTAAAGCTGTGTCGACACTACTTTTATAGTAAGTCAACACAAGGACATCTCCCAGAGTCCACTTCGAACGCATCTTCAACGGATGCGTCGACACACACTGGCCAAGCTCGCCAGCAGTTTAGGAAAACATGAAGCTGCGTTGACTCAAGGGTCTTACTGCATTGACGCACCTGAAGCTCTTCAAGCCAAATTCTCTCAAATACACAATGTTCTTAGAGTTCATACAGGAGCTAAAAGTCAGTGGCGTAAACTCCCAAAACACATGATTTCTGGTCTAGAAAGGTTCCTAGGACAGAGGACCATCCTTTGTATCCTAAGCCAATAACGAGGGAAAGCTGAAAAAGGTTCAAGGAACCTTCTCTTGCACACTGGACATACCAGTGTACTTTTGTCACAAATCTGGAGAAAGATTCAGACGGAGATCTCTTTCTGCCATGGTCCAATTAGAGGACTACCTTGAAAAAGGGACTTGATAAAAGAACATTTTTTTATTCTGACCATTCAAAATCCTTGGAGGGAAAACTTTCTACCATCTTTTCTACATATTTGAAGCCCTTGGCTGAAGAACGTTTTTGCTGCTGCCCAAGAGAAGAATAGAACGGAATGTTGAGTAGTGGTCAGCGGATCTAGAGGTGAAGGGTGAATAGATCTGCCCCTCTTTTCGCAATGCAACCCTATATATAGCTAGATAAAATAAATTACAGTGGAATTTAACTAGCTTATCGAAGAACACTATGATTCGCTTGGCAAGATGAGCAACTAATATATCGATTCGAACCTAAGCATGCATCTAGAATGAAACAATCACACAAGCAAACCACAACACACAAGATTTTAAGGTGGTTCAGACTGAATCCCTAGTCCTACGTCCACCCCTCACCAAATCCGATAAGGCTCCACTAGTGCCACGCACTGAACCGTAAATCAGAAAGACCTCCAATTGCCTTCCTACTAACCACAGGTAGGGACGTCAACACCGCAGATCGAACAACTTCCGATTGCCTTCCTACTAACCACCAGTAGGGACGATTCTCTGTTCCAAATGTTTGTATGAAATGAAAAAGATAAAAATATGAAATCACTCAAACAAGATATAGAGTATGCTCAAAGAAAGAAGATCTTGTCTGAGTTGCAGAAGCTTGAATCGGATGCTTTGAAGGTGTCTTCTTTCTTGCGAGATGATCTTCCTTGAATCTCTTCTAGTTGATGAAGAAGACGATGGATGTAGCTTCGATCTTCATTTTGATCTTCTTGAGTTGATGAAGAGGATGAAGAATGCAGTTTAGATCACCTTTGAAAGTCTTGATTGCTTCTTGCTTCCTTGGAGGTTGAGATGGCTTCAGATCTAGACTTGAATCCCTTGGAATGGATGAAGCTTCTTCCCGTAGTACTGTTCACGGCTATAGTACTTCGAACTACTCTCCCTTGAACACACCCTTGAAGCCTCCCTTGATTTCTCAAATGATCAACTAGGGTTTCTCATCCTCTTACATGTATTTTATAACCTTTGAATGGTCCTTAGACATCCCCCAGACCAGATCCAAAAATCATGGGAGATTAGGTGAGTTTTGATTAAACAAATCCATGGAAAGGGGCTGGCCTCGAGGAGGAAATCGAAGTCAAACATGGATGCATCGGGGCTGGCGGTCGATCGGAATTCATGGGTCGGTCGACTAGAACCTACTGGACTTAGAACATTTTGATCCTGGTGAAAATCGGTCGACCGGCCCCATAGTGGCGGTCGACCAAAACCTGTAAAATCTGGAGTTTTTCTTCTCTGGGAGAACCGGTCGACCGGAAAGGTATGGGCGGTCGACCGAAACCTGTAAAATGTGGAATTCTTAGGCTCTGGCAAATCTGGTCGACCGGCCAAGGTGTGTTGGTCGACCGGAAAGACCTATACATACAAAAATGAAGTGTTAGCCCAAGGAAACATGTCCATAAGTCAAGATACTCATGTTCTTATCAATTCCATGTATTTTTAGGTTTGGTTTATGCATTAGATCATTTGAGCATTTCTACATTTTGTTCCGGGGGCTCCGCCCCCGGAAATCCCCGCAAGGGGTGCTGTCCACTTGACCCCGGCGACCTGATCGGGCAGGTCGATCTCCGCGACCTGACCGCCCAAGTCGATCCGAGTGCAAGGGCGCAATCATTGAGCTTTCACTTTTGCCATCTCCACTCCATTCCTTGGCATAGCTGTCATGAAAAGAACATCAAGTAGTTTAGTCATATAAGAGTGGTAAAACATCAATGACTTATAGTGTTTAGCCATTATCAAAACCAAGAATATCAAATAACTCAAATGACTATAGGATGATGTCGAATGACCCAAGTGACCACAAGATGACTCAATTGACCACAGGGGCACAACATTCTCTCCCTTTTTGATGATGGCAACACTGTGAGTCATTATGTGACATTAATATCAAAAATGGCAAAAGTTATAACAAATGCAACATATGCAGCTCAAGATCCATGATAGTAATAGTATGTGAATGTAATTATGAATGCAAATATGAATGCTATGCAATTATGCAAACCCCATCACATACACATAAGAGATACACAAAGCGCACAAAGGATTCTCCCCCTTGGACTCTCCCCCGTACACAATTCACTCATCTTCCTTTGAAAACTCACAAAGGCCGCACAAAGGATGGATAAAGGTATTAAAGGAAAGGACTCACAACAAGACATTCATTTTCTCCCCCTTTGACAACAGCAAAAAGGAGGGATAAGGTAGATAAGGCGACAAATGTCTGAGAGACCAGAGCTGAATGGAAGTGAAGAGCAAGCCATTATATGCAAACCTGAAACATGCTGTGAGCAATATATATGGTTCAAAGCTAATGAAATTCGAGATCAACAATGGAGTTCGAAAAGCAGCTACATCCAAGATGTAATAGAAATGAACCAAAGTTGCATATCATGGCGGTGTTTAACCTTCCCTTGTCTTATATATCCATATTCAATAACTACAAAGGGAATAACACAAAAACTAGTATTGAGGCTAAACAATCATGACTAAAGCATGGAATATTACGAGTTCAACAAATTTGATTGTCAATATCTTTTGAATTTGAAGGCACATGACTCACATGTTACGAGCAATCGAGTCTAGTACATGTCTTCTAGCTGTAAGAATACACGTTGGTTAGACGCCAGTATTCCTAAGTATTTGGCAAGACTGACTGTTAAGCTTTAGAATGAACAGAGATAGCAAAGTCACGTCATGACATACCCAAACTCATTTCTTTGAGGAGAAAATATATTTCTCAGTAATTATGACATTGCTCTGCCTAGAGTCCAAATGAATTAAGACAGAGATAACATGGGCACATCATAACATATCATTCGTCACTTGATTTGATGACGTGACATATTTCTCAGTGTAACAATATCATTGCTCTGTCAAATTAATTTTCAGGAATTCCAGCTTATCATTGTGTTTAGAAACAATACTAAGCCTGAGTGTATCACCAAGATGGTCATGAATTTTGAATTATCAGATATCAGGATAGTCATGCAAAGCACAATATGCAATCTCTAGTTAAGGTCTATTAAAATCACAGAACATAGATGATTTCAAAAGATATATCAGAACTTCAAGAGAATCATTAAATCTGAACCATTTTCATTGAATGGACAATCATCAGGGCATATAATAGAAAGCACTTACGCCGTAGTTCTGTTGGTGTCATGATCTCAAATCAGACTATAAGCCATTGAAGTTCAGATTACTAGAGATTTAAGAAAATCAACAAGACTCCCCCTAAGGATATGCAATGAATGCACTCAAGGAGTTATGTTTGCAAGTTAAAATACAATTCTCAAGGAGAGGTTGACTTGAGCCATGTAGGGGTTGACCTGGTCAAATATGAAGTTGGTAGAGATGAAATGCATGACCCAACACATGGTTGTAAACTTATTCATGGCAACAGAATGAAGATGAAATATATGCATGAATACTTCAAAAAGATAACTCCCACTTATTATATGGCCTATATGCGACAGTGGCGCATGGTACTTGGTGGAGGTAAAACCTCACGCATATTGAGTGCTTCTAGAAAAGCATAACCTGTCTTTCCATACATCAACATTTAATATACCATGGCCATGCAAGTATGATGCTACACAAACCATGCAATACATCATGAACATGAATTCAACTTTATTATGCAACTACATGCAATGCGACACCATATGCAAAATGACATATTGACATATAAACAATGCATGGACACCAATCTGCAAAAACACAACTAAATTGAACAAGATCATCATTTTAATTTTTATTGACCTGAGGTCGGCAAAGACCAAGCTCCCTTCTGAGTGTTGAAAACCTGTCATTACACAAGGGCTTGGTGAAAATATCAGTAATTTGATTTAGAGTATCAACAAAATGCAGTTCAAAATTTTTATTACCGACCTCATCTCTAATCAAGTGATGCATAATCTTAATATACTTAGTCCTAGAGTGCTGGACTGGATTTTTTACAAGGTTGATAGCACTAGTGTTATCATATAGAATCGGGACACAACCAAGATCCACTAAGTAGTCTTGGAGTTGGTGTTTAATCCACAACACTTGGGTGCCACAGCTCCCCGCAGCAACATATTCTGCCTCTGTAGTTGAGAGGGCAATCGAGAGTTATTTCTTGGAGGCCCAAGAAACTAAACACCTGCCCAGAAACTGGCAGTAGCCACTAGTACTTTTACGATCCAGCTTGCATCCAGCATAGTCCGCATCAGAATAAGATATTTGAGATAAATCACATGATGACGGATATCACAATCCCAAATCTTGAATGCCGGCAAGATATCTAAGGATACGTTTGACGGCAGTCAAGTGAGATTCTCTAGGACTAGCTTGAAATCTAGCACAGAGGCAAACACTAAACTGGATATCTGGTCGGGATGCAGTCAAATAAAGTAAAGAACCAATCATACCTCTATAAACCTTTACATCCACTAATTTACCATTTTCATCCGAATCCAGTGAAGTTGAGGTGCTCATAGGAGTTGCAATGATTTTGTTGTTTGCCATGTCAAATCTTTTCAGCAGCTCCTTGATGTATTTGGCTTGACTTATGAAGTATCCATCTTCTCCTTGGTTGACCTGCAAACCAAGAAAGAATTGGAGTTCTCCCATTAGGCTCATCTCGAATTCACTAGTCATGAGGTTAGCAAATTCCTCACACATTTTAGATTTATTAGAACCAAACACAATATCATCAACATAAATTTGAACAATCAAGATGTTCTTATCTTGCTTCTTGGTGAAAAGTGTTTGATCTACCTTACCTCGTGTGCACCCTTTTTCAATGAGGAATGAGCTTAGTCTCTCATACCAAGCTTTTGGTGCTTGCTTAAGTCCATAAAGCGCCCTATCTAGCTTGTATACAAAATCTTCATTGTTAGTGTTTTTAAAGCCAGGGGACTACTCAACATAGACTTCTTCTTTGATCAAGCCATTCAAGAAAGCACTTTTTACATCCATTTGATATAGCTTTATTCTAAAGGAGCATGTAAAGGCAAGTAAAATTCTGATGGCTTCGAGTCTAGCAACTGGGGCATAAGATTCATCAAAGTCTACCCCAAACTCTTGATTGTACCCTTGAGCCACCAATCTAGCCTTGTTTCTTATTATCTTGCCATCCTCACTTAGTTTGTTCCTAAAAATCTATTTAGTGCCTATGACAGATTGTGATGATGGTCTAGGAACAAGATGCCAAACATTATTCCTTTCAAACTGGTTTAACTCGTCTTGCATTGAATTTATCCAGTTTTAATCTTTTAATGCTGCATCCATGTTTTTGGGTTCATGCTGAGAGACAAGAGCAAGTTGATCTAATTCTTCCACAATTCTAAAATGTGACCTTGTGCTAGGTGGGTCATTCAAGCTACCAATGACATTTTCTAAAGGATGATCCTTAAGAATTCTAATCTTTGTAGAATCATTACCTTCTCTTGGAGCTTGATTCCTTGCGTTGCTTGATTTAGGTCGGTCACCCTCTTCTTTTGTTTCTTTTTGTGGAGAATGACTCTTGTCCTTCATGCTTAGGAATTCCCCATCTTCATCATTTTTCCTGTAAGAGTTATCATTGTTAGAATCATCATGATATTCATCAAAGGAAACATGGGGTGATTCTTCCACAGTTTGACTCTTAATGTTATAAATTATATAAGCCCTAGATCTATTAGAATATCCAAGGAATATACCTTCATTGCTCTTGGGCTCGAATTTATCTAAATCTCTTTTGTCATTATTATGGATGAAGCATTTAGATCCAAACACTTTCATATGTGAGAGAGAGGGCTTCTTACCTTTCAGCAACTCATAAGGAGACTTTTTGATGTGTGGCCTTACCATAGAGCAGTTGATAATGTAACATGCTGAGTTTACCGCTTCAGCCCAAAACCTCCTGGGAAGTTGCCATTCAGCAAGCATGGTTCTTGCCATCTCTACAAGTGTTCGGTTTCTTCTTTCAACTACACCATTTTGCTCTGGCGTTCTTGGTGAAGAAAATCGGTGTGAAATCCCTTCGGCCTTGTAAAGATTATAGAAGTTAGCATTTTCAAATTCACCACCATGATCAGATTGAATCTTGGAAATTTTAAACTCACCGTCCTACTTTATCTTCATGTAGAGTGCCTGAAACTCATCAAAAGTATCAGTTTTATGTGTGAGAAAGAAAACCCATGTGAACCTAGAAAAGTTATCCACTAAGACATATCCATATTTTCTACCACTTAAGCTAACATTTCTGGTTGGACCAAATAAATCCATATGAATTAGCTCGAGTGGTTTGGATGATGTATTTTCAGATCTTCCCTTGAAGGATTTTCTTATTTATTTGCCTAGGACACATGCATCACACAATTTATTTTCTTGTTTAAAAGATAGGTCAGGCAAACCTTTCACCATTGAATGCTTCAAGAGTTTATGCAAGACATTGTAGCTAGCATGTCCTAGTCTACGATGCCATATCCATGCAAGTTCAGATTTTGGTGCAGCAAGACAAAGATTTAAATGAGCAGGATCATCTAAGTCAATCATGTAAACATTGTTGACTCTCTTACCAAAAAATTTTACCTTGTCAGATTTTGGTTCAAGAATTCTGCATTCATGAGAGTCAAACAACACTTTGTGACCCTTATCACACAATTGACTTATACTAAGCAGGTTGTATTTCAAACCTTCAACTAGCAGTACGTTACAAATGGAGTTGGAGTGATTCTTACCTACATTACCTGTTCCAATGATTTTTCCCTTGTTGTTCCCTCCAAATGTGACGTATCCTCCTTCCTTTTCCTCCAAGAGATAAAATTTTGATTTGTCTCCAGTCATGTGTCTTGAATAGCCGCTATCAAGGTACCACCTGTTATGCATGGCTGCAAGACACTCCTGTACAAGCAATTAAGCAATGGTGTTTGGAACCCAACCAAATTTAGGTCCCATCAAACTTTTCAAAATTTTAAAACATGAAACCATTTCTTTTGGAATCCAAACCTTCTTAACATTCATGTTTTGTTTGCTTAGAGCAGGGATTTGATTTTTCTTTTCAATCTTGACATTCATTTTCTGTTTGGAGGCTCTTGGTTGGAGTTTGTGGAAGTTTGATGAAGTTTGCTTCTTAAGCCATTGAGGCGGTTGGTTGGTTTTGGGTTGAAAATGATTGTTTTGCCACCTATGAGATTGATGCATACATAAATCATAATTGCCCCAAAAATATGGTGGTGTTAACCAATGGAAGTGTTGACCTGTTTGAAATTGTTTGGCGGTATGAATGTTTGATGGCCAATGTGGTGTCGACCTGTGTTGTGGAGAAGGTTGACTTTTCTTATGCTTTTGAACAATCTTTTTGGGAATTTCAGTGACTGCCTCCTCAATCTTTTCTTTCTCTTTCTCCTTTTGTTTTTGTTGGTTTTGTGTGGGAGTTGTGTTTGAGGTGGAAGCTTTGGAAGATGAAACAAATGTGACAGTTTTTAACCCAATTGGCCTTTTGTTTGTAGGTTTAAAACCTAACCCTTCATTGTTGAAGTTCATTCTAGTACCTAGCAATACATCTAGGTTTTCTTTTCCATCCACAAACTTTTCTAAAGATTGTTGTTTATCCTTCAACTCATTTTGTAAGTTTTCAATATTTTGAATAAGTTGAATGTTGACTTGTTTGATAGCTTCATACTTTTCATTGCTCAATTTACTATCTTTTTCATAAGTTTATATTTTTAGCTTCATGCTATCAATCTCATTTCTCAAATCTTCATTTTCAGTTTCCAAGTCAGCCATTTCTTTTCTTCCTTTCTCCTAGTTCTCAATCATTTTCTTAAGATCTTCAATTTCAGTCTCAAGTAGAGCATTCTTATCATTCATATCGTGATCATACACAAATGAGTTAATTTTTTTTCAATGATTTATTCTCCTTTTTGTACATTTCATATTTTTCCATGAGTTGTATATATGCATCCTCCCAATCATCAATTGTATAATCTTCAAATGGAGAATTTACATCAGTTTCTTCGTCACCTTTGGCCATAAGGCAAAGATCTTTTTTTTTTTTGTCTGAGGAGCTAGTTCCATCATCACTTTCCTCTTCATCGCTCCATGTGGACACCATGGCCTTGTTCTTCTTCTTGCCCTTCCATTTGTCAGCCTTTTGGAATCTGTCAAGATAATCATTCTTGAAATGCCCTGGTTTGTTGTAAGAATAGCAAATGATTTTATCAAATTTCTTAGAGTTTTCAGAATTAGATTTGAAACCATTTCTTACCTTTGACCTTCTCTCATGAAGCTCTTACCTTCCTTTCTCATGAATTTTCTGAACTTACGTGTGAGCATGGCTACGTCATCCTCATCTCGCTCACTTGTCGAATCCTCACCTTCATCAGAAGAGCCTGGACCGCTGGGTCCTGCTTTAAGAGCTAGGGACTTCTTCTTAGGTGCCTCAGCCTCTTTGTTCTTGAGGTTGATCTCATAGGTCATCAATGACCCAATGAGTTCATCTACCTTGGTAGTTGCGAGATCTCTCGATTCTTCAACCATGGTAGCCTTTGTGTGCCATGCGGGAGTCAATGATCTGAGAATCTTTCTCACAATTTCCTGTTCTGAGTACTTCTTTCCGAAATCAGTTAGACTATTAGTAAGCACAGTTAACCGAGCATACATATTCTGAATTGACTCATCAGGCTTCATGCGGAACATTTCATATTCAGAAACTAAAATGTTGGCTTTTGTTTCTCGTACCTGAGAGGTTCCTTCGTAGATTACCTCTAACTTATCCCAAATTAGTTTTACAGATGCGCAGGTAGCCACTCTTAAGAATTTAACTGGATGGAGTGAGCATTGCATGATGTGTTTAGCACTCCAGTTGACAGTGGATTATCTTATTTGTTCTTCGGTCCACAAGTCCTCATTATCCGTAAGCTCATACGGACCTTTACTGATCACTCGCCAAAGTTCGTAGTCTTGAGCACGAATGAACACCTGCATGCGATGTTTCCAATAAGGATAATTAGTTCCAGTAAAGTAAGGAGGTCTATTAACAGAATGTCTTTCAGGTAAGAAACCTTTGGACGCTAATCCACCATTTCCCTCAAGGTCGTTGGACCCCACAATGAGAGATTAGGCTCTGATACCACTTGTTGAGTAGTGGTCAGCGGATCTAGAGGGGAGGGGTGAATAGATCTACCCCTCTTTTTCTAATGTAACCCTATATATAGCTAGATAAAATAAATTGCAGCGGAATGTAACTAGCTTACCGAAGAACACTATGATTCGCTTGGCAAGATGAGCAACTAATATATCGATTCGAACCTAAGCATGCATCTAGAATGAAACAATCACACAAGCAAACCACAACACACAAGATTTTAAGGTGGTTCGGACTAGATCCCCAGTCCTACGTCCACCCCTCACCAAATCCGGTGAGACTCCACTAGTGCCACGTACTGAACCGCAAATTGGAAAGACCTCTGATTGCCTTCCCACTAACCACATGTAGGGACGTCAACACCGCAGATCAGACAACTTCCGATTGCCTTCCTACTAACCACCAGTAGGGACGATTCTTAGTTCCAAATGTTTGTATGAAATGAAAAAGATAACAAATATGAAATCACTCAAACAAGATATAGAGTATGCTCAAAGAAAGAAGATCTTGTCTGAGTTGCAGAAGCTTGAATCGGATGCTTTGAAGGTGTCTTCTTCCTTGCGAGATGATCTTCCTTGAATCTCTTCTAGTTGATGAAGAAGACGATGGATGTAGCTTTGATCTTCATTTTGATCTTCTTGAGTTGATGAAGAGGATGAAGAATGCAGTTTAGATCACCTTTGAAAGTCTTGATTGCTTCTTGCTTCCTTGGAGGTTGAGATGGCTTCAGATTTGGACTTGAATCCCTTGGAATGGATGAAGCTTCTTCCTGTAGTACTGTTCACGGCTACAGTACTTCGAACTACTCTCCCTTGAACACACCCTTACAGCCTCCCTTGATTTCTCAAATGATCAACTAGGGTTTCTCACCCTCTTCCATGTGTTTTATAACCTTTGAATGGTCCTTAGACATCCCCCAGACCAGATCCACAAATCATGGGAGATTAGGTAAATCTTGATTAAACAAATCCATGGAAAGGGGCTGGCCTCGAGGTGGAAATCGAAGTCAACCATGGCTGCATCGGGGCTGGCGGTCGACCAGAATTCATGGGTCGGTCGACCAGAACCTGTTGGACTTAGAACATTTTGATCCTGGCAAAAATCGGTCGACCGGCCCTATAGTGGCGGTCGCCTGAAACCTATAAAATCTGGAGTTTTTCATCTCTGGGAGAACCGGTCGACCGGAAAGGTAGGGGCGGTCGACCGAAACCTGTAAAACGTGGAATTCTTAGGCTCTGGCAAATCTGGTCGATCGGCCAAGGTGTGTTGGTCGACCGGAAAGACCTATACTTGCAAAAAATAAGTGTTAGCCCAAGGAAACATGTCCATAAGTCAAGATACTCATGTCCTTATCAGTTCCATGTATTTTTGGGTTTGGTTTATGCATTAGATCATTTGAGCATTTTTAAATTTTATTCCGGGGGCTCCGCCCCTAGAAACCCCCGCAAGGGGCGCTGTCCCCTTGACCCCCGCGACCTGACCGGGCAGGTCGATCCCCGCGACCTGACCACACAGGTCGATCCGAGTGCGAGGGCGTAATCATTAAGCTTTCACTTTTGCCATCTCCACTCCATTCCTTGGCATATCTGTCATTAAAAGAACATCAAGTAGTTTAGTCATATAAGAGTGGTAAAACATCAATGACTTATAGTGTTTAGCCATTATCAAAACCAAGAATATCAAATAACTCAAATGACCATAGGATGATGTCAAATGACCCAAGTGACCACAAGATGACTCAGTTGACCACAGGGGCACAACACGGAAAAGCGAAGAGAGTGCCTGAGCCTTTAGAGAAAAATCTGAGAGAAAGAGGAGAATAAAGGGGAGTAGCCCAGCACTTGGCTTCACCCAGTCCAGTGCTGCCTTAAAGAAGAAGAGAGCCCATGCCTTAGCATAAGATTTGTGAGGAAGAAAAGAGAAGAGAGCCCGTGCCTTAGCACTAGGTGTGACCCAGCCCAGTGATGAGAAGAAAAGAAGGTGTTGAGTCTCCTTGAATGATTTTGATGATAAAAAAACTCTGAGTGAAGGATTTATCTCGGCCCGTGTCATTAGAATCAATATACGAGCTAATGGGGTTCAAGTTTAAACCTATCAATTCTGTGAAAAACTCATAAGTTTTTTTTTGAATCAATGTGTTCCAAATTGAGTTAATTTTGTTTAAACAAACCCCAAAATGCATGATACAATCATTCACTTAAAGCCCTTGTCACCTTGATCAATTTCTCCGGGCTAACAACTCAGTTTTGTAGGTCCAGGCCATTCCGGTCGACCAGGACCATAGGCCCGGTTGACCAGTTTTTCCAGAGACGAAGGGTGGCAAGTTTTACAGGTTTCGGTCGACCAGGACCCTAGGACCGGTCGATCGGTTCTTCCAGAAACCAAAAACTCCTGAAGTTACAGGTTTCGGTCGACCGCCCCTGGAATTCCGATCGATCGGAATTCCCGAAGCCCTCTTTTGTTGACTTTTGGTCCAAGCTCGAAAAGAGGGAGTTTCTCATAATTGTTTAAACCCTTTGGTCTCGATCTTGGAGTGAATTGTGGATCTGGTCTGGGGACTTGTCTCCTGACCTTCCAAGATCTATAAAAGATCTCTTTGGGGTCAAAAAACCCTAAGGCTTTCAAGAGAAGAAGAAGGAGAGGCTATCAAGGGAGAGGGTGCTGGTACTGTTCACGTGAACAGTGATCCGTGAGGAATTCTTCATCCAGGAGCTGAAGCCTTCAATAGCAAATTTGCATCCAAATCAAGTGGAGATCAAGCCAAGAGCAAGTTTCATTCAATACCATCTTCATCCACTAAGGGGGAGCCTGATCTGTGTCTTCACTTCTTGTTTATGTTCCTTCCATTCATGTTTGAGCTGATTCGTGCTTCCATTGTAATATTCAAGCACTCGTGTGTGTGGATATAGACAGATCCGTGTGTGTGTGTGTGTGTGTGTGTGTGTGTGTGTGTGTGTGTGTGTGTGTGTGTTCTTCGTTGTTCATCATTGTTCGTGTGTCCGTGCTCTAGCACCTTCGTGGGAGTTCTATAGTCCTCACGTGTGTGTGTGTGTTTGGTGTTCGTCCTGTAATCTTCTACAAGATAGTGTGTGGATCCTCACCGTGTGTGAGGGGTGGACGTAGGTTGCTGTTGTTACATCGGAACCACCTTAAAATCGCTGTCTTCTGAATGGTTTGATCCATTTCTTCTACCCTCATTCTCTTTAGCTTTGTTATACATTGCATTATCGTTTAGTTCTATTTTCTGATCTAGATTCATCAATCCTCTTACGGAAGATCCCTGGTATATCAAAAGGTAAATTCGGATCGACAAGGCTAGTCCTGTCAGGAAGAAAATATCTTGTGTGAGAGAATCCTTGGATTCCTAGACTCCGCCTAGCACCAAGGAACTATTTTAGGAATTAATTTGTCTAGATCTTCTTTGTGCTTCGCTATATCTCCTTCCATTGGTTGCTTGTCTTCTTGACGTGGTCTTTTTATCAAGCTTAAGTTCATTTTTTTTATACCCAATTCACCCCCCCTCTTGGGTGCCATTTATTCTCGGGACTTCAATTGGTATCAGAGCTAAGGCTCTTTCTTTCATAGATCTAACGATCTAGAGTAAGATCCGGTTAAATGGCAAACAAGGGTATGATACTCGAGGGTCACTCAATCAACCGTCCTCCCTTCTTTGACTGTTCAAACTACTCGTACTGGAAAAATAGAATACATGTCTTTCTGAGGGTTCAAGAGTACGAAGTTTGGAGAGTTGTGGACAAGGGTCCTCATAAACTCGGGGCTGATGAAGAAAAATGGACACTCGAGGAAATTAAGAAATGCACTGCTAATTTCAATGCCATGAATATTATGCAATGTGCGATACACCCTAATGAATTCTCCCGTATTTCTATGTGCAGCTCAGCCAAAGAAATGTGGGACAAGGTGTGACTCATATACGAGGGAAGTTCAGAGGTCAAGGAAACCAAGGCTAATCTCT
Organism: Amorphophallus konjac; assembly: GCA_022559845.1. Lineage (NCBI taxonomy): Eukaryota > Viridiplantae > Streptophyta > Magnoliopsida > Alismatales > Araceae > Amorphophallus > Amorphophallus konjac. The sequence goes on from CM040117.1 coordinate 158,703,794, forward strand.
TGGTCATTGACTATGAGCTATTTAAGATGAAACCTGAAGAAACCATCTCCGAGATGTTTGCAAGGTTAACAGAGATCACAAATGGTCTCAAAAGTCTCGGGAAGGAATACTCAAATTCTGACCTTGTGAGGAAGGTGTTAAGGTCCCTACTGTCGGCTTGGCACACAAAGGCCACGGTAATTGAAGACTCAAAGAACCTGTCGACTCTCACCTTGGACGAACTCATAGGGTCACTCATGACCTATGAGATAAGTATAAAGAGGGTAGTTGATGAAGACATCAAGAAGAAAAAGGTCATTGGACTAAAAGCTCATCACTCCGATGATGAATTTCAAGAAGGTGAATCAAGTGACGGAAGCAATGAAGAGGAAGAATTGGCGATGATAACTTGCCAAGTGAGGAAATTTCTAAGGAAGAAGAGAAATTTTCAGGGAAACTTCAGAAAGGGGCAAAGAAGGCCCACGCAAACCAAAGGTGAATCGTGCAAGCCAAGTAGCATCATATGCTACGAATGCAAGAAGCCTGGGCACATGAGAGGTGAATGTCCAGATCTGAAAAAGAAATTCAAGAAGGATAATTTCAAGAAACCCAAAGCCATGGTCGCCACTTGGAGCGACGAAGAAGATGAACCATCTGATGAAGAGATCCAAGAACTCATGGAAAGCTTGTGCCTCATAGCACATGAAGATGAATCTACAGAGGTAAATTTTGACCTTGATTTCATTTCCAATGAACAATGGGAATCTGAATATGAAAAATTGTACACGAAATACAAGAAAATCATATCTGAAAATAAAACTCTCAAAAAGAAACTTGATGACTTGTCACATGAAGATATCCTTGTCAAATTTGAGAAACTGGAACAGGAATGGTTTGAGGCTACGGAGGAAAGAGAAAGTCTATTACAAACAATTTTAGAGTGTGATAAGGCCAAGGAAGAGTTATCCTGCAAAACCATTGAAATGGAGAAAGCATGTGAAAAGATGAAAATTGAAGAACAGATTCTGAAATCCACAAACTCAGAACTTGAAGAGAAAATTATGAGTTTGGAAAAAGAAGTGGCTGATCTTCAGTCCACATTGTCAAGATTTGTTAAGGGCAAACAAAACCTAGAAAATTTGTTGGGAGTTAAAGTCAATTTTTAAAAAGAAGGTCTCGGATACACTCCTCAAAACCAAAAATCATTTGAGCATAAGATCACTACATCCTTTGTTCATGAAAAAGATAAAAACCATGCTTCATGTTCCAAGCCTGAACCAAAACATGCTCAACCCAAATCACGACAGTTTCAAAGAAAGTTTGCACTTGTTAATTGTTATGATTGTGGTAGATTTGGTCATGCTATTGTAAATTGCTGGTTCAGACAAAACCCACCTAGAAATCATGTTTTTTGGACCAGGAAGAGATATACCCAGAACTGGACTAACTCCTACAGACCCAAACTATCTTGGGTACCAAAAACAATTGCATGAGAATTTTTCTTCTTACAGATATGTCTTGAAGCCAAGGGGAGCAAATGGAACTTGGACAGCGACTGTTCAAGGCATATGACCGGGGACAAGAAAGTGTTCTCTACACTACAAGACAAGGATGGAGGTTCAGTTATCTTTGGAGGTCAAGAAAAATGTAAAATCGTTGGGATTGACAACATTGGTAAGAATTCTGAAATTCTTATTGAAGATGTGCTTTTGGTGAAAGGTCTGAATCATAATCTGCTAAGCATAAGCCAATTGTGCGATAAGGGTTTTAAAGTTATTTTTGAAGAAACCCACTGCATTATCTTGAACAAAAATACAAATGAGATCAAATTTCTTGGAAAAAGAAATAACAATGTCTATACTGTTGATATTGATAATGTTTCTTTTGATGATCTCTGCTTGGTTGTGAACAATTATGAAAATGCATGGTTATGGCACCGAAGGTTAGGTCATGCTAGTTTTGGAGTAATCTTCAAGTTGTCTAGACATGATTTGGTGAATGGAGTGCCAAAATTAAAATTTGAAAGTGATAGAATCTGTGAAACTTGCACAAAAGGCAAGCAAACATGAACTTCTTTCAAAAATAAAAATATTGTTTCATCCACTAGGCCATTGGAATTATTGCATCTTGATCTTTTTGGTCCTATTAGAACCTCTAGCCTAGGAGGAAAATCCTATGGCTTTGTGATTGTTGATGACTTTTCAAGATTTACATGGGTGCTCTTCTTAGCAAATAAAAATGATGTCGTGACGGAATTTCAAGTTTTCTGCAGGAAAGTTCAGAATGATAAAGGTTATCTCATCTCCACCATTCAAAGTGATCACGGTGGAGAATTTGAGAATCATGACTTCAGCAAGCTTTGTGAAGATCAAGGATACACGCACAACTTTTCATCACCACAGACGCCTCAACAGAATGGAGTGGTGGAAAGGAAAAATAGAACTTTGATAGATATGGCGCAGACCATGTAAAGTGAGAACTCCTTGCCCAAGTATTTCTGGGCCGAGGCCGTAAGTACAGCATGTTACATCATCAAGAGGGCAATGGTAAGGCCCATCTTAAAGAAAACTCCTTATGAGCTGTACAAGGGTAAGAAACCAAACATCTCTCATCTCAAACCCTTTGGATGCTCATGTTTTATCCTGAACAATGGTAAGTCTAATCTTGGAAAGTTTGATGAGAAAAGTGACAAAGGAATTTTCCTAGGCTATGCACTTAACTCTAGAGCCTACCGATTGTTCAATAAGAGGACCTTGGTTGTAGAAGAAAGTCCTCATGCAATTTTTGATGAATCTGATTTAAAACTAACAAATCAATCTGTTCAAATTGTGGATGCAGATGCGGATTCCAAAGGTCAGAATGATGTCAAGGCCAAGAATGAGCCAACCAAAGGAGGATCAAGCAAAAGTGAATAAGATGAGGATCCCTCAATTGAAATACTTCAAGAGCAACAAGTGCAACACCCGGATTTGCCAAAACCATCCACACTTCTGAAAGATCACCCAACTGAAAACATCATAGGTAATCCTGAAGACAGGGTAACAACTAGATCCTCTCTAAGGCAAGTAGAAGAGGAGGACTTAATTGCTTTAATTTCTCAAGAGGAGCCTAAAGACATTCATGATGCTTTACAAAATGACTCCTGGATCCAGGCTATGCATGAAGAATTGCACTAGTTTGAAAGAAGCAAAGTGTGGACTTTAGTGGCACGACTTAGAGACCAGCCTGTAATAGGAACCTGATGGGTCTTTAGAAATAAGATGGATGATATGGGTGTGGCTGTTAGGAATAAGGCCCGGCTTGTAGCCAAGGGATATATCCAGGAGATGGGGATTGATTTTGATGAGTCCTTTGCCCCGGTTACTAGGCTAGAAGCAGTCTGAATTTTATTGTCCTTTGCCTGCTCTTTGAACTTCAAACTATTTTAAATGGATGTTAAATCTACTTTTCTTAACGGGTATATCAAAGAGGATGTTTTTGTAAAACAACCTCCATGCTTTGAAGATCCCAAGCACCCACGACATGTGTACAAGCTCCAAAAGGCATTGTACGGACTTAAGCAGGCACCAAGGGCATGGTACGAAAGGCTTACTTCATTTCTGACTGAAAATGGGTTCAAAAGAGGTAAGGTTGATCAAACACTCTTCACAAAAAAATTAGGTAAAGAAATATTGGTAGTTCAAGTATATGTTGATGAAAAAATCTTTGGAGCTACTAACAATGCTCTATGTGATGAATTTGCAAGAATAATGCAAGGAGAGTTTGAAATGAGCCTAATGGGTGAACTAACATTCTTTCTTGGGTTGCAGGTAAAACAGACGCCCGAAGGCATCTTCATAAACCAAGCCAAGTATACAATGGAGCTGTTAAAAAAATACGGGATGGCAGAAGCAAAACCTATATCAACTCTGATGGCCACAACCACGAAGTTGGACAAAAAATGAAAATGGTAAAACAGTAGATCCCACACTGTTTCGAGGTATGATCGGATCATTACTGTGCTTAACAGCATGTCACCCTGATATTCAGTATAGTGTGTGTCTGTGTGCTTGCTTTCAATCATGTCCAAAAGAATCACATCTGATGGCTGTTAAACGGATTTTTGGTATTTGATTGGCACACTAGACTTTGGCTTGTGGTCTCCTATCGGCAGCTCTTTTGATTTGATTGCATATACCGATGCCGATTATGCTGGTTGCATTGTTGATTGAAAAAGTACTAGTGGGTACTGTCAGTTTTTTGGTGGTTGCCTAGTTTCATGGGTCTCCAAGAAACAACATTCAGTAGCTCTCTCAACGACCGAGGCTGAGTATATAGCCCCCGAAAGTTATGGAGCCCAAGTACTTTGGATCAAAAATCAATTGCTTGATTTGGATATTCAAATAAACTGTGTTCCAATTTTATGTGACAACACAAGTGCAATCAGTCTATCAAAAAACCCTGTTCAGCATTCTAGGACTAAGCATATAGACATTTGACACCATTTCTTGAGAGATCATGTAGGCAAAGGGGTTTTTGAGCTGCATTTCATGTATACTCATAATCAGCTGGCCAATATCTTGACTAAGCCCTTAAACCAAGAGCAATTCGACAAGATTAGAAGGAAACTTGGCGTGTGCAAGGGTGAGGGCATTCACACTTAGGTCTACATGAGGTTGAGTGATGCACGTCAGAAGCATAAAGGGTAGATAGTGTGACATGCATCACCATGTTGTGTGTTTTTCTCTTCTATGTATGACACCATCATGCATGTGTGATTATATTAATTTTATAACCCTCCTTGAAAATTTCTAATACCCTGTACTCCTTGACAAATACTTGTGGTCAATTGACCTAGAGACACTAGATAGTCACTGAGGGGGAGCCTTCAGAAAAACCTCGCTAGTTAATTCTTCAGATGCACTTTACTCAATCTCTCCCCAAAAGAAAAAGTAAAAAAAAGAAAGAAAAAGAAAAAATAAAAAAATGAATGAAAATCATAGGGGGATGAATTCTACCAAGTAAAGGGAGCACAAGCTAGCAGGAGATATGGAGGCTTTTCACTACCCAAAACCAACAATAACAAAAAAAAAATTTGGGGCCCTTGACCGTTCCGGTCGACCGGCCCACCCGGCCCGGTCGACCGAAAACGGCGGCCGGCCCAACCGGGACCCGACCGCCCCCCTTTTTAAAGGGGTTTTCTCCCCTCTTAGTTCATTCTTCTCCACTCCTTCTCTCTCCCACACACTCTCAAAACCCTAGAACACCAACCTTCCACCTCTCAAGCCTTCAAACCTCTTCATTCCTCCATCCGCACAATCTCCATCGGATTCGTCACCACTCCGGGACACGATCTCTGCGAGTGTTCGTGCTACCACCATTCTACCTCCTTGATTCCAGAGCGTGGGGAACGATCTTCCAGGGTTCCAGGAGTGTTCCTTAGTCAGCTTCAACCTCAAGGGTAGAGTCCCTTCACCGCGAAGGTTTTCACAGCCGGTTTCCTTGTCTAAGTGCCGCCTAGAAGGAGCTCTCGGCGTTCCACTCAAGGGGAAGCCAGTAGTAAGAGGCGAGAGGCCCCAACTCATCCACAACAAGCAGAGGAACCTCCACATGTACCCCTTCTACCTCTCTGGCCCATCATCAACCCTAGATTGATTGATTTTCAAGAGGTGACTGAGATTTTACCTGATCTATTTGCACTCTTTGCTGTTCAAGATTGGTGGAGTGACTTTGTCTCAAGATATACTAGGTATTATCCAAACCTAGTTTAGAAATTCTTTGGCAATCTCGTTAAGAGAAATGGAGAGTTGTTCACAATTGTTCAGGATATTGAGATTCATATTACACCCGATCTGTTCTGGCGTGCTTTAAGAGTTTCAGCCTGGGGTGCAAATATGAATTTTGGGCATGGTGAAGTGGCAGACACATTCCTTGCTATGACAGGATGTGACTATGTTTAGGGTGTTAGTAATCTTATTCAGTTGAATGCCAATCATTTTCTACCTCTGCAGCGTGTTCTACATCATATATTCACTACCATGATTTATCCAAAAGGCAGTAGCAAAAATGAAGTGACGACAGTTCATCGGTTCTTATTTTACCATGTTATGAATGGGAACACTGTGAATATGGGTCGGCTTATGACGTCCTTGATTGATTCATGCCGCACCAACTTGGGGCGATCCTTACCTTATGCATCCCAGTTGACAAGAGTGTTTATCTATGCTGGGGTTGATTTGGATGAAGAAAGATCACTTCCAATTCGCCAGGATGATGTTTACAACGAACACAAGATCTTCTTCAATCTTGGTTATTATTGGGGTGAAGATGGTGAGCTTACGAGGGATATTCCCACTTATGCAGAACTGCTTGCAAATGAGGAAGAACCGCAGCAACCATAGGATGATGGGGATGCACCCCCACCAGTTCAGGCGGAGGATCAGCCTCCCCCACCTTCTCCACACCATATGGATGAGGAGTTGCCTCCACCTACACAGTTTGTTCACGGGGAGTCCTCTACTCAGGGTGCTAGTCAGCCATCTTGGGGGGACTATGAGGCTCTTGATAGACATGTATTAGGCATGGAAACCCAACTCTACTCATCCCTTGACAGGCTAGACACCTTCATGGACATCATGACTGGCCAGATGGATTCTTTCCCCCATGCTCTTGATGACCTTTCCACCCACATGGTCACACTTTATGCCAGCCACGAAGACAACCGTGAAGCCTTCTGGGTTACCAATCACTCCCTTCTTACCATCCAACGACAGCTTCTTCATAATGATGAAATTCTACATAGCATTGAGGACCGTCTGATGGGGACATCACCCAGAGTTCCCTCTGGCTCGACACCTCTCTCCCTTCTGGAGACAGATAGGCTGCGACTGCATGACTTGATGGGTCCTCGGCGACACTGGAGTTTGTTACTATGGACATCTTGATGTATTTTCTCCTTTTCTTGAGTCATATTGATGTACTTATCTTTATTTTGAGTCATGGTCCTAGGTCGTCACGTTATTTATCTAAGTCTACAAGGCTGGGGGGTCATTTGGGCCCAATTAGATGGGCCTGGCCCATGGGCGACCTCTTCCTTCCCCAACCCCCTTGCTTATTTGCTTTTAGCAGTTTATCCAAGGACTTTTTGTAAATGTTGGGATCCCTATATATAGGACCCCAACTCCACTTGTGATAGGTAATGAATATTTGAGAAATTAAGCATAATTGCACCCTCCCTCTCTCTCTAGCTCTCTCATTCTCTCTCTCTTTCTCCAAGGGGTGAACCCCCTCTCTCTCCTCCCCCCTTCTCTCTCTATCCCTTGGGCGAACCAGCCCTTTCACCTCCCCCTTCCCCTGCCACCTCAGCTGCCACCTCACCCTCCAACCCCTCACCTCCCCTAGGCCACTTAACTCTCATCAATTCCCTCCACTTCCCAAGCAACCCTTCCTATTCCCTATACACCTTCCCCACCTCCAATACACCCCTCCCTCTTCCCCAAGCAACCTTCCCACTCCCCCACACCCTCATTCATATCCCTTGACCATCCACAACCCCCACCCCACCACTAGTTGCGCACCAGCCCTCTCTCCCTACACTTCTCCCTTGCCTTGGCCGAACCCACCACCCCCACCTTGTAGCTTCGGCCCCCACTCCCCTCCACCCTCCAACACCCCATTCCACCTGCTCCGCCCCTCTCCTCACCCCCACACATTCCTCCCCCATCTGCAAACACCTCCCATTTCCCTCCATTACCAAAACTTCCATCCCCCTTAACCTAACCCCACCTCCATCCCATTCCTTAGGTCACATCTGCAGGTGACAGAAGAAGGTCCATCTTGCAGAAGCTCATACGGCGACATCTGAGGGCGTATCTTACCATTGTGGAAAGGTCGTTCAGTCCACTACGCAGGCAAGAAAGAATCGTCCCAATCCGAGTTCGGGACTGCCCAGGAGAGCCATTCTCCTCCGACTGCTCCAAGATCCATCTGCAGAGCACCTGAGTCCAACCAGAAGCAGAACCACGATCTACAGCGAAGGATTTAGACTGAAGTTCTTTCCTCAAAGAACTTCCTCCCCCTGTTCCCGACCAGGAGCAAGAAGCAGAAGTACATTCGGCATCCGGGAGCCCCAGTTCTGATTTTTTCTCCTTCAGTCACGCGGGACTGCCCTCACCAGTCTTCTGCGACCAACAATCACTCATCGGAGTCCCCCAGGACACCCCGACCGCTGGCAGCCTCCCCGCCAGTTTTGCTGCAACGAGGGCTCGACCACGGTTCCAGAAATTCTGACGGTTTGAGATTCAGAGCTCGGGAGCCCAAGGTACGACCTCTGCATCGTACTGCCTCAGATCTAAAGCCGCCAGCCCCAGATTCCTTCATCCTGTTCAAGCCTCCACCACGACCAGCGACGACGTCAGAAGAATTCGATAAAATTCAGAGGTGTCCCAGCCCCTATTATGAAGAAATCCCCTCTGGTTTCGTTGCCGGAAAAATTCCTGAGGACGAACTACGACTGCAACAGCGGCATCCTGTCCCTTCGCACAGCAAGTGAACAGATCCACGTCGGCTTCCGTTCCGTCATCCTTGGCGAGTTTCCCCCTCCCCGCCTGGCCGGCTTAGCGCCCCTCCCTGCGTGGAGGTAGTGTTTGATGTAAGTTTAATTTCCCCACCCTCCATCCAACCCTCCTGCGTGAGGAGTAGTTCATGTACTAAACAGCTCAAGCTACATCGGCGCAGTGTGCGGGATCCACACTTCCCCGCTCGCCCACGTCTCCGAACGGGGTTGGTTTCTTCAAACCAACCAGGTGAACTCTAAACTTTGCTCCATTAATCTTAGTGTCTGTTTATTTAATATCCGTAGACATAGCTCCGTTGTGCATGCGAGCGAGTGTTCGATCCCGGAGCCACCATCATAGTGTGGTCACCGTGGTTAAAGTGAGTGAGTGGGACCTAGTGCCCCAATTGGCACCGGCCAGCCCCATAAGCGTGGGCTACGTACCCTCGGGAGGGCAACCCTAGCCCTGCTGGCACTCTACCAGCAAGGGTCTTGATCCATCACCTCCCCCTAGCATCCTTAGTCACCCCGGGCTCACGTGTGTGCGACGGCTTTTTGGCCCCGATTTAGCAACTTAATTGTTATGTGATTGTGAATGCGGAGTAGGTCCTAAGATTACTTTTGCTTGCTGCATACCCCGTAGTGGTGTCACATCAGTTGGTATCAGAGCAAGTTTTAGACTTGTCTCTACAAGCCTAGGTCCAAGGGCAATTGCATTTCTATCCCGTTTTGTCATCATTGTGCATGTCCACCCGTAGGGGTACCATATATCGGACTGATCCTTCTAATTCCAACCCACCAATGGATCCCAATGCTCATGGTAACCAAAACATCCCAAGGGAAGTTCCCCAAACTCCTATGGATCGAATTGAGGCTGCCATCCAAGTCCTCACGGAGCAAATGAATGGAATTTCCACCCGATTAGAGAGACTAGAAGAAGCTAGGGCCCCACCTAGGAACCATGCCCAAAGAGTTCCTCCTCCGCGGGTTGAACATGAGAGGGAAGACTTAGATGATGAGTGGTATCGTGAGCAAGAGAGAGCCCCACATCCTCGATACTATGAAAGGCGACCACGTGAGGATCATGATGAATTCCTACTAAGAATGATCAAAGTGGAAGCTCCTAATTTTGATGGGTCTCACAACCCTAGTATCTATAAAGAATGGGAGCATGGCATGGACCAATACTTTGAGTGGTACCCCATGTCCGAGGAGAGAAAGGTTAGGTTGGCCAAGATGTACCTCCTTAAACTAGCCAAAACCTATTGGCTAAAGGTAGAAAACCAAAGAAGGATCAGGCGTGAGGAACCCATCAACACTTGGCTAGACATGAAAGATCAACTTAGGAACAAATATCTTCCCATCTCCTATAGCCAACTTCTTCTTGATGAATGGCAAAGCCTTACCCAAGAGGGAAAGACCGTGGAAGAGTATATTGAAAAGTTTGATTCATATCTCCTAAGGTGTGGTGTGGTTGAAGATCCAGCCGTCACTTTATCCCCGTTTAGGAATGGTCTCCTTCCCCACATCAAACGGGAGCTTTTTATGAGGGAAGTGCATAGTTTGGAAATTGCCTATCAAATAGCCCGGGATGTAGAGAGATTTGCTAGGAATCCTAGGTTTGCCCCCCCCAAGGGCCCGGGACCCCGTCCCAACCTACCTCCTCTGTTAAGAACACCTCCTCCTCCCAATGGGAGCACCCCCACTCGACCCTACCCCCAACCAACCACTCCCACCCCCACAAAGACCACTCCACTCAACCCTCCTCCCCGAAGGGAGGAAGCATCCAAAGGGAAGACCCCAGGAAGTAGTATGATTAAATGTTTTCAGTGCCACGGTTATGGCCACATAGCCTCCCAATGCCCTTCCAAGGGGATGTCGAGCCTTGTTATTGAGGGCGGACCTACCACATCCCAAGAAACCCATGAGGATACTATTGAGGAACACGAGGCTACTTTAGAGTGGGAAGAGGAATACGAGGAGCAATATTTTGAGGAGGGTGTAGAAGATGACCCCCACTCCACCCACTTGGGAGTTATAAGGTGCACCCTTACCCAACCACAAGAGAATGATTGGAGGAGGACTTCCATTTTTCACACCTTCATCAAAATCGGGGACCATGTTAGGAAGGTTATCCTAGACAACGGAAGTTGTGTCAATGCCGTGTCCCCGGACACCGTCAAGCTCCTAGGACTTACCCCAACACCCCACCCCAAACCATATCGTGTCTCATGGATAAACAACCATTCCCTACCCGTCAACACATGTTGTCTTATCCCCATCACTTTTTCCTCCTACCAAGAGCCAATATGGTGTGACATCATACCTATGGCTGTAGGAAGCATCCTTCTAGGGAGACCTTGGATATATGATGTTAATGCTACCATCTATGGGAAAACGAACACATGCACCTTTGAACACAAGGGGAAGACCATTCGCCTCAACCCTTCCTCACCCCGAAAGGACCCACCCTCCAAGGGAATTCTTCCCACGCCACCTCAAAACCCAGGGGTCACATCACCCCCAACCCAACCAACAAGTAAGTCGTCCACCTATGAAGGTCCCACCAAAGGCCTCCACCTCATCTCTAGGAAAGAACTCGAGGAAGAACTAGCTCAAGGAACACCCTTGTGTGCTATTGTCCTTTGTCTAGGGGAGGCAACACCCTCCAACCCCCACCCTGTGGAAATCCACCCCCTCCTAGAAGAATTCAAGGATGTGTTCCCCGAGGAACTTCCCGATCAGCTGCCACCCATGAGGGATGTCCAACATGCCATTGACCTTGTCCCCGGGGCCACCCTCCCAAACCTTCCCCACTACCGCCTCAACCCCACTGAGCATGCTGAACTAAGGAGGCAAGTGGAGGAACTCATAAGAAAAGGCTTCCTCCGTCTTAGCAAGAGTCCTTGTACTGTCTCAGCCCTCCTCACACCTAAGAAAGATGGGACATGGCGGATGTGTGTCGACAGTAGGGCCATCAACAAGATCACGGTCAAGTACAGGTTTCCCATACCTAGGCTTGACGACATGCTTGACATGCTAGCCAGGGCCACCATTTTCTCCAAAATAGACCTCAAAAGTGGCTACCATCAGGTTAGGATAAGACTAGGGGATGAATGGAAAACAGCCTTTAAAACCAAGGATGGGCTCTATGAATGGCTGGTGATGCCTTTTGGGCTCTCTAATGCCCCAAGCACCTTTATGCGCCTTATGACCGAGGTCCTTAGGCCCTACATTGGAGTCTTCCTGGTAGTCTACTTTGATGACATCCTCATCTACAGCCAGTCCAAAGAAGCCCATCTCAGTCACCTTAGGCAAGTCTGCACCACTCTTAGGAAGGAGAGCCTCTTTGCCAATTTTGGAAAATGTCAATTCATGACAAAGTCCATTACCTTCCTTGGGTATGTTGTCTCCACCGAAGGAGTATCCATGGACCCTGAAAAGGTCCAAGCCATCCTCGATTGGCCAGAACCCCGCACTCTCCATGAAGTCCGGAGCTTTCATGGGCTAGCCACCTTTTACCGAAGGTTCATCCGTGGGTTTAGCACAGTCACAGCCCCTATCACTGACTGCCTCAAAAAGGGGACCTTTATGTGGACCAAGTCCGCAACTAGAGCCTTCCAAGAGCTCAAGGAGAGGATGACCCAAGCCCCTGTATTATGCCTCCCTGACTTCTCCAAAGTCTTTGAGGTGACTTGTGATGCCTCCGGGGTAGGAATTGGCGGGATCCTTAGCCAGGAAGGACACCCAGTGGCCTATTTTAGTGAGAAGTTGTGTGATGCCAGAATGAGATACTCCACCTACGACAAGGAATTTTATGCCGTGGTACAATCCCTCCGGCATTGGAGACACTATCTCTTGCCTAAAGAATTTGTCATATTCTCTGACCATGAGGCCCTGAAATACCTCAATTCCCAGCAGAAACTGAATGCTCGGCATGCCCGATGGGTCGAATACATCCAGGCCTACACATTTGTAATCAAACATAAGGCCGGAAGTGAAAACCGTGCTGCCGATGCCCTCAGTAGGAGAATTTCCTTGCTAGCTACCATTAGGGTGGAAGTCATAGGATTTGAAAGACTCAAGGAAGAGTATTCTGATTGCCCGGACTTTGGTCTGATCCGTACCACTCTGTCCACCCTCTCACCTAGGGAACATCAAGGATTCATCTTAGAGGACGGGTTCATCTTCAAAGGCCATAGACTTTGCATACCTCGAACCTCTCTACGGCATTTCCTGATCTGGGAGTTACATGCAGGAGGCCTTGCTCGGCATTTTGGGGTGCATAAGACCATTGCTTTGGTTGAGGGTCAGTTCTACTGGCCAAGTCTCAAAAGGGACGTAGCCAAAATTATAGGCCAGTGCCGGATATGTGCCTCAGCCAAACAAACAAGGCAGAACACTGGCCTCTACACACCACTCCCTGTCCCTGACCGTCCTTGGCAGGACTTAAGCATGGACTTCGTCTTAGGCCTACCTAAAACTCAAAAAAGGCATGATTCAATCTTTGTAGTAGTGGATAGGTTTTCTAAGATGGCCCATTTCATCCCCTGCTCTAAAACCTCAGACGCCTCTCATGTGGCCCGCCTATTCTTCGATGAGGTAGTTCGCCTCCATGGACTACCCAAGACCATCATTTCTGATAGGGATGTCAAATTCACCAGCTACTTCTGGAAGACTCTCTGGCACCTAATGGGGACCCTTCTCAAATTTTCCACGGCCTATCACCCCCAAACTGACGGACAGACCGAAGTCATTAATAGGAGCCTTGGGAATCTACTCCGGTGTCTTGTTGAGGATCGCCCCGGGAATTGGGATCTCATATTACCCCAGGCAGAGTTTGCATACAACAATTCAGTGAATAGGTCGATAGGGATGAGCCCATTTGAAGCTGTGCATGGGTACAAACCTAGAAAGCCTACAGATCTCATTCCTTTGCCACCACATGCTAGAGTGTCTATTAGTGCTGAGTCGTTTGCCCAACACATGAAGGAATTGCATGAAGAAATCCGCAAACACATTAACAAAAGCAATGAGGTATATAAAAAGTCGGCCGATTCCCACCGTCGCCACCAGGAGTTTCACGTAGGTGATTATGTGATGGTAAGAACTGAGAGGCTTTCCCCTGGGAATGTCTCCAAACTGAGGTCGCGTGGATCAGGCCCCTTCCAGGTTCTAAAGAGGATTGGCACAAACGCTTACGTGTTGGACCTCCCCGAGGAGTACGCAGTAAGTCCCACATTCAATGTGGCTGACTTGGTGCCATATAGGGGACCCACGGTGACACCTAGTAAGGAAATTGAGCCTGTTCCACCTTCTGAGGGAGCCACCACCCATGAGAGAGTTCCACCAGTCCAGAGGGGCCAACGGGAGCAAATAGAGCGGATATTGGATGAACAGGTCACTATCACCCGGAGCAAAGCATACGAGCGATACTTGGTCAGGTGGAAGGGCCGGCCCCCTTCAGATGATTCATGGGTGAGCAGGGAGGATCTTCAGCAGCTGGACCCCGACCTCCTGGAGCATTACCGCAGCCGAGAGGACCCTTTCTCGACAGAGTCGAGCTCTCCACAGCCCGGGGGAGTTGATGGGGACATCACCCAGAGTTCCCTCTGGCTCGACACCTCTCTCCCTTCTGGAGACAGATAGGCTGCGACTGCATGACTTGATGGGTCCTCGGCGACACTGGAGTTTGTTACTATGGACATCTTGATGTATTTTCTCTTTTCTTGAGTCATTTTGATGTACTTATCTTTATTTTGAGTCATGGTCCTAGGTCGTCACGTTATTTATCTAAGTCTGCTAGGCTGGGGGGTCATTTGGGCCCAATTAGATGGGCCTGGCCCATGGGCGACCTCTTCCTTCCCCAACCCCCTTGCTTATTTGCTTTTAGCAGTTTATCCAAGGACTTTTTGTAAATGTTGGGATCCCTATATATAGGACCCCAACTCCACTTGTGATAGCTAATGAATATTTGAGAAATTAAGCATAATTGCACCCTCCCTCTCTCTCTAGCTCTCTCATTCTCTCTCTCTTTCTCCAAGGGGCGAACCCCCTCTCTCTCCTCCCCCCTTCTCTCTCTATCCCTTGGGCGAACCAGCCCTTTCACCTCCCCCTTCCCCTGCCACCTCAGCTGCCACCTCACCCTCCAACCCCTCACCTCCCCTAGGCCACTTAACTCTCATCAATTCCCTCCACTTCCCAAGCAACCCTTCCTATTCCCCATACACCTTCCCCACCTCCAATACACCCCTCCCTCTTCCCCAAGCAACCTTCCCACTCCCCCACACCCTCATTCATATCCCTTGACCATCCACAACCCCCACCCCACCACTAGTTGCGCACCAGCCCTCTCTCCCTACACTTCTCCCTTGCCTTGGCCGAACCCACCACCCCCACCTTGTAGCTTCGGCCCCCACTCCCCTCCACCCTCCAACACCCCATTCCACCTGCTCCGCCCCTCTCCTCACCCCCACACATTCCTCCCCCATCTGCAAACACCTCCCATTTCCCTCCATTACCAAAACTTCCATCCCCCTTAACCTAACCCCACCTCCATCCCATTCCTTAGGTCACATCTGCAGGTGACAGAAGAAGGTCCATCTTGCATAAGCTCCCCCGCATTCATACGGCAACATCTGAGGGCGTATCTTACCATTGTGGAAAGGTCGTCCAGTCCACTATGCAGGCGAGAAAGAATCGTCCCAATCCGAGTTCGGGACTGCCCAGGAGAGCCATTCTCCTCCGACTGCTCCAAGATCCATCTGCAGAGCACCTGAGTCCAACCAGAAGCAGAACCACGATCTACAGCGAAGGATTTATACTGAGGTTCCTTCCTCAAAGATCTTCCTCCCCCTGTTCCCGACCAGGAGCAAGAAGCAGAAGTACATTCGGCATCTGGGAGCCCCAGTTCTGATTTTTTCTCCTTCAGTCACGCGGGACTGCCCTCACCAGTCTTCTGCGACCAACAGTCACTCATCGGCGTCCCCCAGGACACCCCGACCTCTGGCATCCTCCCCGCCAGTTTTGCTGCAACGAGGGCTCGACCACGGTTCCAGAACTTCTGACGGTTTGAGATTCGGAGCTCGGGAGCCCTAGGTACGACCTCTGCATCCTACTGCCTCAGATCTGAAGCCGTCAGCCCCAGATTCCTTCATCCTGTTCGAGCCGCCACCACGACCAGCGGCGACGTCATAAGAATTCGATAAAATTCAGAGGTGTCCCAGCCCCTGTTATGAAGAAATCCCCTCTTGTTTTGTCACTGGCAAAATTCCTGAGGACGAACTACGACTGCAACAGCGGCATCCTGTCCCTTCGCACAGCAAGTGAACAGATCCACGTCGGCTTCCGTTCCGTCATCCTTGGCGAGTTTCCCCCTCCCCGCCTGGCCGGCTTAGCGCCCCTCCCTACGTGGAGGTAGTGTTTGATGTAAGTTTAATTTCCCCACCCTCCATCCAACCCTCCTGCGTGAGGAGTAGTTCATGTACTAAACAGCTCAAGCTACATCGGCGCAGTGTGCGGGATCCACACTTCCCCGCTCGCCCACGTCTCCGAACGGGGTTGGTTTCTTCAAACCAACCAGGTGAACTCTAAACTTTGCTCCATTAATCTTAGTGTCTGTTTATTTAATATCCGTAGACATAGCATCATTGTGCATGCGAGCGAGTGTTCGATCCCGGAGCCACCATCATAGTGTGGTCACCGTGGTTAAAGTGAGTGAGTGGGACCTAGTGCCCCAATTGGCACCGGCCAGCCCCATAAGCGTGGGCTACGTACCCTCGGGAGGGCAACCCTAGCCCTGCTGGCACTCTACCAGCAAGGGTCTTGATCCATCACCTCCCCCTAGCATCCTTAGTCACCCCGGGCTCACGTGTGTGCGACGGCTTTTTGGCCCCGATTTAGCAACTTAATTGTTATGTGATTGTGAATGCGGAGTAGGTCCTAAGATTACTTTTGCTTGCTGCATACCCCGTAGTGGTGTCACATCACCGTCTCCCTCCTGCTCCAGCTCCTCCTGCTACCGGTGCTTCTGGTGATGATGCTCGTGAGGGGACTCCGGATCACCCTGCTCCTTAGCTATCCTTGTGTCTATGTAGTGTCATTTATGTCCACTAGTCCTATAACCCTCTCCCCATTTTGATGATGCCAAAGGGGGAGAAGTAGCTATGGCAGGTCCTATCTATATGTATTTTGGGTGTTTGCTTGTCTGCATGCTTGAGTCATTGTGAGTCGTGTTGCATCATGTTAGCTTGCATCTTGTGTATTACCTTTTGTGTGTCTTGTTGGTTGGAACTCCTTGCACTATATCAACCTTGTATCAGAGATCCTTAAACTGAATGATATTATGGTCAGGTCCTATCTATATGTATTTTAGGTGTTTGCTTGTCTGCATGCTTGAGTCATTGTGAGTCGTGTTGCATCATGTTAGCTTGCATCTTGTGTATTGCCTTTTGTGTGTCTTGTTGGTTGGAACTCCTTGCACTATATCAACCTTGTATTAGAGATCCTTGAACTGAATGATATGATGTAATGCACTTGGTTTTAGCCACTTATTGGATTCACTTGTTCTATTTCGTATTGATATCTGGGCATATATGAATGTTTCAATTGTTTGGCTTCTTGGTTGATTCATCTACGCTCTCTCTACTTGTGTTTTGTCATCATCAAAAAGGGGGAGATTGTTGAGTCTCCTTGAATGATTTTGATGATAACAAAACTCTGAGTGAAGGACTTATCTCGGTCCGTGTCATTAGAATCAATATACGAGCTAATGGGGTTCAAGTTTAAACCTATCAATTCTGTTAAAAACTCGTAAGTTTTTTTTGAATCAATGTGTTTCAAATTGAGTTAATTTTGTTTAACCAAATCCCAAAATGCATGATACAATCATTCACTTAAAGCCCTTGTCACCTTGATCAATTTCTCCGGGCTAACAACCCAATTTTGCAGGTCCAGGCCATTCCGGTCGACCAGGACAATAGGCCCGGTCGACCAGTTTTTCCAGAGACAAAGGGTGGCAAGTTTTACAGGTTTCGGTCGACCAGGACCCTAGGACCGGTAGATCGGTTCTTCCAGAATCCAAAAACTCTTGAAGTTACAGGTTTCGATCGACCGCCCCTGGAATTTCGGTCGACCGGAATTCCCGAAGCCCTCTTTTGTTGACTTTTGGTCCAAGCTCGAAAAGAGGGAGTTTCTCCCAATTGTTTAAACCCTTTGGTCTCAGTCTTGGAGTGAATTGTGCATCTGGTCTGGAGACTTGTGTCCTGACCTTCCAAGATCTATAAAAGATCTCTTTGGGGTCAAAAACCCTAAGGCATTCAAGAGAAGAAGAAGGAGAGGCTATCAAGGGAGAGGGTGCTAGTACTGTTCACGTGAACAGTGATCCGTGAGGAATTCTTCATCCAGGAGCTGAAGCCTTCAATAGCAAATCTGCATCCAAATCAAGTGGAGATCAAGCCAAGAGCAAGCTTCATTCAATACCATCTTCATCCACTAAGGGGGAGCCTGATCTGTGTCTTCACTTCTTTATTATGTTCCTTCTATTCATGTTTGAGCTGATTCGTACTTCCATTGTAATATTCAAGCACTCGTGTGTGTGGATATAGACAGATCCGTGTGTGTGTGTGTCTGTGTTCTTCGTTGTTCATCATTGTTCGTGTGTGTCCGTGCTCTAGCACCTTCGTGGGAGTTCTATACTCCTCACGTGTGTGTGTGTGTGTTTGGTGTTCGTCTTGTAATCTTCTACAAGATAGTGTGTGGATCCTCACCGTGTGTGAGGGGTGGACATAGGTTGCTGTTGTTACATCCGAACCACCTTAAAATTACTGTCTTCTAAATGGTTTGATCCATATCTTCTACCCCCATTCTCTTTAGCTTTGTTATACATTGCATTATTGTTTAGTTCTATTTTCCGATCTAGATTCATCAATCCTCTTACGGAAGATCCCTGGTATATCAAAAGGTAAATTCGAATCGACAAGGCTAGTCCTATCAGGAAGAAAATATCTTGTGTGAGAGAATCCTTGGATTCCTAGACTCCGCCTAGTACCAAGGAACTGCTGTAGGAATTAATTTGTCTATATCTTCTTTGTGCTTCACTATATCTCCTTCCATTGGTTGCTTGTCTTCTTGACGTGGTCTTTTTATCAAGCTTAAGTTCATTTTTTTTATACCCAATTCACCCCCCCTCTTGGGTGCCATTTAATCTCGGGACTTCATAAGGGTGAGCAGGAAATAAAGGAGAGCAGCCCTCCTTGCAGCCAGCCTTGACCATGCTGGGCTGTCTTCGATCTGAGTTTAGATATGTTTTACAACTGCATGATTTAGATCTGAAGCTACATTTGTTTTCTTATTTAGTTTTGTTTTTTTCTTTGAACCACTCATCAGATTTTAGTGTAGCGTGTTGTATTTACAGTAGTGTGTCCGGTGCTCTGTTTAGAGACCGGAGGTGGTTTAGGCTGCTATGCAGCCGTGTGTGTTTTAAGGAGTTGTCCCCGTGTTTTGCTGCACTTGCAGCGGGTTTTTCTATTTGTTTTTATGTGTGGGGGGGGGCTTGTCCCCGTGTGGTGCTGTGTGTAGCACCATGAGGACTGTGCCCTCGTGGGGAGCTTGCTCCTCGTGTAATCTGTGAATCAGTGTGTGTGTGGGGGGGGGGGGGGGGGGTTCGTCCCCGTTAAGCCGGGTATCAGCGTGTATGTGTGTGTGGGGGGGGTTCGTCCCCGTGGGGCTTGTCCCCGTAAGCTGTGTATCAGCGTGTGTGTATGTGTAGGGTTCGTCCATGTTAAGCTGTGTATTAGCGTGTGTGTGTGGGGCGGGGGGTGGGGGGTTCGTCCTAATGGGGCTTGTCCCCGTAAGCTGTGTATTAGCGTGTGCATGTGTGTGGGGTTCGTCCCCGTTGCTGCATTTGTAGCGTGGTAAAGCCTCACTGGGTTTGGTGAGGGGTGGATGTAGGTTTGCGGGTTTGTAGACTGAACCACCTTAAAAATTCCTTGTGCAGTGGTTTGTCACTGTGTGATTGTTTCCATCTCGTCTACCTACATTCACAGGTACTTGTAGTTTTGATCTACCATCTGTGATTTGTTCTAACACTGCACTTCTATGAACTGTTCGTCGATTTACTAGCCAACTGGTATGTTCACATACACACCTGAGAAAGCACTCATGATAATCTATGTGCTTGATTATATTCTGTTGTGTGGTTCATTTAAAACCTTGCAATCTTGGGTTCATAGTTTTGATGGCTCATTATTTGTATGGTTATCTTGTTCATATCGAAAAAGGGGGCACAATCAATTCGCCTGCCCCTCAACATTATGGTTGCATCAAGGAAGGGACCCAACATATAGTAGGTTCTACAGTATTTCGTGCTATTATGATTCTATGTTACATCAGGTTTAATGGGCTTGTGTTTTATTGACATATCATGCTTTAAAAAGTTAATTTCATTATATGCTAGTTTCACAAATAGACCCTATAATTTTGTACTTAAGAGATTTTCTTTTGAACTTCTATACATTGATTGTTGTTTTGATATGATTCACTCTCATCTCTTGTCTATCTTTATCACTTGTACATAGCCGTACTCCGGTACGTTGTTATTAGTCACTGCACTTGATAGGAACACTTTCTTGAACTTGAGCACCTCTCCGTCGGATATTCCTTCTATCATACTAGGTTATCTTGTTTCAAGACCTCCGTATATCTCCGCGAGCCTGGGATACCCACTAGGATACCGAGCTGGTTGTACCCTAAAAGCCCAAGTCTAGAAGAGCACTTCACGATTTCTACGCTCTATCATGATCGCGGCCAGAAAGTGACCGCTACCTTCATATAGTGGCTGGCCAATGACCACGTTCTTGTTTCAGTTAGCAGATTTCTGGCTGAGTCGACCCAGTTCTTCTCCTGAGTCGACACACTTCCTGATAGCAGACAATACTCGACCGCTACCTCTAGATAGCAGTCCATTATAAATTGCATTATGTCAAACTTGTTCCAACCCGTGGTTTGACCAAAAGGGGTTGATTATACTCTATTTCAGATTATTGTGCATGTGATTTTGATGATTACAAAATGTCTTTGTTGCATGGCCGTGTGCAAGAATGGTTGTTCATGCCGTCATGTGTATGGAGTTTGAAATGGTTGTGGAAATGATCATAAACTGTTTCTATTGGGATATCATCATGTGGATGCATTGTAATTCTATAAGGCTTATCATCCCGTGGATGCATTAAGGCTCATACGTGCTTTGAGGTTAGCACAAACATTGTCTCTACACTTGGTGAGATTGCTTTGTGATGTGTGGTTTGATGAGCTTGGAGCTTGGAGATTGATCAAATGGAATATAACTCAATATTGTTTTATGTGCCTTGATTCCAAAGTTGTTCATCATGCAATGGTAAGAAGTTATATTGGAATCCATGGTGACACTCTTCTAATCTTGAGTTGGAATATTGGGTTCTCTAGTGCCTTGATACAGATCTTTCATGGGAATTCTCATATGTCTCATGCTAATGATTTCGTAATCCCATTTCATGTCTTTTGGGTCTCGGTCTCCAAACTAGCTTCATATGTTAATGCATGACCCATATATTTTGATCTTGATCTAACATCTTACTTTATCATGTGTTTCGGGATGAAAAATCATGGTTGATCTTCATGGGATTATGGTAATATTTAATCAATTGTTTCCCGTTGATTTGATGGTGTTTTTACTTATTTTTTAGGCCCAAACTAGAAGGGGTCGACCCATGGGGTTGACCCTCTCAGGTTCTGTTCAAACAGAATCAAAACAGACCCATTTTCTTGAAATATGCCTGAAAGGGTCGACCCCTGGGGTCGACCCATGGAAGGGTCGACCCCAAGGGTCGACCCCTGTAAACCAGAACCACAAATGTGGTTCTGTTTTGGGTTCTGGGAACACGAGGGTCGACCCTGGGGTCGACCCCTGTAACCCAGAACCATATTTTAAGTTCTGTTTGGCTTCTGTGAGCCCGAGGGTCGACCCTGGGGTCGACCCTTTTCAATCGGACGTCCAGCCACCATCTTTGACTGCCGTTTTCTTGCCCCTAAAGTCTTCCAATCCGAGTCCAAAGCCCCAAATCACTCCACAAAGTGTGGATCTTGTCCCCAAGCTGTCCCTTGACCGTTCTAATCATTTATATACATCTTTTGGGTTGCAAACCCTAAAAAACATGATGCTAGATCTGAAAATCATTTTCCTCTAACCTTTGAGTGTGCAGGTCGCAGGTAGCAGCTCCAAGACATCTTCCACCATGTTTTAAGCTTGTGTATGAAGGGAAAAACAAGGTTTCACGTTCTCATCCATTCCTCTGCCACAAGCTGCGAAGAAATTCATGCTACAAGCATCATCCATGCAAGAATCAATCATTCTTCTTCAAGAATGGGTTCCATACTTCAGAAGCATTCAAATATGTTCAAAGGAGAGAAAGGGGGAGCTCTAATCACTGCAACATCTTCTTCATTCTAATTTCTTGAAATCATTGTTGATTGAGCTTGAATATCTATCTTAAGACATCTTTGGATGGTTTTATAAGTCTTATATCCACTCTCTCTTGCATACATATATATGAGCTGCGAATTGTATGATTCAACAATCATAATGCTCATGTGATCCTTGTATAGGATGAAGATGAAGTGGGGGATCTCTAAACCGTTCATTTCTATTGTCTTGATTGAGATTAACTTAAAGTTTAAGCTTATCATTTCTATCTGTTCTTCCAGGTGAAGACGTGCAACTTGAGGAGACGATGAAGATGATATCTAAATCATGATCATCCGTCAACGAGCAAGGAGAATCAGATTTTACTGAAGAAGGGGGAGCCTTATACTTGACACATCTGTCTAGTTTTCATTTCTATAATTTTTTTGGAGGGTCATAGCACATATGTGTTTTTGGTTCATAAACATTTGAGATAATGCTTTGTGTGGGTGTTCGGAGAAAGGGGCCTCCGAGTGTGTGTGTTGATTTATGTGCGTCGTTTTGTGCGGAGTACATCCGATGGTGTGGTTGGGCATAACTTGGGGTGTGTTCCCCGTGTGTGGTTGGGAGTTTACTCCCGTGTGGTTGTGTAGGCAGTGCCTACGTGTGTGTGGACGGAGTTGTGACTCTGTGTGAGGAATTTGTTCGGGGTGTGTTCCCCAGTGTGTGTGTGTGTGTGTGTGTGTGTGTGTGTGTGTGTGTGTATGTGTGTGTGTGTGTGTGTGTGTGTAGCTTGAGGCAAGGCCTTGTGTGTGTTTGGTTTGCTGCGAAAGCAATGTGTGTGTTGTTGTGGTTCGTCCCCGTGTTGCTACATTTGTAGCGTGTAGTGAAGCCTCACCGGTTTGGTGAGGGGTGGACGTAGGGAGCCCGTCATGGTCCCGAACCACCTTAAAAGTCCCCGTGTCTTGTGGTTTGATTATTGTGATTGTGTGTTCTCTATCCTATCTGTTTGTGCAATCGTGTGAGCTCGGTGAGATTGAGTGAATCTAGTTTAAACCTGTTTAGATTAAATTACTTAATCTTGTATATTCCGTTGTGTGCTAATTGAGTTTTTAATTGGACATAGTTTTTAGTAGTAGGATCTATTCACCCCCCCCTCTAGATCCGTGTTCCTGCACTACGGGACCCAACAATTGGTATCAGAGCGAGGCCCTGTTGTCCCTGGATCTTGCGATCTACAGAGTGATCCCAGTGCATTCCATAATCATGAATTTTTCTACTCAACATATATCAATGAACAGTTTGCCAATCTTCACTGCTTTGAATTTTAATTCATGGCTAGGTAAACTGTGTGTGAAGATCAATTATATTAATCCTTGTGTCACGCCCCGAACCGATAGCAGCGGGAAGCGATGCTCGGAACGTGGCAGGAGACAAGTCACGATAACAAGAGCGGAAGATAAATAATCACAATAAAATACAAAGAGGCCAGACACACATTTGAGAAAATACGAACTCTTATTAATTTAAAAAGATATATTTGACACCACTTACAATAAAAGCTTCGAAATAGATAACAAAAAGAAGGAACTAAACTAACAAGACTCAAGAAAATAGAAAGGACACAGACTCCAACTCTAGGGTCCAGGTACCACTCGATCACACCGATCTGATTCCCATGCACGTACCAATACTCGCGCACCTGAAAAGGGTTGGAAGTAGGGGTGAGCAAGAAGCTCAGTAGGAATTATACTCTATCATCAGGCAGTGGTTAAAGTGATTAACAAGTAATTACGTTTTTCATGCCATGCTAAATATGTAAAAGACGGTAGCATGCTAGTAAAAGAAGTAATGACGATATAATGTAATAAACATATCTTGCAAGGTCAAGAAAATCAAGTAAGAACGAATAAGATATCAAATACAAGATTGAACAAGAGTCTACAAGAATTTGTTACAGGAGTTTTCAAGTCAAAAATTACCACAAGATAGAACTCAAGTATAAGCATGAAGATCGATCACTAGTATATTAACCTCTTTGGTCAAACATGTCATGTATGATTGCAAATACAATGGTTTCCAACAGGAAATAGCAAGAGTTGGC
The DNA here is from genome assembly GCA_022559845.1 of Amorphophallus konjac. Classification (NCBI taxonomy): domain Eukaryota; kingdom Viridiplantae; phylum Streptophyta; class Magnoliopsida; order Alismatales; family Araceae; genus Amorphophallus; species Amorphophallus konjac. The sequence goes on from CM040117.1 coordinate 158,727,848, forward strand.
CAAGCAAGCAAGTAGGGCAAGCGTCTCTTATACGCTCAGCGGGATTCAAGTACGTTACTTATCAAAACCTTGGGGGTGACGTCATTGTAATTCAAGTACCCAAGTAACTGGTAATAAGTAACAAGAGTTTATTCTAGACATAACAAGCATGTCCTGCACTTCGGGTGTATGCCTCACCCTGTCATTAACATCCCATGGGCTCACTAACTTTCGGGCGCTCTCCCCAGGACCAAATCGGGCCCTTATGGTGCGTTGGCATAAAAATGGATCCAAGATCCAAATGTCTAGATAGTCAAGTAAATGGCCAAATAATCGTGAGATTTTACTGTCATAAGCTCAAGATTAAAGGACTAACTTGTCCTTGGATTCAAGAGTTCAAAACACGATAAAACTCACATACCGAGGGTTATACGGCCACACCGGCCATACTCCCAAGAGTCACGAACCACGAGTCACGAGGCCAACAATAGCGACTGACAGTATGCCGCTAGCTCTAAGTACGAACTGACTGACAGAATTAAGAAAAACCAACAAAGCCTTTACATGCATAATTTTACATGCTTAATTAGGTATAAGGTTTTTCATTCACAGGATGAAGATGGATCAAGATAGACAAGGAATCAAGCTCAAAGGCTAGCATGCAATTAAAGAAATTTACTTGTATATTTACCACTTATCATGTGCGTTTCTTACCAATTAACAGTTTAAGATGCTTATTAACTCCATTTAACATGCTAACTAATAATTAAGATACCAATTAACAATCTAGAATTACATTAAATCATATTCCATAAACACATATGTTGCTGATTTCAGAAATATAAAATCTACTTTCTAACAGCAAATTTTGATGCTAATCTAACCATCAAAAACACTAGTTATCAACTTAAGATACTAAATAGCAATTTAAATCACTAAGTAACATTAAAAACACGTAATTAACTACACATTAAATCACTTTCTATGAAAAGTATATTTCTGGAACAGAAATATAAATCTATTGTCTTAACAGCATCAAGATACTAATTTATCTATTAAACACACTAATTATCAAGTTAAGATACTAATTAGAAACTAAGATACTAATTTACACTTAAAAACACTAATTATCTATACATGAAGTTATTTCCTGTGAAAAATATATTTCTGGAACATAAATATAAATCTATTGTTTTGACAGATATTAATTTTAGCACTTGAAAATACTAATTTGTAATTTAAGTACCAATTAGCAATTAAAATGCGATTAAGATACTAATTAATAATCAAAAATACTAATTTGTAATTAATAAGATCATTTTATGTGAAAACATGTTTTTGAGATAGAAAGATAAATTTACTGGCTAAGTATGAAATTAAGATACTAATTTAGCGCTTAAATATACTAATTATCACTTTAAGAACTAATTAACAAGTAAGATGCTAAATAATAAATAAAAATCACTTTTTAATCATTTTATATGATAAATAGATTTCTGAGATAGAAATATAGATATATTATCAAATCATGCATTTACTAAGTCGATTGGGGCGTCAAACGGTGAAACCGGGCGCGAAAACCGGCTCTGGAGGTTAAACGGTCGCACAAGGGCCGTTTTATGGCTCCAGGGTGTTGGGCGGTTAGGGGGCAACCGTCCAAACCTAATGACATGAAAAAGGATGCATTAGAATCAATACTAAGTCATTTACTGGGTAGATAAACGGTTCTGGGTGGACCGTATAACTTCTGGACTTAACAGGGGCTGAACGGGGGCCATTGGGCATGCCAGGAGGTTGGGCGGCTCCCTGAGGGCCGCCCATGTACTTGGGCGGTTCCCTGAGGGCCACCCATCTGCTTGGGCGGTCTGGGATGGGCCGCCCATCCCAGGGATGTGCGGCCAGGGGCAGGGCCGCCCATCCAGTTGTGCGGCCCAGTAAGTGGCCGCACAAGTTATGTGGTCCGTTTCGGACCGTTTATCCTGCTTGGATGGATATGTGGTCAGTTTCTGACCGTTTAACTAGGATAAGTGGTTGATTAGGAACCGTTTAACTCCTGTCTAACCCAGGGCCGGGTGTGGGCTGGAGTTGGACGGTCTATCGTAAGACCGCCCATCCCTGGGTGTCTCCGGTCGTCCCTGCCCCGTCCGGTGAACGCCGGGAAGTGAGGGTTTGCTAGGGTTACACTAAAACATTTATTCCGGGAGTTATACTTAATGAAATGTAGTGTTCTTACTGTCCATGGAAAGAGCACAGAGAGCTCTACAATCTACATGAATCACTTTCAGATTTACAGTCTTTAATTACTACTAAAACAGCGAATGAACAGTCTTCTGCCCTAATTGGATAAGTCAGAACTAAATGAATTAATTCTCATGATATACTTAATGAAACAAGGGGCTTTTGCTACCAAAATGACGAGCATGAAATTCTACATAAGATGCATAGCTTAAAAGTTGATTTACAACATGAATTGATCACGTAATTTAAGAAAGAACAACTAAAACCCTAGTTTAGCCTTAACTTAACATGTCTAACTTAAACAATTAAAATCTCATGAAATACTAAATGAATGATGGGGCTTTTGGTATCAAAAGAAAGAGGGATTCATGCTGAAGAGCTTGATATATTATTTAGGGTTTGAGCCCGAGAGAACCTACCTCACTTTGATGAAGAACAAAAGATAGATGAAGAACAAGGAACTTGGACACCCCTGCACTCCTCGCAGGATATCGCCCAGCTCCGAAAACTTCAGCACCAATGGTGGGTATCAAAAGAAAATAGACCCAGAGAGCTTTCTTTTAATAGCTCATGGGCCTTCTGAGGTGGTCGAGAGAGGGAGATCTCGGCGCTTGAAGTGGCATCTTGGAAACGGCGCCGAAAAGAGAGACCAAGTCTAATTTGTCTAGCCGCCTCAATTAGGGTTAGGGTTTCGACCGATTATGAGAGGGCTTTTGAAGATTAAATCAAGACCTTTAATTTGACACCAATTTCAGATCAAATGGTTGAGAAATGAGCTCGAATTTTGAGTTTTAAAATGGGGTTAGGTAAAGGTTGAAAAGTTTAAATTTTCTACTTAAATCTCTAAATAGATCTTACCACGGATTTTCATAGGGTTAATAATAGAAGACAAGTTTGTTACATACACTTCCAGAAATCAAATTACCATTTTTGTGAATTTTTATCAAGTAGAAATATTTTCGATGGTACTATTCACATGAATAAAATATTAATTAATTATACTCAATTAAATGGTAAATAGATCTAAATACAGATTTTTACTAATAAAACTCAAGAAGATAAAGTTGTTCTATAAATCATGATCTACCAATTTTGTATTTTTCTAGATTTTTATGAAAATATCGAAATTACACTAATAATACTATTTACGGAAGGTACTATTCACGAAGGCACTATTCACTAACCACTATTCACTAAAGAATTAGATATTAATTTATGAATTTTATTATCTAAACTAAAACTTCATTTATTTCAACTAAATTACATATTTTAAAAACCGGGGTATTACACCCTCCCCCACTTAAAGAAATTTGGTCCCCAAATTCACCGATTATTTTCAATTAAGTAAAAGTTTAAACTCAGAAGATCACATTCATGAAAATAACATGTTAAGGATGAAAGAAATTAACTAACTAAGATTTATCAAAATAATATGGTAACTATACGATTAATGACGAATGCTCGGGGTAAAAGAGAATGATACCGTATATAGTTCGTCATTCGGCGGAAGTTGGTTCCGATTCTTCTGGAAGTTTTACTTGTGGAAGTAACTTAGGGCAATTATCCATTTTATGATCCGGATTACCGCAACGTAGACACGATCCTCTCCTCCGCCAGCACTCCTTCGCGAGATGACCAAGCCTGCGACAGTACTTGCATTGCTTCTTGCATTCCTTTTGCGCAATATTACTCTCAATATTACCCTTCTGCTTAGGGCAATTAGCCATCTTATGATCTTGATTGCCGCAACGCAGACATGCTTTGCTCCTCCGCCAGCATTCATTCGCGAGATGACCAAGCTTGTGACAATACAGACATTCCCTTTGCGCGATGTTACTCTTCTTGTTCTTATTACGTCGGGTTTCCTTACGACGAACTCACCGGCCTTCAGCAGAAACGAAACTCGCCTTACCGGAACCACTCGGTTTCATTTTTAAGAACGGCTTAAACCTGGAAGATAATAGATGGTTAACCTTTTTATTGTCCTTACGCCTACCGCAACGCAATCTTGTATATCTTTTATTACTTAACCCACTATACTACGCAATCTCACTAGGGTACAAGGGTCGACACGGGTCTTAAGACTTAGGGTAACCTATACACTCGGACAAAAATCCAAGGGACTCAAATAAGAAGGACTCAGAGAAGAAGGCGAAACTTGGACAAAATCCAAGCGACTCAGATAAGAAGGAGGCTCTGATACCAAAAACTGTCATGCCCCGAACCGATAGCAGCGGGAAGCGATGCTCGGAACGTGGCAGGAGACAAGTCACGATAACAAGAGCGGAAGATAAATAATCACAATAAAATACAAAGAGGCCAGACACACATTTGAGAAAATACGAACTCTTATTAATTTAAAAAGATATATTTGACACCACTTACAATAAAAGCTTCGAAATAGATAACAAAAAGAAGGAACTAAACTAACAAGACTCAAGAAAATAGAAAGGACACAGACTCCAACTCTAGGGTCCAGGTACCACTCGATCACACCGATCTGATTCCCATGCACGTACCAATACTCGCGCACCTGAAAAGGGTTGGAAGTAGGGGTGAGCAAGAAGCTCAGTAGGAATTATACTCTATCATCAGGCAGTGGTTAAAGTGATTAACAAGTAATTACGTTTTTCATGCCATGCTAAATATGTAAAAGACGGTAGCATGCTAGTAAAAGAAGTAATGACGATATAATGTAATAAACAGATCTTGCAAGGTCAAGAAAATCAAGTAAGAACGAATAAGACATCAAATACAAGATTGAACAAGAGTCTACAAGAATTTGTTACAGGAGTTTTCAAGTTAAAAATTACCACAAGATAGAACTCAAGTATAAGCATGAAGATCGATCATTAGTATATTAACCTCTTTGGTCAAACATGTCATGTATGATTGCAAATACAATGGTTTCCAACAGGAAATAGCAAGAGTTGGCCAAGCAAGCAAGTAGGGCAAGCGTCTCTTATACGCTCAGCGGGATTCAAGTACGTTACTTATCAAAACCTTGGGGGTGACGTCATTGTAATTCAAGTACCCAAGTAACTGGTAATAAGTAACAAGAGTTTATTCTAGACATAACAAGCATGTCCTGCACTTCGAGTGTATGCCTCACCCTGTCATTAACATCCCATGGGCTCACTAACTTTCGGGCGCTCTCCCCAGGACCAGACCGGGCCCTTATGGTGCGTTGGCATAAAAATGGATCCAAGATCCAAATGTCTAGATAGTCAAGTAAATGGCCAAATAATCGGGAGAATTTACTATCATAAGCTCAAGATTAAAGGACTAACTTGTCCTTGGATTCAAGAGTTCAAAACACGATAAAACTCACATACCGAGGGTTATACGGCCACACCGGCCGTACTCCCAAGAGTCACGAACCACGAGTCACGAGGCCAACAATAGCGACTGACAGTATGCCACTAGCTCTAAGTACGAACTGACTGACAGAATTAAGAAAAACCAACAAAGCCTTTACATGCCTAATTTTACATGCTTAATTAGGTATAAGATTTTTCATTCACAGGATGAAGATGGATCAAGATAGACAAGGAATCAAGCTCAAAAGATAGCATGCAATTAAAGAAATTTACTTGTATATTTACCACTTATCATGTGCGTTTCTTACCAATTAACAGTTTAAGATGCTTATTAACTCCATTTAACATGCTAACTAACAATTAAGATACCAATTAACAATCTAGAATTACATTAAATCATTTTCCATAAACACATATGTTGCTGATTTCAAAAATATAAAATCTACTTTCTAACCGCAAATTTTGATGCTAATCTAACCATCAAAAACACTAGTTATCAACTTAAGATACTAAATAGCAATTTAAATCACTAAGTAACATTAAAAACACGTAATTAACTACACATTAAATCACTTTCTATGAAAAGTATATTTCTGGAACAGAAATATAAATCTATTGTCTTAACATCATCAAGATACTAATTTATCTATTAAACACACTAATTATCAAGTTAAGATACTAATTTACACTTAAAAACACTAATTATCTATACATGAAGTTATTTCCTGTGAAAAATATATTTTTGGAACATAAATATAAATCTATTGTTTTGACAGATATTAATTTTAGCACTTGAAAATACTAATTTGTAATTTAAGTACCAATTAGCAATTAAAATGCGATTAAGATACTAATTAATAATCAAAAATACTAATTTGTAATTAATAAGATCATTTTATGTGAAAACATGTTTCTGAGACAGAAAGATAAATTTACTGGCTAAGTATGAAATTAAGATACTAATTTAGCGCTTAAATATACTAATTATCACTTTAAGAACTAATTAACAAGTAAGATGCTAAATAATAATTAAAAATCACTTTTTAATCATTTTATATGATAAATATATTTCTGAGACAGAAATATAGATATATTATCAAATCATGCATTTACTAAGTCGATTGGGGCATCAAACGGTGAAACCGGGCGCGAAAACCGGCTCTGGAGGTTAAACGGTCGCACAAGGGCCGTTTTATGGCTCCAGGGTGTTGGGCGGTTAGGGGGCAACCGTCCAAACCTAATGACATGAAAAAGGATGCATTAGAATCAATACTAAGTCATTTACTGGGTAGATAAATGGTTCTGGGTGGACCGTATAACTTCTGGACTTAACAGGGGCTGAACGGGGGCCATTGGGCATGCCAGGAGGTTGGGCGGCTCCCTGAGGGCCGCCCATGTACTTGGGCGGTTCCCTGAGGGCCGCCCATCTGCTTGGGCGGTCTGGGATGGGCCGCCCATCCCAGGGATGTGCGGCCAGGGGCAGGGCCGCCCATCCAGTTGTGTGGCCCAGTAAGTGGCCGCACAAGTTATGTGGTCCGTTTCAGACCGTTTATCCTGCTGGGATGGATATGTGGTCAGTTTCTGACCGTTTAACTAGGATAAGTGGTTGATTAGGAACCGTTTAACTCCTGTCTAACCCAGGGCCGGGTGTGGGCTGGAGTTGGATGGTCTATCGTAAGACCGCCCATCCCTGGGTGTCTCCGGTCGTCCCTACCGCGTCCGGTGAACGCCGGGAAGTGAGGGTTTGCTAGGGTTACACTAAAACATTTATTCTGGGAGTTATACTCAATGAAATGTAGTGTTCTTACTGTCCATGGAAAGAGCACAGAGAGCTCTACAATCTACATGAATCACTTTCAGATTTATAGTCTTTAATTACTACTAAAACAGCGAATGAACAGTCTTCTGCCCTAATTGGATAGGTCAGAACTAAATGAATTAATTCTCATGATATACTTAATGAAACAAGGGGCTTTTGCTACCAAAATGACGAGCATGAAATTCTACATAAGATGCATAGCTTAAAAGTTGATTTACAACATGAATTGATCACGTAATTTAAGAAAGAACAACTAAAACCCTAGTTTAGCCTTAACTTAACATGTCTAAATTAAACAATTAAAATCTCATGAAATACTAAATGAATGATGGGGCTTTTGATATCAAAAGAAAGAGGGATTCATGCTGAAGAGCTTGATATATTATTTAGGGTTTGAGCCCGAGAGAACCTACCTCACTTTGATGAAGAACAAAAGATAGATGAAGAACAAGGAACTTGGACACCCCTGCACTCCTCGCAGGATATCGCCCAGCTCCGAAAACTTCAGCACCAATGGTGGGTATCAAAAGAAAATAGACCCAGAGAGCTTTCTTTTAATAGCTCATGGGCCTTCTGAGGTGGTCGAGAGAGGGAGATCTCGGCGCTTGAAGTGGCATCTTGGAAACGGCGCCGAAAAGAGAGACCAAGTCTAATTTGTCTAGCCGCCTCAATTAGGGTTAGGGTTTCGACCGATTATGAGAGGGCTTTTGAAGATTAAATCAAGACCTTTAATTTGACACCAATTTCAGATCAAATGGTTGAGAAATGAGCTCGAATTTTGAGTTTTAAAATGGGGTTAGGTAAAGGTTGAAAAGTTTGAATTTTCTACTTAAATCTCTAAATAGATCTTACCACGGATTTTCACAGGGTTAATAATAGAAGACAAGTTTGTTACATACACTTCCAGAAATCAAATTACCATTTTTGTGAATTTTTATACTATTCACATGAATAAAATATTAATTAATTATACTCAATTAAATGGTAAATAGATCTAAATACAGATTTTTACTAATAAAACTCAAGAAGATAAAGTTGTTCTATAAATCATGATCTACCAATTTTATATTTTTCTAGATTTTTATGAAAATATCGAAATTACACTAATAATACTATTTACGGAAGGTACTATTCACGAAGGCACTATTCACTAACCACTATTCACTAAAGAATTAGATATTAATTTATGAATTTTATTATCTAAACTAAAACATCATTTATTTTAACTAAATTACATATTTTAAAAACTGGGGTATTACACCTTGTCTCTGGAAATTGATTTGTCATGTTCCACACATATTACCTCTAGATGAGACCAAGTGGTCTAATCAGGATAAAATTATGCATCATGATAATGTTACTGCTTTGAGTTTATTGAAAGCTTTCATAAATACTAACAAGTATCCATTTGTATCTTCTTGTAGGATGGCAAAGGAGCTTATGGACCGGTTGATCAATGCTCAAGAAAAGGAAAGACAAAAATGTCTTATGGCCGATGATGCTGATCAACAAAGTGATGAAAATGTAGAAGAGGTAAATTCAGATTCTGAAGAATTTACTCTTGATGATCTTGTTGAGGCTTATGATGAGTTGGAAAAGTAATATAAGAAAATCAAGTCAGAAAATAAAAAATTGAAAAAGAAATCTGAAAACATGCTCCATGAAAATGGTTCTTGTGATAAATGTTCTGAGCTTGTTAACTTCATTGAACTTTTAGAGTATGATGTTGAATGTCACAAAGAAACCATTGTATATTTGAGAAATGAAAATGTTGCCCTCAAGAGCATAATTGATCAATTGGAGAAAACTGAAAAAGATCTAAGAAACAAAATGGAGTCAAACTCTATTGATCATGATATTTGTAATGAATTGATTATGAATGATAAACTTGCAAATGAAAATGAAGAACTCAAAAAGGGGAACAATGCGATGCTAATTCAAATCTCCCTCCTTGAAAGTAGATTGCAAAATCTTGAAAAACTTGAAAAAGGGAAATCTGTGATTGTTGATGAATCTGACAAGATGCATGTGCTTGAACAAATGATGGAGAGCTACAAAACCATCAATGTCCAATTGAATGAAAGAGTCATTTCCTGTGGCCATGAGATCATTTCTTATGAATTGCATATTTCATCACTTGAAAAGGAAATTATTGATCTGAATGCTTCCTTGTCTAAGTTTGTGAATGGGGAAGAGAATCTAAACAGGATTTTGGGGACCAAGGTAAATTTTCAAAGAGAAGGTCTTGGGTATGAACCCACCAAAAAGAAAGCCTTTGGGCTAAAGACTCAAACATCTTTTGTACATGCTTCTTGTTCCTCAAATATGTCAAATGCTTCTTGTGTTGAGAAATCAAATCCTAAGGCTCGGGCTCAACCTAGGAGCAATAGGATTCATGCTCACAAAAGTCACAAAAATAATGCTCCAAAATCAACAAATGTCAATTGTCATTATTGTGGTGAGCATGGTCATTTGATGAATGATTGTTTCATTATGAAATCGGATGATTTGAAAGCATGCAAAAATGAACTTGTTTCCAAAAGAAAAAGGGTTGCTTGTTTTAAATGTGGAAAGCTAGGACACCATGTGTCACAGTGTTGGCAAGCAAATGAAAGAAAGAATTTCAAAGTCAAAAATAATTATACTTTCGCCAACCCACAGAAATTTCATGCTCATCATGTTGTGAAGAAGAGAAATATCCATGCTTATAATGATAACATTCATGCTAAATCACAAAAATTTGATTATCATGTTTATGAGAATTATGTGAAGTCTCTTGGTTGTTGTCATTATTGTGGTGAGTTTGGGCATACCTTGCATGTTTGCTCTTTAATATATTTTGATGATATGCATGCCCAAAAACTGTAGAAGGCACCCTCTAGAGGTGCAACTAATCATCTGGGACCTAAGAAGATTTGGGTACCTAAAGCAACCAAATGAGAATTTTGTTGCAGGATTGTCTTGAGGTCAAGTGGAAGGCTTGGAAGATGATGGATGCTCAAGACACAAGTACAGAAAATGAATTGACATGGAATGTTCTTCTTAAAGTGCTGCTAAACTCCAAAGATCTAAGGAAGCTTGGATACTCAAGTCTGTAATATGAGAACTTTGATAGAGGAATGCCTTAAGGCCAATCCGAGGTCATGGGTGCTTCAAGTCGACATTTATTGAGGCCTAAGTCAACTTGGCCAGTCTTTGATGCAATGCTTTGTGCAGGGTTTCTCTTCTTATCCTAGAGGAGTTTTGAAAGGGTTTTGACATGGGGTTCTTGATCTTGTCATATCTTTATGTGCTGCCCTATATGAAATGCGAATTTAGGGTCTCAATGGAACTCCTTTGGCTAATAACGATATACTTCTTGCAGGAGAGAAAGAAAGGAGCTTATTGATGCAGAACACAACAAGCGAAATAAGGCGAAGAATTTGAGAATGCTAATAAAGGTAACTCAAGACAAAGGTGAGAAAATAAAGTGTTTGTTTGAAGCTCCTTGGTCTTGATGTTAATGCCATAACTTGACAGACAGTGATTTTGAAGGTTTGAATATCCCTTGGTTGTTCTTGACAATGTGGATAATGAATACTTGGCTGTATGGTATTGAAACATCTGAGCATCATATATGAGAGTGTAACCATTGAATGCCTTTTGCTAAACCTCCGATGTCAAATGAGAATACATTTGTTTCTGATCATCATTTCAATGATTACATGGTATATAAAATGGTGACATGTGGAAGGGCAGGTCAAGCATGTCTAAAAGCTATCACCATGCGTGAGAATATGCCTCCTCCCGATACCATGAATCATCTATGCATATGGCATACAGCTTAAATGAATTTTTTGAAATCATGCATTGATTATGGGGGAGTTTTGCATGCTGAAAATTTTGAAAATGATGTTTTTCCATTCTCTCAGCATGATGATATTGTGTTTGTGACTGAACATATTGAGGACTGAAGTTAATCAATGTTGCATGGTCTTTACCAATGTGCCACTCATCTTTCTGGATAAAAGCACAATTGTTTTCAAAAAAAGTTCACATGTGATGATTTTGATGCTTTGAATTTTATGAATTCTCTTTTCAGAATAAAATTGTGTCCTCACATTTGAACAATTGGTAATGCGTGTCATGCATTAGTTAAATTGGGTGCATATAGAGTGTCATGTGAAATCTGAAATATGAAATCTTACATCACATTGCATATTTGCCTATCATTCTCTGCATATCATTCACATAGTGCTTTTGAAAAAATGAAGCACATCGTGTGTCTTATTGCATAGTTGGCATTGTCAGCATACAAATAGTGCATGCATCATTTTGCACATTTCATGTTGCATAAATACCAAAATGAATACTTCCAACAATTGGTCTCATATCCTTGGAGCCAACATTTCAAGAACTAAGATTGTATACCTTTTCTTTTTGCATTGCATATGCATATCTTCATCGTATGCTTGCATGTTATTATATGCTATTCAACCCTTTCTTTGAAACTTCTAAGACCATATACTTCATTGATAAATAATATTGTATCTGAGTCTTAACAAGTGTGCTTCATGTAAAACTCTAAGGGGGAGCATTTCATGCTTATTGCATTTACATAGGGGGATCTACACTATCATGTTCTAAGTTAAATTTTCTCCATACATGTTAAATCAAATTCGTACACTTCATGCACTTTAATGTGAAATTGAGTGTTGTTCATAAGCATATAGGAATTTCATTTCAACACTCTAAAGTAATTCAACTTACTGCATGGATGATAAGCGACAGTTGAGGAAAAAGCTACCTGCCTCCACATACAAAAAATGGTTGATATGAAAGGCAGAGCAATGCTAAGTCTCACTAAGTAAACTGGGCACATGTCACTTGAGACGTGATGTGGTTAATTTCTGAAAAGTGTTGACTAAAGTATCTCTGTTCAAATGACATGACAAGGTTCAGTATTCTGAGTAACCGGGGATTCTGGCATGAGCTCCATGTGTCTTCTCGCGTAAAAAAGAATTATTTGAACCTGACCCTTCTTAAAAAAATTCAGATTGTCAGTGTGAAAATTACTAATGATAATTTGATGAGATAGAGCGAAGCCTCCAATACGTTGTTCTCTACATTGAAATGTAGTCTGTGCAGTTACTATTGTGTTTACTTGAAAATCTGGTTATCCATATGGCTAAAATTCATACTCATGTTACTCACTTACACATGGTAATTTGATTTGATATGTATTTTGAAAATTTGATTAATTGCTTGACCTGCTGTACGTCTTCTCCTATTTATCTGTAAAATCCTCTAGGTGTAATCATGAGCATTCTGAACTTAACGACTCACTTGCACTTTTCTTACACATATCCCCTCACTTTAAATCAATTGGTATCACTTCTTGTGAAGGAGTTATGTTGCATGTATCTATAGATATATGCTTGGTTACATTGTATGCATTTCATGTCTCATTATTTTCATACATCCTGTTTCATGCATTTCACAAGAAAACTAAAAATTAAAAATTTGAAAATCAAAGCCAATCATCTATTGTGTCAATGTCAAAGGGGGAGCTTTGCATGTGATCTTATCTGCTTAACTCATCAGGACTTGCATGAGTTAATACCTTTCTATGGGTGTTTGAATGCTTATTTGCTTGCTCATTATTGTCATGCCATACACCATTTCCAATTACTGCAACTCGTGAGTATTTGCATATCGTTTTGTCATCTTGCATTCTATATGACCATATTATCCATATTTGCATCTCCAATTTCAACAATTGGTATCCAACAGTTTTGCAATTAGTTCATGCATATAATGCATATTGCACATATTAGTTCATGCCATCTTGGATCCCCCATCATGATCCCCATTTCTGATTATGTCAAAGGGGGAGAGAGAGCATTATGAGAGAGCATTATAGCATAAATATTTTGTCATCATCAAAATGGGGGAGATTGTTGTGCATGTGATTTTGATGATTACAAAATGCCTTTGTTGCTTGACCGTGTGCGAGAATGGTTGATCATGTCGTCATGTGTATGGAGTTTGAAATGGTTGTGGAAATGATCATAAACTGTTTCTATTGGGATATCATCATGTGGATGCATTGTAATTCTATAAGGCTTATCATCCTATGGATGCATTAAGGCTCATACGTGCTTTGAGGTTAGCACAAACAGTGTCTCTACACTTGGTGAGATTGCTTTGTGATGTGTGGTTTGATGAGCTTGGAGCTTGGAGATTGATCAAATGGAATATGACTCAATATTGTTTTACGTGCCTTGATTCCAAAGTTGTTCATCATGCAATGGTAAGAAGTTATATTGGAATCTATGGTGACACTCTTCTAATCTTGAGTTGAAAAATTGGGTTCTCTAGTGCCTTGATACAGATCTTTCATGGGAATTCTCATATGTCTCATGCTAATGATTTTGTAATCCCATTTCATGTCTTTTGGGTCTCGGTCTCCAAACTAGCTTCATATGTTAATGCATGACCCATATATTTTGATCTTGATCTAACATCTTACTTTATCATGTGTTTCAGGATGAAAAATAATGGTTGATCTTCATGGGATTATGGTAATATTTAATCAATTGTTTCCCGTTGATTTGATGGTGTTTTTACTTGTTTTTCAGGCCCAAACTAGAAGGGGTCGACCCATGGGGTCGACCCTCTCAAGTTCCGTTCAAACAGAATCAAAACAGACCCATTTTTTTGAAATATGCCTGAAAGGGTCGACCCCTGGGGTCGACCCATGGAAGGGTCGACCCCAAGGGTCGACCCCTATAAACCAGAACCACAAATGTGGTTCTGTTTTGGGTTCTGGGAACACGAGGGTCGACCCTGGGGTCGACCCCTGTAACCCAGAACCATATTTTAGGTTCTGTTTGGCTTCTGTGAGCCTAAGGGTCGACCATGGGGTCGACCCTTTCCGGTCGGACGTCCAGCCACCATCTTTGACCGCCATTTTCTTGCCCCTAAAGTCTTCAAATCCGAGTCCAAAGCCCCAAATCACTCCACAAAGTGTGGATCTTGTCCCCAAGCTGTCCCTTGACCGTTCTAATCATTTATATACATCTTTTGGGTTGCAAACCCTAAAAAACATGATGCTATATCTAAAAATCATTTTCCTCTAACCTTTGTGTGTGCAGGTCGCAGGTAGCAGCTCCAAGGCATCTTCCACCATGTTTTAAGCTTGTGTATGAAGGGAAGAACAAGGTTTCACGTTCTCATCCATTCCTCTGCCACAAGCTGCGAAGAAATTCATGCTACAAGCATCATCCATGCAAGAATCAATCATTCTTCTTCAAGAACGGGTTCCATACTTCAGAAGCATTCAAATATGTTCAAAGAAGAGAAAGGGGGAGCTCTAATCACTGCAACATCTTCTTCATTCTGATTTCTCGATATCATTGTTGATTGAGCTTGAATATCTGTCTTAAGACATCTTTGGATGGTTTTATAAGTCTTATATCCACTCTCTCTTGCATACATATATATGAGCTGCGAATTGTGTGATTCAACAATCCTAATGCTCATGTGATCCTTGTATAGGATGAAGATGAAGAGGGGGATCTCTAAACCATTCATTTCTATTGTCTTGATTGAGATTAACTTAAAGTTTGAGCTTATCATTTCTATCTGTTCTTTCAGGTGAAGACGTGCAACTTAAGGAGACGATGAAGATGATATCTAAATCATGATCATCCGTCAACGAGCAAGGAGAATCAGATTTTGCTGAAGAAGGGGGAGCCTTATACTTGACACATCTGTTTAGTTTTCATTTCTATAATTTGTTTGGAGGGTCATAGCACATATGTGTTATTTGTTCATAAACATTTGAGATAATGCTTTGTGTGGGTGTTCGGAGAAAGGGGTCTCCGAGTGTGTGTGTTGATTTATGTGCGTCATTTTGTGCGGAGTACATCCGCGTGTGTGGTTGGACATAACTTGGGGTGTGTTCCCCGTGTGTGGTTGGGACTTTACTCCCGTGTGGTTGTGTAGGCAGTGCCTACGTGTGTGTGGATGGAGTTGTGACTCCGTGTGAGGAATTTTTTCAGAGTGTTTTCCCCAGTGTGTGTGTGTGTGTGTGTGTGTGTGTTGTGGGATTAGCTTGAGGCAAGGCCTTGTATGCGTGTGGTTTGCTGCGAAAGCAGCGTGTGTGTTGTTGGGGTTCGTCCCCATGTTGCTACATTTGTAGTGTGTAGTGAAGCCTCATCGGTTTGGTGAGGGGTGGACGTAGGGAGCCTGTCGTGGTCCCGGACCACCTTAAAAATCCCCGTGTCTTGTGGTTTGATTATTGTGATTGTGTGTTCTCTATCCTATCTGTTTGTGCAATCGTGTGAGCTCGGTGAGATTGAGTGAATCTAGTTTAAACCTGTTTAGATTAAATTACTCAATCTTGTATATTCCACTGTGTGCTAGTTGAGTTTTTACATGGACATAGTTTTTAGTAGTAGGATCTATTCACCCCCCCTCTAGATTCGTGTTCCTTCACTACGGGACCCAACACAGATGACCTTCTGTCTGTCTGGAACCTGAAATTATGTCTAACAAGTAATTAATGAATTATGAAAGTAAGAAAGGTACTATTATGCTGTCGGATTCCTCCCGTAGCGTGATATCCCATTAATTCATTCTTGACCTCTTTATAATGTATTGGTGCATTCTTACCTTGTTTACTATCACCTTAATGAATTATTGAACTTTACTTTCTTGGCCAAACCTTATTGTTATTTCTCATGGAAGTAGCTTGATTTATAACTTGAAGATGCAAGGGCGGGCACAGACGGTGTCCAAGGGCTCTAGTCTGCCCCCCTCAGTAGATGGCCGGAAATACACTATTAACCATGGCGTATAATGATTACTGGCATCGCATTACGGTGGGAGTAGTTTTTTTATAAACAGGTGAAATCCACGATGCAATCTTATGAAATTTACATGTTTGCTGGTACATTCTCGTTACATGACTTTCTTGTGCATAGCCTTCTAAGGTTATGAAAGTACATTCTCGTGATATTACATGCTTGATTGAAAGGCCAACTTATATTCCCATGATCATATATTCTTGCAAATTATATCGTTCTTTACATTTCTATCTTGTTACTTACTATGGTTTTATTCGCGTGTTTTATCGCATTCCCTTTATCTTATCTTCCAGAGCTAAAATGTTAATCATATAAACTTGCCATCATGTTGACATGAAGATACCTACTAGGCGAGTGCGCTCATTCCCTACTTTTCTAATCTTTTCAGGTTACTCTAGCGGGTCGGAATCAGACTACTCAAGTGGCGAGTCTGAGAGTGAGTAAAGATCGAGAGAAGCCTAGATAGAGTCAAATTGAGTCTATTATTGTAATTAGAGACCTTCACTGTAATAGGCGGTGAAGTTGATCATGTTATGTAATTTTTCTATTTTCTTGAGTCTAGAGTGTCATATTGTTAAAAAGAGTCATTATCCAGTTGTAAACTTTGATTTATCTGATCAATAAAGT
This sequence comes from Amorphophallus konjac, assembly GCA_022559845.1. Classification (NCBI taxonomy): domain Eukaryota; kingdom Viridiplantae; phylum Streptophyta; class Magnoliopsida; order Alismatales; family Araceae; genus Amorphophallus; species Amorphophallus konjac. The sequence goes on from CM040117.1 coordinate 158,744,683, forward strand.
TGAGATTTTTGTCATATGGTACTGTGTACAATGTTTATGATGTTGTATGTGTAGCGCTCTGATTGTCTTTCTAGCTTGAGGCTTACTTTGCCGGCTTTTCATGTTCCTGAATTATTTCCGCTATACTTATGTATCTCGGGGCATGACAAGAGCATAGTTTAGCTCATCCCAGTGAGAAGAGAGAGAGTGAGCAATAGCATTTGAAGGTGGAAGAGAAAGTAGCGGCCAGATGAATGTGAGATGAGGAGCGACATTTGAAACAAAAAGAGAGTAGCAGTAGCGGGAATTCGACAGAGAGAACAACAACTAGAGATAGAGAGAGAGAAAAGCAGCCGAAGAAGGAGAGATCCTTCAAAAGCAACTTGCTGCATGAAACATAGCTACAATTTTACTGCTTTATTTTTGTTTTCTTTTGAATTTGTGATACTCTATTTCCATTCGTGTGTGTAACTGTGCGATGTTGGCACATGTTTAGTTTATCCGAGCACATTTGTGTGTGTTTGTGCTGCTAGATTTTGGATCTAAAGTGTGTGCGGTTATGTGGGGATTTATCCCTGCGTGTATGTGTGGGGTTCATCCCCATTTAAGCTGTGTATTAGTGGTGTTTTGGGGATTCTTCCCCGTGTGTGTGATGCTGCATTTGTAGCATAAGGAAGCCTCACTGAGTTCGGTGAGGGGTGGATGTAGGCAGCCCGTTGTGGTCCTGAACCACCTTAAAAATCTTTTTGCCTTGTGATTTGCTTGCGGATTATGTTCATTGATTATTCTCTCAGATTCTAGTCACGTTCACAGCCATATATTCAATACCCACACACTCATCCTCAATTCCACATACGTTAAGTAAGTTACTGAGAGAGTGTTCTTCTCATTCAATATTGTCTATACACTTTATACACTACTGAATTAGATTGAGAAGTTAATTCATACTTGTTCATAATTTTGATAGGTTGAGTAAAAATTTCATATTTAAGTTTAAGTCACTTGGCTTAAGTGGTTGAGTTGATTCCACTGTGTTTCTTTTGAGATTTAGCATCTCATCTTTTAGATTTTAGTGACTCATTGTTCTTAAAGGGGGTAATCAATTCACCCCTCCCCCTTTTGATTACCGTTGCACAAAGGGACCCAACAATTGGTATCATTGGTTGGCTCCATTTCACCTAGATCTAACGATCTACAGAGGAGATCCCAGTGCAATTTCAGTAATGAGTCCATTGTTCGAGTAGTTTTCCGTAGATTGTCCACCAATTTTTAATGGTTCTAATTATACTCTTTGGTTAGGTAGAATGTGTAGGTTTATTGATTCTATTGATCCAATTCTGTGAAAACTTATTGAAGAGGCGTGATCTCGCGCTGAACCTGAGCGGATGGAGGATCACCGGATAGTGAACTGCAAGATAGGGAAACAGATCAGGGGGCCCAGGGAGAGGCCCTGGGGAAAACCCTCCGATACTTAAGTCAATGGAGCTATGGCGGGAGCAGTAAAGGGAGAAGAGAGCGTGTGTGCGAGATCCCTCTCCACAAGAGGGTTAAGTGGTTCTTGCTCAGGAGCTTTGAGCGTATGATTGCCCTTCCCTTCGTCTGAGGGTCTCCCTGATTTAAATAGTACGCCGTCTCTTGGAGTCCTGTAAGCTGAGGGGTTTCAGGTGGGGGTTATGTCCTCATCATGGGCTTTTATTACCTTATCGTGGGAACGTTATCACCTTGGGGAAGAAGAAGTCCCTTGCCTTCCGGAATTCCTTCCTGCTGTGGACTCTTAACGGCTGCAAATGATAAGCAATCATTGGCCGTTTCGAGCTCAGAGGGGCCAACCCTATCGGGCGATAGGCTTAGCTCGGAAGAGGATGGGTCGGATGGGTCGGCGTATGCCTTCTTCTCACGGGCGGAGATATGGCTTGGGACGGACCTTTCCTTTGACCTGACCGACACTCAGGCCCTCCGAGCCTAGAGGCCGCCTAGGAAGGTTGTGTCCTCGAGCGATTTTTTATTGGGCTTTCTTCCTTGAGTGGGACCTGTGGGCTGTCACTTAGGCGAGCTTGGCCTCGTTGGGCCTTGTTGGGCTACTTTTTGAATGGGCTACATAAATCCCCCTCTCCACTTGTCCCCCTCCTACTCCCGAGCCAAAGGAGGCTCGGACGAGTAGTATTTGAGGGTTTTGGACCGGCGTGGCTCAGGTGGGTAGAGATCTGGCGGTGTTATGAAGCCACGTGCCATGGTCACCTGGGCCCATAATAATTGTGATCCTAACAGATTTGAAATGACGGGGCCCCCTTTTTTCTCGGAGGTCGGAACGACGCGCCACCTCCCGCGTGGGTTTATAGGCGTTGGGCGCTGGATGTCATTCCAGACTCTCTACGGTTTTGGCTTTCCTTTGCTTCTTTGCTTTTGGGGCTCCTTGATGCCCCGTGAAGACACAGCGGAGGAGCAGAGACTTGCGGAGGCGTTTAAGGAGTTGGCGAGGATAACTGCGGAGGCGGTCCGATAGCTTCCTCCTGCCCTGGAATCTTCGAGATCCCTTGAGAATTCTTCTTCCAGCTCTTCCTCGGAATCCATGGCGGACCAGCGTTTGTGTGCTGAAGGATGGGGCGACGAACTGGTGGCGAGAGCGCCTGTCCCGAATCGCAGTGAACCGGGGGAGGCTGAGTTGAAGAGGCTGGAGCACAGGTTCCGTCTGCCTCTTAGGTACAACTTTGTTGCTACTGCCCCATATGAGACGAGTCTGGACGACCGCACGGGCCAAATTTGCACCTTTCTTCTGGCGTGGAAGAGCGGGTTTCGCCTCCCCTTAGAGCCCTTCGTCCTTACGCTCCTCAATTTTTTCCAGTTGGCGCCCATTCAGTTGGTTGCCAACTCGTACCTCCTCCTTTCTGCCTTTCGAATTCTCTACTATCAGTGCGGGGTTCCTCCTTCTCTGGACCTTTTCCATTATTTCTTTGAGTTGAAGGCGCATCCGTCGGCGGGGAAAGGTTTTTACTTCATCCAGGCGAGGAGGAACAGGAGCTGCATTTCACTGGCGGCGAAGGATTCCTCGCATAAAGGGTGGAAGACCCAATTTTTCTGGGTGAAGATACATTCGGTAGAGAAAACCTGGAGATGCCAAGTGATGCCCAATTTCCACCCGAATATCCCTCCCCGACAGGAGGAGTTCCCTTCAGATGTGGAGGAGTATGCCGCTCATCTGCTGAAGCATCGCCAGTCTACCGAGGAGTTGGTGATGCCGGAGAATGTCGAGCGGTGTCTTCTCACGCGGCTGAAGCCGTCAGGTACCACCATCTAGGTTTTTCTTTGGGGGTTTCCTTTCTTTTCCTGATCACGCCTTCTCCTCTGTTGCAGACACTAGGCGGGAGCCTCTAGAGGAAGTTGTTGAGATCATCGATCTTGCTGACGACTCGACGGCCGATGAGCCGGGCGTCCCGGTAGGTCGCTCCCAAGCCCAAGATAAGGGCAAGGGGGCGGCTTCCGAGGGGGCCTCACGGCCGGGTGGTGCAAAGTGCAAGGATCCCATGGAGGGAAGGTTGCGGGAAGCACCGAAGGCCAGGAAATGGGCCAAGAAGGCCGGTCTCCTCATCACTGCCAGGGGAGACTCTGCTTCGGCGGCGCTCCCCTCTCGGGGGCAAGATGGGGCCGACCCAACCAGGCTGGCTCCCCCATCCGCCGAGCGAGAGAGGGCCGAGGAGACCAGGGGCCCCTCAGAGGATGGTGATGATGGGTCAGCTCTCCCCTCGATGGGAACAGAGGGGGCCGAAGTAGAAACAGCCAAGGCCGAGACCGGGGGACCGGTCGAGGTGGGTGATGTCTCGGGTGGCGATGCGCGGGTTGAGATAGTTGAGATCGGGGGTTCGCCTGTAGAGGTGCCGTAGCCCCAAGCGTCCGAGGTTCCTGGTGCAGCCGGGCTGGTGGCATCGGTCGAGGTCGGGGGTTCGCCTACGGAGGCGTCGTAACCCCAACCGACCGTGGAGTACGGGGAGGCCATTTCCGCCGTTCGTTCTGGTCCTTCTGGCACGGCGCCAGGGGCGGAGCGGGTGCCCATGCCCGTAGCCTTGGAGAGGCTCGGCGTCTAGAGCACTCTATATCAACTCTGCTGCGAGGTGTCCGCGAGGATGAAGTGGGGAGATAGGCGTCATTCTCCTCCCGGGGTTCTCGACGTCATCATGGAGGGCGGCCTGGTCATGGCCCGGATGGGGGCGACGATGGCGGAGACTTACTCTCGGATGGAGTCAGAGCGGTCGAACCTGGCTTGGACCCTCGGAGGGTGTGAGAAGAAGCTGGCTCGACTCAACGAGGCGCATGAGGGGCTCCATCGGGAGTTCTCTGTGACTAAGGAGTCATTGCGATCGAGCCGTCTAGAGGTCGGAGTGTTGACCGAGTAGCTGGCCAAGGCCCGGGAATCGCTTGAGAGGAAAAGCAAACTCCTTGAGGAGGAGCGCCTTCACCATCTCGAGCTGGACAGTCGTTGGGAGGCTGAGCGCGCCGAGCTGGTGGACCGAGCGGAGGCAGCGGAGCGCCTTCATTTTGAGTCCGAGGCCGACCGAACTGAGGCGGAGGAGTGATCGGCGGAGGCCAAGGAGCGGGCGGCCGAGGCTGAGCAGAAGTCGGCCGAGCTTGCCGAGAGAATGGGGCTGGTCGGAGTGGAGGTGATCGAGCAATACAGGGGCTCGGAGGCCTACCTAGCCGACCTGCAGGAAGCTGCCCTTCCACACTACGAGGCAGCACTTCGCTGAGGCATCCGCAAAGGGTTCGAGCATGGTTACCGCCAGGCCATTGCCTATGCCGATGTACAAGATTCCGGGATCGACTTCCCCTCTGGCCAGTGCTATGACTCGGACGAGTCTTCTTCTAGCTCCTCGGCGTCGGGCGGGGAAGATCTAGAGAGCTCTTCTCTGGTGGGGTCACCAACTCGACTGCCTCGGGAGGGCTCACGGTAGAGGCAGTTCCCGCGTAGGCGGGGTCAGTGCCACGGCCGGCCGTCACTGAGGGTGGCAGGGGCAAAACACCCGTGCCTTCCGTTCTCGAGCTTCAAAGTGGGCCCGAGGCCTGATGTATCGCTCTATTTTGCCTCTTTCTTTGTTTATCTCTTTCCCTTTTCTGAAAAAGAAAGATTTTCTTTTTGCAAGGCAATAAATGACTTACTTGTTTCTTGCCTTCCTTGTCATGGTTCGATTAGCGTATCTGCAGTAGTTGGAAATTGCCGATACGTCCTGCGTGGTTTTCGCATGCCGGTTGGACGGGCCCCTGATAGGGTGTCTTTTCATTTCCTCACGCTTTGAATGCCTGGCCGCTTCGTGTATCCCGCTGAGGCAGGAAACGAGGGGTTTGAGGTGACCGTTCAGATGGGAAAATTCCTTTGGCGTGTTTTCGAGGGGGGAGTCATTTAAGGTAAGTAGCCTCCCTTAGCCTATAAAAAGACCGAAGGGCATCCCTTCCTCTCCATCGCTTAGGATTTTCACTACCAGTCTTTCCTCACCCCTTCTTCATGTTGTGCTGTGCCGTTGCATTCGGAGCATGGAGGATCCTTTGGAAGACGACACTACCGGTGATGGAGGAGCAGAGAGTTCTTGCTGCTTTGGGCTATTGAGCAGGTCCGACGGTCGTCGCGCGGGGTTGATACGGGTCCGATGGTCGTCGCACGGATCTGGAGAGGGTTCGACGTGCGGAGCCACGCCATTTACCCTTTACTAGTTCCCGCGAGGCTTCCCGGGGGGTGCCGAGATGGAGGACGGATGGGGGCATCTTGGACACCCGCCGCCACTCTCTCTCTGCTCGCTTCAAGGGTGGGGAGGAAGCAAATTAAGCTCCCTCCTTTCTGAGCCCTCCCCTGTCATTTTTTCACTCTACGGAGGTTGCTTGCTCTCTGTACGTTTCAAAGAATTGGCAGGTTGGGAAGGAGGAGGCCTTCATAGGCGTTCCTTCCCACTTCCTCTTCCAAGTTCAACTTGGAAGGTAGCCTTCCTTCTTTTTAATCCCTCTGTCACCTTTGTCACGGGCCACCCGAGCCAATTGGGTCGACCGCCCTATGACCGAGCCAGTTTCTGCGCAAGGCAGAGTCAATGGCTGGACGCAAGGAGATCAAGACCGAGTCAGCAAAGCGATGGCCTCTTGCGGTGGTGCTAGATGGATTTTTTACTTTTTGCTATGCGATGTACTGGCTTTTACCTTTATGATGTACCAACAATTGTTTGAATGAAAAGAAGAAAGTTTTATTTCATCCAACTTGTTTGCACAACTTTAAAAGAAGAATTTACGTAGTGTGGCTACGTTCCATGTTCGAGGGATGGGTTCCCCTTCCATTGTAGCTAGCCTGTACGCACCTTTCTCGAGCATCTAGACCACTCGGTAGGGGCCTTCCCAGTTAGGGGATAGCTTGCCCGCCGCCTCTAGTGGTCGAGAGGCTTTGGCTTTCCTAAGGATGAAGTCTCCTGGTTGGAAGTGTCTGTCTCGGACTTTGGCGTTGTAGTATCGGGTGAGGCGGCGCTTGTATTCTGTTGCTCGGATGCTGGCGATCTCTCGGAGTTCATCTGCTAGGTCAAGATTCTCGAGTAGCTTTTGCTCGTTTACCTCGGGCGAGAAGCGGATGGCTCGGAGAGAAGGGTTGGTGACCTCTAACGGAATAACGACCTCAGTGCCATATACCAGCTGGAAAGGACTCTCACCGGTTTCTGTTCTGGGAGTCGTTCTGTGTGACCAAAGTACGCTAGGCAATTCCTCGAGCCAGCTACCCTTGGCCTTGTCGAGTTTGGTCTTTATGCCTTTTAAGATAGTCTTATTTGCATTTTTGACCAGCCCGTTGGCCTGAGGGTGGGCGACCGAGGTGAAGTGGTTGCGAATGCCTAGGTCGACGCATCTATCTCAAAAATAACGAGAGTCGAATTGCCGGCCGTTGTCGCTCACTATCACTCGGGGGATGCCGAAGCGACAAATGATCGATTTCCAGACGAACCTCCAGACGACTGTCTCGGTGATCCTTGCCGTGGCTTCGGCCTCGACCCACTTAGTGAAGTAGTCGATGGCGACGATAATAAACTTCTTCTGGGCCTGAGCCGTGGGGAACGGCCCAAGGATGTCGATCCCCCACCGAGCGAAGGGATATGGCTTGGTCAGGGTGACGAGCTCCGTAGCCGGCTGGTGGACTAAGTGGTCAAATCGCTGGCATCGGTCGCACTGTTGCACGTGGGCCGTGCAGTCGCATTGCAGAGTGGGCCTCCAGTAACCTTGCCTTAGCAGGATCCTGGCGAGCGACCTTCCTCCTGCATGCGCTCCGCATAGGCCTTCATGGATATATCGGACAGCTTGGATGGCTTCGTCGGGGGCGAGGCACTTCAGGAGGGGACCGGAGAAGGACCTCCGGTAGAGAGTGTCGTCCAGGAGGATGAAGCACCGAGCTTGGTACTTCAATCTGTGAGCCTCTCAAGGGTCGAAAGGCTCTTGGCAGTCCCGGAGCCACGACAGGTAGGGGGCACGCCAGTCATTGAGAATGGCCGAGTCAACAGCGAGGAGCTCCGAGTCAATGCTCGGGCGCTCTAGCTCTTCAAGGAGGACCGATCGGGTGCCTTCAGGATCGAGAGAAGAGGCCAACCGAGAGAGGGCGTCCGCCCGGGAGTTTTCCTCCCGAGCTATTCGCACTACCTTGAATCCCTCGAACTGTTGGGCCAGGTCTCTGGCCAATTAGAGGTATTTGATCATTGGTACCTCTCGAGCTTCATACTCGTCGTTGATTTGGATAGCGACCAGCTGGGAGTCAGTGTGGATTTTGACTCTCTTAGCCCCCAGCCGTCGGGCCATGCGTGCTCCCGAGATAAGGGCCTCGTACTCGGAAGCATTGTTGGATGCTAGGAAGTTGAACTTCAAGGCATACTGTAGCTCTGCTCCTTCGGGGGACTTTAGGAGGATTCCGACACCACTATCGACCAAATTGGAGGATCCGTCGACGAACAACTCCCAGGTTGGCCCGGGCGCGGACGGAGATCTTTCTTCAGTCGGGACGGTGCTCTCGGCGATGAAGTCGGTGAGCGCTTGGCCTTTCATATCTAAGCGCGGCCGATAGGATATATTGTAGGCCCCGAGCATGATGGCCCACTTGACGAGTCACCCCGAAGCTTCGGGATGGGCCAGAATCTTCTTCAATGGTTCGTCGGTCAGCACAGTGCTGGGGTGGCCTTGGAAATAGGGTCGGAGGCGCTTGGCGGAGGTAACCAATGCTAGCACGAGTTTCTCAATTGTGGGGTTCCTCCTCTCAGCCACGTTGAGCACCTTGCTGGTGTAGTAGACCGGCCTCTTGACTCCCCAGTCATTTCTGACTAGGACCAAGCTGACTATAGATGGTGTTGTCGAGAGATAAAGCAACAAGACTTCACCCGAAACGGGCTTGGAGAGCACCGGGGGCGAGGCCAAGAACTCCTTAAGCTCAGCGAACGCTCTCTGGCATTCCTCATCCCATGCGAACGTAGCAGATGCCAACTTGGGCCCCCTCAATAGCTTGAAGAAGGGCAGGCATCGTTTGGCCGCACGGGACAAGAAGCGGCTGAGAGCGGCGACACGCCCAGTTAGGCGCTGGACGTCCTTGATGCTGGTGGGCGGACGCATGTCCAGGATGGCCTGGACCTTGTCGGGGTTGGCTTCGATCCCACGCTGAGTGACCAAGAAACCCAAGAACTTCCCAAATCTCACTCTGAAGGCGCACTTGGCAGGATTGAGCTTAATGTTGTACTTCAGGAGGGTGCCGAAGGTTTCAGCGAGGTCGGTGAAGTGGTCTTGGGCCTTGGGGGTCTTGACGAGCATGTCATCAATGTAGGCTTCGACGTTTCGACCTAGTTGCTACTCGAACATGTGATTGACCAGCCTTTGATACGTAGCTCTAGCGTTTTTCAACCCGAAAGGCATCCGGGTGTAGCAGTATACGCCGTAGTCGGTGATGAAGGCGGTCTTCTCGACATCTTCTGGGTCCATCCTGATCTGATGGTAACCTGAATAGGCGTCTAGGAAGCTGAGTATCTCATTGCCCGAGGTTGAGTCAACCAATTGGTTGATGCTCGGTAACGGATAACAGTCCTTAGGAGTGGCCTTATTCAGATCGGTGAAGTCCACACACATCCGCCATTTGCTCGAGGCTTTAGGCACCAGGACGACGTTGGCTAGCCACGTCGGGTACAGGACCAGTCTGAAGAGGCTAGTCTCTTGTCCCTTGGTGACCTGTGCCTTGATGATCATCTGCTTCTCTGGTGCATGCTTCCTTTTGCGTTGCTATACGGGCTTTACGGCGGAGTCGAGGTTGATCTTGTGCATTACAGTCTCCTCTGGTATCCCAGGGAGTTGCTCATCGGACCAAGCAAAAACACTGATGTACTTAGAAAGGAATTTCTTATATTGCTGCTGAACCTTGGGCGGTAGGTCGGCTCCGATCCTTACTCCTAGGGTTGGGTCATCGTTTATGAAAACCGTCAGTAATTCGCCACCAGGCTCGGTGGTTGCGGTTTTATCCTCGACTCCCCGAGGGCCCTTGTCCTTCCCGTCCGGCCTTGTGGCCTCTACCGAGATATTGTAGCACCTTCTGGCCATGGCTTGGTTACCTCGGACTTCCCCCAACCCATTTTTGGTGGGGAACTTCATTTTTTGGTGATAGGTAGATGGTACGGCCTTTATTCGGCTGAGGATGCCCCGGCCGAAGATGGTGTTGTACGCTATCATACCTTTAATCACAATGAAGTCCACCATGACCGTAACGGTTTTGGGTCGGGTGCCGAGGGTAACCGCCAGGCTTAGGGATCCCTCGGGATAGGTGGCCAGGCCATTAAACCCGCAAAGGGGGGTTCGGACTGGGTGGAGTTTGGATGGATCCTCCCCCATCTTAAGAAAACAGTCATAAGATAATACATCAGGGGCACTCCCATTGTCAACTAGAATTCTATCCACGTTACAATGGTTTATCATAGCAGAGATCACGAGGGCATCGTCATGTGGGGTGCTCAGCCCTTCCAGGTCTCGGTCGGAGAAGACTATGACCTGCGGCTCACTTGGCAGGGCCTTGGGAGGCTCGGCTCGCCCGCTCGGCATGACGCTTCCTTCCTCGGCTGCTGTCGCCTCCTGATGACGTCCCTCTGAAGATGACGTTGATGTGGACCCCTCGGGGGGCGTTGTCAATCTCCTCTGCGGTGCGTTGATCTTCTTTACGCTCGGCAGTGAACCGAGCTAGGTGACCCAGACGGTTGAGGTGCTCGATCTCGTCCTGGAGCTGGTGGCAGTCACCGGTGTGGTGCCCGTGATCGCCGTGGAATAAGCAATGCTTGTCGCGGCTGCGGTTCTTCGACCTCATCGACTTGGGTTGGCGGAGAAGACCCGAGTCTTTGATGTCTTCATATATCTCATAGACCAGTGCGGCTAGTGGAGTGTACCGCTCGTACTTCCGCTTGTGCTCCCCATCACGGTCTCTCTTTTTCCCCGGGCTTGAGTTTGGCTCGGAAGCCCGCTTCTTGTCCCCCTCCGGACCCGGGCTGGTTAAGTCTCGGCAAGCGCTGAGCACTTCTTCACACTTGGCGTGGCGCAAAGCTAGAGTCACTAGCTCGGCGAGGGTCGAGGGAGGGTGGAGGACAAGCTCGCGGCGGAGATTCTCGTCTCGGGTGCCCCCAGTTAGTGCGGTTATGGCTGAGGCCATGTCCAGGCGGGGGATTCTCAGGGCTTCCGATTTAAATCGGTGAATATAGGCCCGGAGTCTTTCCCCTTGCACCTATTTAAGGGCCAGGAGCCCCGCTACTGACCTCGGGGGGGCACTTTCGGCGAACCTCTCTTTGAAGACTCGCCCGAATTGCTTGAAGTCTCGGATGGATCCGGGGGCGAGGGCCCGGAACCATGCTTGAGCGCCTTGGACCAGGGTGGCCACGAAGGCTCAGCACTTGATGGCGTCGGACGCTCTGTGTAGGGTCATCAGAGCGTCAAAGCTATCGTAATGATCGACCGGGTCGCCCTGGCCATCGTAGGGCTTGAAGGTTCTGGGAGATACCTCTGCCTTCAAGATGTACTCGGAGAACGGAGATTTCTCCTCATCCTCCGGAAAAGAGGTCTTCTGCAGGGCGCGGAGGGCGCGCTCCTGTTCTGCGAATCACCTCTCAAAATCTCATAGTCGGAGGGATAACTCCGGGTGCTGCCGCGTCGTGGGGCTGGGGGGAGTGTCTTGGCGATCTCCAGGAACGTCAGTCTCCGAGTTCAGACGGCCCGCCTCCAGTTTTCCTCTCTTCATCATGGAGGAAGCCTCTTGCTCCGGAGGTGGAGCATGCGAGGGACCTCCCATCCGGTTGCGGATGATCTGCTGGCCGCGGAGGGTGAAGCGGCCTCCGGCGGTGTGTTGGGACATATTTTCACGGGGAGGGCTCCCTGTTAGAGCGCGAAACCTTACATCCCTAGCCGCCTGGGCCCTTATGAGTTCCACGAGGACATCCAGTTTCATGTTGAGGGCCTGGAAGGATTTGGCGCCACCGTTGGGTGGTAGCCCTACCGCCGCAGGAGGGGGTGGTGGATCGTCGGCGGGGTCACTGGCGTTAGAGGGAGGGTTCTGTAAGGCCAGAGAGGGCCATCCTCGGCCGCTACCACGGCCTTTCCCCTCTCGCCGGTGGACCTCCTCCCTGAGCTCCTTAGCACCATACTGGCTTTTTGTATGTTTCCCACAGACGGCGCTAGATGAAGAGGCGTGATCTCGCGCTGGTCCTGAGCGGATGGAGGATCACCGGGTAGTGAACTGCAAGATAGGGAAATGGATTAGGGGGCCCAGTGAGAGTCCCTAGGGAAAATCCTCCGATGCTTAAGTCAGTGGAGTTATGGCGGGAGTAGTAAAGGGAGAATAGAGCGTGTGCGCGAGATCCCTCTCCACCAGAGGGTGAAGTGGTTCTTGCTCATGAGCTTTGAGCGTATGATTTCCCTTCCCTTCGTCGGAGGGTCTCCCTGGTTTAAATAGTACGCCATCTCCTGGAGTCCTATAAGCCGAGGGGTTTTAGGTGGGGGTTACGTCCTCATCGTGGGCTTTTATTGCCTTATCGTGGGAACGTTATCACCTTGGGGAAGAAGAAGTCCCTTGCCTTCCTGAATTCTTGCCTGCTGTGGACTCTTAACGGCCGCAAAGGATAAGCAATTGTCGGCCGTTCCGAGCTCAGAGGGGCCAGCCCTATCGGGCGATAGGCTTAGCTCGGAAGAGGATGGGTCGGATGGGTCGGCATACGCCTTCTTCTCACGGGCGGAGATATGGCTTGGGCCGGACCTTTCCTGTGACCTGATCGACACTCGGGCCCTCTGAGCCTAGAGGCCGCCTAGGAAGGTTGTGTCCTCGAGCGATTTTTTATTGGGCTTTCTTCCCTGAGTGGGCCCTGTGGGCTATCACTTAGGTGAGCTTGGCCTCGTTGGGTCCTGTCGGGCCTAGTCGGGCTACTCTTTGAATGGGCTACAGAAATCCCCCTCTCCACTTATCTCTCATGGTCCACATAAATTGCCTGAGGACAAGTCTAAATGGTCTGTTGATCATAAACTGAAAAATAATGATAATCTTAAAGTGTTGAATATACTCAAACCTGCAGTCGATTCTAACAAATTCCCTTTTGTATCTGCTTGCAGCACACCCAAAGAAATTTGGGACGGCTTGGTCAAAATCCATGAAGAGAAAGAAAAGCACAAGTGCTTAATGGGCAATAACAATGATCATGCAAGTGAGAAAAATCAAGAGGTAAACTCTGAACTTGATGAAATCTCTTATGAAGATTTTATGGATGCTTATGATGAGTTGTTGAGCAAGTATAAGAAAATTAAGTCAAAAAATAAGAAATTAAAAAACAAAATTGAAAACACTACTCAAGTCTCTCCTCGTGAAAAATGCTCTAGTCTTGAAGAAATGAATGAATCTCTTTTGGTTGATGTTGATTTGCTTGAAGAACAAATTGGGTGTCTAAGAGCAGAAAATAAAACTCTTGGTGGTAAAATCTTAAATTTTGAAGAAATTGAAAAAGAGCTCAAAGATAAATTGGAATCAATGTCAAATGATCAAAAATTGCTTGATGAATTGATTGAGAACAAGACACTCGTTGATGAGAATGAAAGACTGAAAGAACAAAATAGAATGTTAATTGAAAAACTATCTGTACATGAAAAAGGGAGTGTACTGTTGATAATAATTCTGAAAAATTGCACATGTTAGAACAAGAGATTGAAAGCTATAAAATTGTCAATGGAATGTTAAGTGATAGGCTTGCTACCTGTGAGGAAGAGATGGCTAGCTCTGAACTGCATATTTCTTTATTTTAAAATAAAATCAGTGATCTAAATGGTTCTTTGTTAAGATTTGTCAAGGGAAAAGAAAACTTAGATAAGATTTTAGAGACAAGGTCAATTTCCAAAGAGAAGGACTAGGGTATGACCCTAGCAAAAAGAAAGCCTTTGATCTGAAAACACAAACCTTCTTTGTGCATGCGTCTTATTCCTCTACCACTTCAAATGCACCTTCTATCGAGAAACCAAACTCAAAACTCCAAGCTCAATCAAGGACCAAGAAATCTAATGCCCGACCTAAATGTTAAAATGGTTCCAAAATCTAAAAGAAAATGTTTAATGTTCCTAAGAATCACATGAAGCATGTTCATATAAGAAAGACTTCAAATATTAGTTGCTTCTATTGTGGAAAGTATGGCCATGTCATGAATGATTGCAATATCATGAAAAGTGATGATTTGAATACATGCAGTGGTAGAACTATTTTTAATAAACAAAGAGTGTCCTCAAATAAAAGAAACATATCTAAGAACAATTATCCATGCAATAAAAAGTTAGTCAAAAGAAATATCTTTCTCTGCTACTATCATCGTGGATAATTCGATTATACTATGACATACTATTGGGTGATCAAGAGAAGAAACAACTTTTATGTTGAAAATAACAAATTTTCTGTTCAAAAATAAAAATTCACCACTTTCATGCATAAGAAAATTGTGGAACCTTCTACGTGCTGCCATTATTGTGGCAAGTATGGGCATATGATGTATGACTATCTTCGAATGAGAAACGATGATTTAAATGCAATAAACATGTAGAAAACACATGTTAGTAGTATCACTAACCTTCAAGGACACAAGAAGGCTTGGGTACCTAAAAATGTCAAGAACTTTGTCCTGCTGATGCGCCTTGGAAATAATAAGCACAAGATGGTTACTGTAATGACCCAAGATCCGGATACCGGGAATAACCCGATACCATTCAAATCCGGGCCCACCACCCACGAGCCGAAGGACTCGGAAGGGTTAAAAGGTGTGTGGAGGTACATTGAAATATGAAATAAAGTAGGCACAATTATATATATAACAGTTTAAATAAAAGAAATAAAATTGCATTTTCAATTAAATAACCAACTACAGAGTCCAGTCCAAATAAAAGTACAGTCTATAGGGAAGAAAACGTACTCAATGCCGAGTGAACACTCGGCCTGGCGAGCTGGAAACTACGAACCTCCGCATTGCACCTCCGAACCTCGAGGAGGAACTGCTACACCTAAAAAGTAGGAGGTGAGCCTCATCTCATTGGCTCAGTAGGGGTCCCGCAGAACCTTACCACAAAACAATGGCGGTAACAACACCCCTAATGGAACAACAATAGCAGCAAGAGTAGAAACGACAACACTAACGGCGGGAGGAACAGTTGTACAAAGAACACTAAACGGGATAGCCGATGGAACCACGGCACTATAAAATACTCCTATCGGTACATAAAGTAAAACCTCGATCTTACCGTCGGGGGAGCATCGAACTAATGAGAAACCCTGGCTACGTCGCCAGAAGAAATGCCATGACAACTCTGTCATGAAGGCCCATCCTCACAGACAAAGGCCTAACCCAAGACCACATGGTCCGGGAATAGTCACAACCTCACAGTCGTGAACCCTACATTGTCTAGGGGAAAAACACTCGGTAACCTTACCGGAAACCCTAGACCACTACGTCGGGAAGGCACGAGGAATCTACTCGAAGAACCACATCTTGCAGATGGGAAACCAAACCTCGAGTCATGAGAATCCCATGTCATGTGACGGGAGTACCTGCCCACCAGAAGCAAGGTCGGATGCATCCACTGATGACTTAGTCCGTGCCTCAGGTGTCTCCCTCGCCCCAGGCAAAACTGAGACACCGTAGAGTAACCACATGACAAGGGTCCAGTCGGGGTCATGCTCATCAGTACGCGTCCGTAGTCCCTGACCATGTATGCACACACTGACAGATTGCACTATGTCACGCCCTCTAGCTGATTTTCCTCCCAGCCCAGACTCGAGCTGCTACAGTGGGAGGCCCTACGGCAAACCAGCCTAAAAACTGTCACTCTCGGGGTAGCTCTCCACCTACTCCCTGGTAGGTCAGTACACAAGTGCCCAGGCAAGCTACGACTAGTAGGGGGCCACTGAATGTGAACACTCTCCGTAGAGAGGAAAACACCGAAGGTCACGCACGCACCCATTGCGAGTAACACGGAGTACTAGCTGGCTCGGGGCCACCAGACTCTAGAAAGGTAACTATACCTACTAACCCAATGATCCTTGAGTCGCAAGACTCAGGCCAAGACCATTGTACATGATGGCTCCATGCCGTCAATTGGACCTGTTCCTATGGTCAAAAAACCACGATTCATGTAACGCCCTGAATTTTTTTTCATTTTTTCCAGATTAGAATCCATGAGGTCGGAGCGCCTTTGTGAGTCCTGAAACGTGTTTTATGCTTTACTTGGGTTTTTGGTTGTCGAGCCTGTGGAACCCTATGTAGGGTGAACCGACGTGTTGTCAGGCTCCGGGACGTTGCGAGCGCGTTGTGCATTTTTTGAGGATCATGGGAATGATTTTTTGATATTTTTGGATTTTTTGGATTTTAAAAATCCCAAAATGTTTTCTATTTAAACCACCCCCTCTCTCTCCTCATAACTCTCCCTCTCTCCCTTTCTCCTCTCACGTTCTCTCTTTCTCTCCCTCTCTTCTCCGACGGTCGACGGAGGAAGGCGGGGGTGAGGCGGCGAGGCCCGTGGGGCGTGGAGCGGCGAGGATGGAGCGTGGAACGGGGTGGTAGAGGCGCGGTAGTTCATGAACGTGGCGGTGTTCAAACGGTGTTTTCGTAACAGAACGGCGATCACGGTGCACGTAATCTTCAGAGGAGGTAGGGGGATGGTTCCTTAACCCGTGTACTTCCTTTCCCGTGATTTTTGTTGGCTGAGGTGAGCCGAGTGTGGGTTTATTCACGCCGGGGGTTAAAATCATGTTTTTAGGGTGTGCGGCGGTTTCGTCGAATCGATTGGCATTTTGCCATTTATTTCCTTCCATTTTTGTATCTCGGGACCTGGGGAATGGTCCCCATTGTTTTCCCCATCACTCGGTGGTGATTGGGGCGTGGAATTGGACCCCTAGGTGGGGCTTCAAGGGTTTTCTGTCGATTTCGGTAAACCTACTCGGGTAGTTTGGTCGACCGATCAGGCATTCGCCATGGACTAGGAGTCTGCCCAGTTAGGTCGACTGACCAGCCTGGGCCGGTGGACCGACCAAGGTAGAGCCCCCCCTGCTGTGGGCCGATCGACCGCCCAGTCTGGGCCGGTCGATCGACCCTTGTTGGTCGACCAACCCCAGGGGTTTGGTCGACCGAAATGTAGTGGGCTTGCCCATTTTTGGCCTCTAATCGACCCGGTTGTGACCCAAGGGTCGACCTTTGGCCCGTGGATGTCCCGGACACCCCGTGGGTATTGTGACCATATTTTGGGGTGTCCGGAGGTACCATTTACCTCAATTAACGTGTCCTTGGATTTGAAGTGTCCGGGTGATCCTCTTGTGTTTCGGGCTTTCGTGTTACACTAGATCGAGTCACCGTATACCGACATGAGTGCAGAGGGCTATTCCCGCATGTCGTGATCTTCTCCAGAAAGCGGTTTCTGTGTGGGCCATGCGTATGGCCTTTGACCAAGCATCTCGTGACCCTGCCTAGGGCTGGGGCTTCTTTGGTCTCCCTTGTGAAGGGAATTCACTCGGCGGTTGTGGGCCACCTCAAAGATTATTTCACCGTGGTTTCTAACCCTAGGGGTAAGGCAGATTGATGGCATGGAGCCATTCCCATACGACAGTCTACACTCGAGTCTCGTGACTCAAGGACCGTTGGGTTTAGTAGGTCTAGTTGCATGTCTAGAGTTTGGTGGCCCCGAGCATCCTGCTACTCCATGATACTCACAATGGGTGCATGCGTGACCTTCCAGGTTCACGTATAGTGACCCCCCACTAGTTGTAGCTTGCCTGGGAACGCGTGTGCCTACCCACCTAGGAGTAGGTGGAGAGCTCGACCCTGGAGGGATGATTTTTAGGCTGGTTGCCATAGGGCCTCCGCTGTAGTGGCTCGAGTCCGGGTCGAGAGGAAAACCGACCAGAGGGCCTGACGTAGTGTAGTCAGTCAGTGTGTGCACACATGGTCGGGGACTACGGACGTGTGCTAACGAGCACGACCCCCACTAGACCCTTTTTTCGTGGTTACTGTTACGGTGTCTCAATTTTTCTTAGACCGAGGGTGACACCTAAGGCATGGATTAAGTCATCAGGGAACGCATCCGGCCTTGCTTCTAGTGGGCAGTACACCCGTCATGTGACGAGACTCTCGTGACTCCAGTTCCCGTTTCTCATCTACGAGATGTGATTTTATGTGTAGTTTTAGGGTGTTTTCTCGATGCAGAGGTCTAGGGTTTCTGATAAGCGTCATCGAGGGTTTTCCCTATACGGTGTAGGGTCAACAACAGCGAGGTCATGACCGTGTTCCCAGACCGCGTGGTCTTGGACTGGGCCTTAGTCAACAAGGATAGGCCTCCACGATAGTGTTGTCATGATGTTTCCTCTGGCGGCGTAGCCAGGGTTTTCCCATCAGTCCGGTGGTCCCCCGATTGTGAGATTGGGGTGTTTTTTATCGATATAGTAGGAGTAGCTTTAGAGCCGAGGTTTTACCGGCCACCATGGTTGTTGTTCCCGCTGTTGTTGCTACTCTCTTTAGTGCCGTTTACCACCATTATTTTATGGTTGGGGTTCCGCGGGACCCTTACTAAGCCAATGATAGGAGGCTCACCCCCTGCTTTTCAGGTGTAACGGTTCCACCTCGAGGTTCGGAGGTGCAGCGCGAGGGTTTGTAGTTGCTAGCTCACCAGCTGAGTGTTCACTAGGCACTGAGTACGTTCCTTTACTCTATAGACTATACTTTATTTGGACTGGACTCTATAGTTAGATTGTTTAATTGTTATTATAATTGGTGTTCTTGCTTTATTTCCTATTTCTATGTACCTCCACACACACCTTTTAGCCCTTCTAAGCCCTCCGGCTCATGGGCGACGGGCCAGGATTCTAATGGTATCAGGTTATTCCCGGTATCCAGATCTTGGGACGTTACAATTCAATATAAACCTTAAGGTGGCTCACAATAGCCGAGTTCATTACCTTTTCAAGGGAAGCCCGAGAAACCTCCAGCCCCAGGCTGGATCATTGAACATATAGTTCATAGGCCATACGCATGGCCCACACAGAAACTACTTTTCGAAGAAGCCAACGACGTGTGGGAATAGCCCTCCATACTCATACCGATACACAATGACTCGATTTAGCAAAACAGGAAAGCCCGGAACACACGGGGTCACAGAGACCCTCAAAACCACATGGGCATGCTAATTAAGGTAACACGGTACCTCTAGACACCCAAAAATATGGTCATGGTACCCACGGGGTGTCCGGGACATCCACGGGGCCATAGGTCAACCATTGGGTCTCAACTGGGTCGAATAGAGGCCAAAAAGGGCAGAAAACCCCCATTTCGGTTGACCAATCCCCTAGGTCGGTCGACCTAAGTGGGGTGGTCGACCAGCCATTAGGCATTGGTCAACCGTTCTTAACGCGGTCGCCATCCTGACCGCGTTCTCATGAACGCGGTCGGATTCTTGACCGTGACCACATGGTCGTGGTCGATTTGCCGACCGCGACCATGGGTCGCCCTGTTCGTGGCGAATCATTGATTGGTAGACCGAACCCTGCTGTTCGGTCGACCGAAAACAGCAGAACGCCGACCGGACCAAACCTAGGGGTCTGATTTCCATGTTTGCTCGATCCCAATAGAGTGGGAAAACACGGGGGACCATTCTGTGGGTCCCGAATCACAAAATGCATAAAAGAAAGTGGCAAAACATCACCCAATCCGGTGAAAACCATCGCACACCCTAAACATGGAAAAACTACCCGACATGAAGGATAACCCACTCTCGGCTCGCCTCGGCCTACAAAACCATGGGAAAATGAACTACACGGGCTAGGCAACCATCCCCCTACCTACACTAAAGATTTCTCGCACCGAGATTGTCGTTTCCTCATGAAACGCCTCAGGAAACGTCGTCGGGTTCATGAAACCATGAACGAGCCTCGCCGTGCCTCCACCGTCTCGATCCTCGTCCCATCCTCAGCCACTCGGCACCCGCGTCACCTCCACCTCACCCTCCGCCGCCTCCGTCGACTGCCTGGAGAAGACAGGGAGAGAGGAGAGAAGAGAGAGGGAGAGAATGAGAGTTGTGAGGAGAGAGAGAGGGTGGGGTCGCTTAAATAGAAAATCAATTTGGGATTTTAAAATTCCAAAAAATACAAAAATAGGGAAAAATCATTCCCATGATCCTTAAAAAATGCACAACACGCTTGCAATGTCCTAGAGCCCAAAAACACGTCAGTTCACCCTACACAGGGTTCCGCAGGCTCGATAGCCAAAAACCCAATTAAATCACAAAACATGTTCTGCGACTCACAAAGGCGCTCCGAACCCCATGGATTCTGATCTGAAAAATTCGGAGTGTTATAGTTACTTTGTTAAAGAAAGTCAAGGCACACAGAATTCTTAAAAAACCATGGGACAAAGTTAAAAGGTTAGGTATATTTGAAGTGAAAAAATGTCAATTTGAGAAAGCTCAGGTACTATCTACCTCGTGATCCCTGAAATGTCTTTAGGTGCCTCCTATGTGTTAATTTGTTGACTAATACAATCTTTGAACTGATATTCTGAGGTTATGTTAATGGCAATGCTTGACTCTAAAATTTGTTCAATGTTTATCATGAAAATTTGCTATGAATGAAGAAGGATCTTAAGTCAGTGTGTTTGTGATTTTCTGGTATATCAAATGGTGATTTGTGGAAGGGCAGATTAGGTCTACCTAGAAACTATCACTATGCGTGAGATTACACTCTGCCCCGTACCAAAAATCAATATATTAAAATATTTAGTTCATAAGGGAAGTTCTATCTTGGATAAAACTGATATGGTATTCAACGTATTAATAATGGTTTGCAATGCTCATGGTTGATTTGGATACGGTCTTACTCTCAGCTGCCACATTGGTGTTTGAATTATCATTGTTGACAATTGCTTAATGTTGTCATTTTTGGCTGTACTAAGTTTAATTTCATCTCTCATGAGGTCACATGCTTAGTGGTCAGCCAGTCCTAGTGCTAACAGGCTTTATATTGAAGGGGAGATGGTAATTTGGTCTAGAGTAGGTGAGACTGTGCTTATGCAAGTGTTTGGTTAAGGGGGAGTTAAATCCTTCAATAAATTCAACATATCTGATCTTATTGCTCAGATTCTTTTCAAAAATCATCATTCTGGCTTGTTCAGAAATGTTCTTCTTGTCGACAGGTCCTTAATTAGATTTTGTTTGAGCCTCGTCTATGTAGACTTGTCGACCTGATCTCAATAGCCTGTCAACCGAACTGTCTATAGTTTTTAATCTCTGTTAAACATTTCTGGCATTTCCAGCTCCTATGTGGTTCCATTTTATGATTCACCTCCTGCTCATCTCTAGAAGTTGATAGCTCATTCAAAGGGGGACGTTGTAATAAATTTCCTTGCTTCAAATTTTTTGTTCCAATAAATCTGTTAAATATTTGATCATACGCATTTAGCTGCATCTTACATATTCATGCAAATAGGGCATTTCATGCATAAAATGGAGCTTGCATCTCATACAATGCATTTCAGGTATAGAAGAGAGTTTACATCTTGAAACCATATTGCACGAACTACAAGGTATTGCGTGTGCATGTCTAGATGTATGCCCTGCATGTTGCATTCTCCCATCGTGTGCTTGCATGATATTATATGTTATTCAATCCTCAAAATTTTCTAAGACCATATACTCCCTTGTTAAATAATGTTGCATTTGAGTTATGACTGGTGTGTCTCATGTCACACACTCAGGGAGAGAAATTTTTAATAAGTGCATTTATTTAGGGAGAGTTGTACAGTCGTATTCTCAATTAAATCTTTGGCACACTTTTTAAATCAAATCCGCACACTATCTTGCACCTAAATATGAGAACGAGTGTTAACATAAGGATATAGGAATTTCTTTTTAACACTCTAGAGAAACTAAACCTGCTACATAGAATTTGAAGAGGAAGTTGAGGAAAAAGTTGCCTGCCTCATCAAAAGAAAAAAAATTCTGAACTGAAAAATTAAAAGAAAAGAAAGGAAAAGCAAACTTGATGGCAGAGCAATATCCAATCTCACTAAGTAAACTGGATACATGTCACCTAAGACGTGATATGGTTCACATTAAAAAGTGTTGTACTGAAGTATCTTTATTCAGAATGAGGTGGAATGATTAACATTATAAGTAATCAGGGAATTTGGCATGTGACCCATGTGTCTCCTCGAGCAAAAAGGAGTGGATTAAATATGAACACTCGAGTTAAGAAAATTTCAAATTCTTACTATGAAAAATTCAGTAGATCAAAAAAATTATAGAAGCAAAGCACAAAGCAAAATGGGGCAGAGCGAAGCCTCCTATATGATGAAATCTGAAATTAAAGTGCAGTATAGATAGTGTCCCTTTGTGTTAATTTGAGAGTTCATGTATCCATATGTTTAAAACTCATTTTGCATGTTTATTTACATAACACAAATGTGAATTTGATTTGATATGTATTCTAAAAATTTGATCGATTAATATAAGCCGCTGTATAAATTTTTCCTAAATAACTGTACACTCTTCTTGGTGTTCAATATGAACATTCTGGTTGTTTGACTCATTTGCACTCTTCATACACCCATCCTATTCTTTTTCTAAAGGGGGGGGGGGATATTTGCTCTTATTTATATACATACATATGCAGTGTGTTGATTGAATGCTTACTTGATTCATATTGCATCATACTAGAGCTAATCCAATCATGAAAGGTCATTCGATCCTTTATGCTACATAGTCATACATCTATGTGCATACATCTGCATTCAAGTACATTTGCAATCGTTCCTATTCCAAAAATTGGTTTATCTGAATAAATCTTTCATGGTTTCATTAATTCAACAATTTGTATCATTTCTATTCAGTCATCTTTCAGTCTAAATATGTGCGTCTAAAAATCCAAAAATTTGAAAAACTAAAAATCTGAAATCTTGCTGCTCAATTTGAATCACTTCAGCTTTGCTTTATTTGCTCCTAAACCCTTACTTCTCTTGATCCCCACCTTCCTAATTGATTTCACGGATCCTCCACATACCCTCTCAATATAGTTATTTTTGATGATGTCAAAGGGGGAGAAATTATGTGAGTCATTATATGCGGATCGATTAGGGGGAGAAGCATTTCTTGAGTCATCCTCATAAGGGGAGAGCTTAAAAAGGGGAGAGTTCACATTCAGGTTGCTTGTTTGAATTGAAAATTTTATGACTCATCGTTGCACTTATAGTTGCCATAATGACCCATAGTTTCCATTATCAAAAAGGGGGAGAATGTTGTGCATGTGTAGTTCATGTGTGATTTTGATGATGTTGACTCATTATTGTGGTTTGATAATGATCTAACTATGATTCATTGCGTGGTTTGGTGATTTTGATAATGGCTTAACTATAATTTCATGTTAAATATCATGCTGCGATCTTCTTCACAAGTTGGCTTTAATCTGTCTTTAATCTGTCTAAGTTTCAGCTACACCCTATCGACAGATAGTCACATTATGTTGACATGACCATGTCACCAAGTCGACATATGCAAGAACTTAGTTGATAGTCCATTGGTTTGCTTTTGTAAAAGATGAATAGATCAACAGAAGTCAACAAGATTAGATGATAACGACATAACATATCAACAGAAGTCAACAAGATTAGGTGACAGATCGACAGAAGTTAAGAAGATCTCTCATGGATGAGATAGGTGTTGCTGATTTGCCAAGATATGTGCTCAAGAGGCACTGGCCCGTCTATTGAGATAGGTGCTGGCATGCTTAAGACATAGGTGTTCAAGAGGTGTTGGTCCGTCTGTTGAGATAGGCGTTGGCACGCTTAAGAAATAGGCGTTCACCAGTTCAACGCATAGGCGCTGTCGAATTCAATTAAGTGGTCGACAAATTCAGCAAACTAGTCGACAAGTTGTCTGTAAAGAAGACTATCCAGAACTACAGTTTGATCGTGTCGGCAGAAACTTAAGTGCAAGCAAGTCTCCGGTCGATAGGACTGTGAAGGGAAATTAAATATGGACGTGCAAACTTGGGCTACCCACGCACGGGATCCAAGATCCAATTATTGGGAAATGACCCAGAACCTCGTATCTCAGATTCTGGAGTCATCAAATGATTTGCACGGCCTAGATTTACATTCCCCAAGATTAGTGGCTGAGATTTGCCCTTCATTCTATAAATATGATACCATTGTTACCTGGGAAAGAAGGCCGAGCAGTATTATGAGAAGAGCATAGTTTAGAAAGGAAGGAGGACAGAAGAGAGAGAGTGAACAGTAGCATTTGAAGGTGGAAGAGATAGTAGCAGCCAAAGGAATGTGAGATGAGGAGCAAAAGTTGAAACAAAAAGAGAGCAGCAGCAGTAGGAATTTGACAGAGAGAACAACAACTAGAGAGAGAGTGTGTGTAAAGCAGTCGAAGAAGGAGAGAAGGAAGGAGAGATCATTGAAAAGGCAACTTGCTACATGAAACATAGCTACAATTTTACAACTTTATTTTTGTTTTCTTTTGAATTTGTGATACTCTATTTCCATTCGTGTGTGTGACTATGCATTATTGGCACAAGCTCAGTTTATCTGAGCACATTTGTATGTGTCTGTGCTGCTAGATTTTAGATCCAGAGTGTGTGCGGTTGTGTGGGGACTTATCCCTACATGTGTGTGTGGGGTTCATCCCTGTTTAAGCTGTGTATCAACGGTGTTTTGAGGATTCTTCCCCGTGTGTATGGTGCTACATTTGCAGCGTCAGGAAGCCTCACCAAGTTCGGTGAGGGGTGGACGCAGGGAGCCTATTGTGGTTCCAAACCACCTTAAAAGTCTTTATGCCCCGTGGCTTGCTTGTGAATTGTGTTCACTTATTATTCACTCGCATTCTAGTCACGTTCACAGCCATATTCAATACCTACAAGCTCATCCTCAATTCCACATACATTAAGTAAGTTATTGAGAGAGTGTTCTTCTCATTCAATATTGTATGTACAATTCATACACTTCTGAATTAGATTGAGAAGTTAATTCATACTTGTTCATAATTTTGATAGGTTGAGTAAAATTTTCATATCTGAGTTTAATTTAGCTGGCTTAAGTGGTTGAGTTGATTTCGCTGCGTGTTTCTTTTAAGATTTAGCATATCATCTATTATTTTCCCTAATTACTATTAGCTGTTACGCATGCATTTTGAGTTACATTCTATGAAGTATCGATGTTTTCCTGTTTACCTGCCGGAACGATTTTCTAGTTGAGATCACGTCCATCACAAGGACCACATTCTGAATGCGGCCCTACGATAGTCCATGTCCTCTTGATCATGGCTTGCAGACCGATCGCGAGCTGATCTAAACGTGGCATCTGGCCCAACCATGTTTAGCCTCAAGTTTCCCTAAAACCCTAGTTATTTTCAGTATGTCAAAATGTTATTTTTAGTGTCAAAATCATGTTCTTTGCTAAGTATAACATTTGAACGAATAAATTGATTAGGTAAACCATATTGAACATGATTAAAACTTTCTTAAATATCTTCCATTTGATCTTATGAAACTCTCCTCTTATGATTAATTCTACTCTCTTGTCATCTCTTCAATTCATATTCAGTCGTGTCTGTAGTTGAGTACCTTCATGTTTCTTATGATATTCCTTGTCAGCCTCCAATTTAATTGATTTTAATCGGTGTTTTATTGGATTATTAGATTTTATTACTGTTATTTAAAGATCATGTCACCGCGGTGGCATGTATCTACCGAGTTACTATGGTTTTCTGGTTCTATTCACATAGCCTTATTCTTGGTGAATGGTAGGACCCCTTCGATGAGTATTCCTCTTGTCAGACTGAAACTTCTTCACTAAGGCCTTTGTAAGTCTTGGTGAGCCATAGATTCTCACATGGACGCTTAGTTGGTTGTACTCTAAAAATCCTGAAAACCATTTGAATCTTGTCCTACTGTTGAAAGATGAGATTTTGGAACCACATAACGAAATTCTATTTAGGTTCTATTTAGTCTATTCTAATCGCGATTGACTCAAAAACCATGTTCAACTTCTGGATCTTGAAGGCGGCTTGCTCAGCGACCACATTCAAGGTGACCCCCTGTCCGAACGCATCCCTCAGCCAGACTGTGTTCTGGTGATCGCGGACATGACCTTGATCGTGTTCTACCTTGTATTTCATGGATTGTGCCCATGCGATTGACTGTGCTTTATCAAGTTCTACGAGTCCATAGTTGATTATTTTGATGTGTTTTGACGTCAGTATCTTTCTGAGTTGGTACTCTCTTGAATCTCTAAATGAATAATGGATTTCTACTTTATATGAATTTACCCTGTGTTCGATACTTTATCTTTATTCATTTGATACTTATCTTTACATGAACCATGCTCTTTATGAATGTTATTGCTATTCTGGAACATAACTGCCATTGAGTTCATTGGCCATACCTATCATATGAAATTGTGTGATAATTATTAAGGGCTTTGGGTCCACTCAATAAACAATGGTAGTTCGGACGGAATGTTTAATTCTGTATCCATGGAAAAATTCTGGGTGTGGCAATGCACCAATTTTTTCCAGCACAAGTTGGTCTGGAGAATTCTCTGGTCCGTGGCATGAATGTCATTCTGAATTACATGATACTTGACTTGCTTGGCCCAAAGGGCGTTGTTATTATTGAAACTCGAACACTTGCTGGCCAATTTCTATAGTTATGTTCATTATACATGTTCATACCTTGTTATCTAGTTATTGACTTCGTATTGATCTGTTATCTTCATCAAGCTATCTCTTGAATATTTGATTCTTATAAATTCCCCTGTATCTGATATTTGCTTGAGTATTCTAGACTGATTATTTTCTTAGGAATTTCATTCATGTTGTGCAACACACATCATATAGCATTATCTATACATTGTTAAGTTGTTAATTACTTATATCCTGCCTGGTCAAAGAGATGTAATTCCTACTGAACTTCTCGTTCACCAAATTTTATTTAACATTTTTTAGGTAATAACGAAGGTAAAATTCACTCTGATGGGGAAGGGCAAGTGTGACCGAGTGCTTATGTAGTTTTTAGAAGGCCCACATATCTTTATTTCCTTGAGTCTAGATTAGAAGCTATGTAAGTCCTGTAATTTGAGACTTCTTTTCTTCTTTTTGAGTCAAAAATTGTAATAGAGATTTTAATTATTAATAAAAGTATATTTTTAACCAATTTCTAACTTTATTGTGTCTCTTATAGTTATTGCTTTGATTGACATGACTATTCGCTGCCATGTTCCAAATAGTTTATACTGCTGCTAATTCGAGACGTGACAGAAGTGGTCTTAGAGCCTATGTTTTGTTAAACCCTACGTTTTTGGTAATAGGTATAGGTTGTCTTGAGTGTTAAGCCCTATAACCTATGTCATTCTTTATGTGTTACCAGGTGAGATTGGGTAGAGCCTTGGGCTAAGTGCTAAAATTTGTATAAAAAAATTAATGAGATTAAATAGTTAACTCATATAAATTATTTTGTAGGAATTAGACAGCTAGTGAGAAGGCAGCCGAGTGTACTCAATGGAGAGATGCAAAACACGGTTCAAGATTTGACTCAAGTGTTGCAACAAGTGGCTCAAGATGGAGTGAATCATGAAGTTGGGGATCTGCATAGGAATTTTTAGAGTTTAAATCCCCTAAGTTTTAATGGATCTATCGATCCCGATGAGGCAGAGCATTGGGTGAAGGAGTTAGAAAGAATATTTTGGGTAATGCATTGTTCGGACCAAGATAATATCCTTTTGACTACGTTTCAATTAGAGAAGGATGCTAGGGCATGGTGGGAGTCGATGGAAGCAACTTTGCCTTATAGTCAAGTGTCATGGGTGGAATTCTTAGAGTATTTTAATGATAAGTACTTTTTAGAAAGGATTCAAGAAAGAAAGGTTGGGGAATATGTCTCACTTAATCAAAGAAGTATGTCAGTGGCCGAGTATGAGGCTAAATTTTCAAGGTTGTCCTGACATGCGCCTCATTTGATTATGACCGAGAAGATGTAAGCTAAAAGGTTTATGGACAGGTTGAGGCTCCAGTTTTTACCTCAATTCGCACCGATGGATATCCAAACGTATGTCGAGATGGTTAAGAGAGTGCAATTGCTAGAGAATGTCACGGAGATGGCCGAGAAGGTTAAAGTTAGGTTGGAGAAGAAGATGTTAGCGATTAGTTCTGAGAATGGCATGAAAAGACCAAGTGATAGTAATGGACCTTCTAATGGTAAGAAGCTTAAGAAGGAGACGTGTAGGCATTGTGGTAATGATAGTGTTGTGCCCCTGTGGTTTTGATGATGGTTTTAATGATGATGATGGTTTTAATGATGGTTTTGATGATTAGTTTTTGATGTGAGTTAATCACTGTGAGTCATCCTGCTGTGTGAGTCATCATGCTGTTATTCAGTCTATCAAATGTTCAGTCATCTTGCTGCTCAGTTTAGTTTAACATTTTTGGTGTTCAGTCGTGTTAACTGATGCATAAAGCATTCATTGCTACACTCTGCTTAGTTAGTATGAACAGTAGTGGGTCGACCCACTCTTGCTGATGCGTCGACCCATCAGAACACTGATTGTCTGGTTTGTCTAACTTCAAGTCTACACATCATCAGTTGAACGTAAAGTGTATACGTTGCAGCGTCAACTCATTGGGCTGTAGCGTCAACTCAGCAAGTATGCACATCACCTTCAGGCCTTCAAGTCTATACATTGGAGTCGTTAGTTGTGAGGACAGCAAGTCTGTACACTGGTTTACATGCATGTTAAACTCCAAGTCCATACAGCCTGCCTCTTCTACTCAGTGTACATACTTATTCATTTGCTGTTTCAAAGTCCATACAATGGCTGTTGAACTGTGAAGTCTATACATTGTCTGATCATTCATCTTCATGTCTATACAACGTTGCCTTGTTTCTTCAAGTCTATACAATGTGCACAGTCTCTTCATGTCTATACATTACATCATTGTCTTCAGCTCAAGCGTTCAAAGCCAAGTCTATATAATGCTAAGTCAATACATTAAACTGTTCTCCAAAGTCTGCACAATGGTCTTCACACCTGAAGTCTGTACATCCATTTTGCCTATTCATTGCTGAGGCAGAGTCTGTACATTGGCTCAGACTTTTCAAAGTCTACACAACGCCCTTCATCGAAAGTCTATACATTTTGGCCTATTCCTACGCTCGAAGCTTTAGCTACACTCTAAGTCTATACACTACTTCAGATCTAATTCAATGAGATATGAATGGCGTGGTTGTGATTAAGTCTTGACTCATTAATCTTTTCGTTTGAATTAGTTTCTGATGCAAGACAGGAATAGGGTCGACGCTAGAGATTAAGGCGTCCACGCACCAGTGAAGATGCATCCACGGATACTCTTCACAGCGTTAACTCTACGCAAAGGCTGCGTCAACTCAGCCACTCAAGAAGCAGAGGCCTTGTCAGAAATACTTCAATGCGTCAACGCAGCAGTGGAGCAGCGTCGACGCAGCGGCTTAAGAGATGCCAATATACAAGGCAAGATAGGCCTTAATGTACATGTTTGTGCGTCAACGCCATCAACAAGCAGCGTCGACGCAGCGGCGGAAGAGAGGCCAATACACACTTCTGATTTTAATCCGTGTGTCAACGCCACCAACTGGCAGTGTCGACGCAGCAGTTCAAGAAAAGGGCGAGTTATCTCTGGCTGTCTTCAACGCATCAACGCTATCCACAGTAGGGTCGACGCAGTGGGGCAAATTCAAAGGTGTACAAGCAAAGAGTAGACGCAGTGATGCTAGTGCGTCAACGCGGTCAGTCTCCATAAACAGTAAGTGTGGTAAATTACTAGAATATTTTGATGCAATACAAGGAGACCCCAATTATGAAAGGGCACGTGATCCTATAACAAAGGACGTGCCAGCAGTCAGACACATGGAAGCTGGGGGCCTGCCACTTCACCACATGGACCAACCCATCGAAGCTCTCTAGGGCGTCTCTGCCCTATCCTCCGGAGCCCCTGTTATTGGTATATAAATCCTTCTTCATCTTCAGCAAAGAACAGCTCACTCCAAGGAAGAAGTGAAGCAAAAGAGGCCATCTGAGAGCAGAAAGAGAACTCGAGAGAGATAGGCCAGAAGAGAAGAAGAAGAAAAAGAGTTGAAGAGAAGAAGGAGAGAACAGCGTGAGAGAAAATGAGAGCAGAAGAGAAAGAAAGAGAGATAGAGAGAGAGAGAGTTTGTGGAGAAAAAGGAAGAAAGTTACTGAAGATCTGTCTACTGGACCGTGGATTAGATCCAGGCCAGTCAGCTCCGTTGAGAGCCACATTGTGCATTTCGTTTTCAGCTTTCTGTTTGCTGAAGTTATTTTCATTTTGTGTTTTTGTTTTTCCTATTTTCATTTGGTTATTCTTGTTCTTCCGATTGCCATGCTGGGGATCGGGTTCCTCCTGTGGGATCAGGAGTAGGGAGACGGGTGTGTCTCCGGTTTGTGCTGGTAGCAGAATGCTACTGGTGATAGTTCCCTCCTGTGTGGAGGAAGGGAGGCTGGTTCCTCCGGTTTGCAAGCAGCAGGGGGGCTACATGTTAGTTCCCTCCGGGGTAGGAGGAAGAGAGGCTAGGCCTCTGGTGGATTTCTGGTAGCAGAGTGCTACTGGCTAGTTCACTGGTAGCGGGGCTGCTACTAGTGGGGTTCCCTCTTGGTATAGAGGAAGAGAGACGTGAGTCTCTGGTTTCTAGTGACCGTGGGTTGCTAGAGGTTCCCTCCGTGTAGGAGGAAGAGGGGAGGTTGTTCCCCTGGGTAAGCTGTGTATCAGCGTCTGTTGGCAAGCTGTGTTGCCCAGCTGTTAGTGAAGCCACACTCGGTTTGAGTGTGGGGTGGATGTAGGTCTGGAGGACCGAACCACCTAAAAATCCTTTGTTCTGTGGTTTGCTTGTGGTGTGCTCTTCCATATCTTCTATCTGTTTCACATGTTGTTTGAATAGTCTTGTTTCGAGTTACAGTGGCCTTGAGCTTTACATATTGGTAAGTGAGTCTAGTTTGCATTGTACTGTCATTTGGCATTAGACTTCATCAGGTTCCACTAGTATAGTCAGCAGCTCATCTGGTCGATCAAATGTCTATTTGAACTCGATAGCCTTTATTCTGCAACTGTATCTAGTAGCAGGCGAATTATTTTTAATTTGGGCAATATTCTTGAAGGGGATACATTCACCCCCCCCTCTGTATCGATCGCACCGTTCCAACAATTGGTATCAGAGCGGTGTCTGCATACAAGGTCCAGCGACCTGCAGATTCGATCTTGCAGTCTTAGGCGCTAATTTGTTTTTAGTGCATAAATATTCCTGTTGTTTTGAATTTACTCGCTACTTGTTTTCAATGGCTCTTCCACCCGTCTTTAGTGGTTCTGATTTCAGTCAGTGGTACACTGCTTTACATGCTTATGTTAATTCTGCTAAACCTGATCTGTGGAAATTAATTTCACAAGGTCCTCACGCCTTACCAATGAAAGTGTCCAAATGGACCGACAGACACAGATCAAAGGATGGAGAAAATCAGAAAGCCTTTAACCTGATGAAAGCAGCTACTGACAGAGCCTTATGGTCTTGTCTTCATAATTGCAGCTCAGCAAAGGACATCCTGGATAGGCTGAAGCAATTTCACAGGGTAAACGAGGACAGCTGCATGATGGATAACAGAAGTAATCCAAGTGACAGCAATCAAGGCAGTAGCCAAAATGATGAAGAAGATGATGAGGAGGAGGTAAACATCTTCAAGAATTTTTCTTTAGATGATTGGGAGAATGCATATGCTGAGCTGTTTGAGTCTCATGAACAATTAAGAAAATGATACAAGAACTTGAAAAAGAAAAGTGATCAGGGTAGTTCAAGTTCACCATGTGAAAATTGTTCAAATACAAAGCAATCTCATGATGCCTATTTGTCAGATATCCATATGCATAAAAACCAGAATGAAAAATTGATGAATGAACTTAAATGTGTTTGCTCTGAACTAAGTAGGCTGAAATCTAAAAATGAATGTCTTAGGAAACAATGTGAAAAACTCCAGGTTCAAACAATATGTTCTGTTAAATCTGCATGCAATGAGTGTCCGTTTCTCAAGGAAATAAATGAAGATCTTCACTCAAATTTAGAATGTCAGAAGGTGTTTATTATTTCCCTAATGGAAGAAAACAAAGATCTGTTAAACAAGATTCTGGAGCTTGAACAGAAAGAGGAAGAACTGAATGATAAAATGAGCTCAATAAAAATTGATAAAGACTCTGTTGAAGAAATTAAAAATTTGAAATCAAAAAATGACAAACTAATTCAAGAGGTTGAAGGATTGAAGCACTTGAACACTGCTATGTCAGAGAAACCTCTTCTCTTAGAAAAAGGAAAAGCTGTTTACATTGAAGAGTCTGAAAAATTGAGAAATCTGGAACAAGAAATTGAGGATTGTAAAATTGCAAACAAGGTACTAAGTGAATGTGTAAATTGCAATGAACAAGAGATTGCCAGTTATGAAATACATATCGTTTCTTTAGAAAATAAAAGTGAAGATTTGAATAATTCCTTGTCAAAATTTGTGGACGGAAAAGATAATCTGGATAAAATTCTTGGAACTAAGGTAAATTTTCAGAAGGAAGGGTTGGGTTATAATCCCTCAAATAAGAAGAGTTTTCAAAATAAAGTTCAAACTTCCTTTGTGTCCAGTTCAACTTCTCAAAGCCCTCAGAACCTTCCTGGTTATCAGTCAACTGCTCAAAAGAAAACAACAGAAAAATAGAAAGAAAAGAATCAACAAGTTCCTCTTCCCACTCTGCATGGTTCACCCACACACTCGCATACATCTAGAAAGAAAATGATCTATCACTACTGTCATAAATATGGACATTTGATGCATGAGTGTAATTTGAAGGAAAAAGATGACCTAGCAGCTGCTCAAAATAATCTGGGTAGAAATCATGTCCTTAGGGAAAAGAAAATTCATTGTTATAACTGTGGAAAAATAGGACATGTTGCTGCACAATGCTGGTTAGGCCCTCATAGAAATACCTTCTCTAATTGCTCTCATTGTGGAAAACATGGCCATACAGTCAAGGACTGTTGGCATGCTCAGGGAAGAACATTCTCTCAAAATATAAAACTCCCTGCAAATAGAAATATTTTTGGAAGAAATAAATCTGTTTTTAAAGAAAAGAGTCTGGAATGCTTTGAATGTGGAAAACTTGGCCACCGAGCTTCGGAATGCTGGTGGGCAGGTAAAGGTAAACCAAAATTTCATGCAAGTAACAAAAATCTTCATGTCAATGCACATAAAATTTATGTTCAGAATAATGCACACAGACTCCATGCTAACAATGTTGTGCATAAAAAGAATTCAAGATCTGCTGTTTCCTGTCATTATTATGGGCAGGTTGGGCACTCCATGAGTGAGTGTAATTTAATGAAGTCTGATGACTTACATGCCCAAAGATTATGGAAAGCACCTATCAGAGGTGTTACTAACAAAGTAGGACCCAAGAAGTCTTGGGTACCTAGAAACATAAAATGAGATATGTGCTTTGCAGGTATGCCTTGAGGATGAGGAATAAAAGGGGGTCAAATAAACCAAGGCATCCAAAGTTTGGTAAACCCCAACTCTGCTGATTAAATGCTTGTTCACCTGAATTTTTGCTCTAGCTGAACATCATGCTTAATATGTCAATTAAGATCTCATGCATACATGTCCATAACTACATCTGCCATTTGCAATTTCTTTTTTTGTCTGATCATGCACTGGTGCATACATGAGATTCAAAGGTTGTCTGCATTTGATGCATACATATGACAATTGCAATTGTTTGATATTTGTTAAAATGCACAATCATTGAAAACAAATTGCATTCTGAAAAATTTGAAAAGCTGAATTGAATAAATATGTTGCTTGGATGATGTCTCATGCTTAAAAATTTGTCATCTGCACATTTGACATGCACATGCATTCACAATTGCATATAAATAGCATTCTGTCAGCTTAAGATGCATGTAGGACTGCATATGCATTGGATTGTCATGCATGACACTTGGTATATAAATAGTGAGATACTAAAGGGCTAATGAATTCTGTCTGGAAGTGCTTGCTGTGTGTGAGGTGGTCTTTAGACCAAGTCCTCCGCCTGGTACCATAGGTCAGAATTGCATACATGTAGGAATGCTAGCTCATGCATACATTTAGGGGGAGCATCATTTATATCATATCAACTGAACTTCCCATCTTCAGATTGAACTGCTATCTTGCTCAAATCCCTGTGATGAATGTGTAATGCAACACATTTCAAATTCATGTTTCAACTGTTTTCAGCCACTTTCACTCAACCTATCCATTGGTATATGTTGGATTGGCTGTTCTTTAAAATGTTTTCGGCCTTCCCTGAACACTCAGAAAGTATTCTCTGTACATATCCTGATCATAAATCTGAAAATAAATTAAAAAGGAATCTTCTATTATATAGGATTATGAATGACTGATTCCTTCAGTCGGTTGATGATTCATGTATGTCTTGTGTTTGCTTATGAACATATCTTGAAAATATCTGAGTTGGTCTTAATAAACTTTAACCAACATTTTCATGTTGAGTCTTTTAAACTCTTCTAAACTCTGAAAATTCTGAAATCATGATATTCCTTGATTGATATGTATGAAATTAGTATTGATTTTTAAACATCTGAGAATATGGATTATGTCTAAGGGTAAATCTTGTCAGAGCAATGACCTTGGTCACTGAGAAACCATGTCCAAGGGACTGTGTCATGAGGTGCCATAGTTAACTCTACTTAAAAATGATTGATAATCTGGCAGAGCAATAGCATGCACACTGAGAAATACATCTCACTCATCAAAGAAATGATCTGTAGTGTGTCATGAAGTGTAAATGCCATCTCAGTTCCTATGAAGCATGACAGTTAGTCCATCCAAGTGCTTAGGGATACTGGCGTCTAAACAACGTGTATCCTCTAGTTACAAGGGTGTACTAAACTCAAGTGCTCATGAAGAATGTTATGAAAATTGCTGCTAATCTAGTATACCATTTGAAAAATATGTGCAAAAGAAATATTCTATTGGAACCCTTGATAGAAATAATTGTTTTCCTTATGTGTTTAACTTCATTACTATTGATTGCATCTCTTAAAGGAATCTTTGAAATTGAGTGAGTAAGAAAGAAGAAGATTAAACAAGACTGTCAATATGAAAACAAGGTTCACTTCTATTAAAACAGATTTCAGATATGAGTACAGGAAACTTATAAACAAGTCTTGCATACATCATATTCTGATCTGACCTGTCAATGAAGATCATTCATAAATCCCTATAATAGAAGAGTCTGAAATACTTGTTTAATCAGATTTATGAAATTGATATCCCATTGAAAATCTTTCACATTCATTCTGAGTACTTACTTTCTCACCTTGGACTCCATTATTTCAAACTTGACTGTTGATCTAAGGGGGAGAATTCTTGCTTGCCCCTGTGGTCTCCTTCTCATTCATCTCATAAGATTCCACTTATTGAGGGGGAGCTTCCATATCATATGCATCATGCTGCATAGAAACTCTTAAAAAGGGGAGAATTGTGCTCATGCATTCATATTTCTAGGGGGAGATCTTGCATTCTGGTATCTGTTTATATTGATTGTTTGCCAAAGGGAAAATTTCATTCAATCTTTGCATGCAAGCCCCTTTTGATCATCTCTAACTCATGTTTTTGCTGCAACTCTTAAAGGGGGAGCATTTTATTCTTGCAAGGGGGAGGAATTGCCTGATTCTTATACATGCTTTAATTTGTCAAATTATTTTCTTTTTGATGAAGTCAAAGGGGGAGAATAATTTGAGTCATCAGAATGCCTCACATCATCAGAATGACTCAATGTGTTGAAAGTGTTGCCATCATCAAAAAGGGGGAGACTGTTGTGCCCCTGTGGTTTTGATGATGGTTTTAATGATGATGATGGTTTTAATGATGGTTTTGATGATTGGTTTTTGATGTGAGTTAATCACTGTGAGTCATCCTGTTGTGTGAGTCATCATGCTGTTATTCAGTCTATCAAATGTTCAGTCATCTTGCTGCTCAGTTTAGTTTAACATTTTTGGTGTTCAGTCGTGTTAACTGATGCATAAAGCATTCATTGCTACACTCTGCTTAGTTAGTATGAACAGTAGTGGGTCGACCCACTCTTGCTGATGCGTCGACCCATCAGAACACTGATTGTCTGGTTTGTCTAACTTCAAGTCTACACATCATCAGTTGAACGTAAAGTGTATACGTTGCAGCGTCAACTCATTGGGCTGCAGCGTCAACTCAGCAAGTATGCACATCACCTTCAGGCCTTCAAGTCTATACACAGGAGTCGTCAGTTGTGAGGACAGCAAGTCTGTACACTAGTTTTCATGCATGTTAAACTCCAAGTCTATACAGCCTGCCTCTTCTACGCAGTGTACATACTTATTCATTTGCTGTTTCAAAGTCCATACAACGGCTGTTGAACTGTGAAGTCTATACATTGTCTGATCATTCATCTTCATGTCTATACAACGTTGCCTTGTTTCTTCAAGTCTATACAATGTGCACAGTCTCTTCATGTCTATACATTACATCATTGTCTTCAGCTCAAGCGTTCAAAGCCAAGTCTATACAACACTAAGTCAATATATTAAACTGTTCTCCAAAGTCTGCATAATGGTCTTCACACCTGAAGTCTGTACATCTGTTTTACCTATTCATTGCTGAGGCAGAGTCTGTACATTGGCTCAGACTTTCCAAAGTCTACACAACGCCCTTCATTGAAAGTCTATACATTTTGGCCTATTCATACGCTCGAAGCTTTAGCTACACTCTAAGTTTATACACTACTTCAGATCTAATTCAATGAGAGATGAATGGCGTGGTTGTGATTAAGTCTTGACTCATTAATCTTTTCGTTTGAATTAGTTTCTGATGCAAGACAGGAACAGGGTCGACGCTAGAGCTTAAGGCGTCCACGCACCAGTGAAGATGCATCCACGGATACTCTTCACAGCGTTAACTCTACGCAAAGGCTGCGTCAACTCAGCCACTCAAGAAGCAGAGGCCTTGTCAGAAATACTTCAATGCGTCAACGCAGCAGTGGAGCAGCATCGACGCAGCGGCTTAAGAGACACCAATATACAAGGTAAGACAGGCCTTAATGTACATGTTCATGCGTCAACGCCATCAACAAGCAGCGTCGACGCAGTGGCGGAAGAGAGGCCAATACACACTTCTGATTTTAATCCGTGCGTCAACGCCACAAACTGGCAGCGTCGACGCAGCAGTTCTAGAAAAGGGCGACTTATCTCTGGCTGTCTTCAACGCGTCAACGCTATCCACAGCAGGGTCGACGCAGTGGGGCAAATTCAAAGGTGTACAAGCAAAGAGTAGACGCAGTGATGCCAGTGCGTCAATGCGGTCAGTCTCCATAAACAGTAAGTGTGGTAAATTACTAGAATATTTCGATGCAGTATAAGGAGACCCTAATTATGAAAGGGCACGTGATCCTATAACAAAGGACGTGCCAGCAGTCAGACACGTGGAAGCTGGGGGCCTGCCACTTCACCACGTGGACCAACACATCGAAGCTCTCTAGGGCGTCTCTGCCCTATCCTCCGGAGCCCCTGTTATTGGTATATAAATCCTTCTTCGTCTTCAGCAAAGAACAGCTCACTCCAAGGAAGAAGTGAAGCAAAAGAGGCCATCTGAGAGCAGAAAGAGAACTCGAGAGAGATAGGCCAGAAGAGAAGAAGAAGAAAAAGAGTTGAAGAGAAGAAGGAGAGAACAGCGTGAGAGAAAAGGAGAGCAGAAGAGAAAGAAAGAGAGATAGAGAGAGAGAGAGTTTGTGGAGAAAAAGGAAGAAAGTTACTGAAGATCTGTCTACTGGACCGTGGATTAGATCCAGGCCAGTCAGCTCCGTTGAGAGCCACATTGTGCATTTCGTTTTCAGCTTTCTGTTTGCTGAAGTTATTTTCATTTCGTGTTTTTGTTTTTCCTATTTTCATTTGGTTATTCTTATTCTTTCGATTGCCATGCTGGGGATCGGGTTCCTCCTGTGGGATCAGGAGTAGGGAGACGGGTGTGTCTCCAGTTTGTGCTGGTAGCAGAATGCTACTGGTGATAGTTCCCTCCTGTGTGGAGGAAGGATGGCTGGTTCCTCCGGTTTGCAAGCAGCAGGGGGGCTGCTTGTGAGTTCCCTCCGGGGTAAGAGGAAGAGAGGCTAGGCCTCTGTTGACACCCAAAATATACCAGAAGAAACTATAGCATATTCACAGCTTTGAAGATCAGTAGACGGCACAGTTCACGTGCTACCCCCGGGAGATCTGAGAGTCTGAATAGAAGAAACCCACTACCCCTATCATTCTGTTCGACTAAAGCCATCTCTGGCTAGGTCGCTGTCCAGTGCTGCTATCTTTCAGATAGTCAGGCTGATTAAACTACACCAACACTCAGGCAATCATCTGCCTGCTGAAATAGATGTTCAGACATCTCTGATACTCCTGGGCCAAGATGCACAGTGCCCCGTACGCATGTGTGAATCCAAGGTGTAAATGGGCTCGGTGGAGTCGCAATATGTATGTGTCAAGAACCCCACTGTCGAGAGGAGCTCACTAAGTGTATCCTGGACGACTGGGCCGAATGACAAATGGATGGGCCAAGCCCAAGCAATAGACAGGACGCGCCGACGGATGTCACGCCGGGAGAAGCGATCCTGGCGCGCCGGGAAGCTCGTGCCGAATGCATGAAGAGCCTCACCTCTATAAGAGGCCTGCCCTTCGAACGAAAAGAGGAGAGACAGACAGAAGATAGAAGAGAGACAAAAAAAAACACAGAGAAGAAAGCAGAAGGAAGAGGGGCTTAGCCATCAGAAAGGAAAGAGGAGAGCTCGAGCGCCCTTCGTAGAAGCTGAGGGAAAAGGAGAGAGACAGAGGCTCGAGAAGGGATTCAGGTGTGAGGGCCGTGCAGTCGCAGATCCTTTGCTTTCTCTTCTCTGTCTGTCTGAATGTTCTTCTTATATTTTTGCTTTCGAGCATCTTTGCTACAGTAGCATCGAATGCTAATGTAACCTTGTCTGCAGGGATAAAGTCTTGGATTTCTTTCTCTTTTGAGTTGGATTTCTGTCTCTTAAATCGCATACGTGTGAGCCATTTGGCTGATATAGTTAATAGAAGAATGGGTTGAGCTCTGTCCTTTCATTACCCTCTTCTTTCTGTCTCTGCATCCGAGGTTCGCCATATGCTAAGGATATTGGTAACTAGGCGTGTTTCATCGTCGGGTTTTCTGATTTTGTTGAAGGTTCTTCTGCCACGCGCTCTTTTAACCTCGTATCCACAACGAGAGCCTGAGACAGTCTATCTCACGGCTCCTCGTCTGTGAAATGAAGAGGGTTGAATACGGGCCAGAGTCCTGAGTTTCTGTGGGTGGTTCCGCTCCTAGTGAAGTCCCAGAGGAAAGGCCATCTTCACACCAGATTATCCTCCCTATGATTGCCCGTAATGGTTATCGAATCATTGAATAAACTCTCTTTCTAAATGCCCAAAACCCTCTGAAGCCCTTGCCACAGAAAGAATCCCTATCGGAAAGCCTCCCGACGCGAACTCCCTCTCGGCGTAGGTCTCGCGCCGGGGACCTGTCGCGCCGGTTAGGCTTCTCCTACCGCGCCGAGCCCATCCCATTGCTATATCAAAACTTATCCCTCTGCTCTACATCGATATCTTCACATTTTCTGACCGTCTTGATGCTATCAGGCCATGCCATCATTGCGTTAAATGCCCTTTCCTGTGGAGAGGCATCGCCCTTCCCTCTGTCCTCACGGGAGCTATATCAAACAGGGGTAGCGCCCCTCACATTCTATAACCCATTAAGTCAAGGAGCTCGGCCTCTGCATGACCTCCGATCGACTGAGTTGGGAAGATTACAACAGAGGGGATGGGATCTCGTATGATCCGGCCCTCCTTGGATTACGGGCTACGCCCGGCACCTATTTTGGTTTCTACTCCGGCACCCGTGAGTAGATATCCCATAATACCCTCTTGGCACACCCCCAAAATAAGGGGAGATGCTGTCAAAATTTGCCCAGGATTTTTATTCCGTTATACGGCACGATGTTTCATCGGAATTAAGTGCTTAATCCCCCGACATGGCAACAGCCTGAGCTATATCATCTCACGGTCTCTTGCCATCGCAGGGAATAGATCTCATAAGTGATGATCTCCTTGGATCCCTTGGCAGGTGGAACCACTCTCATTCTCCATCTTCATCCATCCATCCATTCATCACCCTGAAGCCCTCATTAAACAAGGAAACCCTTCTGGTATCCTCCTTCAAAACCAATAAATCCCTCCCGACGCCGAAACTCCCACGGCGTCAAAAGCCTCCCGGCGCCATCGCCCCCCGGTGCTAAACCCACGCCGGGTGGGGGTGGCGCCGAATGCCCTTGCCCCATGGCGCGCCGAGACCGGCCCGCGCTGGGTGCCACCGCACCGAGGCTCCAGATCCTTGTGCCGATTCCCCCCTGGTTTGTCATGGCGCCGAGAGCAGTCTGTGCTGTTTGGCCCCCGAGCCGACTCCGGTGCTGTGCCGTTTCACCTTAATGATGTTGTCATTTGGATGTCTGATGCCCTCCTTCTTCATCAGACCCAAACATAGCCCAAATTCAATATTCTATTGTTATCAACCCCCGAGCCATTCTTCATTACCGTATGAGGGGACTATGGTTCTTCACCCATGTTCATGGGAGATACATTGACGGGGGAAATTCACCCCTACATTACACCGAACACGATAACTCTCCCGTCTCCCCACTGGCCCTCGGAGTTCTGCCACCGCATGTCCTCCAATGGCCCCTCGAGGGGAATATTAACGAACGGCGCAGATGGTCCCGTCATATTTGAATCCTTTTTGGACCCAGGCCTGTGCCTGATCTTCTTTTGGGTCTCCATTCCAACTCTCCATGGATGGATGTCCTATCTCCCTTTCTTCGGTATAATCGAAGGAAGAGGGCATGCTATCGATTTACGCTGTTGCATCGTCATCATCATCGTATCTGTTAGCATTCATGCTTTCGCTATCATACTCATGTCGTCCTTCCTCCTCTCGACGAGGGGCAATAAATGTGGTCGATCACCGCCGCCTTCGTGGCGCTATCTTCATATTCAATATAATCATGAATATCCTGTGTGCATGCATGCATAGATCCTCGGGTATATTAAATGGCGTCGAATGGAAGCCGGATCATGTTTGGCCGGAAGCCTTCGTCGTGCGCGATGGTGGTCTTCGGACCTACTTCCTCCGCCACGTACCAAGGATCCATTTTCCCATTAAACTACACATCCTCTGCATGTTTAATGCTGCATCATGCCTGTCATTGCCATAATCATCATGTAGTTCTCTTTACGTCGGCTTCAACAGCCCACTATCTCGACAATTAATCAAAAGTGTTCCCTCCTCGTGGGGGATGTAATTAACGCCATAGCCTTTATGGTATAGCGGACTGCTGGTCCCGACCGAACCTCACATTCACCCGACATGGCTCAGAATGAGCGCACAATAAAATTTTCACTCATGTGACTGGCACGCCCGCGTCGTCAATCAGTCAATTGACTACCAGTTAGCCAAATGGCTGATCGATGCGCGAACGAAAGGAAAAAAAAACGCTGAAACAAGTCTGGCATGCCCGGTGGGACCGGTGTCACCTTTCATCTCTTTGCCGAGACATCCGGGCTTCGAAGCCCTTTCAAAGGCTACTGATTATTTCCCCTGCTTTGTCTTTGTGGGCAAACAATGACAACTCATGGAATAGCTGGCGTCGACTTCGATCAGTCGATAGTCGCTGGACACGCACAAGGGTACCTGGCGGTACCCATGGAATTCGGCAGCTTCCCTGCCGCTGTAGGCTTCCCCAACTTCCTGGGCTTGGCCTTCGTCGACATCCTAGAAGTCGAAGCCCCGGAACCTTCCAAGCAAGCTATGGAGGAAGTGGAACCTCTGAAGGTTCCCCGCTGCGACGACTCGCTCAAGAATCCGGCCCCGGTCGCTAGCTGCATGGTGCACCACGTTGTACGTGGGACGCACCCCGCTGTAGTCAACAAACCCCCTGGAGGATGTCAACGTCGCCAGGCTCGCAAGAACACCGCTGTGATCACCGGAACTGTCTCTCAGTCCGGGAAGTCAATGCTGGTGGGAGGCATGCGTGTCTTCCTCAACGGGCACACGGCACGGGTGACCCCAGACCGAGTCATCCCAAACGTTCCTGTCCACAACACATATCAAGCCCTTGCTGGAAGGAGGGCAGAAATGAAAGAAGCCGGCCACCATGGCCAAGGAAACCCGGCACTCAGGCCGAGGAAGTTCAAACAGGTGTGGGTTCCCAAACGGACCCGACCTGTCCACCAGCCGACACCCATCCGCCGCCATCCTGTGAATGACGATGCGGAGGTGATAAGAGAAAGGGGCCTACCCCCGAAGATGGAAGAAGAGGTGGTTGCGGATCTCCC
The DNA here is from genome assembly GCA_022559845.1 of Amorphophallus konjac. Classification (NCBI taxonomy): domain Eukaryota; kingdom Viridiplantae; phylum Streptophyta; class Magnoliopsida; order Alismatales; family Araceae; genus Amorphophallus; species Amorphophallus konjac. The sequence continues at coordinate 158,786,708 of CM040117.1, forward strand.
GCGCCACAGAAGTTTCCGGGTTGCGGCCCGTCAAGCCAACGTCCCTGCCACGGGGCGAAGATTCCAATAGCCAGCCGACAGAGCTCGACTGGCCTACATTCCTCCTTCTGGAGGCCGACCACTATCCCCCGTGCTACACCAAGAACGGGGTTGAGAAGAAATGACCTGCTTGGTCAGAAGCTATTTCTGAGGTTTAGGCAACCCCTCACTCGGACAGCAGCGGCTGATGCAAACAATCGCCACCGAAGAAGATTACTGCCCATCGGCAGCACATGAAGAAGAGATGGAAGATATAATGATGGTGTCGTCGGTCGACGACAATGGATACGATGACGGCTTTGAGATCAAAGCCGATGAAGCCTTCCCCGAGCGGGAAGAAAGAAGAAGGGTTTCTGTGTTCGAGAGGCTGACCTTTCCGCATCAAGCCAGGCGGAGGGTCCATCGACAAATAAGAAGGATGTAGGTTTTCACTTGCAACATGGCTGGTGTACCCAGCCGATATGGGGAGCTTCCTGAAGACCCCCAAGAACTGGCTCAATTGGCCGTACGGCAGGGGCCAACTACCCGCAGGACAGAAGCAGCAAGAGGGCTTCTGACAATGATGAAAGAGAAACAGCCCCAGGTCTACCTCCACTGGGATGACAAAGCCCCCGTCCTGACCGCTAATGTGGTGACGACGGAAGAAGAAGACGACGTACTCCTCGACATCCTGCCTGAGGGTACGTCCGGGGAGACAACAGAAGGTGTCCCCACCACTATAGATCCATCAGTCTGATGCTGCTGCAAAAATATCAACGGGAAATAGATTCCCTGAAGAAATAGCTGATGGAGAAAACTGAACACTCATCGGCCTCCAAACCACCCGAAGTCCAGGGTGAATCATCCCGGGGAGCGGCTCGTCGAGACGACCCTCCACCGCTCTATACACTACCCCAGCCGTCTGAACCAACCGTGACGACAGCACAACAGCGGCCACCACAGCCTCAGCCGCTGCTACCTCCGGTGCTTCCTCAGGTGCACCCAACACCCCCGCTGCTGCATCCTCCACAGGCGACCACCCTGGTCACCCCATACCTGCAGCCAGCACACTTCTATCCGGAGCCAGTCGACCCCACGGTCGTGAACCGGATGATGGTGGAAAGGATGATTGAGCTGAAGCTCGCAGAGAAGAGTGAAGGCGACTACGTCGCATTCGATGCCTATCGGGTGCCCTACCCGCAACACCATGCGGCTAAACGACTTCCCCCGGGAGTCAACAAGCCGCCCAAATTTGACAAATTCAACGGGAAAGGTTCCCCAAAAGAGCATATTGCATATTATATGACCGTTATGGGTGATCTGGCCACCGACGAGTCATATCTGCTGAAATTCTTCGGGTCCTCGCTTACAGGGCTCGCATTTGAATGGTACTCCAGTCTCTCGGCCGGGTCAATTAATGACTGGTCAGATATGCAAAGGAAGTTCAGAGAAAGATTCCATGTCACAGAGAGGGAGGTCACAGTGGCCGAGCTCTATTCAACAAAACAAAGGGCAGATGAGACAGCCCTTGACTACATCAAGAGGTGGAGGAACCTCGGAATGAGATGTAAGCGGCCCCCGCATCAGGAGGACGCTGTGCAAATATGTAAGCAAAATCTCAGGAGGGAGGTCCTGGAAAAGATGATTGGTATGGAAATACGGTCGTTCGACCGGCTGAATAATGTGGTGGCTGAGGTGGAAGCTTTTCTAGCCAAGCCTGTCCCGACGTCAACTGCCAACACAGTCCAGAAAGGCAAGACTGCGGAGCGGCGTCCCACACCTAAAGAAGCGAATGCGCTTGATATCAAGGCGTTCGAACAACAGAAGGAGAAAGGCAAGAAAGCGGCTCCCCCGCAACCTGCGAAAGCTCCAGATGATAAAGAAGGTCCTTCGCTGAGGGACAAAATGAAGAAAGCTTATTCCTTTCCAAAAGACAAGACCCGAGTCCTGTTCGACTGGGTAACAGAATACAACATGGTCACTCTGCCTGAACCAAGGAGGCCGGAGGACCTGAAGAGAAAAGACAGTCCAAGATTCTGCCCCTACCACCAGATGTTGGGACATCCAATCGAAGACTGTTATGTTTTCAAAGACGTCATCGAAGGGATGGTGAAGAAGAATGAGATAGAGCTGGGAGAGTACAAAGTAGACCCTCCTCAGCCACATGAAGCCCCTTTAGGAGGGCAGCAGTCAACATGATCTCCCTCTACCAGGCATTACCTGAGGAGATCTCTGAAGCAAGCACACGGAGCACCTACGAAATCCATTTCCTGGAGCCCGTGAAGGAACAGCAGGGGTGGCAGCAAATCCCTGTGAAGCACAAGAAGAAGAGGGCACCCCGCCCAAAAGAGGGGGCACGCATCCGTGGCATTACACCCCGGCCTGCTCCGCCAGTGGTAGCACCCGTATGGGTCACTCCCCCTACAGCTGTCAGAATACATACACCCAACAGGAGGAGACAAACTCCGCTGCCAGTAATCAAGGAAACCAATCCTGGGGTCCTTCGACTGCAACACTTAATTGAAGGGCTAGATGAATATGTACAGCCCGAACTGAAACCTCTGCTGGTACGGGACCACGTCCCATGGCAAGAGCTGGAGCAACTCTCACTCAAGCAAAGGGAGGAAGCTGAAGCAGCACCACCTCAAGAGAGCAACCTGTTCTGGGGGCAAGCACCTGCAGAAACCAAAAAGAAGAAAAAGCAAAAGAAAAAGAAAAGAAAGGCCGCTGGGGCCCATAAAACACAGGTCGTCTCCTGCAATACCCTGTCAGCACTCTTCAACCTGCCCGGAGAAGAGGAAGAAGAAGAAATTTGCTTCACACCCCATGCTGGGGGAGGCAAGGCCGAGGCCGCAACTGCTGCACATGCCACTCGGTCAGGCCGGAAATGGGGGCGCCAGCCGCCACCCAATCACAACATTATGTTCAGAGGGGAGCAACCCTACAAGACACCTCCGCCGGAAGTTAAGGGAGTCCAAATCCCTCCTCCGTCAGGTCTATACAACAAGACTGGGGGCAAGACAGTCCCTTCATTCCTTGAATTCATGAAGATGTCAAAGGGGAAGCAGCCTTGTCAGGAGGCTAACCCTACGCCCGGGGTCATTCACCCGCAGCCAGCGCAATCTACTGAGGATGCAAATGCAGATGGGGCTTGCCCTACAGCAGCTAATAAAGAAGACCCGACAGCCGATGCCAGTCAAGAGGGTGTCGAGTCCGAGGAAGATGAAGCAGGTCCGTCAGGGCCCACAAATCAGAACCTCCCCAAGCCCAGATGGGCTGAAGAGATGAAGCTCTCCAATGTCCGGGCTGGAAGCCGAATAATGAAGTTGCTCAAGAAGCTCCCCGCTCGATTTACGATCTGGGAAATTCTCTCTTTGAGTGAAGAGACTCGACAGGCGATCATCACTGCTCTGCAGACGCCTGCTCATTTTGAAGCCTGCGTAGCTGAGGCTATACCAGAAGCCAGTATGACCTTCTCTCCAGAAGACATGCTACTGCCTACTGCCAGTCACAACAGGCCGCTATATATGAAAGGGCACCTGAACAGAAGAGAACTGAACCGGATTCTGGTTGATCCTGGTGCAGCAGTCAACATCCTGCCGTATAGAATATACGAGAGGTACCACTTCAATGTGCATCTCGAGAAAGTCGGGGATATGCGTATCGCTGGCTTCAACCAAAAATGTGAAGTATCTATGGGGTGGCAGAGTTCACACTGACCCTGGCAGATTTCACTACAACGGTGCAGTTTCACGTCATTGACTCTCGCACCTCCTACAAAGCGCTGCTCGGCCGCCCATGGCTGCATGAAAATATGGTGGTGCCCTCCACGCTCCACCAATGCATCAAATACAGCCTCCAGGGGAAGGAGGAGAGGATATTTGCTGACATCCACCCATTCGAGGTGTTTGAATGTCACTTGGCGGACGCCAACCTATATACGGGGTCTCCCCGGAAGGTTTCTGAAGTTGGAGCCCCCGTAGGGGCGTCGAAGAACAGATCGGGTGACGGTTGGTATCCACCACCGCCGCGCGGATATGGCAAGCCGAAGGTGGTTTCCCACATCACGGCTTCTGGAAATGTCGGCAGGGTGACACCCCCAGCATTATACCCCAAAGCTAAGGAAGTGCATGTCGATCGACAGCACGACCGCATCGGAGTCCCGGCCGGCCTCACCAAGCCAGTCTCCGGCCTCAATGATCCCACTGTCGAACCTTTCAAAGCCTGGGAGGTGACACAGGAAGATGGGCCCAGCAGCTTGTTCTACACAGCTGAGGAGCATCCCACTCAGGAAGACACAGACTGCAGCCTCCCTGAGGATCTAGCCAACCCACGGGTTCCTGTTCAGGGCCTGGCATTTACAACTGATCGGACGGCCAGGATGTTTCAAAAGCAACACATCCCTCCCGATCAACCTCAAAAATGCAAGGAAGCTTTCCAGAAGATGTGGTATCCTGCAAATCTGGATAAAGAAATGAGACGTGTCTCTCAACATCCGGGTCTGGGCTTCACCCTGGAAGACTACTATTACAGTGGGCGGTACGAGGTGGATACCATCTCCACCTTCTATCCAACTGAAGATAGCCCTCTGGGGGCAACCTTTGATGAATATCCGGCGGAAGCCGAACATGCTGAATTGGCTCTATCCCGGAATCAACAAATGGAGACCTTGATCTCCTGCCGATGCTGGGAGCAGGTCCGTCCTGAGGAAGCGGCCTTTCAAGCCGAATTTGATACGGCTAGCAGCAGCGAAGCCGAAGACATTCAAGAAATAGGAGTCTCTCCCTCTACGGGGGTCCTACTAATGACAACTTCAACACCCTTTCTACCAATCAGGCAGGCCTTGGTCAACTCCAATCAAGGGGAGCCAGCTACCAGAAAAGAAAAAGCCACTTCTGCAGAAGATACAACTGTCCCAGAAGGCGAGACTCCTTCAACTTCTGCTACAAATCCAATATGCTGTCCGAGTCCGGCGGCAAACAACTACTGGCCTGTCATGGCTGCAACCTCATCTACAAGCACTGAAGCTGTTCTCTCACCCTCGGGAGCTGCAACGGCAACGGATGTGTCCATAGATCCATCCACACAGTCGCTAGCACAAGAAGCAAGAGGACCCCATGAAGCTCTGGCGATGTCCGACGAGGAGGTCGAAGTGCTCGACCCTCGAGATGGTGTTCCAGACTTCGTCGACCTCCAGCCGGCACCTCCGGAGATAGAAGACGGAGGCCAGGCCACAGTCGATGAACTAATAGAAGTCAACTTGGGAGATGAGGAGGACCCTAGGCCCACCTTCCTCAGTGCCCAACTATCCCCAGAAGAACGGGAGCTGTACATCCAGCTGCTGCTAGAATACCGGGATTGCTTCGCCTGGACTTATAAAGAGATGCCAGGTCTAAGCCCTGCTGTCTCACAACACGAGCTAGCAATCAGCCCCGAAGCCGAGCCGGTGAAGCAACCACCGCGGCGTATGAGGCCGGAGCTCATCACCCGAATCTGTGCTGAAGTTGACAAGCTCATTGATGTGGGATTTGTTGAAGAAATCAGTACACCACATGGCTGGCGAATATCGTCCCCGTGAAAAAGAAGAATGGACAGATCCGGATTTGTGTTGACTTCGAGATCTAAATAAAGCCTGCCCTAAAGATGACTTTCCGGTGCCAATAACCGAGGTCATGATCGATGCTACAACCGGCCATGAAGCCCTGTCATTCATGGATGGGTCTTCCGGCTACAATCAGATTTGGATTGCGGAGCACGACCGGGTCCATACTGCTTTCCGAACTCCTAAAGGCATTTATCATTACAAGAGAATGCCATTCGGACTGAAGAATGCTGGCGCAACCTATCAGCGCGCAATGACCAAAATTTTTGATGAATTGCTCTACCACAAGGTCGAGTGCTACATAGATGACCTGGTGGTCAAAACCAGAAGAAAAGAAGATCACCTGCAAGACCTCCGGATTGTTTTTCAGAGGCTGAGGCAGCATGAGCTAAAAATGAATCCTATGAAATGTGCGTTCGGAGTGTCGAGCGGAAAATTCTTGGGCTTCATCGTCCGGTATCGGGGAATCGAAATAGACCCCGCAAAGATCAAGGCGATTCAGGAGTTACCTCCACCTAGGAACATCTCCGAGCTGAGGTCACTACAGGGCCGCCTGGCTTATATCCGGCGGTTCATTTCCAATTTGTCAGGGCGATGCCAGCCTTTTCACAAGTTGATGATGAAAGATGTTCCCTTTTATTGGGATGAAGATTGCCAGACAGCCTTTGACAAGCTAAAAGACTATCTGAAGACTCCTCCAGTATTGGGCGCACCGGTGAAAGGACGGCCGTTGATACTGTATATAGCAGCTACACACAATTCTCTGGGGGCAATGCTAGCCCAGAATAATGAAGAAGGGAAAGAACAAGCCCTCTATTACCTCAGTCGGAGACTGGTCAGAACTGAAGAGAAATATACTTATATTGAGAAGATCTGCCTGGCACTAGTCTTCGCAGTCAAAAAGCTCCGGCATTATATGTTGTCGCATGAAATCAGCTTGGTGTCTAAGGAGGATCCCCTGAAATATATTATGTCCCAGCCGGCACTCAAAGGCCGCCTAGGCAAATGGGCGGTAATCCTTATGGAGTTTGATGTCTCCTACGTACCGCGCAAGGCCATCAAAGGTCAAGCTATTGCAGACTTCTTCGCTGAGCACCCAGTGCCCGGGGAAAGCCCGTGGGAACCGGAACTCCCGAGGATGAGACCCTAGAAGCCGCCCAAGTACAGCCTTCCTTATGGCAGCTATACTTTGATGGCGCTTCCAGAATTGACACCTCTGCTACCGGGTCATCCAGGGTCAGAGCAGGAGCAGGCATAGTCTTGAAGTCCCCAGAAGGAGAAGTGGTGCATACATCCTGCTCCATAAACAAACAATGCACAAACAATGAAGCAGAATATGAAGCCCTGATAATCGGGTTGCAGATTGCTCTGTCCATGGGAATTCAGATGCTGGAAGCATTCGGAGACTCCATGCTAGTTATAAAACAGCTGGAAGGAGAGTTCGAGGTGCGAAAGCAAGAGCTCCTCCCCTATCACCAGTTGGCAACTCGCCTGATGTCAAGATTTTACTTCATCAGCGTCAAGCACATCAATCGAGGCCGGAATGCTCAGGCAGACGCCCTCGCTAAGTTGGCTAGTTCATTGGCGGTCCCGCCAGACACAAGCCTGAATATAACAGTGATCAACCGCCGACAGGTTCCCAGCGTAACAGAGGTTCTGGCCGACGAACAAGAGATGGAAGTAGCAGTCATCGAAGGGGTTCAGCAGCCCGACTGGCGAGAGCATCTCCTACGCTGGTTTCAACACCAGCAACTTCCAAAAGAAAAGGAACAGAGAATGAAGCTCCTGAGGATCAAGGATTCTTACGAGATGAGAAGCGGGACCTTGTTCCGAATTATGGCAGATGCCCGAAGGAAAGTCCTACTCCGTTGCTTGTCTTCAGCAGAGGCGGGACAGGTGATGCAAGAAGTTCATGCAGGATCAGCTGGAGCACACCAGGCTGGCCCGAAAATGAAAATTGAGATAAAGAAGCTGGGTTATTATTGGCCCACTATATTTGATGATTGCTGCAAGTTTGCCAAAGCTTGTCAGAAATGTCAAGAACACGCTAATGTGGCGAGGAGACCTCCAGTGCCACTGCATCCCACCCTACCAAGCTGGCCGTTTGCTCAATGGGGCACGGACGTGGTAGGACCGTTACCAGCATCTTCATCAGGGTGCAAATACATCTTAGCAGCTACAGACTATTTCTCCAGATGGGCGGAAGCAATAGCACTAAGAGATGTGACGGGAGAACTAGTTGCAAGATTCTTCCGGCAGAATGTAATATTCCGGTTCGGAATCCCCAGCCGAATCATCTCTGACAATGGCAGCCATTTCAGAAACCAGAAGGTTTATCGGCTAGCCGACAAATACAAAATTGACTGGAGGACATCGTCCCCCTACAACCCTCAAGCCAATGGACTGGCAGAGGCCTTTAACAAGACCTTGTGCACACTATTGGCAAAGACTGTCAAGTCTAACAAAAAGGATTGGGAAGAAAGGATGTACGAAGCACTTTGGGCTTATCGTACTATCTACAAGACCCCAACCGGCTGTTCACCTTTCTCCCTTGTCTATGGGTCGGAAGCTGTAGTGCCGATTGAACTTGAAGTTCCTTCATTGCGAGTTGCCATCCAGCACGGATTAGTCAGTGGTGAGCAGACCAATGCAGAAAGAAGATTGGAAGAGCTCGCTGAGCTCGAAGGAAAACGCCTCCAGGCGCAACAAAACATCCAACTCTACCAAGCTCGCATGGCCCGTGCTTTTGACAAGTTAGTCAAGGGTCGAGAGTTCAAGAAAGGAGATCTGGTGATGGTCAAAAGAAGAGAAGTGATGGCCTCTAACCCCAAAGGGAAGCTAGTCGAAAACTGGGTCGGACCGTATATCGTCTGTCGAGTATATGAAGGGGGTGCCTACGTCCTTGTAGACCATAAAGGAGTCATCCAGTTCTCTCCCCTCAACGGAAAACACATTAAGCTGTATCATGCGGCGCAGCCGACACACCCCGAGTGATCGGTCGGAACACATTTCTCCTTGGTTAGCGGCATTCCGCCCTAATCGAGCTACTTTTTCTTGGTTAGCGGCATTCCGCCCTAATCAAGCTACTTCTCCTTGGTTCAGTGGCACTCCGCCTTAACCGAGCTACCTTCTCCCTTGGTTCAGTGGCACTCCACCCTAACCGAGCTACCTTTTCCTTGGTTTAGCGGCACTCCGCCCTAACCGAGATACCTTCTCCTTGGTTTAATGGCACCCCGCCTTAACCGAGCTACCTTCTCCCTTGGTTCAGTGGCACTCCGCCCTAACCGAGCTACCTTCTCCTTGGTTTAGCGACATTCCGCCCTAATCGAGCTACCCGTCCCTTGGTTCAGTGGCACTCCGCCTTAACCGAGCTACCTTTCCTTGGTCTAGTGGCATTCCGCCTTAACCGAGCTACCCTTTCCTTGGCTAGTGGCATTCCGCCCTAATCGAGCTACCCATCCCTTGGTTCAGTGGCACTCCGCCCTAACCGAGCTACCTTCCCCTTGGTTTAGCGGCATTCCGCCCTAATCGAGCTACCCTTTCCTTGGTCTAGCGGCATTCCGCCCTAATCGAGCTACCCTTTCCTTGGTCTAGTGGCACTCTGCCCTAACCGAGCTACCCTTTCCTTGGCTAGTGGCATTCCACCCTAATCGAGATACTTTTCCTGGTTTAATGGCACTCCGCCTTAACCGAGCTACCTTCTCCCTTGGTTCAGTGGCACTCCGCCCTAACCGAGCTACCTTCTCCTTGGTTTAATGGCACTCCGCCTTAACCGAGCTACCTTCTCCCTTGGTTCAGTGGCACTCCGCCCTAACCGAGCTACCTTCTCCTTGGTTTAATGGCACTCCGCCTTAACCGAGCTACCTTCTCCCTTGGTTTAATGGCACTCCGCCTTAACCGAGCTACCTTCTCCCTTGGTTCAGTGGCACTCCGCCCTAACCGAGCTACCTTCTCCTTGGTTTAGCGGCATTCCGCCCTAAACGAGCTGCCCTTTCCTTGGTTAGCGGCATTCCGCCCTAACCAAGCTACCCCTCCCTTGGTTCAGTGGCACTCCGCCCTAACCGAGCTACCTTCTCCTTGATCAGCGGCATTCTGCCCTAATCAAGCTACCTTTCCTGGGTTAACAGCATTCCGCCCTGATCAAACTACTTTTCATCGGTCAATGGCACTCTGCCCTGATCGAGCTACCCTCTCCTTGGCTAGCGGCTCTCCGCCCTAATCAAGCTACCTTTCCTTGGTTAGCGGCATTTCGCCCTGATCAAGCTACCCTCTCTCGGCTCGCATTCCGAATAAAAAAAAAGAAGAAAAGAAGAGAAAAGAAAAGAAAATGGGGTTAAAAATAGAGATACCCCGCCAGACTTGCTCCCACATCGGGACAAGTGCAAAAATGGCTATGCCCCGACTGTGGTGAAAACCTGAAAGGGCGTCGCAGGTAAAATCGGGTACCCCGTCACATGAAAACCCGAAAGGGCGCGTGGGCAAAAGCAAGAGGGGGCTGGCTTCGGCGAAAACCCGAAAGGGCGCCTGAGTCGGTAAAGTGGTAATTTCCCAAACGCCTCTCCTATTCTCCACCCAATAAAACTCCGAAAGGGACAATCATCAAAGTCCCGCCGGAAATCCTTTAACACATCATTTTCGACCCTCGTCATCATCGGCGAGATCGGTCGATCTCTACCCTCAACTTGGACCCTACGTCCCTGTTGACAACCCCATCCTTGTTTCGGCAGTGATATATGCCGACGAACAAATCCTTTTCGACCCTCGTCATCATCGGCGAGATCGGTCGATCTCTACCCTCAACTTGGACCCTACGTCCCTGTTGACAACCCCATCCTTGTTTCGGCAGTGATATATGCTGACGAACAAATCTTTTCGACCCCCGTCATCCTCGACGAGATCGGTCAATCTCTACCCTCAACTTGGACCTTACGTCCCTGTTGACAACCCCATCCTTGTTTCGGCAGTAGCATACGCCGACGAATAAACCCTTTTCGACTCTCGCCATCATCGGCGAGAACGGTCGATCTCTACTCTTGAACTTGGATCCTACATCCTTGTTAATAAGCCACGTCCTTGCTTCGACATTTAACCAGTGTCGACGAAATAAACCTAAGACCAACCCTTGTCCTCATCGACAAGGACGGTCAGCGTTCCCGCGGTCCAGTTCTTCTGAATCTCGAATTCAAAAACAAAAAAAGAGAAAAAAAAGAAGAAAAAGAGAAACAAAGAAAGAAAAGAAAATGGGGTTAAAAATAGAGATACCCCACCAGACTTGCTCCTATGTCAGGTCAAGTGCAAAAATGGCTATAACCCAGCTGTGGCGAAAACCCGAAAGGGCGTCGCAGGCAAAATCGGGTACCCCGCCGCGTGAAAACCCGAAAGGGCGCGCGGGCAAAAGCAAGAGGGGGCTGGCTTCGGTGAAAACCCGAAAGGGCGCTTAGGTCAGTAATGTGAAAAAAAATGAATGGTGAATAGTGATGAACCATCCGTCGTCCAAAGGCCATTTCCGAGGTCGGGGCGAGGGTCTTCATCCGATATCCCACTTATACACGTCTAGTGTCTATACCCCTTTCGACCCTTGTCACCATCGGCAAGATCGGTCGCTACCCCTTTTGGTTTTTGTCACCATCGGCAAGACCGTCTACCCCTTTCGACCCTTGTCACCATCGGTAAGATCGGTCTCTACCTATCCAGTTCTTGTCACCATCGACAAGACCGTCTACCCCTTTCGACCCTTGTCACCATCGGCAAGATCGGTCGCTACCCCTTCCGATTCTTGTCACCATCGGCAAGACCGTCTACCCCTTTCGACCCTTGTCACCATCGGCAAGATCGGTCGCTACCCCTTCCGGTTCTTGTCACCGTCGGCAAGACCGTCTACCCCTTTCGACCCTTGTCACCATCGACAAGATCGGTCGCTACCCCTTCCGATTCTTGTCACCATCAGCAAGACCGTCTACCCCTTCGACCCTTGTCACCATCGGCAAGATCGGTCGCTACCCCTTCTGGTTCTTGTCACCGTCGGCAAGACCGTCTACCCCTTTCGACCCTTGTCACCATCGACAAGATCTGTCGCTACCCCTTCCGGTTCTTGTCACCATCAGCAAGACCGTCTACCCCTTCGACCCTTGTCACCATCGGCAAGATCGGTCGCTACCCCTTCCGGTTCTTGTCACCATCGGCAAGACCGTCTACCCCTTTGACCCTTGTCACCATCGGCAAGATCGGTCGCTACCCCTTCCGATTCTGGTCACCATCGGCAAGACCGTCTACCCTTTCGACCTGTATCACCATTGACAAGGTCGGTCAATATCTCCCCAATCAGGGTCAATAATGGTATTACCACAAGCAACCGGCAGTCACAGTTTCGACGCCTCTTGTCAGCAAGACCTACGTCGGCACCAACCTGACAACTTCTGGAACCCTGTCCCGCGGTGGAGCGAGGCCCCCATCCTTTCCTTGAGAGGGTGGACGCTCTCCTGCTGCACGGACATGGAGGTACTTCCCAGCAGGTCGCCAGAATTGCCGCAAGACACAACAAATGCAAATGTGGATGTGAACAAAAAATAATATAATATAGTGAAGGAAACTTCTATCTTCATTGCAAAAGGGGAAGTGAATACAAAAGGAGCCCCTTTGAGGGGACAGATTACAAAGGCGGACCAGCTAAAGCCGCCTGAAGATATCAGCAAAGTCAATAAGCCCGACATGAGGAGTCGCCCCCAGTTCATGGAGCTGCGCTTCCTCTTCCTGAACCCGAGTCACCTCAGTCTCTAGGGACGCGACTCGGCCCTCCAGCAAGGAAGTTCTTTCAATGCCTTGGACTTCCGCAGCCTCCAGCCGTGGTATCTCGGCTTCTACAGTAGCCAGTTCAGAGCGGAGTTCTTCCCGTCGGCTACGTAAAATGTGCGCCTGGGTTGCAGAAGCTTCAACTTGAGCCCTGCTCTCCTGAAGATCAGAGATCAGAGACGTCAGCTCCGCCTGACAGTCAACTCTCTGCAGTTTGAGGGCCGCCAGCCGGTCGCCCATTATTTTCTCGAGAAAGTCTCGGCGATTCACAAACTTCAACAAGAAAAGCACCCGCTGTGTCCAGATATCTAGAGGGCAGCCCAGCGCCTGCAGCCCGATCGTCAGTCGCGCAGCCGCTTCCTTCAACTGGGAGTAAGACAGCGTTGGCTGAGATTCCACAACTTGACGCAACATCTCTAGATGTTGCCAGACAAATTCCTCCGATGAGGTAATGCCCAGGGAAGCCGCCGGAGGCACCTCGAAGGTCACTTCCTTGTCTATGGCGGCCCATAAGCCGGTGTCAGGCTCGGAAGAAGAGGATGGAACGGCCGTCAAAGCCGAAGAAGCAGATACCACGACAACCTGTTCCTGCTCAGTCGGACTCCTGTCAGGGCTTCCTTCAACAGAGCCTAGGAGAGACGGAGGTTCTAACTCTGTCTCCGGCACGAATGGAATCGCAGAATCAGGCGCGATCGTCATTATGGCCGCCGATATAAAACCAGATCCCCTCTGCGGGTCAGCCTTAGCCCTCAACTCGGTCGTCGACGCCAGGGCGAGACTCTCCCCCGACTGGCTCGGCTCCGAGGGTAAGCCCCCAACAGCCGCATGTATCCTCACCGGCACGGGGCGGAGTAGGGTGATTGTCCCTGAAGGAGATGCAGCGGCCAGCGGTAGCAGATCCGAGGCCTCTGACGAGACCACAGCAGTATCAGAAGTCGATGCCGGGGAATGAATAGCGGCTTCGGGTTCCTGGAATGAAAATTCATGTAAACACCAAGGTGACAAAAAAGGAGGGGGATATGCGGCTCTGTAAAGGGGCGAATAGAGTTTACTATGATGGCGGCATCCATCTCTCCGAGCCCCTGAATAGAAGATTCCAACCCTGCAGACGAAGCAGCAAAAGGAGGGGTTATCTCCACCTCCACGTCCAATCCAGCAAATTCCTCCTGTACCACTCCCTCGGACGGTGCCCTCGGCAGCCTCGGAGGACTGAAAACCAAAGCATCGCTTGATATTATGAAGGGAGCTGAAGCCCCTTTGCTGCCTATTGCAGACCCCTGTTCATCACCTTCTGAAGAATGATGGTCAGTCTCTTCGTCAGAAGGGGTGGTAGAGATGCTCGAAGAAATATCTATGCTGATCTCGGGTTGGCCCGCCTCCTCCGTCGCCTGACGGGACGCTGAGCGGGTAAGCACACGCCGCAATGGGATAGCACCCTTCTTCAGCGCAGTCTTATGTCCCGCGGGCTGTAAAGGAGCTTCCACGACAGGCGCCTCAGCCGCCGCGCTGACCACCCCTGCCATCACAACAAAACAAGTGTATAAGGCAGGATGTAAAGCTCAATGAAAGGGACAACCTAAAGAACCACAATTGTGCAACTCACCCTCGGCCTTACTGGCAGGCATAGGAGAAGGAAGTCTGACATCCTCCTCACAGAAAGTATTGAACTACGGGCAAAATACTTCGAACATGCCACAGCACAGCCCCTTTGAAATGGGATACCTGAAGCGGGATGCATACACATTGTGGTACACCCCGGCCCTGACCAGCAGCGGTGCATATTCTTTCAGAACATACTCTGTAAATTCCACCGCCCCTACACGGAAGAGGTGAGCATCTGTCACCTTCGTGTCTGCAAACCACCCAACTGCCAATTGAAATTTGAACTGAACAGCCAAGCAGTTCAGCACAAACGGTTACTCTCTGTAGCCCCACTTGATGGGCACCAAGAATAAACCGTAGCCGGGTTTCTCCCTGTTAACCCGACCTACGATGTTGTCCCATCTGGCTGGTGTGAATTTTGGAGCCCGTGTTAGCATCTTCTACTCTGCCTCCAGCTCTGTTACCCCTAAGACGGCGTCCCATTTGCGCCGCTCCCCCGGGAGGTATGTGGTATCGCCACGATACATAGAACCTTGCAAGCTATCCCGGTCCAGCAACATGGCCCGCTCCACCATCCGAGCCAGCATGACGTCCCTCTTCCCAGAGACGTTGAAGGTACAAATGTAAGGCGCGAGGTGACGATCCTTCGGGAAGTCCGCACGGTAGTCGTCATCGCGATTGAAGTCCAGTCCTCCCTCCACAGTTACAATGCGAGAGGCGGATATTGTATCTGTTTCGGAGCGAGAGGATTCATAAACTATGGCAATCCTCCCAAGACCCCGGTCCAGCTGTCCAACATTCCTCCAAGTCACAACGGGACCAGAGAGAGGAGTCAATATTAGCAACGCCGGAAGCAACACGGCTAGAGGAAGAAGCCATTTCCAAGCGAGCTGCAGATATAAAACCAAGGAAGAAAGAATAAGAAGGTGATATAAAGAAAATATATATAGAAAAGAAATTTTCAGAAAATTTCGACAGCATCTCCCCTTATTGAGAGCATGCCCAGAAGTTAAATGGGAGAACACCCACCAAGAGGGGGTGACTCCGAAATAAATAGGGACGGAGTCCTCACCCTCGGCCTCACTGGCAGGCATAGGAGAAGGAAGTCTGACATCCTCCTCAACAGCGGGGAGACTCCCCTCTGCAGCTCCAACTGTCTCAGTCACCCCTACCGGGGCTAGGACGGAGGGCCCTATCTCTCCGACTTCCAGGGCGGTTACCACGCCGAGGGACTTCACGATGATCACCGCGCCGAGTGGAGCACCGCGCCGGGAACTCTACGCCGAGCCTACCAGTGCGCCGAGAAGAGCGTGCCGGGAGCGTCTATGGCACCGATTAGCCCTCCAGGGATAATGCAATCATCAGGCCGAGCCAAAAATGCTGGTGTTCATCCAAATTTGCTTATAAAGCATGGAAGTCACGCAAAGTAGAATGAAGACTCAGAGTCAAAAGAATAGCCAATGCACAGGAGCAGACCTGAAGAGACCACGAAGCACAGTGTGTGACGTGATGTACACCCGCATGTCCCGTGTCACTCATGCTTCACTCACGCCACCTACGGGTGGGGGGCATTTGTTGACACCCAAAATATACCAGAAGAAACTATAGCATATTCACAGCTTTGAAGATCAGTAGAGGGCACAGTTCACGTGCTACCCCCGGGAGATCTGAGAGTCTGAATAGAAGAAACCCACTACCCCTATCATTCTGTTCGACTAAAGCCATCTCTGGCTAGGTCGCTGTCCAGTGCTGCTATCTTTCAGATAGTCAGGCTGATTAAACTACACCAACACTCAGGCAATCATCTGCCTGCTGAAACAGATGTTCAGACATCTCTGATACTCCTGGGCCAAGATGCACAGTGCCCCGTACGCATGTGTGAATCCAAGGTGTAAATGGGCTCGGTGGAGTCGCAATATGTATGTGTCAAGAACCCCACTATCGAGAGGAGCTCACTAAGTGTATCCTGGACGACTGGGCCGAATGACAAATGGATGGGCCAAGCCCAAGCAATAGACAGGACGCGCCGACGGATGTCACGCCGGGAGAAGCGATCCTGGCGCGCCGGGAAGCTCGTGCCGAATGCATGAAGAGCCTCACCTCTATAAGAGGCCTGCCCTTCGAACGAAAAGAGGAGAGACAGACAGAAGATAGAAGAGAGACAAAAAAAAACACAGAGAAGAAAGCAGAAGGAAGAGGGGCTTAGCCATCAGAAAGGAAAGAGGAGAGCTCGAGCGCCCTTCGTAGAAGCTGAGGGAAAAGGAGAGAGACAGAGGCTCGAGAAGGGATTCAGGTGTGAGGGCCGTGCAGTCGCAGATCCTTTGCTTTCTCTTCTCTGTCTGTCTGAATGTTCTTCTTATATTTTTGCTTTCGAGCATCTTTGCTACAGTAGCATCGAATGCTAATGTAACCCTGTCTGCAGGGATAAAGTCTTGGATTTCTTTCTCTTTTGAGTTGGATTTCTTTCTCTTAAATCGCATACGTGTGAGCCATTTGGCTGATATAGTTAATAGAAGAATGGGTTGAGCTCTGTCCTTTCATTACCCTCTTCTTTCTGTCTCTGCATCCGAGGTTCGCCATATGCTAAGGATATTGGTAACTAGGCGTGTTTCATCGTCGGGTTTTCTGATTTTGTTGAAGGTTCTTCTGCCGCGCGCTCTTTTAACCTCGTATCCACAACGAGAGCCTGAGACAGTCTATCTCACGGCTCCTCGTCTGTGAAATGAAGAGGGTTGAATACGGGCCAGAGTCCTGAGTTTCTGTGGGTGGTTCCGCTCCTAGTGAAGTCCCAGAGGAAAGGCCATCTTCACACCAGATTATCCTCCCTATGATTGCCCGTAATGGTTGTCGAATCATTGAATAAACTCTCTTTCTAAATGCCCAAAACCCTCTGAAGCCCTTGCCACAGAAAGAATCCCTATCGGAAAGCCTCCCGGCGCGAACTCCCCCTCGGCGTAGGTCTCGCGCCGGGGACTTGTCGCGCCGGTTAGGCTTCTCCTACCGCGCCGAGCCCATCCCATTGCTATGTCAAAACTTATCCCTCTGCTCTACATCGATATCTTCACATTTTCTGACCGTCTTGATGCTATCAGGCCATGCCATCATTGCGTTAAATGCCCTTTCCTGTGGAGAGGCATCGCCCTTCCCTCTGTCCTCACGGGAGCTATATCAAACAGGGGTAGCGCCCCTCACATTCTATAACCCATTAAGTCAAGGAGCTCTGCCTCTGCATGACCTCCGATCGACTGAGTTGGGAAGATTACAACAGAGGGGATGGGATCTCGTATGATCCGGCCCTCCTTGGATTACGGGCTACGCCCGGCACCTATTTTGGTTTCTACTCCGGCACCCGTGAGTAGATATCCCATAATACCCTCTTGGCACACTCCCAAAATAAGGGGAGATGCTGTCAAAATTTGCCCAGGATTTTTATTCCGTTATACGGCACGATGTTTCATCGGAATTAAGTGCTTAATCCCCCGACATGGCAACAGCCTGAGCTATATCATCTCACGGTCTCTTGCCATCGCAGGGAACAGATCTCATAAGTGATGATCTCCTTGGATCCCTTGGCAGGTGGAACCACTCTCATTCTCCATCTTCATCCATCCATCCATTCATCACCCTGAAGCCCTCATTAAACAAGGAAACCCTTCTGGTATCCTCCTTCAAAACCAATAAATCCCTCCCGGCGCCAAAACTCCCACGGCGTCAAAAGCCTCCCGGCGCCATCGCCCCCCGGCGCTAAACCCACGCCGGGTGGGGGTGGCGCCGAATGCCCTTGCCCCATGGCGCGCCGAGACCGGCCCGCGCCGGGTGCCACCGCGCCGAGGCTCCAGATCCTTGTGCCGATCCCCCCTGGTTTGTCATGGCGCCGAGAGCAGTCTGTGCCGTTTGGCCCCCGAGCCGACTCCGGTGCTGTGCCGTTTCACCTTAATGATGTTGTCATTTGGATGTCTGATGCCCTCCTTCTTCATCAGACCCAAACATAGCCCAAATTCAATATTCTATTGTTATCAACCCCCGAGCCATTCTTCATTACCGTATGAGGGGACTATGGTTCTTCACCCATGTTCATGGGAGATACATTGACGGGGGAAATTCACCCCTACATTACACCGAACACGATAACTCTCCCGTCTCCCCACTGGCCCTCGGAGTTCTGCCGCCGCATGTCCTCCAATGGCCCCTCGAGGGGAATATTAACGAACGGCGCAGATGGTCCCGTCATATTTGAATCCTTTTTGGACCCAGGCCTGTGCCTGATCTTCTTTTGGGTCTCCATTCCAACTCTCCATGGATGGATGTCCTATCTCCCTTTCTTCGGTAAAATCTGAAGGAAGAGGGCATGCTATCGGATTTACACTGTTGCATCGTCATCATCATCGTATCTGTTAGCATTCATGCTTTCGCTATCATACTCATGTCGTCCTTCCTCCTCTCGACGAGGGGCAATAAATGTGGTCGATCACCGCCGCCTTCGTGGCGCTATCTTCATATTCAATATAATCATGAATATCCTGTGTGCATGCATGCATAGATCCTCGGGTATATTAAATGGCGTCGACTGGAAGCCGGATCATGTTTGGCCGGAAGCCTTCGTCGTGCGCGATGGTGGTCTTCGGACCTGCTTCCTCCGCCACGTACCAAGGATCCATTTTCCCTTTAAACTACACATCTTCTACATGTTTAATGCTGCATCCTGCCTGTCATTGCTATAATCATCATGTAGTTCTCTTTACGTCGGCTTCGACAGCCCGCTATCTCGGTAATTAATCAAAGGTGTTCCCTCCTCGTGGGGGATGTAATTAACGCCATAGCCTTTGTGGTATGGCGGACTGCTGGTCCCTACCGAACCTCACATTCACCCGACATGGGTCAGAATGAGCGCACAATAAAATTGTCACTCATGTGACTGGCACGCCCGCGTCGTCAATCAGTCAGTTGACTACCAGTTAGCCAAGTGGCTGATCGATGCGCGAACGAAAGGAAAAAAATGCTGAAACAGCCTCTGGTGGATTGCTGGTAGCAGAGTGCTACTGGCTGGTTCACTGGTAGCGGGGCTGCTACTAGTGGGGTTCCCTCTTGGTATAGAGGAAGAGAGACGTGAGTCTCTGGTTTCTAGTGACCGTGGGTTGCTAGAGGTTCCCTCCGTGTAGGAGGAAGCGGGGAGGTTGTTCCCCTGGGTAAGCTGTGTATCAGCGTCTGTTGGCAAGCTGTGTTGCCCAGCTGTTAGTGAAGCCACACTCGGTTTGAGTGTGGGGTGGATGTAGGTCTGGAGGATCGAACCACCTAAAAATCCTTTGTTCTGTGGTTTGCTTGCGGTGTGCTCTTCCATATCTTCTATCTGTTTCACAGGTTGTTTGAATAGTCTTGTTTCGAGTTACAGTGGCCTTGAGCTTTACATATTGGTAAGTGAGTCTAGTTTGCATTGTACTGTCATTTGGCATTAGACTTCATCAGGTTCCACTAGTATAGTCAGCAGCTCATCTGGTCGATCAAATGTCTATTTGAACTCGATAGCCTTTATTCTGCAACTGTATCTAGTAGCAGGCGAATTGTTTTTAATTTGGGCAATATTCTTGAAGGGGATACATTCACCCCCCCCTCTGTATCAATCGCACCGTTCCAACAGATAGCTATCAATTTGAGAAGTGTCGGTGGAAGATAGGAGCATGTTTTCATTGCAGGAGTAAGGATCATAAGGTAATAAGTTTCCCTCTTCCCAAGGACCAACCGCCACAAGCTAACAATGGAGTATGACTTCAAGGCAGACTTCAAGCTTTGAGAGAGCCCGAGCCAATTGATGAAGGAGGTGTAGTTGGAGGTATCCCCTCACCCTTACCCTTAAGTTAGTTCTATTCTATTCCTTTAGAACTTAGATTTTGATGTTACCTTTCTAGCTAGAATATAATTTTTTGGTGGTTAAGGTCATGGTGTAATCTTGAAACTATTTTGGAAAGAATTGTTGACACCCATTTTCAACCTCCAAGTCGAGTTATTTCTCTTATCTACCTTTGTGATGTCCCAAATTATCCATTGTTTTGGAGCATTCCTTGAGCATATTTCGAGCCTATTCTTGATCATTCTTCTAGCCCATTGAGCCTTGAAACCCTTAGAGGTTATTCGTCCTTGATTACCGCATCGATCAGGTGAAGTCTGTTGGCCCCTCATAGTCGCGATCAATAGTTGACCGCGACTTGCGTTCTTGTCCCGGGTGTGTTGACCCTATTCGTCAGTGCGTCGACTCTGTTATGATCCCATAAAGTAGCGATTTTCTCTTGATAGTGTTTTGTAAGTGGCGGTCGCGTGACTGACTGCATTTTGATTGCAGAGTCCTTACTATTTTGGGCTCCATTTTCTTCGGCCGAGAGCGCCTGAGAGTCCTTGTTTGAGCCATTAACACCCAGGATATCCTTCCAGCTCGATTTCTATCCATCCTAGGGATATTATCCCACTATTATCTTGTGATTTCTCAAGCTAAATCTCTTATTTCTGGTGCTTATCTCCAAATTTTGAGCTAGGGTTTTCTGGGTTCTATAAATAGCCTCCTAGGGTTTTGGGCTCAGAGGGGGGCAATTTTCTTCGAAAGGCGGAGCCATGCCGCGTTGCCGACTCACCTTCTTCGACCCCAATCATCAGGGGAAGCCTCCTTTCTTCGTCCTCCTTCCTTTAGTTCTCCTTTTGTTATCCTATCTCTCTCGTTTCTCCTCAGTTTCTTGCACAATTTTCTGCACTCTGTTCTACATATTCCTGCACGCATTGCACGTTTGGCATCACACTTTCACCATAGTTTTGCTGCGTGTTAAATCATTCTTTCATTCATATTCATTACACAACACACATACCTATGTTTTGTCCCTTTTACAGGGGTTAAAAACCCTCCCCGGTGCATTCTTCACTCTGTTTTTCACGTCTACTTTCTGCATACGGGATTGATGCTGCACTTCATGTGTCTAATGGGTTTTTCTCCTTTTGTGGCTTTGTTTCACAGGTAAGGCAAGAGTAAACATGAGGCCCTCGCTCTCTAGACGGCTGGAAGGCAAGGAGGTGTAATCCATGAGGTTTTCCCGCGTCCTTTCCTCAAGCGCGATCATGTTGTGGCTGTCCTTCCTCAGCTGCATCTTTCTCTTCCTCTTTCCAACGTACGTAACGCCATTACTCTCTTTTCTTGGTCCTTTTAGCGTTGTTAGCCCTTGGTGGTGATCATGGTACGTTTCCTTTTCTTCATCGCCCCTTTCCTTTGCCTTTACATTATATGCTTGCATGCTTATTATTTATTCATCTTGTTCGGGGTGGGATTTAATTATCAACAACCCTACTTTTTTGCGATCACGGTGGGACAACCTAGTGCCCATCACGTTGCTCTTGCTTTCTTGAGGTCCCTGTATGTGTGTTCCAATTGTTTAGGTTATATATTGTTGGGTTTTCTACTATTCTATCAAGTTTTTAGTTCTGGGAGGTGGTCGCGATTCTGTAGAAACCGCCATCTAGATATAGCGGTCCCCATAGGGCCGCCACTTGTAGTCACACATCCCACTGCAGATAGCGGTCTCCACTTAACCGCTACCTACAGGTAGCGACCATCTGGAGACTGCCACCTGCCCCCTCGCAGGCCCAGGGTAGATCCCAGGTACGCTATTCTTTGATTTTGTTTGAGTTATCTTTGTGGCTTATGTTCATGACCTTCCACATTCCTGCATTTATATTCATCATATCCTTCACGTTGGTCATGCTATTTGCATCATATTATTGTGTTTACACATAGTTATATTGTCTTGATTTACTAGTTTTATGCTAGAAGTCTGCATGCACTCTCGGGTGCATAGGGTCATGCATTGCATATTGTAGCTACCTTCCTACCTTGGTAAGTGATCCTCTTGGCTTCATATTCTTTGGAATCGACTAGGTGATCTTATACGAGACCTCCATAAGCCTCCGCGAGCCATGGATTCTCACACGGACGCCGAGCCAGTTGTACCTTTCCACCCCTAGGATTTGCATTTGCATACGTGTGAGGGAGATTAACCCTAGGTCAACCCAAAGTTTGGACCCCTTCCATTTAGGATACCCATCTTTCGAGGGAATTTACGCTTAATTAACTCATTAAATGGTCCACTGAAACCCTTTAATAAATCAACGAGCATATCAACTTGTTCGCCTTTGGTGAGACCCCCTTGCACATTATTGTTACGTGGTCATGTTTGTTCTGCATTCTTAGCATAATTTCCACAATCTCTGTGTTATTTTGTCATCATCCAGCTTACCCCATCTATTTTTATATTCCTTCCATTGTGTCACCCTCGTTACATTGCATCTCGTTGTATGTCTAGGCCTGTCTGTCAGGTCAGGTCTTAGGACCCAGGTAGCGGTCATCCCAAGATCGCCACCTGATAGTAGTGGTCATAAGAGGACCGCGACCTATCCTACGAGTCTGCCCTCTCTCATGCCTTCACGCCCTCTCTTCCATGGTTGTATTCCCTTGATTTTTCCTGTAATAAGTCTCCATTTTCTCTCATGGAGCACCGTTATAATCATGTATATTATCCTTCCCAATCTTCCTATTCCCGCGTGGAATCCTCTTCCCACGTGAGCCCTTCTTCCCGTGGTCCTCCTGACCTATCTGAAGAACATTCCAATCTTATGGCCCACCTCTCATGTCTTGTTCGCCAAATGGACCCGGTCCAAGCCCAAAAACTTATTGCTAATCATCTTAATGGGCCTTCTCCTTCTCATGGTGCTGGTCCAATTGTTCCTTGTGCTCATGTCCCTTCCAGGCCCATGTATCCTTCTGCTCCCGGAATGGCCCATTCTTCTTCTCAGCCCGGATCCTCTTATCCGGCCCATTATCACATTCCTTGTCCAAATTCACAACCCCTTGCTCAAGCTGGCTCACATTTCTCTCGGTCTCTCCCTACCCAAGAGATGATCTCTCAAGCCCAACGCCAGCTTGATGAGTTGCAACACCGAATCGATCCCATGCCCTCCCTAAGCGTCCCGTTTACCTTTCAAAATATCCATCTTCCACCTCCTTCACAAATCCCTGCTTATCACCGTTATGGTGGAGCCGACGACCCTTTTGTGCACTTAAAGGACTTTATTTATGAGTCGGCCCAGTTTCGGCATGACTAGGGCTTGATGGCTTATCTGTTCGGTCTGACATTAAAAGGCCCGACTCGAGATTGGTTCTTTTCATTGCCGCATGATCAAGTTGTGAATTTCCAAGTCCTTCAAGAGACATTTATTCAACAATATCAAGACCAGGTTGGGCCTAGGTATTCTGTTGTGGATTTGGCCCACGAGAAGATGAAGCCCGATGAAGAATTCTCCACTTTTGCCGACCGCTAGCGTTGCCTCGCCGCGTAAGTCCCAGGGCATATTCTAGAGAAGGAGCAGATTCAGATGGTTATTTCCAATGCAATGCTTGAGTACCATTTCATCTTAGCCCTGAATGACATTACCTCCAGGCAACAACTGTATAGTCGAGCCCGCTTCATTCGTCAATAGCTTCATGATTCCCTTGACCCCGAATCTTTTCTACATTCCACGTCGACATACACCTCATCATCCACATATACCCCTTATGCACCCTCCATTAGTCAGCCTTCCACCACCTACTCACCCTCTGTGAGTCACCCTTACGCTTCCACATACCAATCCTCCATGAGTCAACCCTCCGCAAGTCAATCTGCTGCCACATATCAATCCTCCATGAGTCTTCCATCTGCCATCCATGGTCAGCCCTCCGCATACCTGCATGTGTCTCCACCTTCTGTAAAGGGAACATCAAACCCTGAGCAAGTAGATGCCGTCCACTACATACCTCCCCGCCCCGTTCTTCATACGCCTCCACCGAGTCCCTCCGCTAGTCGCTGCGCACCATTGCCTACGTAGCCTTCCCTTCCCTCTCCACAACCTTCTCCTTCATCCCATACCACTTGGCACCCACCTTGCCCGAAGCGGGCTCATCATCCTCCATTGCCGGAGTCTTTCTCCGATATTTTCAGGGCTTTGATGGCCACCCACGCGTTGCAACTTCTTCTGGTTGTGTCTTCCCGACCCGCGGTTGGGAATCTGCTCCAATTTTGCCAATATCATCGTCAGCATGGGCATTTGGTTGAGGATTGCCCCGAATTCCTGGATTATATTTACAGCTTGGAAGATAAGAAGAGGATCAATTGGCCTGCAATTCATAAGGTTGTTCTATATCTTCACAACAAGCAGCGGCATCAAGAAGCGCCACCCAGGCAGCCATCTCTAGCATTGCAAGACCAGGGGCACCCATGTGGTTCTTTGTCTATCGCGGCACCCGCTCTGTTACATACACCGTTACCTATCCCATCACCTGCTCCGTTACCTATCCCTACACCTGCTTCATTACCCATTCCCCTACCTAGTGCACCACCTGATCCATCACCCGTGTCGTCACCTAACCCATCACTTCCACAAACCCAAGCCCTTGCTTAGGCTAGTGCCTCCACTCCTCCTACTCCCGTTATCACCACTGCTTCCATTCCCAACATTGCTCGACGTATCGTGTCGATACAAAGATGATGGGCCCCGCGACCCTCCTCTTCACCTTCTCCATCACCGTCACCTTCCTCTTCACCTTCTCCATCATCGTCACCATCATCATCGCCCTTGTCTTCTCCGCCATCACCCTCATCCCCCGAGCCTGAGCGAGCTCCACCTACACCTACGCCTTCACCTTCACCTATGCCTGAGCCTACCATTGCCACATCGCCTTCCCCACCACTTGACATCACCATCCCCGTTGAAGCCTCCACACCTTCCAAACCTTCTACCTCCACTTCTCCATCCACTTCCACCGCACGGAGCAGGTATGCATTACCTTTGGTGCCCCTTGGGTCTGGTCCCCAAGAAGACAAAGAGCAGAGCCAAGATGATTTGGTGTCGGATTTACATTTCAAGCTTCAAGATTTTATCTGCCGCATGCCAGTCCGCATCCTGGTCTCTGGCTATTTTGGGGATGGTGAGCCTACACTTCCTATGATAGTTGCCAAGAAGAGTTCTCTTGCACTAGTGCCAGTTTCTTCCCAAGCGAGGCCGGTGGCAATCTCATTGCTCGCCGGAGGTTCTACCATCGATGCCCTTATCACTCCTTGCTTCATTGTTATTCATATTGCTGGCCAAGAGGGGTTCTTTACCGGCATTGTGCTAACTCACACGGTCGCCAAGGAAATTATGAATGCTATGTTTCAAGGGTAATTTTTCGTGTTTTCAGTATTTTCCAAGGACATTCTGCAATGTTTATGCAACCTCTCTCAGTTTTTCAGTGAGCCGGCCACGTCAATGTCGTGTATTGCTCTCCCTTAGGTTCATCCTTCCCTTCTATCAAGGGAGTTATGCTTCACGCCTGATTGCCGAGTGGACCTGCCGAATCTCAGGGTCCTTGTGCCAAGTGTCAAGACTCCATAGTTTCATGTTCTTTATCCTGAGGAGTTATCTGTTCCAGAATGTCCACATGAGGTTAGCATCAGGTGCCTAGGGGCAACCACCCCAGCTAGGCTGTATGTTCATAACCGGGCCAGGTCGTATGCCAGGTGGGCCCATTAGCGAGATGTTTTTGCTAAGAAGAGGTGGTGACGCAAGTATAAGGCCCATTAATTGTGCACTCGGGGGATCACTTCTCCTTCTCTTCCCTTTCATTCGTCATTTCTTCTGCTCAGTTCCCACCGTTGGGTGGTGTACCTTCTCCCTTCTGATCTGGTGTTCTCTCTTCTAAGTTCCTCGGGTCCTCATCCTTAATTTCCCTTTTCAGGAATTTTCAAATCTTCCTCATCCTGCCAACTTTAAGCCTTCATTTGGTCCATCTCCTCGCCCGGTTTGCCCAGGTTGTTTTAGTCTCCAATTGCCTTTTGGTCCTTCCTCTTCTCATCCGGAGTACCTGGGTCTCCTTAATCACTATAATCTTCAAGATCTCTCCGTTTCTCCTTCAGAATTTTTGGGCTCTATTTCTAATTCTTCTCCGACTCCGTCGGATGATTACTCCTCTTCTTCCTCGCTATCGCAGCAATCTCATTATTTTTCTATTTGTTCTTTATCACCCTTTCGGGGTTCTTACCCTTTTTCATGCTATTTTCGAGGCTTTAGTCCGCCTTGACCTCAGTTAATCCTTAGTTCTTCTGTATTTTGTTCCTTATTATCAGGGTCTCTACGCCCTAGCGAGGAAGTTCTAGCCCTAACCTCTTTTCTTTTTATCCTTCTTCATCCAGTTTGGTGTATGCCGCTACTTCGCGTCGAGGAATCTCCACACCTTTGCTATCCTCTCCCTTTTATCCTGTCAAGCAAGGAATAGAAAGCTCAGGCTACTCAAAGCTCGATGATCAAGATCGCTTCAGGACGCTGGTTTCCACGCCATGGATTTGCAAGGTATCTTTATTTTTGCATAAGAAAATGCTTTCATTCCTATTACTTGTGTTATTCCTGCGCATCGTTATAATGTTGTTTCATCAACACATTTGAGTGGTTTAGGGGTCTTAGCTTTAGTCAAATAAGTTCGCTTCTACAACACCTTAGGCTGGTGATAGCTCCAGATTGGGAGTCTAGTTTCTTTCCCTAATTGTTGAGGGTGACCCTTTTGAGCAAGGGTATTCCACACACTACATGGTGAGCTATAGCCGATTCCTCTAAAGCAACATCGTTGCTGCTTTGGCCATTCTTTGGGTATGCACAAAGGTCTTTTCTTTTCTCTGCTCGGTCAAGTGCAGGGGCAAGAGGTAGACGGATAAGATTACCAACCTAGGCGCTCCCTAATACGAGAGAGGTCTCAAATAGGGGTAGTCTTAATGACCATTAAATATGAGCTTTCATGAGAAAACTAGCCAGTAAGGGCTCTGAATATCAATATACAAAATTATGAATCGAAGGCATGGCAAGAGTGGCAGTACAGTTCCCCGCGGGACGTCATGAGCCCGGTCGTATGCATGCCTAATATGAATGGGTCTCAAAATCAAAGACACAAAGCCCTGGCGTAACAGACTGTATATTTGAGGGGTAGTGCCTCGAAAGAAAGTCACATCCTGACATTTCCCATCTTGCAAAAAGCTTATCTCCAATTCTTCTTCTATTTCTCCCTCTTAGGCCGAGTTGAATCCCGGGTATGGCCTTAGTAAGGGCACCGTTCTTTAGAGGCGGTTGGTTGTGACGAGCCACCCTTAAATGCACGCCCTGCTCAAGGGAATTCTTTAATGAGAGGGGGAGGGATGACGACCCTTGGAAAGTAGTTTAAGCCCGTCTTTGGGTGTTGCAGATAGCCTAAAAAAATCTCAAAAATAAAAAATAGATATTTTAAAAAAAAAATAGAAAATTGTCAAAAAAATTAAAAAATTAAAAATTTTAAAAAATCCATTAAATCAGATATTGTCAAAATCTAGATTTGCATAGATCAAAAAAATATGTGTCTTTTATTTTATTTTTCATTTTTCCTGGCTATTTTGAGGATAGATATAATGTGTTTGTTTAGGGTGGCAGGTGTTCAAGCTTTATTTGCTCTATCTTTCGCTCTGCCTTCTGTTCACATCTTTCTGATCTCTCTCTTTTTCGGTCTTATCTCTTTGATCTGCTCTGGAGCTCATGTCCTTCTCAGCCTCTTGATCGCTTCATTTCATCATTATCTCCATGAGAGGGCTATGCCTTACGATTGTGAACCTGGCTATTCTGCTTCATCTGATCATAGGTTTTGGCCAAAGCATTTGTAATTTTAGTTCTAAGTCGTCTCTGTGGTCTTGTCCGTGTGTTTCTTGTCCCCCCGTGTTGTCACCCCACCATGTGTGTGTTTTATTCCCGCCATGTTATGTTGTCGCCTCGCACATGCTGTCGTCCCACGTGTCCTTTATCCCATGTGCTGTTGTCCCACATGTGTTTTTCATCCCACTATGTCTTGTCCCACTGTGTTTTCCCACCGTGTGTGCTATCCCGCCATGTTATGTTGTCTTGTCCCACCGTGTTTTTCAATCCCGCGCACGCTTGTTGTTTGTTCTTGTGATGTTGTTATGTCATGTTATTTTTTGTTCATCTTTGTGGTGTTATGCTTTGTCTTTGTTCATCTTTATGTTTAGTTCATCTTGTTTGTGGTTGTCTTAAATTCAGAAAATCTAAAAAATGTCATTTCACCTGCGCAGGTAAGTCAGGTATGGCTCTCTATCCCTGCTCTTTTTTGCATTACTATGTGATATCTCTACGTTATTATAGCCTCTCAAGGATCGACTGGTTCTCCATATATTCTGGGATCTGATGTTCCCCTTTACCAAAAGCGATGATGATCTAGGAGCATACAGTTAATCGTTGGATAGGCTGTTAGGTTGAGTCGGGTGGGGGATGATGGACTCTGTCTTGCACACCGTGGTTACAAGAAGACTCTTGACCCTGTCTTGCTCGGTCTAGCAATATTATCCTTAAGTACTTTCTGTTTTTATCTTTCTTTGCATTCATTTTGATGATTTCTTTATTTTAGCCCAGCATGCATCATGTCATTTTTAAGCATTCACGCCTCGTGATTCTTTCAAGGTTTCTCCTAAGCAATGGTTAATTGTGCTTAGTTCTCTTGGATAAGAGATCCTCATTCCACTCCGAATTTGAACGTTTCCTCTGATCTATTCGCTCGGTCTGGTTGGCCAGCATGATTCTGGTCTGGATTTTATCTCAGTTTCTCTTTTTAGGTTTTCAGCACTTGCCTTTTCGATCCCCTCACTGGCTCTGGATTGTGTCCCCTAATGAGGTTGATCGTGTTTTTCTTCTGCTTAGTTTAGTTCTCCAGACATGTCTCATCAGCGTCAGCCGTTCCTTGCGATTAGTTTGGCATTTTTAGGAGAATTTTTGTCGCTTGTTGGTCGTCACGGGTGTCTTTTGCCTTGATGCCCGCTTTTCAGTTCTCTCCACTTCATCTCTACTTCATCTCCATTGCTCGTCGTTGTCGCTTTCGCTCCATCTCCATTCCATTTCGCCTTCGCGCCGCTTTCACTCGTTCCCTTGCAAAGTGGACATCAAGAAGGGGCACATGTTGACACCCATTTTTAACCTGCAAGTCGAGTTATTTCTCCTATCTACCTTTGTGATGTCCCAAATTATCCATTATTTTGGAGCATTCCTTAAGCATGTTTCGAGCCTATTCTTGATCATTCCTCTAGCCCATTGAGCCTTGAAACCCTTAGAGGATATTCGTCCCTGATTGTCGCATCAATCAGGCGAAGTCTACTGGCCCCTCATAGTCGTGGTCAACAATTGACCGAGACTTGTCTTCTTGTCCCGGGTGCGTCGACCTCGTTTGCCAGTGCGTCGACTCTGTTATGATCCCATCAAGTAGCGATTTTCCCTTGACTGCGTTCTTAAGTGGCAGTCGCGTGACTGACCGCGTTTTGATTATAGAGTCCTGACTATTCTGGACTCCGTTTTCTCCGGTCGAGAGTGCCCGGGAGTCCTTGTTTGAGCCATTAACATCGAGGATAGCCTTCAAGCTCGATTTCTATCCATCCTAGGGATATTATCCCACTATTATCTCATGATTTGTCAAGCTAAATCTCTTATTTCTGGTGCTTATCAACAAATTTTGAGCTATGGTTTTTTGGGTTCTCTAAATAGCCTCCATGGGTTTTGGGCTTAGAGGGGGGCAATTTTCTACGAGGGGCGGAGCCATGCCGCGTTACCGACTCACCTTCTTTAACCCCAATAATTAGGGAGGCCTCCTTTCTTCGTCCTCCTTCCTTTAGTTCTCCTTTTGTTGTCCTATCTCTCTCATTTCTCCTCATTTTCTTGCATAGTTTTTTGCACTCTGTTCTGCATATTCCTGCACGCATTGCACGTTTTGCATCACACTTTCACCATAGTTTTGCTACTTGTTAAATCATTCCTTCATTCATATTCATTACACAACACACACACCTATGTTTTGTCCCTTTTACAGGGGTTAAAAACCCTCCCCGGTGCGTTCTTCCCTCAGTTTTTCATGTCTATTTTCTGCATACGGGATTGATGCTGCACTTCATGTGTCTAATGGGTTTTTCTCCTTTTGTGGCTTTGTTTCGCATGTAAGGCAAGAGTAAACATGAGGCCCTCACTCTCTAGCCGGCTGGAAGGCGAGGAGGTGTAATCCACGAGATTTTCCCGCATCCTTTTCACAAGCGCGATCACGTTGTGGCTATCCCTCCTCGGCCGCGTCTTTCTCTTCCTCTTTTCAAGGTACGCAGCGCCATTACTCTCTTTTCTTGGTCCTTTTAGCGCTGTTAGCCCTTGGTGGTGATCATGGTACGTTTCCTTTTCTTCATCGCCCCTTTCCTTTCCCTTTACATTATATGCTTGCATGCTTATTGTTTATTCATCTTGTTCGGGGCAGGATTTAATTATCAACAAGAATGTCATATGAATTTAGAGAGCGAAATTCTTTTTAAGTGTGGGAGGGTGTAGCAACCCATAATTTTAAGAAATAAATAAATAAATAGATATAATCTCTTGAATAAAATAAGTATAATTTAATATAATTTATATGAGAGAAAGAAAACTTACAAATATTGAAATAATGAAATGGGCTAATAATTAAAGGTTGTTTGGGCTAAAAAAGTGGAATAAATTCTTAAAATTTGTAATTTCCTAAATCCCTAATTGTAATTAGACTAATTAGGTTAAAACTTAAGTTAATGGGCCTAAAATTGAATCTAAACCCGATTCCACTTAGATAGGGTCGATCTCTAGTAAAACTCTAACCTAATTCGGGTTAATCCGATGCTAGGTGGCCCTAGATATAGATAGAATTCAAAATTTTCGAAGTAGGTATTATCCCTAGATTAATAGATCAAATTAGGACTCTTTGGATCCCTAAACCCTATAAATAGAACCATAGATCATTCTAGTCAACCCTAATAGCACGTGGTAGAGGCTAGCTATTGTGCAAAGATCGTGCTAGGGCGTAGAATGGAGGAGGGGGAGCGAGGTCTAGGCGTTCATGTTCTTCTTTCCTCTTCTTCCCTAATTTGAAATAAAGATAGGTGTTCTCTAGGACTAAACCCTAATTGATCAAGCAAATAGATGTAGATGCATGTCTAGATCATATCTATATTATTTTCCTTAATTATTATTTGCTGCTATGCATGTATTTTGAGTTATATTATATGAAGTATCGTCGTTGTCCTGTTTACTTGCCAGAACGAGTTTCTATCTGAGATCGCATCCATCATAGGGACCACGTTCTGATCATAGCCTTGTGATAGACTACATTCTCCTGATCACAGCTTGTAGACTGACTGTGTTCTGATCTAAATGTGATGCCTGGCCTAACTGTGTTTAGCCTCGGGTTTCCTTGAAACCCTAGTTATTTCTAGTATGTTAAAATTTTATTTTTAATGTCAAAATCATGTTCTTTGCTAAGTATAACATGTGAATGAATAAATCGATTAGGTAAACCATATTGAACATGGTTTAAGCTTCCTTAAACTTCTTCATTTTGATCTTATGAAAGTCTCTTCTTATGATTAATTCTACCCTTTGTCATCTCTTCACTTCATGTTAATTCATCTTTGTAATCGAGTTCCTTTATATTTAAAATACTTAGAAGTTGATGCTTAAGATATTCTTTATTAGCCTTTGATTTAATTGATTTTTATTGGTGTTTTATTAGAATATTAGATTTTATTATTGTTATTTGAAGATCATGTCACCCCGGTGGCATGTATCTACCGAGTTACTATGGTTTTCTAGTTTTATTCGCATGGCCCTATTCTTTGTGAATGGTAGGATCCTCCGATGTGTATTCCTCTTGTAGGAGCAAAACTTCTTCACTAAGGCCCTTATAAGTCTTAAAGAGCCTTGGATTCCTACATGGATTTTTAGCTAGTTGTACCCTAAAAATCCTGAAAACCCTTTGAATCTCATCCTACTGTTGAAAGATGAGGCTCGACCGGTCTTTGGAACCATAGAACAAGGTTTTGTTTAGGTTTCGTTCAACCTGTTCTGATCGCGGTCAACCTAGAAACCACATTTAGCTTCTAGATCCTAAAGGCGGCTTGTTCACAGACTGCGTTCAAGGTGATCCCCTATCCGAATGCGTCCCTCAACAAGACCGCATTCTAGTGATTGTGTGCCAGAACATGACCGCGCTCAACCCTGGATTTCATGGATCGTGCCCGTGCGATTGACCAAGTTTTATCAAGTTCTATGGGTTCGTAGTTGACTGTTTTGACATATTTTGATATCAATATCTTTCTGAGTCGGTACCCTCTTGAATCTCTAAATGAATCATGGATTTCTACTTTTCATGAATTTGCCCTAAGTTCGAAACTTGATCTCTATTCATTTGATACTTCTCTTTACATGAGCCATGCTCTTTATGAATGTTATTGCTATTCAGGAACATAACTTCCTTTGAGTTCATTTGGCCATATCTATCATATAATTTTTTTTATAATTATTAAGGTCTTTAGGTTCGCTTAATAAACAATGCAAGATCGGACAAAATGCCCAATTCATTATCCATGGAAAAAATCTAGAAATAGAATTGCACCAATTCTGTTATGCACAAGTTAGTATGGGCAATTCTTTGGTCTGTGATATGAATGTCATTCTGAATTACATGATACTTAACTTGCTTGGCCCAAAGGGTGTTGTTATTATTGAAACTCGAATACTTGTTGGCCAATTTCTATAGTTATGTTCATTATACATGTTTATACCTTGTTATCCAGTTATTAACTTCGTATTGATCTATTATCTTCATCAAGCTATCTCTTGAATATTTGATTCCTATAAATTGTCATGTACTTCATATTCCCTTGATTATTCTAGACGGATTATTTTCTCGTGAATTTGATTCATGTTTTGCAATGCACATCATATAACATTGTCTACCTACTGTTAAGTTGTTAATTTCTTATATCTTGCCCGGTCAAAGAGATGTGATTCCTATTGAGCTTCTCGCTCACCCAGTTTTATTTAACATTTTTCAGATAATAACGAAGGTGAAATTCACTCTGATGGGGAAGGGCAAGAGTGACCGAGTGCTTCCAGAGTTGTTAGAAGGCCCACGTCCTTTTATTTTCTCGAGTCTATATTAGAAGTTATGGAAGTCCTATAATTTGAGTCTTCTTTTCTTTCTTTTGAGTCAAACATTGTAATAGAGATATTAATTATTAATAAAAGTATATTTTTGTCCAATTTCTGGCTTTATTGTGTTTTTATAGCTGTTTCTCTAATTGACATCACTTTTCGCTGCCACGTTCTGAGTAGTTTCCGCTGCTACTGTTTCGAGACGTGACAGAAGTGATCTCAGAGCCTAGGTTTTGTTAAATCCTAGGTTTTTGATTATAGGTATAGGTGGTCCTGAGTGTTAAGTCCTATAACCTATGTCGTTCCTTGTGTGCTACTCGGTGAGATTGGGCAGAGCCTTGAGCTAAATGCTAAAATTTGTATAAATTTTTTTAATGAGAATAAAGTGTAAACTAACTCACAAATTGTATTGTACGAATTAGACAACTTGTGAGATGGTGGCCGGGCGTGCTCAATAGGGAGATATGCAAAGGATGGCTCAAGGTTGGACTCAAGCGTTACAACAAGTGGCTCAAGGTTGAGAGAATCATGGAGCTCGGGATCTACATAGAAATTTTCTGCGTTTAAATCCCCCTAGGTTTAATGGATCTACTGATCCCGACGAGGCGAAACATTGGGTGAAGGAGATTGAAAGAATATTTTGGGTAATGCAACGTTCGAACCAAGATAAGGTCCTTTTGGCTACGTTTCAATTAGAGAATGATGCTGGGGCATGGTGGGAGTTGATAGAAGTAACTCTGCCGTGTAATCAAGTGT
This sequence comes from Amorphophallus konjac, assembly GCA_022559845.1. Classification (NCBI taxonomy): domain Eukaryota; kingdom Viridiplantae; phylum Streptophyta; class Magnoliopsida; order Alismatales; family Araceae; genus Amorphophallus; species Amorphophallus konjac. The sequence continues at coordinate 158,820,528 of CM040117.1, forward strand.
CATGGGTAGAATTCTTAGAGTATTTTAATGATAAGTACTTTTTAGAAAGGATTCAAGAAAGAAAGGCTAGAGAATTTGTCTCACTTAAACGAAGGAGTATGTCGGTGGTCGGGTATGAGGCTTAATTTTCAAGGTTGTCCCAATGTGCGTCTCATTTGATTATGACAATGAAGATGAAAGCTAAAAGGTTTATGAACAGGTTAAGGCTCCAGTTTATACCTCAATTGGCACCGATGGATATCCAAATGTAAGTCGAGATAGTTAAGAGAACGCAATTGTTAGAGGATGCCATGGAGATGGCCGCGAATATTAAAGACATGTTTGATAAGAAGAAGCTAGCGGTTAGTTCCGAGAATGGCAAGAAAAGACCAAGTGATATTAATGGACCTTCTAATGGTAAGAAGCTTAAGGAGGAGAAGTGTAGGCATTGTGGTAATGATAGCCATTAATTTGAGAAGTATCGGTGGAAGATAGGAGCATGTCTTTGTTGCAAGAGTAAGGATCATATGGTAGCAAGTGGCCCTCTTCCTGAGGACCAACACCCACAAGCTAACAATGGAGCATGACGTTATGGAATGCTTCAAGCTTTGAGAGTGCCTGAGCCTAATGATGAAGGAGGTGTAGTTGGAGGTATCCCCTTACCCTTACTCTTAAGTTAGTTCTATTCTATTATTTTAGAACTTAGATTTCGTTGTTACCTTTCTTGCTAGAATATAAAGTTTTTGGTGGTTAAAGTCATGGTGTAATCTTGAAATTATTTTGGAAAGAATGCCATGTGAATTTAGAGGACCAAATTCTTTTTAAGTGGGAGAGGGTATAGCAACTTGAATTTTTAAGAAATAAGTAAATAAATGAATATAATCTCTTGAAAAAAATAATTATAATCTAATAAATTAATATGAGCTAAAGAAAATTTGCAAATATTGAAATAATGAACTAGGCTAATAATTAAAGCCTTTTGGGCTAAAAAGATGCAATAAATTCTTAAAATTCGTAATTTCCTAAATCCCTAATTCTAATTGGGCTAATTCGGTTAAAACTTAACCTAATGCACATAAAATCGAATCTAAACCTGTGTCCATATAGATAGGGTCGATCTCTAGTGAAACCCTAGCATAATTTGGGTTAATCCCAAGTTAGGTGGCCCTAGATATACATAGAATTTGAAATTTTCAGAGTAGGTATTATCTCTAGATTAATAGATTGAATTAGGACTCTTTGGATCCCTAAACCCTATAAATAGAACTCTAGATTGTTCTTGCCAACCCTAATAGCTTATGGTAGAGGTTGGAGGTCGTGCTAGGATCGTGTTAGGGCATGGAATTGAGGAGGAGGAGTGAGGTCGAGTGTTCATGTTCTTTTTCCCTCTTTTTCCCTAATCCAAATTAAAGGTAGGTGTTCTCTCAAGTTAAACCCTAATTGATCATGCAAATATATATAGATGCATGTCTAAATCATTTATATATTATTTTTTCTAATTATTATCAATGGCTATTCATGTATTTTGAGTTATACTACAAAAAGTATCACAGTTTTCCTGTTTACCCGCTAGAACAAGTTTTTGTCTGAGTTCACGTCTGTCACATGGACCACATTCTGAATGCGATCCTATGATAGACTGCATTCTCCTGATCGTGGCTTGCAGACATATCGTGTTCTGATCTAATCGAGACGTCTGGCCCAACCGCATTTAGCCTAGGGTCCTTGAAACCCTAATTATTTCCAGTATGCCAAAATGTCAAAATCATGTTCTTTGATAAGTATGACATCTGAACAAATAAATTGATTAGGTAAACCATATTGAACATGATTAAAACTTCCTTAAAGTTCTTCCTTTTGATCTTATCAAAGTCTTCTTATGATTAATTCTACTCTCTTGTCATCTCTTCAATTCATGTTCAGTCATCTCTGTAATAGAGTTTCTTCATGTTTCAAAAGATATTCCTTGTTAGCCTCCGATTTAATTGATTTTAATCAGTGTTTTATTGGGTTATTAGATTTTATTACTGTTATTTGAAGATCATGTCACCGTAGTGGTATGTATCTATCGAGTTACTATGGTTTTCTGGTTCTATTCACATAGCCTTATTCCTGGTGAATGGTAGGACCCTACGATGAGTATTCCTCTTGTTGGAGTAGAACTTCTTCACTAAGACTTCCGTAAGTCTTGCCGAGCCATGGATTCTCACATGGATGCTTAGTTGGTTGTAGCCTAAAAACCTTGAAAACCATTTGAATCTCGTCCTATTGTTGAAAGATGAGGTTCGACCGGCCTTTGGAACCATAGAACGAGGCTCTGTTTAGGTTTTGTTCAGTCTATTCTGATCGCAGTTGACTCAGAAACCACATTCAGATTCTGAAGGCGACCTGCTCAGAGATCCCATTCACAGTGACCCCGTGTATGAATGCATCCCTCAGCCAAATCGTGCTCTGGTCATAGCGGCCCTGACCCTGACCGTGTTCAACCCTATATTTCATGGATCATGCCCTTGCAATTGACTGTGCTTTATCAAGTTCTATGAGTCCATAGTTGACTATTTTGATGTGTTTTGATGTCAATATCTTTCTGAGTTGGTACCCTCTTGAATTTCAAAATGAATCATGGATTTCTACATTTCTTGAATTTACCCTAAGTTCGATACTTAATCTTTATTCATTCGATACTTCTCTTTACATGAGCCATGCTCTTTATGAATGTTATTGCCAGTCTGGAACATAACTTCCTTTGTGTTCATTGGCTATATCTGTCATACGAAATTTTGTGATAATTATTAAGGGCTTTGGGTCCGCTTAATAAATAATGCTAGGTAAGACAAAATGTCTCATTCTGTATCCGTGAAAAAATTATGGGTATGACATTGCACCAATTCTGTTATGCACAAGTTGGTCTGGAGAATTCTCTGGTCCGTGACCTGAATGTCATTCTAAATTACATGATCCTTGACTTGCTTGGCCCAAATGGCGTTATTATTGAAACTCGAATACTTGCTTGCCAATTTCTATAGTTATGTTCATTATACATGTTCATACCTTATTATCTAGTTATTGACTTCATAATGATCTTTTATCTTCATCAAGCTATCTCTTGAATATTTGATTCTTATAAATTCGCCAATATCTCATATTCACTTGATTATTCTCGACTAATTTTTTTCTTAGGAATTTGATTCATGTTATGTGTCGTACATCATATAGCATTGTCTATACACTGTTAAGTTGTTAATTACTTATATATTGTTTGGTTAAAGAGATGTAAATCATACTGAGCTTCTCACTCACCCAATTTTATTTAACATTTTTCAGGTAATAACGAAATGAAAATTCACTCTGATGGAGAAGGGCAAGCGTGACCGAGTGGTTCCAGAGTTGTTAGAAGACCTGCATCTTTTCATTTTTTTGAGTCTAGATTAGAGGTTATGGAAGTCCTATAATTTGAGTCTTCATTTCTTCCTTTTGAGTCAAAAATTGTAATAGAGATTTTAATTATTAATAAAAGTATATTTTTGTCCAATTTCTAACTTTATTATGTCTCTTATAGTTGTTGCTCTGATTTACATGACTATGCGGTACCACATTCCGAGTAGTTTCTACTGCTACTGGTTTGGGGTGTGACAGAAATGGTCTTAGAGCCTAGGTTTTGTTAAACCCTAGGTTTTACGTCATGGGTATAGGTGGTCTAGAGTGTTAAGCCCTATAACCTATGTCGTTCCTTTGTGTTACCCTGTCAGATTGGGTAGAGCCTTGGGCTAAGTGCTAAAATTTGCATAAAAAATTTAATGAGAATAAACTGTTAACTCACATAAATTATTTTGTAGGAATTAGACAGCTAGTGAGATGATGACCGAGTGTGCTCAACGGAGAGATATGCAAAGGACGGTTCATGGTTTGACTCAAGAGTTGCAACAAGGGGCTCAAGGTGGGGCGAATCATGCAGTTGGGGATCTGCATATGAATTTTTGGAGTTTAAATCCCCCAAGTTTTAATGGATCTACCGATCCCGACGAGACAGAACATTGGGTGAAGGAGATAGAAATAATATTTTGGGTAATGCAATGTTCGGACCAAGATAATATCCTTTTGGCTACGTTTCAATTAGAGAAGGATGCTAGAGCATGATAGGAGTCGATAGAAGCAACTTTGCCTTATAGTCAAGTGTCATGGGCAGAATTCTTAGAGTATTTTAATGATAAGTACTTTTCAGAAATTATTCAAGAAATAAAAGTTTGGGAATTCCCCTCACTTAAACAAAGGAGTATGTCGGTGACCAAGTACGAGGCTCAATTTTCAAGGTTGTCCCGATATACGCCTCATTTGATTATGATTAAGAAGATAAAAGCTAAAACGTTTATGAACAGGTTAAGGCTCCAGTTTTTACCTCAATTGGAATCGATGGATGTCCAAACGTATGTCGAGATGGTTAAGAGAGTACAATTGTTAGAGGATGCCATGGAGATGGCTAAGAAGGTTAAAGCTAGGGTGGAGAAGAGGAAGCTAGTGGTTAGTTCCGAGAATGGCAAGAAAGACTAAGTGATTGTAATGGAGAATGGCAAGAAAGGCTAAGTGATTGTAATGGACTTTCTAATGGTAAGAAGCTTAATGTGCAGAAGTGTAGGCATTGTGGTAATGATAGCCATCAATCTGAGAAGTGTCAATGGAAGATACGAGCATGTTTTCATTGCAGGAGAAAGAATCATAAGGTTGTTGGATTATTGGGTCCAGCGTATCCCTTAGGGATTCGCTGTCGCACGTGGATTATGGGGTCCACGTGGGGCATCAGTGCTTGACAGCCCAACCCGCCGCATGGATTATAGGGTCCATGTGCGAAGCCCCTCAGGCCCGCCCATAGCATAGATAGATGTTGGGTTCTCCAATGCCAAAAGGAAATACAATTCACCTTCGCTAATAGCGCAAGCTTTTAGAGCAACGGTTGGGGCTTGATCCTACAAATTGGTATCAGAGCGAGGTTGTAGGTTCGAATCCCCCCGAAGTCGCTGGGGGGGAGATTGTTGAATTATGAGGTCTAGCGTCTCCCTTAGGGATTCACTGTCCCACGTGGATTATGGGGTCCACGTGGGGCATCGTTGCATGACAGCCTAGCCCGCCACATGGATTATAGGGTCCATGTGAGAATCCCCTTAGGCCCGCCCACAACACGTATAGATGTGGGGTTCTGTAATGCCATAAGGAAATACATTTCACCTTCGCTAATAGCTCGAGCTTTAGCGCAACAATTGGGGCTTGATCCTACAAACGTATTGTTGTAGAATGTTTTGATTATGACAAAACTTTGTATGTATATGTGTGGTTCATGTTTTGGGAATTTGAGTTGAAAATTTATTTTATATAAGTGTAAATGAATATTATTTGAAGAATCACGTTCAGATTTAAAGGCCCAAAATATGTTTAATTTCATAACATTTCTGCAGGTCTGATAGCCCAGAAGATTGGGTGAAAACAAAGGCAAAGCAAGCATAGCAGAAAAGCTAGTCTAGCAGAAAATCAGTCGACTGAACTATATTCAGTCGACAGATATTTCGAACTTTAGTCGACCGGTGCAGCTTCAAGTCGACAGATTTTTGCTTCAAGTCGACAAGCATTGAAGTCTTTATAGCAGAAGAAGCCAACTTAAGTAACATAATCAAAAGGACTTCTCCTTGGGTAAAATACATAAAGCATGGGCTGGGAAGTGTTTTTCAAAGAGGTGGATTTGAAAACTGAATTGATGCAATGAAGATAGGCAGAAGAAATACAAAAATCAGTCGACCCAGCCAGAACTCAATTGACTGATGTGAATATCAGTCGACAGATATTCACTTAGGTCGACTAACTTTTTACAGATCAGTGTAGTCAGGTAGCACATGAAGAAGTCACATTGTGTCGACCTACAACCCAACTGGGTCGACTGATCTGAAGCTCCAAGCCTTGCCAGCAGCATCCAACAAGTCAGCTGAAGAAGGCCCTCTAGATAAGTCAAACAGATGCAGTGTGTTGAAACACACCAAGAGTGTGTCGACCTCCATTGTTTGATGAAATGCTACTAAGTGCAAGTCGACTGATTTTATAGACAAGCCAGCAACAAAGGCCAGCAATAACAACTTCCATAGCATTAGTAGCATTCAGTCATCAGAATTGAAACATAAGCAGCCAGCCAGTAGAAGAAGGCTTTCTGGTTAAGTCAATCTAATGCTTCAAGTAGATATTCTGAAAGCAAAAGAAGGCTCTCTCTCATCAACTGAAGAGTGTGTCGAAACACATGTTTAGTGTGTCGACCCATATGGCCATCAAAGCAGCAACAATAGCAAGTCAGCTCATGCCAGCACAAGCCAGCAGACAATGAAGAATTTACTCGACTGAATTGTGAACTCTATCGACTGAATTGGGCTTGGACAAGGCAGCACATGAGCTACTTAAGCTGTCACATGGACTCTCACTCCAATGATTCTCTAGGACACGTGGGACTATTTCTGGAAAGATTCCAAGATAGAATATTCCACCTAATTGACGTGGACCATTCAAAAAAGCCTGGAATTAAATATTATCCATTTCTTAACCTGGTACAGTCATGTGAGTCTTCCGTAAGCATCTTCGAAGGCCAATCAGTGGCCATTGATTTCAAGACCTCGTACCCTGGTTCTTGAGTCTTACAAAGGTCTGAATGACCCAGATTGCATCTCCCAAGATGAAGGGTTCAGATCTAATCCTCTTCCTATAAATATATCACGATGGCCTTCTGGGAAGGCCGACTGAGCAGAAGGTCTAAGGAAGATCGATTTAGCTCGTCCAGGGAAAAGGAAAAGAGAAAGAGAAGAGAGAAAGAAAAGAGCGAGCAGCACTGAGCAGTTTAGAAGAAAATATGAGAAGGGGAGTGAGTAGATAGATTAGTGAGTAGATTGTAGTGATCAAGAGAGAAGAAGAAGAAGGATAAAAATAGAGTACCAGAATTTACAGTTAAAGTGCTTCTTCGGAAGCTACATTGCCTTCATTCTTATTGTTGTTTTACTGATTCAGATTTTCGTTATAGTTTGGTTGTATTTTCCCTTTTCTTGTTACGTGTCTCATTTTCATTTCTGTCTTGTCGTGCTTGGAAGTACGGTGGGTGCTTGTGCACAGAACTCCATTATGCATGTGGTTGCTCTGGGTGACTAGAGCATGAGGAGCTTATTCCTCTTGTGCTGCTGGAAAGTAGCGTTTCCGATTGTGCTAGATTGCACAATCAAGGTTGTGCACAGCGAGTAGCTGTGTACGGTTGCACTATGACTGGTCAGTGTAAGATCCGGTAGTTAACAGATTCCTATCGGTATTGAAGAAATAACTAATTCACGTGTTGAGACTATTTTATTGGGCTTAATGGGCCTAGTTTGATGGGCTTGGTCATTTTTATAAGCTTTTAGAAGCTAGATAAGGCATATATGTAAATTTGCTTATTTTAAGGCCTTAATGCAATTTAAGGTTTTTTAACAAAAAAATAATATAACAAGTGTTTTTTTGTGATGAACCCATGAAGGGTTCTCTCTCCCCTCTCACCCTATTTTCTCTCCACGCACATCCCCCCTCTCTCTTTGCTCTCTCGGTGGTGTGATCACCCCGAGGCTTTGCAGGGATTGCAGGTGGTGATTTCGGCGAGCTTAGGGCGTGGGAAGAGTGGCGGTGTTGCCATGGAGGCGAGCCGTGGACCGTGGAGGCGGGAAATCCCACGTGTGGAGCACAGTTCCTTCACGTAGAGCGGGCGTAGATCTACATTTTCATCATAAAACAAGTAGGGGGATAGCTTCCGTACCTCTTTCGGATCGTTTCCCTATCCATTGACATGCTACTAGGGGGGCTATATGCATGAACTTCGTCATTTATGTTTTAAAAGAATGAACATGGTCATTTATGTTTTAATCCATTCTTGGCCATTGTTCTTATGTTTTTGGATATGAAAATGTAATCGAATGGATGTAGGAAGGTAGGAAACATGTGTAATCATGTTTTCCCATCAATTTGAATCGATTGGGAGGGAACTCCATTGAGTTTCCCTGATTTCGGGTTCTCTGGATGGCTTGTGGTCGTTCCAGAGATCATTTTTATCCTTGTGTAAGGCGATGGGCATTAGCGGTCTCACCCCAGACCGTTTACGGTTTCTTGGCAGTCTTTTGATTGACTATTTGTGGACCTTAGCGGCCCAGTAAATGACCTCTAAGACCCTTTGACCGAGTAAGGCTGTGCGAGCCTAGTGGTCTATTCCTAGACCATTTTCCACCGTTTGGCGGTCAATCGTGCGACCATTTCCTATTCTGTTTAAAATTATATGAAATGTTCATAGCTAAACGGTCAGGGTAATGACCGTTTGGGTTAGTGTAGCGGCCAATCGTTCGACCACTTACGAGCTCCTTGCGGCCTAATGCTAGACCGTTTAGTCCTGCAACATATCAATTATATCATGTTCATTTACTTATGCATTCAATGCTGCATGTTCGCCATGTTTAGATATTTTTACAAACTGTGGCACATTATTTATATCTCAATAGAAATGTTTTCTATTTCCTTGTGATGGAGCCACTAGTCATAGCATGATGACCTTTAGTGTCGGCCCACTTGGGAGAGGTGGCGGGGTTGTCCCGGTGTACCATTTTGAAGCTGGTTTTCATGGGCCCCCTTGCTTGGCAGTAGCGTCCTATTGGGGGGGAAACTAGCTAGAGGCCTGGCTCAGCTTGTGTGTGCACACGTGGTCAGGGGCGTGGACTGACACTGACGAGTGTGACCCTGACTAGTTCTTGACTTTGGTTACTATTACGTGTCTCACTTGCCGCATTCTAGGTGAGTGGAGATACCCGAGATGCAGTATAAGTCGTCAGTAGACGCGTCTGGTCTTCTTTCTGGTGGTCCTTTCTCTCTCCTATCACTTAAAAATGATGGAAATATTGCATTTTTATTCTATTAGGTAGATTATGATTCTCATGTTTAATCATTCGTTTGAATATTAAATGGCATTTCAGTTAGCTATCTTTAATTGTTCATATATCTGTACAGCTTTATTATCTGTTGTTTTTCTTATGCCATTGCATCATTAATTGTTTTTACAAGTTTAGCTACGCGGTAGGGATCTGCGTGAACCCTACTGAGTCTTTGTGGTGAGACTCACCCTTTCCTTTCCAGGTGAGCAGCAGCACTCGTCCGCTGGTGGTTCTCGTGCTTTTGACGACATGTTGTAGGTGCCAGCAGTGGTCTGTCTATCTTTCTTTCCCTTTTGACCGGGGTATGTCCTGTGTAGTTGTTTATTTTCACTTATGTACAGTGTTTGGACATGTAAAGTATGGATCTGGACTATCTTATAAATATATCACTCTGAAATTGTATATTACTTTTACTTATGCTTAAAATTACTATTTTATAACGCGCGTGTAATTCCAGTTCCTTATGCACCTACTCAACCAATCCTCTCAACCCTTACGGGGCCTCATCACCCTCTTGGGTTGCTTCTCCGAGTTCTTGGTATCGGTTACCGGTATCTGGATCCCCGAGTCATTACAGTTGGTATCAAAATGGTGTTGGGGTGATGTATAAGGAATTGAAATTGCAATAGTCTAGAACAAGTCCATGTGTACCACTATTGCTAGCTTAGGCTATTTCTTAGTGATTACTTATGATTCTTTCATTGTGTGTCTTTTCTTAAGCTTAGAGTGGAATGCCGCCTAGATGGAGAGGGCGAGGTCATGTCCAAACTATTGTGCCCCAAGATGTTCCAAGAGAAGAGAGCGGTACTTTGCCTCATCCAATGAATGTTAAAGGGTAAGCCTATGTCGACCCTACTGCTGGCGAAGATTTATTGCCTCAAGGTGGTCGTGGTCGAGTTCTAAAGGAATTTCTTTTATTCCACCCACCAACATATGAAGGACAAGCAGATCCAGATGCAGCGAGGGTTTGGCTGGATGCGACTAAGCGTGTGTCCCATTCTATGAAATGCACTGAAGATGAGAAGGTAATGCTATCTACATTCCAGTTGCAGGGGGCAGTGCTCGCATGGTGGACCACGGAGTGGGAGGTGACTTTTAAGTCCCGTCCTCTTCGACTAATTTCATGGAAGGAGTTCATGACTTCATTTGAGCGTACATACAGTCCAGCTTATCTCAGAATGGACAAAATCTACCAGTTTATGGAGTTGGCTCAGGGCAAGATGACAGTCTTGTAGTATTGGAACAAATTTATGGAATTGAGTCGGTATGCTCCTCATATTCTTGCTAATGAAGGGCTGAAAACTAAATAATTTATGCGTGGTTTGAAGCCAGAGCTAAGGCAACCTCTTATTGCAACTAGAGTGGCCAAGTTAGATATGGCTTATCAGGCACAGCAGCATTAGAATTGGATATGGCAAGACCTCGAGGGTGAACCCAAGTTGAGCCAATGCAGTAGAGTGTGCAGCATCAGCAGGCTAGTAGTCAACCAAGTGTGATGGGGGTACCCTCTTCTGTTCCTTCTGCCAGTGGTACTTCCTCCATGAAATCTAAATTCAAGTGGATATTCAAGAAATCCAAGAAGCAGTATGACCGGTAAGCTTCCTCTGGTATCGTGCAACAAGCAGCACCCTCTTCTTTTCAATGACAGGGATCGGTGGCAAGTCAGCCGAGACCATGTCTGAGGTGTGGTGGTAATCATTTGGGTAGACCGTGTTCGAAGCTCATGGTGTGTTTTCGGTGTGATCAGGTGGGACACGTGGTCTGTGATTGTCCGTTGAGGTCAAAGCAGCATGTTCAGTTTTCACAGCCACAACAGTTCCGACCTCCACCACCATTACAGTCACAGCAGTATTCGCAGGCATCAGTATCGTCATCGCAACAGTCTACGGCAGGTGGAAAGAAGTAGAAAGGGAGAGTCACGCATATGACTCGTTCAGAAGTAGTTGCGTCTCATCTTGTGGAAGGTACTGTTATGATTTTTGGTCATGCAGCTCGTGTTTTATTTGACTCAAGTGCTTCTCATTCATTTATTTCTGAAGATTTTGTTGCCTGTATTGAGGAGCTGACATCGGAGATGTCTTATGAGTTAGTTGTTGAATTGCCTTCTGAGGAGTTCATGTTTACGCTTTTTTGTCTTGATGAGACTCCTATAGTAATTGGGAATCAGTAGTTGCCGGCTAGGTTACATGCGTTGAAGCTAGTAGACTATGATGTTATTCTGGGCATGGATTGGTTAGAGAGTTATGGATTCGTGGTTGATTGTAATACGAAGAAGGTTTATTTTCAGCCATCTAGGAAAGCGCCATTCTACTTTCAAGGTATTCGATCTCGTTCTCCTCGCTTACTTATTTCTGCTATTCGAGCCTATAGATTACTTAATGCAGGTTGTCAGGGATTGTTTGCTTTCGTGGTTGCTGTTGAGGCACCATAGTAGGAGATATGCGATATTCCTGTGGTTTGTAAATTTCTTGATGTGTTTCCTGATGAGTTACCAGGCTTACCTCCACAGCGAGAGATTGAGATGGTGATTGAACTAATTCCAAGTACGGCACCTTTATCAAAGGCACCTTACCATATGGCTCTCGTAGAATTGAAAGAATTGAGAGCACAGTTGTTAGAATTACTAGAAAAGGGCTATATTCGTCCTAGCTTTTCTCCATGGGGTGCTCCTATATTATTTGTGAAGAAGAAAGATGGAAGCCTGAGGTTATGTATTGATTACAGGCAATTAAATTAGGTGACTGTCAAAAATAAATATAGGATCGATGATTTATTTGACCTAACTTCAGTCGGCTAGTGTCTTTTCACGGATTGATCTTCGATCTGGTTATTACCAATTGAGGATTAGGGAATCTGATGTGGAGAAGACTGCCTTTAATACGAGGTATGGTCATTATGAATTTTTGATTATGCCATTTGGGCTAACCAATGCTCCAGCAGCGTTCATGGACCTAATGCATCCTGTGTTTTGTCCCTATTTAGACCAATTTGTAGTGATCTTTCTTGATGACATTTTGGTCTATTCGGCTTCTGAAGAAGAACATGTTCAGCATCTTAGGGTGGTATTGCAGACTCTATGAGATCACGAGCTCTATGCAAAATTCAGCAAATGTGAGTTTTGGCTTCGGGAAGTTCATTTTCTAGGCCATGTGATTTTTGGTGACGGAGTCGCAGTTGATCCTATTAAAATTGAATATATTCTTCAATGGCAGAACCCTAAGACTGTGACAAAGATTAGGAGTTTTCTGGGTCTTGCTGGTTATTATAGAAGATTCATTCAATATTTTGCACAGATTATCGCGCCAATGACTAAGTTGACTCGCAAGGATGTGCCATTTGTGTGGTCGGATAAGTGTGAACAGAGCTTCAGTGAATTGAAAAGGCTGCTCACCACTTCTCCAATGCTTGTTTTGCCTTCTGGCTCGGGTGGATTCGTTGTGTGTACGGATGCTTGTTGAGTAGGTTTGGGTGCAGTGCTTATGCAGCATGGCAAGGTCATAGCTTATGCATCCTGATAATTAAAATAGCAGGAATAAAATTATCCCACTCATGATTTAGAGTTGGTAGCGGTGATTTTTGCATTAAAAATCTTGAGACACTACCTGTATGGTGAAAAGTTTCAAATCTTTACAGATCATCAAAGCTTGAAATATGTGTTTTCTCAAAAAGATTTGAATCTTCGTCAGCGCAGGTGGATGGAGTATATGAAAGATTATGATTTTACTCTATCTTATGAACCTGACAAGATGAATGTAGTGGCTGATGCACTGAGCAGAAAAGTGCAGATCAGCCATTTGTTGATACGAGAATGGAAGTTGTGGGAACAGTTTCCTTGTGAGACGTTCATATTAAAAATTCCCTGTGATCCGATGGTAGCTGTTCTTGCTAGTCTGGTGATGACTCCAGCTATTTATCAACAGATCAGGGAGGCACAGCAAGCAGATTCTGAGTTGTCTCGCATTATGTTAATGCCAGATGTGGAGTTCGGCGATGATTTAGTGGTTAAATTCAGAGGTAGACTTTATGTTCCAGCTGATGATTCATTGAGGAATGTTATTTTACGTGAGGCGCATGGATCCCGTTATGTTATTCATCCCGACACCATGAAAATGTATCATAATGTGAAAAGGTAATTTTGGTGGCCAAGTATGAAAAGGGATGTAGCTGATTTCGTGTCTAAGTGTTTGACATGTCAACATGTCAAAGCTGAGCATCAAAGACCTAGAGGAATGCTTCAACCCTTGGAGATTCCGATGTGAAAATGGGATCATGTTACTAATGATTTTATTGTGGGTTTACTCCGCACTTCTCAAGACTATGATGGTATTTGGCTGTTAATTGATCGTTTAACTAAGACAGTGAGAATGTTACCGATCAAGGTGACGTGGAATGTTCAAAAATTGGCTGAGCTTTATGTTGCAAAGATTGTGCCATTGCATGGAATTCCAATATCCATTGTGTCAGATCATGACCCACGTTTTACTTCTAGCTTTTGGCGGAGTTTTCAAAAGGCGTTGGGTACGGAATTGGCATTTAGTATTGCGTATCATCCCAGTCTGATGGTCAGTCCGAAAGGACTATTCATACATTAGAAGATATGCTACGATTGTGTTGTCTGGATTGGCAGGGTTCGTGGAGTCAACACTTGCCATTGGTGGAATTCTCTTATAATAATAGTTATCATTCCAGTATTGATATGGCACCGTATGAAGCTTTGTATGGGCATCCTTGTCATACACCATTGGACTGGTTTGAGACTGGTGACCGACTGTTGACACGACCGGATATGATTCAACAATGTGTTGATGTGGTACCTCTGATCAGGCAGAAGATGTTGACAGCTCAAAGTCGACAGAAAAGTTATGCAGATCGGCGTAGAAGACCATTGCAGTTTGATCCTAGAGATTCTATTTTTATGAAAATATCTCCAATGAAAGGTGTGATGAGATTTGGGAAGCGCGGAAAGCTTAGTCCCCGATATATTGGTCTGTTTCCTATCTTGGAGCGTGTGGGCCAAGTGTCTTATCGACTTTAGTTGCCATCGACGATGCAAGCAATCCACGATGTGTTTCATGTTTCTTAATTAAGAAAGTATGTTCCTGATGCATCTCATGTATTAGATGATTTGTTATCACCTGAAGTGACAGCAGATCTATCCACGCCAGGGTTTCCAATACGGATTGATGATTGTCATGAACAACGACTGAGGAATAAGGTAATCCCTATGGTACAGGTAGTGTGGCAGCGTCACTCCGGTAAATAGGCTACTTGGGAACGTGAGGACGATATGCGTCAGCAGTTTCCATTTTTATTTGAGTAAGGTATATTTTCTTTAAGTTCTCTCCTTGTGCTTCCTTTTAAATTTTGAGGACAAATTTCCTATTAGGAGGGAGGGACTATAAGACTCGGTAGTTAACGGATTCTTATCGGTATTGAAGAAATAACTAATTCACGCGTTGAGACTATTTCATTGGGCTTAATGGGCCTAGTTTGATGGGCTTGGTCATTTTTATAAGCTTTTAGAAGCTAGATAAGGCATATATGCAATTTTGCTTATTTTAAGGCCTTATTGTAATTTAAGGTTTTTTAACAAAAAAAATAATATAACAAATGTTTTTTTCTGTTATGAACCCACGAAGGGTTCTCTCTCCCCTCTCACCCCCTTTTCTCTCCATGCACGTCCCCCCTCTCTCTTTGCTTTCTCGATGGTGTGATCACCCCAGGGCTTTGCAGGGATTGCAGGTGGTGACTTCGGCGAGCTTAGGGCATGGGAAGAGTGGCGGTGTTGCCGTGGAGGCGAGCCGTGGAGCGTGGAGGCGGGAAATCCCACATGTGGAGCGCGGTTCCTTCGCGTAGAGTGGGCATAGATCGACGTTTTCATTGTAAACCAAGTAGGGGGATAGCTTTCGTACCTCCTTAGGATCGTTTCCCCATCCATTGACATGCTAATAGGGGGGCCATATGCATGAACTTTGTCATTTATGTTTTAAAAGCATGAACATTGTCATTTATGTTTTAATCCATTCTTGGCCATTGTTCTTATGTTTTTGGATATGAAAATGTCATGGAATGGATGTAGGAAGGCAGGGAACATGTGTAATCATGTTTTCCCATCGATTTGAATCGATTGGGAGGGAACTCCATTGAGTTTCCCACATTTCGGGTTCTCTGGACAGCTTGCGGTCGTTCTAGATACCGTTTTTATCCTTGTGTAAGGCGGTGGACCTTAGCGGTCTCACCCCAAACCGTTTACGGTTTCTTAGCGGTCTTTCGATTGACCGTTTGTGGACCTTAGCGGCCCAGTAAATGACCGCTAAGACCCTTTGACCGAGTAAGGCGGTGCGAGCCTAGTGGCCCCGTCCTAGACCGTTTTCCACCATTTGGCGGTCAGTCGTGCGACCGTTTTCTATTATGTTTAAAATTATATGAAAGGTTCATAGCTAAATGGTCAGGGTAACGACCATTTGGGTCAGTGTAGCGGCTAATCGTTTGACTGCTTATGAGCTCCTCGCGGCCATATGCTAGACCGTTTAGTCTTGTAGCTATCAATTATATCATGTTCATTTACTTATGCATTCAATGCTGCATGTTCGCCATGTTTAGATATTTTTACAAACTGTGGCACATTATTTATATCCCAATAGAAATGTTTTCACTTTCCTTGTGATGGAGCCACTAGTCGTAGCCCGACAACCTTTAGTGTCGGCCCACCTGGGAGAGGTGGCGGGTGTTGGGTTCCGTGCACCCCCTTGTTGTCTTTGACAATGGTTTTGATGATTCCAATATATTGTGTGCTTTATGCTCAATGGCATTTTCATGATAAACAAGCTAACATGATGATATCTTGTTTTGAAGGTTGAAATTCAAAGGTCATTCCTGAATACATTTCTGAAGTCGACTCATGCATGCTGTGCATGAGGAGTTGGGGCCTTCATGTGGATTTTGTTCTTAGTGTCTTGATTGGGGTTAAAAGACCCTTCATGTTTTTGGACTTATAGTGACTGTATTTCAATGTGGGAAGATTGGTTTTATTGAATATGACTTTATGCTTTCAATGTGGGAAGATTGGTTTTATTGAATATGACTTCATGCTTGCTTTTCATAATTGTTTAGTGATAGTGGTTTCTTAGCTTGCTTTGGAATGACCCTATCTATGACCGAACATGAATAGCTAAGCATTGGACTGCTAGGGTAGTTTTTGCTTTCTCCCTGGGATGGGTCAACCCCATGGGTCGACCCCTGGCTCTCTTGAAACTGACTTCCATGTTAGTTGTTTGATGGGTTTAAGTCATGGTAATTCATGTCACTAAATTTCTTGAATGAGATTGCTTATTCAATTGATCATATGTGTTGTTTGGTTTATTAGACTGTGCAGGATCAAATTGCATGGACCTTGTTGTCCATTGCACTGACCTTATTCTTCATTGCACAGACCTTGTTCTACAATGCACTGAACTTTCGTCATCATTGCACCGACCTTATCTATGGGTTCTACATAGTTTTCATAGACTCTGTTCACTTGTGCACCGACCCAACCTTCTCATGTGCATTGACCATTAGTTCATATGCTCAGACCTTGTTGATTGCATTGAGTGATTGAGGATCTCATTTGCTGCAATAAGATTGATATGAATCAATATGGATTTGTGTTCATTCATATGTAGTTTGATCTATTCCGAAAAAGGTTGATTGTTTTATTGAAGTGTTCTTCCATTGGCTCTTAGTGTGTGTATGAGTTCAGGCCACTTAGGACTGAACTTGTTGTCGTGAGTAGCTTGGTTGAACTCTTTTTTGGCAATGGGTTGCTTGAATTATTTTTGGAGTGAGCATAATGTGTTTTGAATGGGTTGGAAGAATGTGAATGAATTTCAAATACAAGTGCAGATGAAGTTTTGTACTCAAACTTTTGAAGACATGGTAAGCATTGCCTAGAATTCCTTCTTATGCTCATAGCTTGCTTAGACAAATCGAGTTTGCATGTGTCCATCATGCATCTTTATCTTCACAATCCTATGGATGCATCATGCTCATTTAATTTCCTCAAATCCTTTAAATTCACGGATGAGTGTTCCTTTAATACCCCTATTGCTTGCCATTGTATTGTTTTTGTTTGAGTTTGAATGGGTTTAATTATATAAATAGACTTCTGGCTTTTCATTGTGACTTAATTCACTTTTCTGCTCTGTCAGTAAAAGTGTCGACTCACAGAGTCGACACTTATGTTGAGTTGTTCTGTCTGATATATTGGTTTATAAGTCCAGACAAACAGATATGACACAGAGGCGTTTCATCTTGGTGTTTTGTTTTGTTGAAAATAGAACACGCTGGAGAAAGTGTCGACCCAATAAGTCGACACTTTTGCCCCGTGTCCGGATTTCTTCATCGGGACAGAATGTGCTGAGAAAAGTGTCGACTCCAAGGGTCGACACTTTCTCCGGGCAACCCAAAACAGGTTTGCCGATTTGGTTGCGATCTCATTGGTTTTTTTTTTTTTGTAAAATCAAAGGGGAATAGTGTCCGCAGCCGATCGAGTGCACTCCCCCCCAGGGGGGGGGGAATGGGCTCAATCCTCCAGGAAGCCACTATGGCCCTAGAGAATTTTTATTGATGAACTGAAGTTGCATAGTCAAATGGGCATACCCCCGTAATACAACCAGGCCAATCAGGCCAGTAAGAGGAGGGAATGACGAGCAAGCTAAGAATGGCGGAATGCAGCCAGGCCTAGTCTATCAACCACTATGGAGCCACGACAAAGGGGGGGGAGCTAAGAGCTAGAAGCGATCTCATTGGTTTGAGATCCGTTTGGGGTGGTGTTTTACACCAACACCCTTAGGGTTTCTCTACATGTATTGCGGTTGCTTTGAGAGAATTTTATGGAGGCTATTATGGTCTTTTGTTGCTGGTTATTGTAGGGTATATAGAAGCTATGATTTCCATCAGAAGAAGCATTCCCCTTGTGCTAACACGTTTTATCTGCTTGCGGGAAGAAGAGAGGGCACCGCACCCTGCTAGAGGAGGAAGAGGAAGGTGCTTGCATCGGCTGGAGAAGGAAGACGCAGCCGCCAACGACCGCGTCTCATGAACCCGAGCTTGTAGCGGGAGGAAGCCGTCGCTACTCTCTTCACCGGTTGCTGGCTTGGGCGTATCAATAGAAGGGGTTGAGTTCTTCTCTCACAGTTTTATCATTCTAAAGCTCTCTTCTCTTTTATCTCCGAGTTGTGTGAAGATTAAGGGGATATCTATATCATTTATTTCTATATTCTTGTTTGAGAATAGCATAAAGTTTGGGCTTATTGTTCTATCTGCTCTTGTAGCGAAGAAGAAGAACGAAAAGGAGTTGTGGGAGATTAAAGGGGAATATATATATATATATATATATATATATATATATATATATATATATATATATATATATATATATATATATATATATATGTGTGTGTGTGTGTGTGTGTGTGTGTGTGTGTGTGTGTGTGTTTTCAGTTGTTGGCATGTCCCTTTTAACAAAGAAATACTTTCAAAGCATAATGACGCATCTTTTCTTGATGTGTGCAGGCTCGATTAGAGCTAGGACTTGAACGAACAAACTTGGATCCTCAGGGAGGAGGACCGACTGCTCCAACCAGCTGTGAATAAAATCTTCTCCAACCTAGGCTTCAAAAAAGATCTACTTATTTCTATTGGAGAACAAAGGAGATATTTCTACATCCTCTTTATGCATATTTCTATGAATGTTTCATAGTCTACTTTGATCTACATACTGCTACGGGCGTATATTGTATATCCTTTGATTTTGTTAAACTCAGACTATCTGTGTGTGTACGGAGCTGTCTTTGTGTGGTTGTCTTTTCCGGGGCGTGTTCCCCAACGTCGTGCGTTTGTGTGTGCTGCAGTGGAAGCGTGTTGAGGCAAGGCCTCATGTGCGTATTGATGCAGAAGTAGCGTGTGTGTGGTTGGGGTTCATCCCCGTGTTGCTACAAAAGTAGCGTGTAGTGAAGCCTCACCCAGTTGGGTGAGGGGTGGACGTAGGGAGCCCGTCCTGGTCCCGAACCACCTTAAAAGCCCTTGTGTTGGATGTGATTGCCTATGTGATTGTCATTTCTTCTATCTCCCTTCACAGGTACATTATTTAGGTTTTTAACTCACTACACTGTCACACACTGCTACCTCCGTTATCCGTGTTGAGCGTAATTTCCTTGATTAGTTGCACCAACTATCCATGTGAGATCGGGAAGTTTGAGAGAACGTCTTAATCTCACTTAAAGTTTTTGTTAATCAACATTGTTAATTCTACATCTGTTAAGAAAGATTTTAAAATCCGCCATCTCGGCAAGAGGACAATTCAGCCCCCCTTCTTGTCCGCCATCTCTCTCGGCCAACAATTGGTATCAGAGCCCAGTCTCTGATTTTTTAGAGGACCTCACGGTCTAGGAGTAAAGATCGTTTCCATGATGGCTAGTGTGAATCCTTTTCTTATTTTCAATGGTTTTGATTATGCTTCATGGCTAGGAAAATATTATGTTTGGATTACTGGCTTTGATCCGAAACTCATGAAATTAATCTCTCGTGGTCCACATGTCTTACCCAAAAATGAATTAAGGTGGACTGATGAACATAAGAAAATGAATTCGGATAATTTGTTTGTTTTGAATACTCTTAAGGCTGCCTTGGACACTAATCAATTTCCATTTGTTTTGTCTTGTAGGACAACCAAAGAAATTTGGGACGGGCTAAGCGAAGCCCAAAAAGAAAGTTGCAACGACGGTGACTGCTTAGTTGCAAACAATGATATTTAGCGTCAAAGCGAGGAGAGTTTGAAGGTAAACTCTAACTCCGACTCTGATGATGATGATGAGATTAGCTATGATGAACTTGTGATTGCTTATGATGAACTATTTGAGAAATACAAGATGATAAAATCTGAAAATAAAAGATTAAAAAAGAAACATGACTACTCTTTAAGTGGGAAATGCATTGAGCTTGAAAGGCTAGTTGAGTCCCAAATGCTTGTTGAAGAAGAACTCAAAGAAATGATTGCAAACCTTAGATCTGAAAATAACCCCTTGTTGGAAAAAATTTTAGAACTTCAACATATGGGAAAAGATAATGAGAATCTGAAAGAATTGAATGGTGCTATGTCTGAAAAATTGATTGACCTTAAAAAAAATGCATGTATGTTGATAAATCTGAATGGTTAAGGGAGCTAAGACATGAAATTGAAAGCTTTAAAAGCGTGAATGATAAATTTAAATGTAATGAAACCATGAATAAAGTGGTTGATGAACATGTGAGCTTTCAAAAGAATGAACTTGAACATATCTCCATGACTGAAAATTCATTTGAAAAACTTCAAAATGAAAAGCTTGATGAAGAAATTGAGAAATTAAAGAATCAAAATAATTTGTTAGTTGATAAACTCAACACTTTTGAAAAAGGAAAATGTGTTGTTGTTGATGAGTCTGAAAATCTTCATGTTCTAGAACAAGAGATTGCTAACTATAAAACTGTCAATTCACTCTTAAATGAAAAGGTAACTTCATGTGAAAAAGAGTTTGTTGATCTTGAAACACACATCACGACATTGGAAAAGGAAATCAAGAGCTTGAATGAATCCTTGTCGTTGTGTGATAAACAAAATAAAAAATAGGAAAATGTTGTTGATTGCTCTTGTGTGCATGCAAAACCCCCTATTGTTAAACACAATCATGCAACAAGTAAAAGAATGAATGTTTCATGCTATTATTGTGGACAGTTTGGTCATGACATATATGATTGTTCTTTGATGAAATTCAATGATAATGAGGCATTGAAGTCGAGAATGGAATTTGTTGATGATTCCAAACATCATGAAAAATCTATGAAGAATAACTTCAATGTTCATTGCTATTACTGTGGATTACATGGTCATATTTTTAAAAATTATTTCACAAAGAAAAATGATGATGAATGGTTTCTCAAAAAGAATTTTTCGTGTTACTACTGTGGTGAACATGGGCACATGATGTATAATTACTTTGCAATGAAGAATGATGAAAAATGGTCCGTGAATTTTTTTTTCTCTTATTATCATTATTGTGAAGAGAATGGTCATTCTATGGATGACTGTTCTACTATGATATTTGATGATGGACGATTTGCTAGGAAAAATAAGAATTCATCTGTTCGTGTAAGAACTAACCCCTCGGGACCCAAGATGGCTTTGGTACCCAAAACTCCAAAATGAGAATCTGTCTTGCAGGGATGTCTTGAGAAGGAAGAAACCAATGACAAATAAAGATCCTTCAAGGCAAGGAAATGATGAGCTTATCAGGTAATGAATTTGGTATATTGTTTCCTATTGGATTACTTAACCTTGGTAAGAGCTTGAATCTTGAGAAAAACTTGGTACCTCCATTTGAACAGTTCATGTTTCACATTTTGTGAATAAATTCAGTTCTTGAATACTTCATCTTTGACATACATGACTTTTCTTTTATATACACCTCTTATTTCGCTTCTTGCAAATAATAGTTTAGGTTTGAAAGCTTTGGTCTGTGGATAAAATCTTTCACTCTTTTAATCACATCCTGCAAATAATGATTCACTTTTGCAAATTCACTTTATATGCTTACTTACATGATACATTGCACATATCATACACACATCTTTGCATACTTGTGAATATGAATAATTTTTCAAACATCTTTTCAAGTTACTTGCATATACATGCATATACTCCATACTCGTGTGCTTGAATGCCATGATTATTTGGTATATAAAATGGTGTTAGTGGAAGGTTGGATCATGTTCAGCCGGAAGCTTTCACTACGCGTGATGGTGGTCTTCGGACCTACGTTCTCCGCCAAGTACTGATAATCAACTTGCTTGAAAATATCATTTCAGTGCTTGTTTGACTGTAAATAATATACAACCACTTTTTGACTTCTTCTATGACTCATCCCTTGCTAAATGAAATTACTTTGATTTAGACATGTTTGTAACATGTCATATATGAAGGGGGAGATTTTTTTTTTAAACCGTGCATACATATAGGGGGAGACATTACTGTGATGAGACTAATTCATCTTTTACATTCAATACAACCACCCACACAAAATGCACCTTTTTAAGATAATGATTCAATCTAATAAGGATTACTATTTTCTACTCTACACTTTAGAGGGATATTGATTCTCTACATAGAAATCACATGTCTCGTGAGGAAAAAGCTGTTTACCCCTTCAAAAATTTGTATAAGTGGAACGCGGATCCGAGTAGTCGGGAATCCCCCCTGAAATAAAGGAGGAAACTCACGTCGAAAGGAGAAACTAATCCATATAAAAATAAGTGCGATTTGCCACCGAGTAGCCGGGAAGTGCCCCTGAGACAAAGGGTACAACTCGCATCGAAAAGTGTCTCATCCACATCATAGATAAGTGACGAAACTGAGTAACCGAGAATTATCCCTGAAACAAAGGGCATGACTCGTGTCAAAAGGTTAGTCACACCATTCTTAGTAATTAAAAATTGGGGTCATACGTAGCTACCGATACTCGAGCATTGTGTAAGAAAATGTATGGATGAGAAGTTCTTTTTAGTGTTCTTTAGAAATTTTGATTTTCCATATTGATTTGAACTTCATTGCTCAATCATCACTTATACACCTTGGGTTTGATTGTTTGAATGTTCTTTATGAATCAGTCATCTTTCATGGTTAATGTAATACTTTATTTATGTAAGCATGGCCTTCTTAGTATTGTTCATGCACTTCATGTTCAACGATCAATAGCATTATCCTTACACCCGTCTCGAAGGGACTTGCATGAGTCTATAACTTGTTATGCATCCTTGAGTGCCTGAATGCTTGATCCGTTTGATCATATCATATTTCATTCCATAGGTTGCAACTATAGGTTATACTTGTAAATAATAGATTAAATAACTCATTGTCAGTTGGTTTTTGTTCTTGACAATTGGGGGAGAATAATGTGCTTTTTAAGCATAATACACCTTATGCATAACTTAGTTTTATGATTTTGCATATAGTATCTTCATACTACTTGTGCATAATTAGTCACACATATAAAAAAAACTTACAAAAATAGAACATATGTACTTATTTCTCACATCTGCTAATTGCACATACAATTTTAAATTCCTACTTGGTTTTGGTCTCCATACCTTCCCTTCATGGGAGGTTAATTGCTGGGTTCGTGCACTGCCTTTTGTATCTTCATATCTATTCAACTCGCCCCCCACTTTTTGATAATGTCAAAGGGGGAGAGAGTTTTTGTGGTCACACAATATATTGTCATCATCAAAAAGGGGGAGATTGTTTGGTTCCGTGCACCCCCTCATTATCTTTGAAAATGGTTTTGATGATTCCAATATATTGTGTGCTTTATGCTCAATGTCATTTTCATGATAAACAAGCTAACATGATGATGTCTTATTTTGAAGGTTGAAATTAAAAGGTCATTCCTAAATACATTTCTGAAGTCGACTCATGCGTGCTGTGCATGAGGAGTTGAGGCCTTCATGTGGATTCTTCATGTGGATTTTGTTCTTAGTGTCTTGATTGGGGTTAAAAGCCCCTTCATGTTTTTGGACTTATAGTGACTGCATTTCAAAGTGGGAAGATTGGTTTTATTGAATATGACTTCATGCTTGCTTTTCATAATTGTTTAGTGATAGTGGTTTCTTAGCTTGCTTTGGAATGGCCCTATCTATGACTGAACTTGAATAGCTAAGCATTGGACTGCTAAGGAAGTTTTTACTTTCTCCCTGGGATGGGTCAACCCCATGGGTCGACCCCTGGCTCTCTTGAAACTGACTTCCATGTTAGTTGTTTGATGGGTTTAAGTCATGGTAATTCATGTCACTAAACTTCTTGAATGAGATTGCTTATTCAATTGATCATATGTGTTCTTTGGTTTATTGGACTGTACATGATCAAATTGTATGGACCTTGTTGTCCGTTGCACTGACCTTATTCTTCATTACACAGACCTTGTTCTGTATTGCCCTGAACTTTGGTCATCATTGCACCGACCTTATCTATGGGTTCTACACAGTTTGGACAGACTCTGTTCACTTGTGCACTGACCCAACCTTCTCATGTGCATTGACCATTAGTTCTTATGCTCAGACCTGGTTGATTGCATTGAGTGATTGAGGATCACATTTTCTACATTAAGATTGATATGAATCAATATGGATTTGTGTTCATTCATATCCAGGTTGATCTATTATGAAAAAGATTGATTATTTTCTTGAAGTGTTTTTCCATTGGCTCCTAGTGTGTGTATGAGTTCAGGCCACTTAGGACTAAACTTGTTGTCATGAGTAGCTTGGTTGAACTCTTTTTGGGCAATGGGCTACTTGAATTATTTTTGGAGTGAGCATACTGTGTTTTGACTGGGTTTGAAGAATGTGAATGAATTTCAGATACAAGTGCAGGTGAAGTTTTGTACTCAAACATTTGAAGACATGGTAAGCACTGCCTAGAATTCCTTCTTATGCTCATAGCTTGCTTAGACAAATCGAGTTTGCATGTGTCCATCATGCATCTTTATCTTCACAATCCTATGGATGCATCAAGCTCATTTAATTTCCTCAAATCCTTTAAATTCGCGGATGAGTGTTCCTTTAATACCCCTACTGCTTGCCATTGTATTATTTTTGTTTGAGTTTGAATGGGGTTAATTATATTAATAGACTTCTGGCTTTTCATTGTGACTTAATTCACTTTTTTGCTCTGTCAGTAAAAGTGTCGACTCATAGAGTCGACACTTATGTTGAGTTGTTCTGTCGACTATATTGGTTTATAAGTCCAGACAGAAAGTGTCGAGTCTATGAGTCGACACTTTTCATCTGGGTGTTTTCTTTTGTTGAAAACAGAACACGTTGTAGAAAGTGTCGACCCAGTGAGTCGACACTTTTACCCCGTGTCCTGATTTCTTCATCGGGACAGAATGTGCTGAGAAAAGTGTCGACCCCAAGGGTCGACACTTTCTCTGGGCGGCCCAAAACGGGTTTGCTGGTATGGTTGCGATCTCATTGGTTTGAGATCCGTTGGGGTGGTGTTTTACACAAACACCCTTAGGGTTTCTCTACATGTATTGCGGTTGCTTTGAGAGGATTTTATGGAGGCTATTGTGGTCTTTTGTTGCTGGTTATTGTAGGGTATATAGAAGCTGCGATTTCCATCAGAAGAAGCATTCCCCATGTGCTAACATGTTTTATCTGCTTGCAGGAAGAAGAGAGGGCACCGCACCCTGCTGGAGGAGGAAGAGGAAGGTGCTTGCATCGGCTGGAGAAGGAAAACGCAGCCGCCAATGACCGCGTCTCATGATCTCGAGCTTGTAGCTAGAGGAAGCCGTCGCTACTCTCTTCACCGATTGTTGGCTTGGGCATATCTATCAAAGGGGCTGAATTCTTCTCTCACAGTTTTATCATTCTAAAGCTCTCTTCTCTTTTATCTCCTAGTTGTGTGAAGATTAAGGGGATATCTATATAAGTTATTCCTATATTCTTGTTTGAGAATAGCTTAAAGTTATGCCTTATTGTTCTATCTGCTCTTGTAGTGCAGAAGAAGAACGAAAAGGAGTTGTGGGACATTAAAGGGGAATACATACATATATATATATATATATATATATATATATATATATATATATATATATATATGTGTGTGTGTTTTCAGTTGTTGTCATGTCCCTTTTAACCAAGAAATACTTTCGAAGCATAATGACTCATCTTTTCTTGATGTGTGCAGGCTCGATTGGAGCTGGGACTTGAACGAACAAACTTGGATCCTCAAGGAGGAGGACCGACTGCTCCAACCAGCTGCGGATAAAATCTTCTCCAACCTAGGCTTCAAGAAAGATCTGCTTATTTCTATTGGAGAACAAAGGAGATATTTCTACATCCTCTTTATGCATATTTATATGAATGTTTCATAGTCTACTTTGATCTACATCCTGCTGCGGGCGTATATTGTATATCCTTTGATTTTGTTAAACTCATAATATATGTGTGTGTACGGAGCTATGTCTCTGTGTGGTTGTCTTGTCTGGGGAGTGTTCCCCGACGTCGTGCGTGTGTGTGTGCTGCAGTGGCAGCGTGGTGAGGCAAGGCCTAGTGTGTGTATTGCTACGGAAGCAGCATGTGTGTGGTTGGGGTTCGTCCCTATGTTGCTACGAAAGTAGCGTGTAGTGAAACCTTACCCAGTTGGGTGAGGGGTGGACGTAAGGAGCCCGTCGTGGTCCCAAACCACCTTAAAAGCCCTTGTGTTGTATGTGATTGCCTGTGTGATTGTCATTTCTTCTATCTCCCTTCACAGGTACATTATATAGGTTTTTAACTCATTACACTGTCACACACTGCTACCTTTGTTATCTGTGTTGAGCGTAATTTCCTGGATTAGTTGCATTAACTATCCGTGTGAGATCGAGAAGTTTGAGAGAACGTCTTAATCTCACTTGAAGTTTTTGTTAATCAACGTTGTTAATTCTACATCTGTTAAGAAAGATTTTAAAATCCGCCATCTCGGTAAGGGGACAATTCAACCCTCCTTCTTGTCCGCCATCTCTCTGGGCCAACAGCGGGGTAGTCCCGATGTACACTTTTTAAGCTGGTTTCCATGGGCCCCCTTGCTTGGCAGTAGCGTCCTACTGGGGGAAAAACTAGCTAGAGGCCTGGCTCAAGGCATTGAGCTTGTGTGTGCACACATGGTCAGGGGCGTGGACTGACACTGACGAGTGTGACCCTGACTTGTTCTTGACTTTGGTTACTATTACGTGTCTCACTTGCCGCGTTCCAAGCGAGTGGAGATACTCGTGACGCAGTATGAGTTGTAAGTGGAGGCATCTTGTGGCCCTTTTTCTCTCCTATCACTTGGAAATGATGGAAATATTGCATTTTTATTCTATTAGGTAGATTAAGATTTTCATGTTTAATCATTCGTTTGAATATTAAATGGCATTTTAGTTAGCTGTCTTTAATTGTTCATATATCTGTACAGCTTTATTATCTGTTATTTGTCTTATGCCATTGCATCATTAATTGTTTTTACAAGTTTAGCTGCGAGGTAGGGATCTGTGTGAACCCTACAGAGTCTTTGTGGTGAGACTCACCCCTTCCTTTCCAGGTAAGCAGCAGTAGCCGTCCGCTGGTGGTTCTCGTGCTTTTGATGGCAGGTTGTAGGTGCCAGCAGTGGTCTGTCTATCTTTCTTTCCCTTTTGACTGGGGAATGTCCCGTGTAGTTGTTTATTTTGACTTCTATACAGTGTTTAGACTTGTAAAGTATGGATCTGGACTATCTTATAAATATATCACTCTGAAATTGTAAATTGCTTCCGCTTATGCTTAAAATTACTATTTTATAACACGCGTGTAATTCCAATTCATTATGCACCTCCTCAACCAATCCTCCCAACCCTTACGGGGCCTCATCAGCCTCTTGGGTGGCTTCTCTGAGTTCTTGGTATCGATTACCAGTATCCGGATCTTCGGGTCGTTACATTCAGAGTGTGTGAGGAGTGTACTCCTCGTTTGCTGCTGTGAGCAGTGGTTCTAATTGTGTTGGATTGCACAATCAGGGGTGTGTACAATAGGTAAGCTATACACTGTTGCACTCTGATTGATCAAAGTGTGTGAGGAAGGTCTTCCTCATTCAAGCTGTGTATCAGCGTTTGTAGCGATTTGATCACGTGTGTGGGGATTAGTCCATGTGCTGTTTAACAGCGGTGAAGCCTTAATCTCTTTTGTGAGGGGCGGACGTAGGTCTGCTATTTGCAGACTGAACCACCTTAAAAATCTTCTGTGCAGTTGGCTGAGAATTGTGTGATTGATCCATTTCATCTATCTCCCATTCACAGGATGGTTTGCTGATAATTGTGTCTATTTGTTATTTGAACTCCAGCGTTTTCAGTACTGATTTTACACACACCTATTGGGTGTTCGATCTAGGCTCAGTGTGAGCTATCTTTTGGTTTAGCACATTCTATCTGAGCACACTAGTATTCCATTTCTGCAATTGATTAACTGATCAAACAGTTTTTGATTGGGCAAAGTTTTTAGGGGGATCTATTCACCCCCCTCTATCCACCATGCTGCACTAAGGGACCCAACATTTGGTATTAGAGCGGGTTCCCCATCATGTGGTCCAACGACCAGGCGAGATCCAATGAGTTGCTTCCTCGAAGCTTTATAGCTGAAGGACATTTGATAAATAGACCACCATTTATCGATGGATCTAACTATCTATGCTGGAAAAATAGAATGGAAGTCTTTGTACATGTGCAGAGCCATGAGATCTGGAGGGTTGTGAGCCATGGTCCATTAGAGCTTCTAGCCGAAGAAGATACATGGACAAGGGAGCAGATAAGGATGTCAACTGTCAACTGTCAACTGGAGCACCGTGAACATCATGCAGTGCGCCATCCACCCGGTTGAGTACTCCATAGTCTACCTGTAAGTCTGCAAAAGAAATGTGGGACAGGTAAGAGATGATCTATGAAGGAACATCTCAGGTAAGGGCCACTGAGGCCAATATGATGGGAATCAACACCGGACACTAATATTTTATTTTTGCATTTGTATCCTTTTGTTTGCATTTATTTTCTTGGGTTAATTGGGTTGCAAATGTATGGCAAGTATAAGCCAATGGGTTACTTGGGCTAAGTCATTGGGTTTCTTTGCAAAAAGGCCGCGTAGGCCCGACGGGACCCCCACCCTCTCTCCCATTGGGCCACCTAGACTCTCTAGGGCCCATGTAGGGCTAGTCCATGGTCCAAGGGGGACTCTTGACCAAGCCCCCCTTGTTGACTCCAAGAGGGCGGCACCCCCTCCTTTGTCCCCATGTGAGATTAAATAATCCCCCCCTTTCAGTTGTTTATTATTTTTGTTATTTGACCACATGGGAGAAAATTCTTCTCTCCGCTAATTACCCCTCCCAAACCCAAGATCTAAGGTTAGTTTAGGTCATTTACATTTCATATAAAACCCATGTATTTTCCATATTTTGATAGATTAATGCAAAGAAAATCAAGAATTTGTTCTTGGAGCCTTGGGCGCCGCTCTCTCCTCTCCCCTTGCAGTAGTGATTGATGCCCCTTTCTAGGATGTGAAGCCCTAATCTTGGTGTGACTCCAAGATCTACCACCTCTGCTGGATGCGACTTCCAGCCACTGTCGCCTCCGCCTCTGTTCGTGCCGCCGTCGAGCCGCCACAACCCATTCTTTGAAGTGTTATCCAGGATTCCGAGATCTAGGATAGAAGCTAAGAGAAAATGTTGGTCCTACCAATCCGTGTATCTGATGATCTTGAAGTTTTGAGATATCATCCCCCTTGTTGTTACCTCCTCTCATTTTAGATTTCGTGTCAATCCGACACCGTTTGCTATTTTTCCCAGTCTTTTAGTTCCACCCCTGACAGTCTGCCAATCAGCAGATCTACATGATAGTGTCTTGTTATTACATTTTTCCCGCCCCCTTAGCCATCTCCAAAAATTACCAAAAAATTCATCCGTGATTCTCACTTCCTACCCTACCAAACATAAAATTTCCAAGATCTAGTTCTACCATTCCCCTATAGGGCAAAATTCATTTTCAGGCATATCATGTTCTATCATGATTGTCTGTAATCCGAATTAGTAGAAATACTTGGGGAACATTGGTTTTCATTTCCAATTCGTTTGTTGGATGGTCATGAAATTAATTTATGTTGTATCACTTTGAGTCATCTGTCCAATGGCGCTAATCTCGCCTCGATCTGCCTCCGGATCTAGGCGCAACAATTGTTTTCATGGAGGCGCGCAGATCTGCTCCGAGTTAGGCCAGCAAGAGCAGTCCGCCGGATAATTCATCAGAAAAAACACAGGCTCACATTCGGCCGCCGCCGCTCTCGGGGATCAACCAGCAACCCCCCAGCCACGTCTCAGCTAGCCGCCGCAGTAAGGAGACTCCCGGGCACCGCCGCCCCAATATCCGGACCCGCATGCTGTCTCGCGGGCCCCGCAGAACCGAGCCGGACCAATAGTTCATCTCCGGCCCGAGAGCCTTTTGGCTTGCTGCCCGTCAACCCGAGTTCGCTACTCATGAGTCCCAGGTGTAGCCTTTTATCTCCCTGCATGGAGTGGGTAATAAAATTATTTCTGTAATTATTGTAATTATTTATACCAGGAGTACGAGTCTTGGCCGGGGTCGCCTTCCCCATGCCCGGAGCGTGGAGGTACGTTTGCACTCCCCTCTTTGGCATTTGCTTTCCTCGTATATATTTCATATGCCGCTACATGAGTAATAGGAACTTTGCTCGTTATTATTTTATCACCGCTGCAAGAGTGAGTGAGTGGAACCCGTCCCATGACTCGATTCAAGCACGCGGGAAAGTCGATACCCGTGACTCATTGCCGATTTCTCAACCACGCATATCCGTACGCTTCTCTCGCTAGAGACGAGTCACGAGTTTGCCTAGAGTCCAAGGTTCGCATTCAAATTGGCATCGAGTCGTATCCCATCCCGCATCAAATTGGTATCAGAGAGGGTTAGAGTCTAGGGTAGTCGGTCCAAGGTTTCATATTGCACCCTTTACTCGGTATATTAAAAGGTGCCTCCGGAACGATAGGTTACAGCTATTGGGAAGGTGACACACTTGCATGAGTGCGATCTTTTGATCAATCCTTCGCCATGTACCGGATACTGGTTGAGTATAGGTTTGTATTCGAGCCCACGTTTTACCCCTTGTCACCATGTAGAGTGTCTAGGTCCTTGCATCAGTTTGCATAAAAAAAGAAAAAAAAAAGAAAAAGAGTCTCTTGCATGCCCACTTATTTGCAACTATGGCCAATCCCTACGCCCAAGTCCCAATTAAAATGATACACACCCTCATGGATAGGATGGACAAGCGTGACCGAGACACGTGGGAATATTTTTTCCGTGCTGAGGCTAGGCTTAATGCCATAGAGGATAGGGTGGACGCTACCGACCGATCTCTCCACGGTCTAGTTAGACGAGTCTTTGCCCTAGAGAAAGCCCCGATCAGGCCTGTCCAAGGCAACAAGTCCATGTCTGAGTACATTAGGGACTTTGATGAGTACAGGTTGGGAAGTGGAGTTGGAGAGAAGAGCACCACGACCGCATTTCAATTCCAGAGAGGTTTGCGACTTCACTACCAATTTGAATTGCTTCACCGCGACGTGACCACTCTGGAGCATTCTTATCAGGTCGCTCTAGAGGTTGAGCCTTTCGAGTCAAGGTTTGATGTTGCCTTACGACGAGCATCTACCTGTCAATGGAGCGCTGAGCCGGTCAGCCGGCCACTTGAGCCCACGAGGTAGGACGCTCCTGCCCCATGGCCTGACCCACCCTAGCTGGGGAACCCTTCCCCTAGAGCTCCTTTGCCACCTACTTTACCTTCCGATCTTTATTCGGAGCCACCTCATTTGGAGCCACCCATGTTTCTAACCAGAAAGCTATTCATCGCCGAGCCACTACTTAGCTGGCTAAAGAAAGGCATGGTCCCTAGAACACCTTCCTCCCCATCCGTGGACCCCACACTACCATTAGTGCCAGTCAACTCATTCCATACCACATTCCGATCTTGTCACCATGTTGATACATTGGATGACCTTATTAAGGGATTATACTAGCATTGGAAGTTGATGAACATGTTGGCCCCAGGCTTCGACCAACTCAATAGCCGTAGCTTTACACATCCGGCATTGGGGTCCATTACCTCCGTGTGCATCGTGGGTCATGTCACCACAGAGATCCTTTTGCTCCTTCCCATTCCTAATGAGCCTAATTTCATTACACTTATCCCGAGGGAGGACCCATATTTTCTACATGAGATCACTGTCCCACTTACCACAATGCATGAAGGTGACCATCTAGACCTTCAGAAATTTCAAACATGGGACCGTGTCATTAGGGAACCCGTCTCAAGAGGTCACACTTTCTTTGACCCTTTCGACCCCTTCCCAAGTGAACATTATGACCCACCTTATCCATTTCACCTTATCAGGGAAGTCCCCTATCACACCCCTCCCACTCGGGCCAGTCCACCTACACTCCGCCAGGGGCCCGTTCATTGGCAAGAGATACATGCATATAGAGGTGATGATAAAGGTGAATTCGGCTCTCCTAGCGCACCCAAACCTTCCAAATCCAAAGGGCCGTCAGTGTATGAATGGTGCATGCTAGGATGTCTAGGATTCCATTACACCAATATTAGGTTGCGTTGTGTGTATGCATGGCACACATTCAGATGTCCTAGTCCACCATTGCCTATGTATGGGTCAGTCTAACAGTAGGTTGGTTTAGGGTCTTGTGTGAGTCTGTGTCTTTATTTATTTGTTCAGAGTCTGTACATGCATGTGTTGAGCATATTAGAAGTCACATAGTCAGTCTAATGCAAGCTCGCAATGTCAGTCCCTTTCGAGTGTGAGGCAAGTCGGATCTAATACATGCGTTGTAGAACTTGTCAGAATTTGGGATCAGCTCTACCACAATGTCTCGGACCTAGTCACATAAAGGGACCCTATGGTGATTCCTAGTGAGTCTTTGAGCCGTCTCCTCCCATTGAGAGTGACCCCACCCTGGAGTGTCCACCACTAGTCTCATTCCCACAGCAACATGTGCATATCGAATATATACGGGATGATCAGGTGACGATTACTTGGAGTGGAGCGTACTCCGCACTACTTGGCACTGTGATAGATCCGCAGGAGCCACATGAGCAGCCGCACCCCTTACGCGACGGTGTCGAGTTCTTCCCACCCAGGGAGAATTGATGGGAATCAACACTGGGCACTAACATTTTATTTTTACATTTGCATCCTTTTGTTTGCATTTATATCCTTGGGTTAATTGGGTTGTAAATGTATGGCAAGTATAACACAATGGGTTACTTGGGCTAAGTCAATGGGTTTCTTCACAAAAAGGCTGCGTAGGCCCGAAGGGTCCTCCACCCTCTCTCCCATTGGGCCACCTATGATGGGGACATCACCTCCCATGCCCACGTTCACAGCTCGTCTCCTCGCCCCGGTTGCATCCGGCATGGTCTACTTATTTAATTTTGAGTCCTATGTAATTTTTATTTGAGTCATTTGATGTATTTTCCCTTTTATTTAAGTCATTTCCTAGGTCTTGTGTTTATTTCCCTAAGTTTGAGTGTCATTAGGTTGTCTAGTTAGCTATTGGGCCCAATTCATTGGGCTTGGCCCAAAGGCTCCCCCTACCCCCTCGGTTATTTATCATTGAGTCAATTGTCAGGGTCTTATTGTAAAATGTGGGTTGCCTATATATAGGGCCCCATTCCCCCCATTTCAAGGTAATGAATCAATCAATGAAAAATTGCCATTTTGTGAGTTCTATCTTTATTTTTATGGTGGAGTGAATCCATTAGTGAGGTGAGAAGCCTTAGGGAGAGAATCCCACCCATCCCTCTCTTAATCTCTCTTTTTCACTCCACTTTCTCTCTCCTCCACACCCAATTTCAAAAAATTTCTCTCTCCTCCCTTCCCAACCACCACTCTCCCACCTACCCCCATTAAAGGCCACTCCCCTTCCCCACACACCCCATTACTCCACCCCCTAGTCCCAAGAGAGCTTCCACCAATCCTAGCTCCACCTCCCAACTCTCAACTACCCCACCCACTTCCCCAAGCACCCTTCCCACTACCCAAAGCAGCCCTCCACCTTCCCAAGACATCTCTTCCCATCCCCAAGACCACCATTGATCACCCCACATTAAAGGAAATTCAAACTCACATGCCCTCCACCCACTTGTGCCCCCCCACCTTCCTCCTTCTCCCTCCAAGCCCAAATTCGTAGCTCCTCCTCCCACCACCTGTTAGACCCCCTTCCAGACCCTATTCTTCCCCTCTCACACCTTGGAACATCCCCTCCTAGACCCCCTCACAGCCAGGGTTCTCCCCACACTCATCCACTTCCATTTCCCCTCCTATATACTCCATTTCCCCCCACCATCATCAACCTTCAGTTTTCAGTTCGCTGGCAGCAGAAGAGTAGCAGTTTGCAGAGGCGACCCCGACCACATCCCAGAGAATATGAAGGCTCAAGAGGTATCCACGGAAGCGCCTGCCTGTCCTCTTCGCAACGGTCATGGTTTCATCCCCATCGGAGATCGGTGCTGCTTTAGAGGTCCATTCTTCCCTGACTGCGCAGAGGTGTCCCTGCAGAGGTCCTGAGTCGGAGAGGAAGCTTCACCACGCCAAACCTCGGAGGAATCAGGCCAAGGGTTCTTCTACAAAGTTCTACCTCTCCATGTCTAATTTTAGAACCAAAAAGTAGAACCCCGTTTGGCATCCGGTAGCAGGAGTTACCAATTTTTTCCCTCAGCTTCGCAGTCTTGCTACCCACAGTCTGCTACGACCAATCAACAGTGTTCAGAGTTTCCTGGTCTTCTCCGGCATTGTCTGGCCTCTCCGTTAGTTTTTCTGTGAAGAGGATTCATCCACGATTCCAACGACTCTGACGGTGCTCGATTCTGAGTTCGGGAGCTGCCGGTACATCCTTTGCAACCTGCTATTACTGCACCGATCTGGGCAGAGGTTCTGAGCCGGAGAAAAAGCTTCACCACGACGAACCCAGGAGGAACCAGGCCACAAGCTCTTCTACAAAGTTCTTCTCCTTCCTGCCTACTATCGGAATCAAGAAGCGGAATCCCGTTCGGCATCCGTTAGCAGAAGTTATCAATTTTATTCCTCGGTAGTGCGACTCTACTTCCCCACAGTCTGCACCAACCTCCCCTCACTCTTCTGGATCCACTGTTCTTCTCCGGCATCGTTTGGCGTCCCCATTTTTTCTGCTGCAAAGAGTACCCGTCCACAGTTCCAACGGTTTTGGCGGCACCTGATTTGGAGTTCGGGAGCGGCTGGGGCAACCTCTTCTTCCAACTGTTAGTAACCAGTTGCTGTCAGTCCGGGAATCAGCGACCCTGTTCGAGCTCATGCCCAGGCCAGCAGCGACCCAAGAAGAATTCAAAAAAATTCAGAGGCACTCCAGTTCCAGTAACAAAGATTTCCTCACTGGTCTCGCCCTCGGAAAAACTCTTGATCAAGTTCTGCAGCCACAATACCGACTGTCTATCCACAATTGCCGAGAGAAGGTAGATTCGGCATCTTCACTTCATCATCGTTTTAGCCCTAGTTTTCCCCACCCCGCTTGGCCGGCTGAAGGCCCCTCCCTGCGTGGAGGTAGTTTGATTGTAATCCAATAACCCCCACCCCAAGATCCCCCTCCTGTGAGAAGTGTAGTGTTTTAATTTGATTTGATCAGGTCAAGCTACCCCGGCGCGGCGTGTGGGGAAACCACGCTTCCCCGCTCGCCCTCGTCTCCGAGCGGGACCGGTTTCTTCAAACCGGTCGAGTAAGTTCTCTATAACCTTGCTCTAATTCATGCTTGTTCTTTCAATATTAGTTCATAGTTCCGCTGGCCATGAGAGTGAGAGCTCGATCCTCAAGCCCCGTTGCTTTGAGTGATCACCGTGGGAAGAGAGAGTAACCCGGTGCCTTTGGCACTTTGTCGGCCCCATTGAATTGGGCATCCACAACCTTTGGGATTCAAATCTTGGCCTTGCTGGCCCTCTACCAGCAAGGGCCCAACCCCTCAACCTCACCTTGGCATTGCCAAGTTACCCCGGGTCTTGGTGAGCAATGGGTGAGCATTCGTCGACATCGGTCCGTTTGATTGCGATTGCGCTTGTTTGTTTAAGTCCTAGGTTGTGTCACATCAATTGGTATCAGAGCAAGTCATTGACTTGTCTCTACAAGTAAAGTCCTAGGGCATGCTTGCATTGGAGTCATCATCACTCCGACCCTTGCATTGATCCCCCCGATCATCATGGCCACCTCCTACTTAGCCTACTCACCACCCATGG
The DNA here is from genome assembly GCA_022559845.1 of Amorphophallus konjac. Lineage (NCBI taxonomy): Eukaryota > Viridiplantae > Streptophyta > Magnoliopsida > Alismatales > Araceae > Amorphophallus > Amorphophallus konjac. The sequence continues at coordinate 158,856,347 of CM040117.1, forward strand.
ACTTCATCCTAGATAGGGATATTACCTTTGACGGATCACGTTCTAGTGACTATCTTAGGTGGGAGGCTACCATAGAAAAGTACTTTGAAAAGACTTGGGTATATGGATCAGCGAGAGTCCGAAAGGCCAAGGGACAGTTTCGGGGTCAAGCCAAGAGTAAGTGGGAACACATAGAGGGATTAAGAAGGGTTAGGAGGCAAGAGCCCATTTCCTCATGGGATGATATGAAAGTAGAACTTAGAAAGATCTACATCCCCAAATATTCCCACCCCTCCTACTCAAGCACCCCTAACCCGAGGAGCACTACCACTCCTCTATCCCCACCCGGCCAACTTGAGACCGACCTTTGGTCTCCACCCCCACCAACCCCAACAAATCACCTATCAACCATCATAACTACACTTCGCAACCAAGTCCTCTCCCTTAAGACCCAAATAAATCAAGCATCCACCTCTCCACAATTCCCCTTGGTCCCCACAACTATCCCTCCATCGTCCCCTAAAAAGGGTACACCCCCCCAATCAACCCAAACTGAACCAACCCACCTTCCACTTCCAACCCCAACCCTACCCCAACCTAGGCCACCACTACTTCCACTCCCAACCCAAGTTCGACCTTACTCACCACCCCGGGTACACATTGCCCCAACCATCATCACCCCATCTCCAAAAGACCTTCCCATTCCCTTGAGAAAGAAGGCCACACCCACTCACATAGGAATTGTTGATAGCCCAGACCCTCTCCCCGCCTATAAGGAAGTCCGAGTTCACACCAATGGTGAGGAAGAGCCTCAACCCTTCACCACTTCAAATAATCTTGATCTTCAAGAGCCACAAACCATCACAAAAGGCACTATAATCATAGATGGGCCCCTAGCTAGATGGCTAAAGGAGAGACCAATTCACCCCATCATGTCCTATGTTTGCCCTCCCATAGAGCAAAACCTTCCCATTATACCCTTCTCATCCTATGACACCATAATCCAAACATCCTATCAAGTGGAAACCTTAGAGGACCTTCTTAAGGGCTTAGCATGGCAATTAGAGTTGACTGGCATGTTGACTCCCATGACCCAACAATCTAGGAGCCTAGACCTCCTACACCTATGTATTGGGTCCATCACCTCAATGTGCACCATGGGTTGGTACACTAGTGACCTCCTATTATTCCTCCCTATACCCGATGAGCCCGATGCTATCCACGAATTAGAGTTACTTATCTCGGGTAGAACGTCGAGCCCTCCACTCATGGCCAACCCACTCACAAAGAACTTCGGCCCAATTGTCTCATTAGAGGAGGATGACCCACCACCACTTGAGGATCTTGAGGACATAGGGACCCTCCCCCTCGATAACCCTCTTTATGATCCCTTTGATCCCTTCCAATGGGGGTCAAAGAACCCATGGGACCCAACCACCTTATCCACCACCCACCTTTCCCTATCCCAACCCACCATGTTTGACCCAATCCACCCCATCCTAGACCCGGGTTATACCTTGGGAGCCATGACCTTGGGCCACATATCGCTAGGTAATAAGGTTGTGCCACACCCCATGACGACCACCTTCTTAGATCCATTTGATCTTTTCCAATGGGAGTTCAAAGGTTGTCCCACACCTATACACATGGAAGTCACCTTTGGGAAAAGCATGCATGTGTCTAGGCTTACCACACCCCTTGGCATGAACACTATGTTGGGTCCATTCATTCATATCACCCACATGTCAAGTAGAAAGTATGAGTGGTCCATATTCGGATGTCATGGTCCACCTTCATTCATCATGGGTCTTAAGCATGTCAAATGCATCTACGGATGTCTGGGTCCCCCGATATTTATCATCAATTTGCATGATAGGGCCACCTATGGGTGCCCCGGCCCACCTAGGCTGACTAAAGTCTACACTGCATCATTACATGATAGGTCTACTTTTGGTTGCCCAGGTCCACCCATCACCCCTAGAATGTCTGCATTCACATCATTGCATAAAGAGAACCGCAAGCACATTAGCAAGGAAAATGAGATCTATAAGAGGCAGGCTGACTCCCTTCGGCGTCACCAAGAATTCCACGTGGGTGACTTTGTGATGGTGAGGAAGGAGAGGCTCTCCCCGGGAGTCATCTCCAAATTGAGGCTACGTGGGGCTGGTCCCTTCGAGGTCCTGAGGCGCATTGGCGCTAATGCCTGTGAGTTAGATCTCCCCGAGGAGTATGGAGTGAGTCCTACATTCAATGTAGCCGACCTAGTGCCATATAAGGGACCCACGGTGGTACCTAGTGAGGATATTGAGCCTATTCCCTCCGTTGAGAGAGCACCCACCCGTGAGGAGAGTCCACCAGCCAAGAGAGCCCAGCGTGAGCGCATTGAACGAATATTGGATGAACATGTCACTACCACCAGGAGCAAGGTATACGAGCGCTATCTCGACAGGTGGATGGATCGGTCTCGTTCGGAAGACTTGAGGGCAGTACCACTTCTACACCCTCCAATGAGGGAAGGACACTTACTCGATGGACTCGAGTTCTCCGCACCCCGGGAGTATGATGGGGACATCACCTCTCATGCCCACGTTCACAGCTCGTCTCCTCGCCCCGGTTGCATCCGGCATGGTCTAGTTATTTAATTTTGAGTCCTATGTAATTTTTATTTGAGTCATTTGATGTATTTTCCCTTTTATTTAAGTCATGTTCCTAGGTCTTGTGTTTATTTCCCTAAGTTTGAGTGTCATTAGGTTGTCTAGTTAGCTATTGGGCCCAATTCATTGGGCTTGGCCCAAGGGCTCCCCCTACCCCCTCGGTTATTTATCATTGAGTTAATTGTCAGGGTCTTATTATAAAATGTGGGTTGCTTATATATAGGGCCCCATTCCCCCCATTTCAAGGTAATGAATCAATCAATGAAAAATTGTCATTTTGTGAGTTCTATCTTTATTTTTATGGTGGAGTGAATCCATTAGTGAGGTGAGAAGCCTTAGGGAGAGAATCCCACCCATCCCTCTCTTAATCTCTCTTTTTCACTCCACTTTCTCTCTCCTCCACACCCAATTTCAAAAATTTTCTCTCTCCTCTCTTCCCAACCACCACTCTCCCACCTACCACCATTAAAGGCCACTCCCCTTCCCCATACACCCCATTACTCCACCCCTAGTCCCAAGAGAGCTTCCATCAATCCTAGCTCCACCTCCCAACCCCCAACTACCCCACCCACTTCCCCAAGCACCCTTCCCACTACCCAAAGCAGCCCTCCACCTTCCCAAGGCATCTCTTCCCATCCCCAAGACCACCATTGATCACCCCACATTAAAGGAAATTTAAACTCACATGCCCTCCACCCACTTGTGCCCCCCCCACCTTCCTCCTTCTCCCTCCAAGCCCAAATTCGTAGCTCCTCCTCCCACCACCTGTTAGACCCCCTTCCAGACCCTATTCTTCCCCTCTCACACCTTGGAACATCCCGTCCTAGACCCCCTCACAGCCAGGGTTCTCCCCACACTCATCCACTTCCATTTCCCCTCCCATATACCCCATTTCCCCCCACCATCTTCAACCTTCAGTTTTCAGTTCCCTGGCAGCAGAAGAGTAGCAGTTTGCAGAGGTGACCCCGACCACATCCCAGAGAATCTGAAGGCTCAAGAGGCATCCACGGAAGCGTCTGCCTGTCCTATTCGCAACGGTCATGGTTTCATCCCAATCGGAGATCGGTGCTGCTTTAGAGGTCCATTCTTCCCCGACTGCGCAGAGGTGTCCCCGCAGAGGTCCTGAGTCGGAGAGGAAGCTTCGCCACGCCAAACCTCAGAAGAATCAGGCCAAGGGTTCTTCTACAAAGTTCTACCTATCCCTGTCTACTTTCAGAATCAAAAAGTAGAACCCCGTTTGGCATCCGGTAGCAGGAGTTACCAATTTTCTCCCTCAGCTTCACAGTCCTGCTACCCACAGTCTACTCCGACCAGTCAACAGTGTTCAAAGTTCCCTGGTCTTCTACGGAATCGTCTGGCCTCTCCGTCAGTTTTTCTGTGAAGAGGATTCATCCACGATTCCAACGACTCCGACGGTGCTCGATTCTGAGTTTGGGAGCTGCCGGTACATCCTCTGCAACCTGCTGTTACTGCGCCGATCTGTCCCCTGCAGAGGTTCTGATCCGGAGAAAAAGCTTCACCACAACGAACCCAGGAGGAACCAGGCCACGAGCTCTTCTAAAAAGTTCTTCTCCTTCCTGCCTACTTTCGGAATCAAGAAGCGGAATCCCGTTCGGCTTCCGTTAGCAGAAGTTATCAATTTTACTCCTTGGTAGTGCGACTCTACTTCCCCACAGTCTGCACCAACCTCCCCTCACTCTTCTGGATCCATTGTTCTTCTCTGGCATCGTTTGGCACCCCCGTTTTTTCTGCTGCAAAGAGTACCCGTCCACAGTTCCAACGGTTCTGGTGGCACCTGATTTGGAGTCCGGGAGTCGCTGGGGCAACCTCTTCTTCCTACTATTAGTAACCAGTTGCTGTCAGTCCAGGAATCAGCGACCCTGTTCGAGCTCCTGCCCAGGCCAGCAGCGACCCCAGAAGAATTCGGCAAAATTCAGAGGCACTCCAGTTCCAATAATGAAGATTTCCTCACTGGTCTCGCCCTCGGAAAAATTCCTGATCAAGTTCTGTAGCCACAGTACCGACTGTCTATCCACAATTGCCGAGAGAAGGCAGATTCGACATCTTCACTTCATCATCGTTTTAGCCCTAGTTTTCCCCACCCCGCTTGGTCGGCTGAAGGCCCCTCCCTGCGTGGAGGTAGTTTGATTGTAATCTATTAACCCCCACCCCAAGATCCCCCTCCTGCGAGAGGTGTAGTGTTGTAATTTGGTTTGATCAGGTCAAGCTACCCCGGCTCGGCGTGTGGGGAACCCACGCTTCCCCGCTCGCCCTCGTCTCCGAGCGGGACCGATTTCTTCAAACCGGTCGAGTAAGTGCTCTATAACCTTGCTCTAATTCATGCTTGTTCTTTCAATATTAGTTCATAGTTCCGCTGGCCATGAGAGTGAGAGCTCGATCCTCAAGCCCCGTTGCTTTGAGTGATCACCGTGGGAAGAGAGAGTAACCTGGTGCCTTTGGCACTTTGTCGGCCCCATTGAATTGGGCATCCACAACCTTTGGGATTCAAATCTTGGCCTTGCTGGCCCTCTACCAGCAAGGGCCCAACCCCTCAACCTCACCTTAGCATTGCCAAGTTACCCCGGGTCTTGGTGAGCAACGGGTGAGCATTCGTCAACATCGGTCCGTTTGATTGCGATTGTGCTTGTTTGTTTAAGTCCTAGGTTGTGTCACATCAACCTAGATTCTCTAGGGCTCATGTGGGGCTGGTCCATGGTCCAAGGGGGACTCTTGAGCAAGCCCCCCTTGTTGACTCCAAGAGGGGGGCGCCCCCTCCTTTGTCCCCATGTGGGATTAAATAACCCCCCCTTTAAATTGTTTATTATTTTTGTTATTTGACCACATGGGAGAAAATTCTTCTCTCCCCTAATTACCGCTCCCTAACCCTAGGTCTGAGGTTAGTTTAGGTCATTTACATTTCATATAAAACTCATGTATTTTCCATATTTTGAGAGATTAATGCAAAGAAAATCAAGAATTTGTTCTTGGAGCCTTGGGCGCCCCTCTCTCCTCTCCCCTTGCAGCAGTGATCGCTGCCCCTTTCTAGGGTGTGAAGCCCTAATCTTGGTGTGAATCCAAGATGTACCACCTCTGCTGGATGCGACTTCCAGCCACCACCGCCGCTGCCTCCGTTCGTGCCGCCGTCGAGCCGCCACAGCCCATTCTTTGAAGTGTTGTCCAAGATTTCGAGATCCAGGACAGAAGTTAAGAGAAAAGGTTGATCCTCCCAATTCGTGTATTTGATGATCTTAAAATTTTTAGAGCTCATCTCCCCTGTTGTTACCTCCTCCCATTTTAAATTTCTTGTCAATCCGCCACCGTTTACTATTTTTCCCAGTCTTTTACTTCCACCCCTGACAGTCTGCCAATCAGCAGATTTGCGGGATAGTATCTTGTTAATATATTTTTCCCGCCCCCTTAGCCATCTCAAAAAATTACCAAAAACTTCATCGGTGATCCTCACTTCCTACCCTACCCATCATAAAATTCCCAAGATCCAATTCTACCATTCCCCTTTCGGTCAAAATTCATTTTCAGGCAAATCTTGTTCTATCCTGACTGTCTGTAATCCGAACTAGCAAAAATACTTGGGGAACAATGCTTTTCATTTCCAATCCGTTTGTTGGATGGTCATGAAATTAATTTATGTTGTAGCCATTTGAGTCCTCTGTCCAACGACGCCAATCTTGCCTCGATCTGTCTCCGGATCTACGCGCCACAATTATTTTCGTGGAGGCACGTAGATCTTCTCCGAGTCAGGCCAGCAAGAGTAGTCCGTCGGATAATTCCTCGGAAAATACACCCGCTAACATTCGGCCGCCGCCGCTCTCGGGGATCGACCAGTAACCCCCCAGCAGCGTCTCAGCCAGCCGCTGCAGCAAGGAGACACCCAGGCACTGCCGTCCCAGCAGTCGAACCCGCCTGCTATCCCGCGGGCCCCACAAAACCGAGCCGGACCAGCAGCCTATCTCCTGCCCAAGATCCTTCCGGCTTGCTGCCCGTCAACCCGAGTTCGCTACTCCCGGGTCCCACGTGTACCCCTTTACCTCCCTATGTGGAGTCAGTAATAAAATCATTTCTGTAATTATTATAATTATTTGTATCGGGAGTACGAGTCTTGGCCGGGGTCGCCTTCCCCACGCCCGGAGCGTGGAGGTATGTTTCCGCTCCCCTCTTTGGCATTTACTTTCCTCATATATATTTCATATGCCACTGCATGAGTGATAGGAACTTAGCTCATTATAATTTTATCACCGTTGCGAGAGTGAGTGAGTGGAACCCGTCCCGTGACTCGATTTGAGCACGCAGGAAAGCCGATACACGTGACTCATTACCAGTTTCTCAACCGCGCACATCTGTACGCATCCCTCGCTAGGGACGAGTTACGAGTTTGCCTAGAGTCCAAGGTTTGCATTCAAATTGGCGTCAAGTCGCGTCCCGTCCCGCATCACAATATGCTCATTTTTTATTATGAGTTGTTTAAGATGAAACATGATGAAACTATCTCTGAGATGTATGCTAGATTTACTCAACTGACTAATAATCTTAAGGCTCTAGGTAAGGATTATTCTGATAATGAGCTTGTGAGGAAAGTCCTCAGGTCACTCGCACCAGCATGGCACACCAAGGCCACAGTGATTGAAGATTCAAGAGATCTGTCTACTATGACAGTGGATGAGCTGATTGGGTCATTGATGACCTATGAGCTGAATCTAAGGAGAAATGAGGAGGACCACAAGAAAAAGAAACCAATAGCTCTCAAGGTTGCAGAGAGTAGTGATTAAAGTAGTGAGGACTCCGAGGATCTCTCGGATCTGGAAAATTCTTGTGATCAGGCCCTCCTCACTGAACAGTTTAAAAAGTTTCTAAAAAGGAGAGGTAGGAATCTAACGTAGAAGAGATCCCAACAGGTAAGTAGAAATTTAAATTTTAAATCTGAAAAAAATAAGAATATTGACAACATCGTTTGTTTCCAGTGCAAGAAACCATGGCCTATGAGAGGAGACTACCATGAACCGACGAAGAAGATCACCAAAGCCAAAGGGAAGAAGCCCCAAGCTATGCTCTGCACATGGAGTAGTGAGGAAAAGGATGATGAAGATACCTCAGCCGTTGAAGAGAGAGTTACTGATTTGGGCTTAATGGCCAATGAGCATGAAGAAGAGGTTACATCTTCATTTGAACACTTTACTACTGATGATTGGGAGAATGCCCTTCCTAAAATAATAGATTTATATGATAACGTTAGAAAAGAGAACAAAAAATTGAAAAAGAAGATCAATGCCTTAGGTCATGATGACTCTACGACTGCTAAACTTGAGTATCTATGAAAAGGTAAATGAAGTATGCTTGCATGATGTTGAGTCACATAAGGAAATAACTGCTACTTTGAGAAAAGAAAATAAAGAATTATTAAACAAAATTTTTGAGCTTCAAAAAGACAAACAAAAATCAATAGACAAACTGTAGTTAATGGAAAGTGACCAGAAACTGGTAAATGAACTGATTTAGAATAATGAGCTTATGCAAGAAAATGAAAAGGTGAAACGATTGAACAAAGCCATGTCTGAGAGACTGCTTGTCCTTGAAAAATGGAAATGTGTAACTGTTGATGGTTCTGAAAAATTCCATGTTTTAGGACAGGAAATAGAAAGCTACAAAATCATTAATGTCATGTTGAATGAAAGAGTTATTTCCTGTGAAGAAGAGATTACTAGCTATGAGCTGCACATTTCATCACTTGAAAATGAAATCAGTGATTTGAATGATTCATTGTCAAAATTTGTTAAGGGCAAAGAAAATCTAGATAAAATATTTGGGATTAAAGTAAATTTTTAAAGAGAAGGGCTAGGCTACACACCAGTGAGCAAAAAATCTTTTGAAAATAAATTACATACTTCTTTTGTCTCTAGTTCCAATGAATCCAACACTTCTTAAACTCTCCCAAAACCACCTGTTGAACCAAAAAATCAAAAACATAATAAAAATCTGAAAATGAAAACTAAATTCCCCCCAAAACAGAAAAACAACTTTGCTTATCCAAGCATGCATGATAAAAATCTTGTTAGACATTTTTCTAAATCAAAAAGAATGAATGATTCATGTTTTTACTATGGTAGGCATGGACATCAAATAAGTAATTATAATGTCATGAAATATGATGACCAGAATGCATGTAGAAAGAAAGCTGCCTTTGAGAGACAAAGAACATTTTCAGATAAGAAAAATATGTTCAGAAAAAATCATTCATATAATAAAAACTTAGTCAAAAGACACTCCTCTAACTGCTATTATCACTGTGGAAAATTAGGTCACATAGTGTCAAATTGCTGGTTGTTAAAAGAGAAAAACAAGTCTCATGTTCAAAATGATAAATTCTCTACTTATATACAAAAATCAACTAATTTCGTGTATTGGAAGAATGTGAAGTCCACTGTATGTCATTACTGTGGCGAAATGGACATGAGATGCATAATTGTTTTTTGATGGAAATTGATGGTTTCAATGCTACGTCTTCTTCGTCTTCTCCGACGAACCCCCCCTTGCCGACCATGGCTGGTGTGGTGGGGGAGGTCCCGGTCCCTTCGGAGAGCAACGTCGTCGGCAACTCAGACGTGGCGGTGGTGGCTCCATGGAAAACATATGCCCAAACCCTCATGGAATCACAGCTTCGGCCGTGTATTAAATTTCAGGTGAAGCCCCCTGCGTATACAGACCGAGGAGAGCTTGCCATTTTTTTCTCCCAAGAAGAAATTCAGGCATCTTGTTTTCATCTTCAGAATGCAATTATAGCCAAATGTTCCTACGGCCGTCCATCAATTCCGAAGATAAAAGCCTGTCTTTCGCAGCATCTACAACTAAGCTCTGATTTCATTATCAGTCGGATGAATGCCAGGCATATTCTGATCCGGCTGGGTTGTGAAGCTGATTTCATCCAAGTTCTTCTTCAAAAGAACTTATACATCAAAGGATTCCTATTCAGATTTTTCAGATGGTCGCATGACTTTGATGTCAACTCTGATCCCTCGGTTGTCCCTGTGTGGATCGGGTTTCCTTCGTTACCCGTCAATTTTTACCATGAGGACATGCTCCGCTCTATAGCACGGAATGTTGGCTCTGTATTGCGGATTCATGATGCTACATCTGCCATGACAGAAACATCGGAGGCTCTGGTATGTGTTGAGCTAAACCTTTCTGTGCAGAGAAAGGAACGGTTATGGATTGGCATGGAAGGTGGTGGTTTCTGGCAGCGAATCAATTACCATAGAGTGCCGCATTTATGTTCTCATTGTCATAAGATTGGGCACATGGAAGAAGACTGCAAAAAGAAAAAGAGTAAGAAGTTGGTGCGGAACCAACCGTTGAGTAATGATGCTCCCTTTGTTATTTAGAAAACTGTCTGTCAGGAATATAGGCCTCGAATGCCCAAGATTTTTGGTCCAAAGATAATAGCTAATGACACAAACATATTCTCAGCCCTGATCCAGACATCTGATGTTTTTGATCCTGAGGACGTCACTGTACAATATAAACTTGTCTCTGGGGATAATGATTTCCTTGAAGATTTAAGGTGTTGTCAGCCTACAATCCTAACATCAGGGTCTTCGGAGTTAAAAGGAAGTTATGGTCCCTCACCATCTGTTTGTATAAATGACACTAATAAGGTAATCACTACAGCTATGTCTTGAATAGAGGAAAGTGTTGAATTAGCTGAGCTTCCTTCAATCCATCACAATAATGAGGCAATACAGAACAAGAATTCTGCTCAATTTTGAGCTCCCCAATGCTCAGATTTGAATGTCAACAAAACTACTAGTTCGGAAGCTATCTCAAAATTGTCAGCCTTGGAGAATTCCAGGATGCTATGCCAAGCTAATGAAAGTAAAAATCATCCCCAAGATCTGAAGTCGAATGAGGTTTCTATCCTACTTGGAGTGCTTTTAAGAGATGCCCGTCTGACTAGAGCCAAAGCTAAGGTACTGGCTGCTAATTCATACTCCTCCTTTGATCATGTTTAATTCAGCCTTGATATGGAATGTTAGAAGCATAGGTAAAAAATCCATTGTAAGAAATCTTGCTCAACATATTAAAGCTCATGGAATCTGCATTGCTGCCATATCAGAACCTCGTATAGACCTTAGTCGTGCTCAGGGAGTGGCTCGACGTATTAATCTACATTCTTTCATTGGAAATAATGGTGATTCTTCCAAAATTTGGCTATTTCATAAGTCTAGTATATGTCTTGACACTATAGAACTCCACCCTCAATACCTGATAATTGCTCTCAAGGAAAATAATTCTGTTATATTGTATTTCACTACCATATATGCTTCTTGCACTGTGAGCAATCGTAGGGAAATGTTTGATTCTCTAATGGAGTTTAACAGAGGAGTGACTATTCCTTGGATCATTGGAGGAGACTTTAATTGTATAGTTTCTCCAGAAGAAAAGATAGGTGGATATTTTTCTTCTATGGCAGCTATGACCGATTTTCAAGGTTTTATGTCTGCCACTGGTTTGGTTGATTCGGGATATTCAGGCTCTACCTTCACCTCGACTAATAATCAGACTAGGCTTTCTCATATTAGAGCTCGTTTGGACAGGGTTTTATACAATTCTCAATGGTTACAATCAAACTATAATATGTCTGTTAGGCACTTAATCAAAGGCCCCTCAGACCATGCCCCGTTACTTTTACATATGAATTCCACTCATCCTGCCCCAGGGAGATTTCTATATCAGCACATGTGGCACACTCACGAGGGATTCCTGGAATTTGTGAAAATGCAGTGGAGCAAATGCAACCAGATGGATAGCCATCCCTTCCAGGTTCTTCAGAGGAAGCTTAAATACTTGAAGGCAGCTTTAAGGAATTGGAACAAAGAGACTTTCAGCAACATTAATTAGGCTAAAGATAGAGCTGAAGTTTAGGTGGAGCAGGCTCAAATTTCCTATGATGCTAACCCAACAGTGGAAAATCGTATTAATCTTCAAAATGCCAATGCTGAGCTACGCCTCATTCTATCCCGTGAAGAGATTTTCTGGTATCAAAAATCTCGGGTACAATGGATCTCCTGTGGTGATCGGAATACTCAGTTTTTTCACCATTACACCAAGGTTAAAAGGCAGAGGAACTATGTCCATAAACTAAAAATTAATAACAATTGGGTGGAAGATCAGGACTTACTATCAGATGGTGCGGTTGATTTTTTCAAAACCCTTTTAACTTCTGAAGATCATAGTATTGATGAAAATCTTCTCTCAGTTATCCCTCGGTTGATAAATGAAGACCAAAATAGAATATTGTGTTCCATTCCCTCAGCAGAAGAAATCAAAACTTTAGTTTTTTCATCATCTGGCAACAGCTCCCCTGGGCTGGATGGTTTCACTGGGGGTTTCTTTACTCACTGCTAGGATATCATTAAAGAGGATGTCATCAGTGCAGTTTAGAGTTTCTTTCAAGGATGGGGTTTACCTCAGGGTGTTACATCCATAATTCTCTGTCTGATTCTGAAGGTAAACAATCATATCTCTTATGCTGACTTCAGACCCATCAGTCTATGCAATTTTACATATAAGATTGTTTCCAAAGTCATTTGTGATTGGCTACGTCCCATTCTGCCTCTCATTATCTCCAATGAGCAAAGTGGCTTCATCAGTGAAAGACAAATCACTGATAATTTTTTGCTAGCCAAGGAAATGTTTATTGAAATTGATAGACTAGTCAGAGGGCATAATATGCTCCTCAAGCTTGACATGGCAAAAGCTTATGACCGCATAGAGTGGGACTTCCTCTTTATGGTTCTGAAAAGATTTTGATTCTCCAATAGGTATGTTTCTTTGATTGCCCAAATGCTGGTAAACTATTGGTTTTCTACATCTCTAAATGGGCATATTCATGGTTTCTTCAAGTCTTCAAGAGGGGTTTGACAGGGGGATCCTTTAGCCCCTGCCTTGTTCATCCTTGCTAATGAAGTGTTAAGTAGGGGTCTCAGTCAGTTGTTCTCCTATGGACAGTGTAAATATTATCATCTTCCTCGGGGTGTTCAGCCCATTTCACATATTCTCTATGCGGATGACTCTATTATTTTTATGAATGGTGGGGTATCATCGATTAAACACCTTCTTTCGTTCTTGGGAAGATATGAATTGTCTTCAGGCTAGCAGATCAATGCTCATAAAAGCTGTTTTATGGTGGCAAAACAGATGCCTCGCTGCTCAATTGATCGCATTTGTCAATTATCTAGCTATCAACACAAAACAAGAAGCATTAAATATTTGGGCATCCCTCTCTTTAAAGGAAGAGTCAAAGCCCCTCATTTTAAATATATGTTGGACAAAGTTAATGCCAAGCTAGCTGGCTGGCAAAGCAAACTACTTTCTTAGGCAAGGAGACTTGTGCTTATTCGAGCAGTTTTAGCTTCCATCCCTATGTACACTGCTAGTGCAGCCTCTATCCCTTATACTATACTCAAACAAATTAGGAAAATCTGCTCTAATTTCTTCTGGTAGGGGTTTGAAACAGCCCATAGGAAGCATTGGGTTTCTTGGGAAAAAATGTGTTGTCCTGTCTCTGAAGGTGGACTTGGCATCCGAAGCTTATTAGACACTCAGTTGTGTTTCTATGTTAAATAATTATGGCTTTCTATACATAGTAATCCACTTTGGGCTAAGTTTTTTAGAAGCAAGTATTATCATGGCATTCATATATCAGATTGTAGAACCCCATTTCCTGTTGGCATAAAAGTTAATGACTTTGAGAAAGCTCGGTCTAGCCTTATGGCAAGATTTCGAATGATTGTTCAAGATGGTGCTACTACTAACTTTCTAAAAGACAATTGGTATAAGGGTAAGGCTTTGGTTGAAAATGTTCCTATACAGAACCACCCTCTAATTGAAGACTACTCAGTTCATACTGCCATGGCAAATCATCAACATCCGGTCTAGCAGTTTTTGGAAGACTAGCAGCTGCGAAATGAAATTCAGAGTTTTGTTACTCAAAATGGGAATGATATACCCATTTGGTCTTTCACCAATTCAGGTAAATTCAGTATTAAATCCACCTATAGTTTTATCAAAGGGCAAGGGCAAGTGGCTGGCTCTAGATCAATGATTAGCAAACTCTAGAATCAAAGATTTCCTCCGCGGGCTTCCCTATTCTGCTGGAAGATTTTGAAACATGCTGTTCCAGTTGATAGTCAAATTCAAACTAGTGGAGTTAATTTGGCTTCTTGATGTGTTTGCTGCCTTGCTTCCCATGATATTGAGGATGAAGATCATTTATTTGTTAACAGTGATTTGGCTAAGTTTCTATGGAGCAAATTTGCCCCTTTGTTAACCAACACATGCTTGGAAGCTACCTCTATCAGTTGCAGGCTGAGATCAATGATTAATGGGGTAGTCATCTATAAACCCAAAGGCTTTATCTCACTGCTGGTGACTATTATGATTGTCTGGGAAATCTGGAAATATAGATGTCGTGGAAGGTATGAAGACCACCGAACAAGTTATGTGAGGATTTTTGATCTGATCCTTGCAGAGACTAATCAAATTGTGAATCAGTTCAGATTTAAGCAAGGAGTCAGCTCTGAATATTTGAAAACTATGCAGGGTTTTGGCATAACAATCAATTGTAACCGCCAAGCATGTATCATCGTCCGATGGATAGTCCCTGCAACTAATTTCTCCCTAAATGTGGATGGTGCAAGTAAAGGTAATACCGGCCCTTCTGGGGGTGGTGGATGTTTCATAAATGCTTATGGGCAACTAAAGCTGGGTTTTTCCTATTATTATGGAATTGGTTCCAATATGGTGGCTGAATGTCGGGCTCTACTAGATGGTCTTCGATTAGCATAGCTGCATGCTATTCCGATTTCAGTTATTTTCACTGATTCATTGGCATTGATTGAGTTGCTGAATAATAAAAGAGATCCCCCGTGGTCACTCCTCCCTTGGTGGAATTGTTTGCAACAACTTTTCTCTACCTTTCACTGCCCCATTATCCATTCATATAGAGAAGCAAATCATCTTGTAGATGCTTTAGCAAATCATGCGGTTCTCATGGGATATAACTTGGAATTTTCTTCAATTAGAGAGCTGCCTATGTTAGCTAAAGGATATGCCATAGCTGATGCTAATGGCATACCAATCATTCACAGGAGGCGTGCATAGTGCTTTTTTCCCCTTTCATTGTATCTCAGAGGCTTGGACGCCTGTGAACATGTATTCTTTTTGGTAAAGCAATAAAATAAAGCATCTAATGGCGAGTAGGTGGAGTGAGAACATTCCCTTCCTTTGGAATGGGGGTGCACTCTCCCTTCGTCCCATTCGATGACTTGGTTTATATATAAAAAAATGCTACGAAAAAATTGAAAATGTTTGATAAAGCACAAGCTAACCATTTAGGATCCAAGAAAACTTGGGTACCTAAACTTTTCAAATGAGAACTTTGGTTGCAGGAATGCCTTGAGGACGAGTGAAAAGCTTGAAAATAAGAGCTGCCCAAGGCACAGGTTTGATAATAAACTTTTCAGTTCATAACCTGCAATAACTGATGGATGTTTCTAAAATTCTA
This sequence comes from Amorphophallus konjac, assembly GCA_022559845.1. Taxonomy (NCBI): domain Eukaryota; kingdom Viridiplantae; phylum Streptophyta; class Magnoliopsida; order Alismatales; family Araceae; genus Amorphophallus; species Amorphophallus konjac. The sequence goes on from CM040117.1 coordinate 158,871,554, forward strand.
ATGGAATTAGTTTGATAATGAGCTAATCACTAATGATTTGAAATTTACATTCATCACTCATATGAACATATGTTCTGCTGCCAGTATGCCCTAGTGTTCATAAGTATCTTATTGAGGGGGAGTTTGAAAATTTTCAAATTAAAGTGCACTGCATACATATTTTGAGTATGCATGTGTTTTGCATAATGCATATCATTCTGTGCTCTCATGCATTTTCATGCACGTCATGCTAAGGGGGAGTTTGAAGAATTTATTTTTCATATGAGAATGCACTACATTTTTTTGATGGATCATCATTGCATGACCTCATGATATATCAAATGGTGACATGAAGAAGGGTAGGTTAAGCATATCTGAAAGCTATGACCATGCGCGAGAATATGTCTCTTCCTGGTACCATGAGTCAAATGTTCATATAGGTCATAGGCTGCATACTTCTCTGTCAAAATTTCACAGGGCATTTAGAAGTTCATGCACATATTGAGGGGGAGTGGCTAGCTAAATGATATGATTAGGCTTAGGCTCATTCCTAGGGAAGTACCCTTTTTGATAAAGGTTTAGGCTGTGGACCGCTTATAGCTTCTGTAATTGATATGTCAATTTCTGCTAATGGGTGTGTCGACACAATAATATGGCTGTTCTGTCATATTTTGCTGAGCTAACTATGTCTACCTAACCCACTTGATCATGTCGACATAACTCTCTCATTAATTTGTCCCTTGAGCCATACTTGTCCTTATTTCTGATCATTTCCTTGAATGCATCTTCTAAGGGGGAGATTCAAATAAATCTGCTCAAATCATGCACCAATAAAATCCAATCACTATTTTATCATTATCATTGCATCTTAGTCATGCAAGTTACGACTGCATTAGAATCCATGAGCTACAAAGTATTGTGTGTGCATGCCTAGATGTGTGTCATGCATGTTGTATTTTCCCATTGTGTGCCTGCATCATATTATATGCTATTCAACTCCCATCCTTGAAATTTTCTATGACCATATACTTTCTTGTAAAATAATGCTGCATTTTAGTCATAACTGGTGTGTCTCATGTCACACACTCAGCGGGAGTAATTTTTAATAAGTGCACTTATTTAATGGAAGCTGCATAGTCATGCCTTCAATTTAAATTTTTAGCATACATGTTAAATCAAATCCGCACACTATCTTACACCTAAATGTTAAAATGAGTGTTTACATAAGGATATAGGTTTTTCTGTTTAACACTCTAGAGAAACCAAACTTGCTGCATTGAATTTGAAGAGGAAAGTTGAGGAAAAAGTTGCCTACTTCATATAGAAGAAATAATCTGAAATCAAAAGAAAATTAAAGGCAGCGCAATGTTTAGTCTCACTAAGTACATTGGATGCATGTCACCTAAGACGTGATATGGTTCATAGTGAAAAGTGTTGTACTGAAGTATCTCTATTCAAAATGAAGTGGAATGGTTAATGTTCTTATTAACCAGGGAGTCTGGCATGTGATCCATGTGTCTCCTCGCATAAAAAGGAATAGATTAAACCTGATCACTCTTATTTAGAAAAACTCAGATTCATACTGTGAAAAAGTCAAAAAATCAGAAAAATTGTGGTAAGAAAGCTAAATGGGGCAGAGCGTAGCCTTCAATAAGCTGAAATCTGAGAATGATATGCAGTTTGAATAGTTTCCCTTTTGTGTTGGCTTGAAAATCCAAATAACCATATAGTTAAGATTCATACTCATGTTTATTCTCTCACACAAATGGAAATTTGATTTGATATGCACTCTGAAAATTTGATTGGTTGCATGGGTTGCTGCATGATTTCTCATAAATAATTGCACTCTCCTTGGTGATTAAACATGAGCATTCTGGTTGTATTGACTTATTTGCATCTTTCATACACCTATCCCATCCTCTTAATAAGAAACGGGGAGATATGCTGCATTTATATGGATTTATCTGCTCTGAATGCCTGCATGGTTTCCAATGTGTCACACTTGCTAATGGGTATCAGGCATTTAGGTTCATTTGGTCTGAAAGTCATTCATCTGCACACATGTGCATCTGTATCATCATAATGTTTTGATTGCGTTGAATTTAGGCTACTTTGACTGCTGAAATTGTAAGTTCAATGACTTGCAGTTAAATTTCTTCGTTGGGTATTCACTGTCTGTACATTTGTTTTTTCTACAATCCAAGATATCCTGCATGCTCCTGAGTTTGCATAACATGCATGGTCTGTTTGATTTTAAATGTTTACTCACACTTTTTGATGATGCCAAAGGGGGAGAAATATGTGCTGTGTTGTTTACAATTTTTAATTTTTGCATAGGGGGAGAAATTTGCAAGGGAGAGAAGCTTTGCTGATATGAACTCTTACAAAGAATTGCAACAAAGTTTTGTCATCATAAAAAATGGGGAGATTGTTGTAGAATGTTTTGATTATGACAAAACTTTGTATGTATATGTGTGGTTCATGTTTCAGGAATTTTAGTTGAAAATTTGTTTTATATAAGTGTAAATGAATATTATTTGAAGAATCATGTTCAGATTTAAAGGCCCAAAATATGTTTAATTTCATAATATTTCTACAAGTCTAATAGCCTAGAAGATTGGGTGAAAACAAAGGCAAAGCAAGCTTAGCAGAAAAGCTAGTCTGGCAGAAAATCAATCGATTAAACTGTATTCAGTCGACAGATATTTCGAAGTTCAGTCGACCTATGTAGCTTCAAGTCGATAGCCTTTTGCTTCAAGTCGACAGACATTGAAGTCTTTACCATAGAAGAAGCCAACTTAAGTAACATATGCAAAAGGACTTCTCCTTGGGTAAAATACATAAAGCATTGGTTGGGAAGTGTTTTTCAAAGAGGTCGATTTGCAAACTGAATTGATGCAATGAAGATAGGTAGAAGAAATACAAAAATCAGTTGACCCAGCCATAACTCAGTCGACTGATGTGAATATTAGTCGACAGATATTCACTCAGGTCGACTGACTTTTTACAGATCAATGTAGTCAGGCAACACATGAAGAAGTCAAATTGTGTCACCTTACAACCCAACTGGGTCGACTCATCTGAAGCTCCAAGCCTTGCCAGCAGCATCCAGCAAGTCAGCTGAAGAAGGCCCTCTAGTTAAGTCAAACAGACGGAGTGTGTCGACACACACCAAGAGTGTGTCGACCTGCATTGTTTGATGAAATGCTACTAAGTGAAAGTCGACCGATTTTATATACAAGCCAGTAGCAAAGGCCAGCAACAGCAACTTCCATAGCAATAGTAGCATTCAGTCATCAGAATTGAAACATAAGCATCCAGCCAGCAGAAGAAGGCTTTTTGATTAAGTCAATCTAATGCTTCAAGCAGATATTCTGAAAGCAAAAGAAGGCTCTCTCTCGTCAACTGAAGAGTGTGTCGACATACAAGTTTAGTGTGTCGACCCATATGGCCATCAAAGCAGCAACAACAGCAAGTCAGCTCATGCCAGCACAAGCCAACAGACAATTAAGACTTCAGTCGACTGAATTGTGAACTCTATCGATTGACTTGGGCTTGGACAAGGCAGCACGTGAGCTACTTAAGCTGTCATGTGGACTCTCACTCCAATGATTGGCACACGCCTCCAGGACACATGGCACTATTTCTGGAAAGATTCCAAGATAGAATATTCCACATGTTTGACGTGGACCAATCAGAAAAAGCTTGGAATTAAATATTATCCATTTCTTAATCTGGTACAGTCACGTGAGTCTTGCGTGAGCATCTCCGAAGGCCAATCAGTGGCCATTGGTTTCAAGACCTCGTATGTGATGACCGAGACTCCGGATACCGGGTAAACCCGATATCACTTGGATTCTGAGAAGCCTCCCAAGAGTGGTAAAGCTCCGAAGGGATAAAAGGAGTGTGTGGAGTACATTGAACTTCCAAATATAACAGTAAGCAATTAAATTTCAATGATCAGGGTTGCTAAAGTAGCAGAAATAAAATTACATTTTTCAATTAACAATTTGAATTAACAGAGTATAGTCCAAGTAAAGATAAGTACAGTCAAACAGAAAAGAGAACGTACACTGAAGTCGGGGAAACCCGACGCAGGCAACACTGGCAATTACTAACTGACGAACCGCGCCACGAACCACGAGGAAGAAGAACGACCACACCTGAAAAGTAGGGGTGAGCCTCGTGTCACTGGCTCAGTAGGGGTCACGCGGATCCCCACTGGAAACGACGCAGTAACACTAAAGACAACAGTGCTAAATAGTAAAGCAGGAGCAGAAATAACAGTAGTACTAAACTACAACAGTAAAGCTATAAAAAGCAGGAGTAAGAACATCTAAAGGGAATAGGAAAGCTGCACCGAACATAAACACGGCTGTCGAACGAACCTCGGCTCTCTAAGCTACTCCAAACAGCAACAGAAAGGCGAACCCCGATCTCACGAAGTCGGGCGTTACCGATCCATCGACAAAGCACTAGCTCCATAGCTAAAGCCTACCAAAATAGGTAAAAGCCCTACAAAAGACCTACACAGTCAAAGACACGAACATACACAACTAGATCGTTGTGTACGCTACACAAGACTAGACCTCGAGTGAAGCCAACGCACAGGCTACTCGAAAACTGGTCTCGGGGACACAAGCCACGAGAGTCATGCATCAAGTGATAGAAGCACCTCTTCACTAGAAGAACAGTCAGATGCATCAACTGATGTCTTACACTGCGCCATAAGTATCTCCCACACACCAGGAACGGTGGTAACTTAGACACTCACAGAACCAAGGTACAAGGAATAACAGTACCAAGTACAAGGCACAACGGTACCAAAGTAACGAGTGACTAGTCAGGGTCACGCCCGTCGACACTCGTCCAAACGCCCCTGACCACGTGTGCACACACAAGCTCAATGCCTTGAGCCAGGCCTCTAGCTAGTTTTCCCTCCAGTAGGACACTACCGCAAGGCAAGGGGGCCCACGGAAACTAGCACAAAAATCGTATATATGGAACTCACCTTGCCACCACTCCTAGGTGGGCCGACACACAGGAAAGTGTCGTCAGGCTATGACTAGTGGAGGCTCACTAGACACAGAGACTCCGAAACATCAATGCTGGAGTACGGACTGGCTAAGGACGTATTATCGCACGTACAACGAAGCACAAAGCACCAGGCAGCATACAAGACTATCTCTAGACTTAGGACAGACAACTAGACCTGCTGACACAACGATCCTTGAGTCTCGTGACTCGTTTCAAGATCATCGCATAAAAGCAATAACATGTCACCAATCAGCCTAATCCCTAAGCCAAAGTCGCGGTAAAACACCGATAAAGGAAACGACACACGATAGTCGGATCCACACATCCGAATAACATGAATCACGGAGACCTGGGGGATTACCAAGACCCTCAAACCACATGGACATGTAAATCAAGGTAAGATAGTACCTGAAGGCATCCAAAACCATCTCTCGATCCGTACAAGATCACCTAGACATTCACGAGGTCACATGTGAACCACGGGATCACATCGGGTTGACCAGAAACCAATAATGACTCTGAAGCAGTACGGAACACTACTTGACACAATGGCCCGACCACCTCACAACATAGTCACACCACTCATAGGATATCCTAGACATCCACGGGACAACGGGCAAACCACTAGGTTAAGCCAAGACAATTGGAGGCCAAACTATCAGAAAAATAACACTCTGGGAAGGAAACGATCGTTCGCCTGACCGCTAGGCAACCCAGGCGATCAGCCAAAGGGCCTCTACCCTGAAGAGAACCCAAGATTTAAAATTCAAAAAAGCAGGAGCCTTGCGGTCTGCCTGAGACCGCTTCTTGACAGAAAATGCTCTCCTCATGGCCGCAATAGGGACCCTAGCAGTGATGCCTTAAACCGCTACGCCCAGTCAACTCTCAAATAGTGAAACTGACTTAACCAGTCAAACGGAGCTTAGCGGTCACTCAAAGGGCCGCCATGAACACTAAGCGGTCAGAGCTAGGACTGCTAGCCCGAACTGACTTAAAACCATTGAACCGACATAGACGAAGCTTAGCGGTCTCCCAAAGGCCCGCCAAGACCAGCCTTACGGTCTATCGCGTGACCGCTTGGCCAAACCGACTTACTAGACACAATCTTAACGGTTTCCAATAGACCGTTTCACAGAGCTTAGTAGTCCTCCAATGGGTCGCTAGCCAACACAAACGGTCTATCGCATGACCGCGAAGACCAGAATCGATATAACCTGAAACCAACAAACCACATAGCCTAGCGGTCTCTAATGGACTGCCAGACGACCCCTTGCGGTCTCTGAAAGGACCGTCAAGGCGTCACGGCAAGAAAACCAGGGGAATGTCCAAATCCGGCCTTTCCATGCCCCGTTTGCTTTTAAACGAAGGGGAAACAATCCTAATGGCCAAATAAACCTTCCACAGTCCAGAAGGGATCCAAATAATGCCAAAACGACAAGAAACGGGTGATTCTAACGAATCGACCCGAAACGAGTCACATTGGTTCCCGGGCTCCTACCGGTCCTAAATGACAACAAATCGTAATGAAACTAGCGGAAATGAAATGCAGACATGCCAGGGGTTCATTTAAAACTAACTAAGCTGAAAACCATCGCCTGGAAAGGCGAGCTCGGCTCACACCCCCCGAAGCATGCTTTACCCTTAAAGCCGGAAAACTCGCTCATTCTCGCACGAATTAGCTCAAAACCACGAGGGAACGCAGAACAAGAGCAGGGTATCCATCTCCCTGCCTCCACCGAAGTTCTCACGCGCCGAAGAGACTAAACCATGCCAAAAATGTCACAAGAACCATGCCACGTCGGCTTTGAATCCACCGAGGGATTGCGCCAACGCCACGCTCCAATCTCCATGCCAGCACGCTCCAAACCACCTCCACGGCATCTCCACAGCATCCCTGGGCCTCCTCCGTCTGCAGCCGGAGCAGAGGGGAAAGAGGAGAGAGAACGAGAGGGAGAGAGAGTGAACGGCGAGAGGAGAGAGGAAGGAGAGAGAAAGAGTTAAAAGGAATAGAAAATTAAGAATTTCCTAATTTTTGTAAAATCTGATTTTTAGCCCGAAAATTCACTAATTAAGAAAAATACGAAAAAATAGTCTAACCGATCCTCGGAAGGAGCACAACGCAACTGTAGCGTCCTCGAGTCGATGAATTCAATAATAAACTCTCCACAGGGTTCCGTAACTTGTACGAGAGAAAAACTCACGTTGATCGTAAAACACAAATCAGGACCCATAAAAGCGATCGAAAAGCTCTCCGATAAAAGATCCAATAGACCCAGGGTATTGCAGCCTCTCCTCCTTAGGAAATTTCATCCTCGAAATTAAAGGAGTCAACAAACAAGAAGCAGGGAAGAACAAACCCAAACACTGGCAATGCTTACCAAGCATCAGCCAAACCTCAGCACAAAACACGATAACATGATTATCAAAAAACATAATTCAGAGGGATATTACCAGACCACAATTACAGGCACATGCTCTGGATCTTAAGGTACATCGATCCAAAGAACAAGCACGGCACCCAAGTTAACACAAGTCTGACACCTTCGAAACAGGGCAACGTCGCTTTCGTCTCACAGGGAAACGAGACACGACCCATGCCACGACAACAGCTATCGATAAAATACACGGAAGACACAACAAGCATCAGCTTACCCAAGGAAACATAGTCCTCTCAGCTGACAGCTCGAACCATCGGCTTCCGTGCCAAGAGCAACAAAACTAGCACGCAGAACGCCAATGACAGCATTGGACCACGAGCACAATCAAGTCAGTCTTCACTCAGACATTACATCAGATTTGAGTCGCACGCCAACTCTATCATAGTAGAAGAGTACAGCAAAACCAACCGATAAGGCCTCGGTCCAGATAATGTCGAATCAGATTCACAGGGAACTCCTCCCAAGCGGAACACAACCACCAACGAATGACAACAACAACAACAACAACACCTGCAGAATCCTGACTCCATTCTCAACACAGAACTATGGGACACAACTGTAAGCTTGGTCACATTAAGGCACAGTTACGGCAGAACACACAGCTAACATATACAAGCAACACTACGAACAGCTCACCAACAAGGACCCATAACAACAATAATAATCTCGGAGAACACATCTCAAGGACCACGATTCATCCCGAGAGCACAACATCCAAGAAATACAGAGAAACAAATGGTACTCCACCAACATAATCGCCGACACATTCCCCAATTCTCATAAATGCCAGCGCCAACAACCATAATATCTCCAAATAATGGCACAGCAACCAACAACATCAAGGCATACATGGCCAAGATGAAGTTACATCGAGGAAAACAAACTTCTCGGCCAATGGGTCAGAATCTCCCAATCAAACGATCCTCGACCCGTGGGTTAATATAAGCCCACACGCTTCCGCTGTGCACTAAAACAACGCACACAGACATCATGACCAATTCGGCATCCACATCTCAGCACACACTCGGCACCATCACAATTCAGAAACTGCAACATACCACGCTTCGAGTACCGATCCTTCCAACACCCGATCACAAGTCGCCATAGTGCAAACCAGGAAGAGTACTAGCTTCAGCACAAAGCACAAAGAACACATGTCTCAGCTTATCCTTACGTCCTGAAACAATTACTGAACCTTCACAGCACAGCAGCCGCCAGACACGGCACAACGAGCACGGTGTACAACGGCCCCCAAACACACAAACTGGGTCCAAAGCCAAGCAACCGCCGAATAAAGAGCAGATCAGGCTCAGAACTAACATAGTCCACACTTAAGCAGACACAGGACAAAGGCTTCACCAAGACAACACTTCCATAGCTTACCTCGAAAAGACGCCACCAACGGGATGAGAAGAATCAAGCTCGACCAACAATAGCTCACCACGAAGGAAAATCTTAGGTTCGCCCGAGCATTCTCTCAAACAAGTCATCTAATCGACCACCTCAACTCAAACTTAAGACTTCAGGGGCTGAGCAAATCCCAAGCTGGGATGACCAAAGCAACATATGAATGTGCACGGTCATCACACCAACGATAAAGTCACCAGCCACCTGAACAAAACCATGGAAAAATCTCTAACACTGCACTACAGATTCACGCCTATCGGCAAACTCTGTCAAGTACAGCATAATCGAGACAAACACCACGAAAAAAAGAGCATTCCATCATAGCCAGACGAGAGCAAAAACCATCTTGCACGGTGCCAACGCAGCACGCACAAGATCACACGTAAAAACAAAACGATAATCAATCGTAAAATTGATGCCAGCTGCCGATTGTGCTGGACCTTAAGGACTCTGAATACTGCGATATCTCAAATTCCCATGTACTTTCACACAACACAGCTCTGATACCAACTGTGACGACCCAGACTCCAGATACCGGGTAAACCCGATACCACTTGGATTTTGAGAAGCCTCCCCAGAGCGGTAAAGCTCCGAAGGGATAAAAGGAGTGTGTGGAGTACATTGAACTTCCAGATATAACAGTAAGCAATTAAATTTCAATGATCGGGGTTGCTAAAGTAGCAGAAATAAAATTACATTTTTTAATTTACAATTGGAATTAACAGAGTCCAGTCCAAGTAAAGACAAGTACACTCCAATAGAAAAGAGAACGTACACTGAAGCCAGGGAAACCCGACGCAGGCAACGCTGGCAATGCTGGCAATTACGAAATGACGCACCGCGCCACGAACCACGAGGAAGAAGAACGACCACACCTAAAAAGTAGGGTTGAGCCTTGTGTCACGGTCTCAGTAGGGGTCACGCGGATCCCCACTGGAAACACCACAGTAACATGCAAGACAATAGTGCTAAACAGTAAAGCAGGAGCAGAAGTAACAGTAGTACTAAACTACAATAGTAAAGCTATAAAAAGCAGGAGTAAGAATAGCTAAAGGGAAGAGGAAAGCCGTACCGAACAGAAACACGGCTGCCGAACGAACCTCGGCTCTCTAATCTACTCCACACAACAATAGAAAGGTGAACCCCAATCTCACAAAGTCAGGCATTACCGATCCGTCGACAAAGCACTAGCTCCATAGATAAAGCCTACTAAAATAGGTAAAAGCACTACAAAAGACCTACACAGTCAAAGGCACAAACATACACAACTAGATCATCGTGTATGCTACACAAGACTAGAACTCGAGTGAAGCCAATGCACAGGCTACTCGGAAACCGGTCACGGGGACACAAGCCACGAGAGTCATGCGTCAAGTGACAGAAGCACCTCCTCACTAGAAGAACAGCCAGATGCGTCCACTGACATCTTACACTGTGCCACAAGTATCTCCCACACACCAGGAACGGTGGTAACTGAGACACTCACAGAACCAAGGTACAAGGAACAACAGTACCAAGTACAAGGCACAACAGTACCAAAGTAACGAGTGACTAGTAAGGGCCACGCCCGTCGGCGCTCGTCCAAACGCCCCAGAACACATGTGCACACACAAGCTCAATGCCTTGAGCCAGGCCTCTAGCTAATTTTCCCCCCCAGTAGGACGCTACCGCAAGGTAAGGGGGCCCACGGAAACTAGCATAAAAACTGTATATCGGGAACTCACCTCGCCACCACTCCTAGGTGGGCTGACACACAGGAAAGTGTTGTCAGACTATGACTAGTGGAGGCTCACTAGACACAGAGACTCCGAAACATCAATGTTGGAGTACGGACAGGCTAAGCATGCACTGTTGCACATACTACGAAGCACAAGGCACCAGGCAGCATACAAGACTGCCTCCAGACTCAGGACAGACAACTAGACCTACTGACACAACGATCCTTGAGTCTCGCGACTCGTCTCAAGATCGTCGCATAAAGCAGTAACATGCCACCAATCAGCCTAATCCCTAAGCCAAAGTCGCGGTAAAAGATCGATAAATGAAACGGCACAGGATATCCGGATCCATACATCTGAATAACACGAATCACGGAGACCTGAGGGATTACCAAGAACCTCAAACCACATGGACATGCAAATCGAGGTAAGATAGTACCTCAAGGTGTCCAAAACCATCTCTCGATCCATACAGGATCACCGAGACATTCACGAGGTCACATGTCAACAACTGGATCACACCGGGTTGACCAGAAACCAATAATGACTCTGAAGCAGTACGGAACACTACTCAACACAATGGCACTCCCCGGCCACCTCACAATATAGTTACAGCCCTCATAGGATATCCAAGACATCCACGGGACAACGGGCAAACCACTAGGTTAAGCCAGGACAATTGGAGGCCAAACTGTCAGAAACATAACACTCTGGGCAGGAAACGATCGTTCGCCTGACCGCTAGGCAACCCAGGTGGTCAGCCAAAAGGCCGCTACCCTGAAGAGAACCCCAGTTTTAAAATTCAGAAAAGTAGGAGCCTTGCGGTTTGCTTGAGACCGCTTCTTGACAGAAAATGGTCTCCTCATGGCCGCAAGAGGGACCCTAGCAGTCACGCCTTAAACCGCTATGCCCAGTCAACTCCCAAATAGTGAAACTGACTTAACCAGTCAAACAGAGCTTAACGGTCACTCAAAGGGCTGCCAAGAACACTAAGCAGTCGGAGCTCGGACCGCTAGCCTGAACCAACATAAAACCATTGAATCGACATAGATGAAGCTTAGCGGTCTCCCAAAGGGCCACCAAGACCAGCCTTGCGGTCTATCGTCTGACCGCTTGGCCAAACCAACTTACTAGACACAATCTTAACAGTTTCCAATAGACAGTTTCACAGAGCTTAGCAATCCTCCAATGGGCCGCTAGCGAACACAAACGGTCTATCACATGACCGCGAAGACTTGAGCCGACATAACCTGAAACCGAGAAACCACATAGCCTAGCGGTTTCTAATGGGCCGCCAGACGACCCCTTGCGATCTCTGAAATGACCGCCAAGGTGTCACGGCTAGAAAACCAGGGGAATGGCCAAATCCGACCTTTCCATGCCCCGTTTGCTTCTAAACAAAGGGGAAACAGCCCTAATGGCCAAATAAACCTTCCACAGTCCGGAAGGGATCCAAACAATGCCAAAACGACAAGAAACGGGCGATTCTAATGAATCGACCCGAAATAAGTCACATGGGTTCCCGGGCTCCTACCGGTCTCAAATGACAACCAATCACAATGAAACTAGCAGAAATGAAATGCAGACATGCCAGGGGTTCAATTAAACCTAACTAAGCTGAAAACCGTCGCTTGGAAAGATGAGCTCGGCTCACACCCCCCGAAGCATGCTTTTCCCTTAAAGCTGGAAAACTCGCTCGTTCTCGCACGAATTAGCTCGAAATCGTGAGGGAACGTAGAACAAGAGCAGGATATCCATCTCCCTACCTCCACCGAAGTTCTCGCGTGCCAAAGTGACTAAACCATGCCGAAAATGTCACACAAACCATGCCACGTCGGCTTTGAATCCACTGAGGGATCGCGCCAACGCCACGCTCCAATCTCCACGCCAGCATGCTCCAGACCAACTCCACGGCATCTCCACAGCATCCCCAAGCCTCCTCCGTCTGCAGCCAGAGCAGGGGGGAAAGAGGAGAGAGAATGAGAGGGAGAGAGAGTGAACGGCGAGAGGAGAGAGGAAGGAGACAGAAAGAGTTAAAAGGAATAGAAAATTAGGAATTTCCTAATTTTCATAAAATCTAATTTTTAGCCCGAAAATTCACTAATTCAGAAAAATACAGAAAAATAGTATAAACGATCCTCGGAAGCAGCACAACGCAACTGTAGCATCCTCGAGTCGATGAATTCAATAATAAACTCTTCACAAGGTTTCGTAACATGTACGAGAGAAAAACCCATGTGGATAGTGTTGGATTAGGTGGAAGGTCAAACTAGAGGGGAGGGGTGAATAAGTTGACCCTTTGAAAAATTAATACAAGATCACACTCGCGTTATAGATCAGAATACTAATTAGAAGTTCAGTAAACACAGTATATGAAGATCGTGCCTAATCAAACATCTAACGATGGATGGATAATGTGAGAATAGCAAACCACAATAGGAACACAGATTTTTATGGTGGTTTGGTCTCCCTGTGGAGACCTACGTCCACCCCTCACTAAACCAGTGAGGACCCCTGCTGAGCTATACAGCTTAGCTTCACCGAGGGACTACTTCCTCAAACAACACTGAGCATTACAGCTTGGCTTAACCATAAGAAAGATCCTCTAAACCGCTGACGAACAGCTTGCAGGCAACCATGCCCATACACCCTTGATCCAAGCACAATCTGCTAGATCAAACCCCTCCCTCTACTCAAACCAGTACGAGGGAGAAACAATGTAATAGAGTTCAAATTGAAAAGACAAACAATAAACGAAATCACTCAGTAATGAAAGAACAATCTTAGATCTGTGAGGCAGCCGGATCTCAAGCTTGAATTCAGAAGTCTGGGAGAAAGGCTTCAACGATCAGCTAATCTTCTTCTTCTAAAATGTAGATGAACTTGCGATAGATCACTGCTCCTAGATCTCCTTAGGTCTTCAGTAGATCGCCATCCGGAAGAAGATGAACTCCCAGTTCCTCTCGTGAGCCTTGTTTGCAGCAACTTCGAAATCTCCAAAACCTTCTTCGATAATCAAGTTCCCGCGCTCACTTCTAGATCCATGTATTATATACATCTAGTGGGTCCCAACCAGATTTTCTGGTTAGCCCACTGATTGATCTTTTCAGAGCCTTCTGGAATCGCGAATGAAAACAAGATCGAAACACTTTTTGGCTGATGTGGCCTTTGACGTCACTAATGACTGAGGTACACCCAACTAATTTTATGAAAGAATTCATACAGCATCAACCCATGGTGACCAAAGGGTTTACGCTGCCTTGAACTGTCCACAAAGCTTTTAGTTCATAAGTGGATGCGTGGACGCATTGGGTTACTGCGTTAACCCACTAAGCTAACCCAGAGCCAATATCATCTTAGATTTAACTGCTACGTCGACGCTATCAAGCTGTAGCGTTGACGCATTGGGGTATTCTAGTGAACCATACTTCTACCTTTTGAACTGCTGCGTCGACGCTGCTCTACTGTGGCATTGACGCAGTGAAGTAGATCTGTGAGTGCCTCTGCTTCTTAAGCTGATGCGTCGACGCTACAATGATATGGCATTGACGCACTGATATTATATAAGTGACTTATGATTTTGCCTCTTCAACTGATGCGTGGACGCCTTGAACTCCCTGCGTCGACCCTGTTCCTTTCTTGCACCAAACATTAGCCAAATGCATGCGTTACTGAATCAAGAGTTAATTCAACATTTTAAGTTGGATTCAACATACACATCTCATGGTTGTCATCATCAAAACCAAGGGCACAACAGATAGTAAAACACAACTCAGGACCCCCAAAAGTGATCCGAAAGCTCTCCGATAAAAGATCCACTAGACCTAGTGTATTACATCATACCCTAGTTCTTGAGTCTTATCAAGGTCTGAATGACCCAGATTGCATCTCCCAAGATGAAGGGTTCAGATCTAATCCTCTTCCTATAAATATATCACGATGGCCTTCTAGGAAGGACGACAGAGCAGAAGGTCTAAGGAAGATCAGTTTAGGTCATCCAGGGACAAGGAAAAGAGAAAGAGAAAGAAAAGAGAGAAAGAAAAGGGCGAGCAGCCCTGAGCAGTTTAGAAAAAAATATGAGAAGGAGAGTGAGTAGAGATATTAGTGAGCAGATTGCAGTGATCAAGAGAGAAGAAGAAGAAGGATGAAAACAAAGTACTGGAATTTCCAGTCAAAGTGCTTCTTCAGAAGCTACATTGCCTTCATTCTTATTATTGCTTTACTAATTTAGATTTTCCTTACAATTTGGTTGTATTTTCCATTTTCTTTTTACATGTTTCATTTTTGCTTCCACCTGGCCTTGCTTGGAAGTGCGGTGGGTGCTTGTGCACAGAACTCCACTATACATGTGGTTGCTTAGGGTGACCAGAGTGTGAGGAGCTTATTCCTTGTGTGCTGCTAGAAAGCAGCATTTCTGATTGTGCTAGATTGCACAATCAGGGTTGTGCACAATGGGTAGTTGTGCACGGTTGCACTCTAACTAGTTAGAGTGTGTGAGAAGTGTACTCCATGTTTGCTGCTGTCAGCAGCGGTTCTGATTGTGCTGGATTGCACAATCAGGGGTGTGTACAGCAGGTAGCTGTACACGGTTGCACTCTGATGTTAAATCTATAAGATGGTGCAAACAAGATTCAGAGGGGGGGTGAATGAATCTCCCCTTTAATATTTTGCCCAATTAAAATTGTAACAACAAAATTGCGGAATTTAAAAAAAAACTCATAGGCTCAATTAAGCTAGTATTCTATTGAGACCTACACTCAAACACTTAGATAATTGTTCTTATGTGAATCTCACTCAACCACTTGAGTCCAGCAAGCTTACTGAACCACTCAGCAGGGATCAAACCATAAATGACTGAACCACAGAGTCAATTAAACGTAATCTAAACTAATCAGATGAGATCAAATGCTAACTGTAGAACAGCAAATAACGTGAGCCTAATCAAGCATCTATCGTGAATCAATAGCAGAATGAAAACACAACAATCACATGAGGCTCGAGGATTTTTAGGTGGTTCGATTTTCACCTACATCCACCCCACACTCAGACCTGAGTGTGGCTTACTGCTGTCACACAGCTTGAACCGCTGAGCATCATAGCTTGCTTACAGCCGCTGAGCATCACAGCTTGCTATCCCGCTGAGCATCACAGCTTGCTATCCGAGGTATCCACCTTGCCTGCTGAGCATCACAGCTTGCTCTGCTGACTCACAGCTTGCTCTGCTGACTCACAGCTTGATGTTTAAAAAGGAAAATGAAAACAAGACACAACAACGGAAAGCTGTAAATGAAAGCACATATAAACTGTAGCTCTCGTAGGAGCAGATTGGCTTGGATCTGAACCAAGGGCCAGTACGGTGTTGATATGTTTTTACTTACGCTTCATTTCTTTACCGGCTTAAAAGATGTCTTCCTATCCCTTTTACTAAATCAATGTGAGAAATAAATAGAAAATAGAAGGGATATAGAAGCAAATAAACAAGGGTGATCGCCACCAAGGTGCCTAATGTGACTGACACACCGTACCTTGGAAAGAGAGGGAGACACTCGCCTTATGAGCAGCACTGTAGGGATGCACGGCCTGTGAAGAACCGCCTTTCACGTTCAACGGCCTCACGACAGACCGCTCGTCAATGCTATAGAGGATGCCGGACGTAGAACTACTGGCAGATGAACGGCTCCAAGGTAACCACAGTTGGAAGAAGAACGGTCAAAGGTACACCGCACCTCCTCTTGAACGGACGTAGGGGAACCGCGCAAGACCACCACGCCATAAGTTGTAACAGTCCAACCTCCACCCTTTCCTGCCGGCCAGAAAGGATGGGCCTCGTGCTAGTGGGTTGCTGACCTGCGAAACAGAGTGTAGCACACGAATAAAAACCCAATATCAGAATTGTGAAGCGTAGCAAATGCTCAAACAGAAAGAAATAAACATAACTAAATGAAGTGGGGGGATACCTGGGGAGTTTTAAACCCCTGGGGGGGCGTCAGAAAACGTAGGAGGGTGTGTGCATGGCAGTGCAAACAAAGAAAACGTGGGAGAATGGACGTGTAAAAACAAGCATGCAATGAGAAAAAAAATGGGACTATCAAATGTAAAAGACTCAAAACTAGGACTACTCCCTGAACCGAAGGCCTGTGTGGATGTAGAAGGCCTCCCTCCTTGTTGCTAGGTCACTCAAGATTTCAGCAGGGCTTCACCGTCGACCAAAAATCTCCCCCCTTTCAAAGGTAGCCTTTAGGGTCTATTTATAGAACCCCCAAATGCTACCCCCAAATTAGGGTTTCTATGCATTTTTAGGTCAAGATAATCAAATAAAAGATGAAGATAATTCAATTATCTTTCATCTGGAAGAAACGACACTCAAAATGGTTAAGGATTCTTGGAGAAATCATCGGCGGAGGTTTGGGATAAATCCACGAGGAGAGAGAGAAAATATGTTGAATCTTCAGCAAACGAGAAGATGAACGGTCTTACGATAGACTACACATCCATATGGGCGGCCCATCCTTGGCCGTCCAACCTCGTCGGTGAAAAATCAAATATAGAGGAATTATCCACCATTTATCCATTAAACCAACCGATAATCTCGCTGTTGGACTCTCACAAATGAACGGCTAGGATTAGTCCGTTCAAGTGGAAGAGCGGCCAAAGGCCGGCCGTTCTAGCCTTGTCGGTGATAAATAGATAAATTGGGTAATTATCTGAGAAAACCACCAAGCGTAGGACTCTGGGAGACGAACGGCTACCATCCGTCCGTCCATCACTTTGGACGGCTAGAAGAAGACCGCATAAATGCTTGTCGGTGGAAATTCAGAAAATTAACAAAAATATTCCATAAATGTATGGATGGCCTACGATCAACCGCACATTGATTGAGCGGCCAGGGATGAACCGTACATGTATAGGGGCGCTTGAATCTCAAAAAAAAATCAATTAACCAAAACCAAGGCCCATTAAGCCCTAAATCAACTCGGACCTAGCCAAGGAGGGAGGCTACCCATAAAATCGGCCCAGAGCGTACCAGAAAATAGCCCAGCGAGTGATGGACAACTCAAGGCATCAATAAATGGGAGTAAGAGAAATGACCCAACTTGTCGGCAAAAAATGGGTGTCAACAGATGCCCCTCCTTAATGTCCCCTTTCCAGGGGAGCGAGCGGAGGTGAAGCGAAAGTGAAATGGAACATGGAGATGAAGTGGAAACGAAGCGGAGTGGACTGAACAGCGGGCGTTAAGGTAAAACGACACCCATTTTTACCAACAAGTGATAGGAATCTTCTGGAAAACTCTGAACCATTCACGAGGGACAGTCAGACCAAAAGTGACACCAGTCTGGAGGAACTAAACTAAATAAAAGAAACACACGATCAACCTCATGGGAGACACCATCCCGCGAACCAATGAGGAGACCGGAATAAGCAGCGAAAAGTAAAGAAACAGGCTAAAACACCAGATAGGGACCTCTTAATCAACCAAACCAAGCGAACCGATCAAAGAGAACCTTCCAACTTAGAGTGGAATTGTTCCTCTTACTCAAACACTGAACGCACAGCTAACCATCACTGGTGGGACACTTCGCAGGCACAGAATGGGGCATGAATGCTTAAAATATGCGTATGATGCATGCTGGGCCAAAATAAAAGAAATCATTAAAATAAATGTGAAGAAAATGATAAATATAAAATACTCGAGAATAATATTGCTAGGCTGGGAGAACTCGAGTCAAGACACTATCCGCAACCACAGCGTGCAGGATAGAACCATCCTTCCCATGACATCCCAACCTAACGGCCTATCCGGAGATTAAACACGTGAACCTGGATCATCATCATTTTTGTTGAAGGGGAACATCAGATCCTCAAACACGCGAGCAATCAACTGGTTCTCGAGATAATATACTATAGCACCATATAATAATGCAATAAGGGTGATAGGGTCAGAAGGCCATACCTGACTTATCCGTGCAGGCGAAACGGCAAGTGAAAGTTTGATGCTGCACATAAGATTGTTAGCAAGATTTCCAATAATATCCCGAAATAGCCAAAATTCATCAATTGAATACCAAGAAATAAGAGAAATATCATTTCTTCAAAACATGCACAGTCAAGCACAAACCGCCCAAATGGAAGCACGGCTAGATATTAGCCGTCTCAATACTTGGAATTCAAACCGACTTAGACAGCATACCGTTGGAGACGAACGGTTACATCCAAACCGCTCACAAGGTGATCGCCACCAAGGTGCCTAATGTGACTGACACACCGTACCTTGGAAAGAGAGGGAGGCACTCACCTTATGAGCAGCACTGCAGGGATGCGCGGCCTGTGAAGAACCGTCTTTCACGTTGAACGGCCACACAACAGACCGCTCGTCAATGCTACAGAGGATCCGGGACGTAGAACTACTGGCAGATGAACAGTTACACCGTATAACCTCTGCAACTTCGAAAGGCTAAAACCCTTCGTCTCCCTCCCTCCACCGTAACCGACGGTGGGAGGGAGAACGAAGGGGTAACCCACACATAACCCCCCCCCTTCTCTTGATGCCTCTCACTCTCAATCTCTCTCATTCTCCCATTCCCTTCTCCGATGAGGACGACACATCAAGCTCAGCGCCCCACCATGGCCGGCGAGGAGGAGGCCCCACCATTGGTAGATGAAGTGCCACCGCCGCCGCCGTCGGCAGTCGTCCCAGAGGGAGAGGTTGCGGTGATGCCCGCCGTCGAGGAAAACGTCGCTGCGCCCGCGGTGGAAGAGACTGCAGTTGCCGCCGCTGACGCCGAAGGAGACGAGGCGCCGGAGGGAGACGCCGGCGAACCCGCGGCGAATGTGAAAGCGGCCCGGGACCCCGAGGTAAGCCCCCCTCTTCCCTAGCCATTTTCCTTTTATTTTTCATGCATGCATGTTAGTTCTAGGAATCTTTTAGGGGGATTAGGGTGCTTAGGAGCTGGTCCGGTGGCCCATGGAGCGCCATCGCCGGCGGGGGAAGCCCTCACCTTCGTCGGGGAAGACGACGGTTGAGCGGTTCAAAATAAACCGTACAACCTAAAATGTGCGGCTCACATAGAGCCGCCCTTAACACATGCAGCCTAGGTGTGGCCGCCCAAAACCAGAAAATAACCAAACCACACCTGAGTTTGAACGGTGGTGTTTCTACCGCACAAAAGAAGAACGGGCCCCAAGGGACCGTTCGAATCTTGGAGACTCAGAACCACGCGGCCCACTTCAGACCGCTCAACCTTCAAACGGCCCTGGAATGGCTGCTTAAGTCTAAGAAACCCAAGGAAAGAACGGTGCATCATCAACTGTTCAAGATGAGAACGGCTAACATTGGTCTGTTCAAAACTAAGAACCCGAGTATTGGAATGGCCCATATGGGACCATTTATGAGGAAGAGTGGTCCAAGGTGGACCGTTCTTCTAACAAAGAATTGAACCTTGATTATTTTCATTTATTTATGAAATAAAATGCCCAAATTAATTACTAAATGCATGGAACGAATGAATGAATGCAGGGAAAGCGCAGGACCCGCACCTCGTGGCTACAGGTCTGTGCAGTGTATTTAGCACTGTTAGACTTTCAGCGGGAGCGGTTGGCTGCCATGGGGTTCGCCCCATTCCTGAGCATTGAGGTGTGTCGGTTCGACACAGCTCTGCTCTACGCCCTGCACGAGCGCTGGGACCCAGTGAGTCGTACGTTCCTCTTCTCGTGGGGGCATATGGTCCCCACGCTGGAGGACGTGGCCAGACTCACTGGTCTTCGAGTGCACGGGCTACCGGTTAGCGAGACCACTTTTCCCAACTACCAGGCGATGGCTCGGGGGCTGCTGGGCTTAGAGCTGTGGCGCCCCGAGAGGCAGTCTCCCCTCCTACCCCGGGCTAGTCTCCAAGATAGCCTAGGCTTACGACGGGCGGGAGTTGCAGTTGGAGAGTAGCCGGAGCAGCACCTGCAGCGGCTGGTGGAGCTGGCGCGACCGAGAGTAGCTGCGGAGCCGGGAGCAGAGGCAGACAGGGTGTTACGGTGATTCCTAATGCTGATGTTCGGGCGACTCCTCTTCTCCACCAGGGCGAACGTGATGAGCTGCCGATCCCTTCCCTTCCTAGAGGAGCTCAGCCACGTGGGCGACTACGCATGGGGAGCGGCGGTCCTCGCGCTCTTGTTTGACACGCTGAGTTCGACGGCCCGCCGGACCATGCTCGGGGGCTTCTCCCCCTTACTCCAAGTACGACTCCTACCCTAGACTTAATTATGCAACTTCTATATGTTTTCTAAATGCTGACACGATGCTATGATACAGGTGTGGGCCTATGTACACCGACATAGGATAGGCAGTGGTGAGGAGACCCGTCCTGGGCTCCTGCCGATTGCACGGAGGTGGACAGCACCTCGAGAGACTGCAGCCCTGAGACGACAGGTCCGAGAGTTGCAGGATGACTTGGATGCTCTATTGTTTGCCTCGGTATGCTTCTAAACTTAGACTATTTAATGTAATTCTTATATGATGATGAAGCTGATGCGACCTTCTATTTCTTGAGGGTACGGTGGACACCTTTCACAGAGGAGGGATAGGAGGGTCAGCCTTGGGTGGTTGGAGCCCTCACCTTCGCCGGACGAGACGTGTGGCTTCACTGCATTAATGTGGTGGAGCAACTATACTACAGATTGCTGATGAGGACCATCGGGGTCCATCAGCCAGCGGTGGAGTTCCCGGCGCCTGAGAAGGCGAGGGAGCGCGTGACGAGGACTACTCGGGGCCTGGCGGCGGCGTTTGATTAGACGGCGAGGAAGGCTGCACAGGTGGCCGACTGGACAGCTCTTGGGCGGGTGGTGACCGCCCGAGCCGACAACGACTCAGCGTACTACACCGCGTGCGCTAGACACTACCGGGACCAAGTGTTCCGGGGTGCCCACCGACACGTATGACTTCTAAACTTAAACTCTACCTACTATGCTTATTATTTCTATATGATGATGCACTGACACTGGGACTTCTAAATGCATATTAACCTTGAGGGATGACTTGCGGAGCTGCAGGGGCTCCTGCACTCCACCATTAGGGAGCGGGACAAGGCCCGGCAGGCCTTGGCCTTACTGGTGAGTTTTCTAAACCCTATACTTCCTAAATCTATGCAAATGCTTATGATTATGGTTATGCATGTGACTGACCTGGAGTTTTGGATGCAGCGTGCCGAGGGGGCCCAGCGATAGGGGGCCGATGCTCCTTCTTCTTCTTCTACCCAGACTCCTGCAGATCGGGCCGATCGGGAGGCCGACTTCACTCCGATGGTAGCGCGGGCCAAGGCGGCCGAGGTGGCACTCACCAAGAGGGTACGCAAATCATGACACTTTCCCTTGTTATTTATGCTTATGAAATGCAGTTGACTGACAATGATATGTGCATGCAGACGTCCGAGCTGACCCGTCTTAGAGCAGAGCTAGAGCAGAGCCGGGCAGCGGCTAGGGAGGAGGTGGCCCGTGTACGGGAGGAGGCAGCACAGAGCCGACCAGCCGACACCCTCGAGGCGGCACTTCTGCGAGCGGAGCTAGAGCGACTCCGAGCTGGAGCGGAGGAGCTGGTGCGGGTCCGAGTGGAGCGGGATCGGGCTCTGATCGAGGCGTCCGGGCTGAGTGGAGAGCTGCGGGCCTATAAGGAGATGAGCTGGCGATCACGCAGCGGGACTCCGAGCGGCAGCCACGGCACCCACGGCTCTGTGAGGAGTTACTTCACGGGTTCCTTCGGTCACCGGAGGAACGAGGAGGATGAGCAGCGCCGACAACGTCAGCGTGACGATGCGACTACAGCGATGCCTCCACCAAAGAGGCACGAGGGCGGTGGAGACAGTGACGGGGGCTAGGGAGAGGGACTGTCCTAACTTTTGTACTCGGGGCCCAACTTTTGTACATGATATGATATGATAGTGATATGCCTTTCTTTGTTTTGATTTTGTGGATGTATGAATGTATGAATGAATGCAAATGACTGACTATGACAACGACACGAGTGAGACGGACACGAGCGGGAGAGAGAGAGACGACGTGAGTGAGTGAGTGAGGAGAGAGACACGACATAGTAAGAGAGAGACGAAATGAGTGAGCGAGAGAAAGCCAAGTGTGAATGAGAGGAGTGACACCAACTGAGTGAGATGAGTGACGTCAAATGAGTGAGATGAGTGACGCCGACTGAGTGAGAAGAGTGACACCAAATGAGTGAGAAAAGCGACACCAAATGAGTGAGAAGAGTGACGTCAAATGAGTGAGATGAGGGACCCCAACTGAGTGAGAGGAGGGATGGACACGACTACTAGTGGCACAGGTGCACAACTTGAATGAAGGCCTCAGATCAGAAGGACGGTTTCAAGTGGACCGCCCAAAGAGACGCACGATCCTGAGTAGACCATCCAAAAGAGAATTAAACGGCCTTCTATCCAGCGTTCAATGAAAAGAATGGTCTATAATCAACCATGTGATCAAATAAATGGTCTAATTCAGACCGCTCAAACTTCAGCACTCGAACTCTCTGGTAGGTGACAAATGGTCTCTCTGAGGCCGCTCAAAAAGATAGGTAATCTATCGTGAGACCGTCCAAATGGATGTCCTGCAACTTTGAAAGGCACTCTGCATGAGAGTCCTAACCCGAGAGTAAACTGTTTAACTCAATCCAAACCTTATCTTATCTCGCCCTAGACTTATCTAAGGCCAATCTCAAGAGACCTAGGCCTCCTAATGAGCCCTATAAGTAGGAGGGGAGTCTAAATTCATGATTCACACATCCTCCCTCTTCTAACCCTTGAAACCTTTGCCATTCATCACCAAATCATCATGAAGAGGGCCTTGGAGGGGAGTTCCATGGAGGGAGCATCTTTTGAAGGGCCAAAGCCGGCCAAAAAGGAGCGGGAAGTGCTCCAACGGCTGACCACGATCCCTCGACATCTTAGCTCGAGTCCTCTGAGAGAGGTAAATTAATCATGAATTCATCAAATTCAATTCTTTCATTTACTTACATGCTTTTCCTTTCTCTCTCTCTTCTTCCTTCTTCTTTCTTTCCACATCAGCTTCTTCCTGGCCCTAGGCGCTATTCCACCTTGAAGTGGATGGCTCCCATGATTCGCGTATTGCCCCTAGGAGTGACATCCATCCTGAGATCTTGGCACTTACAACCTCTCCTAGTACTAGGTCAGAACTACCCAAAGCTTTCTCTTGATTGGCACAGCATTTTAGCCTTAGTAGAAATCTGGCACCCTCAGACCCATACATTCGTATTTCCATCATTCGAGGCTACAATCCTACTAGAGGAGGTAGAGACCTACTTCTCTCTCCCTAGGTCCCGGGTCGGAGAGGAGGACTCGATGTGTCACACTGTTGCCCCTGTAGATCCTAGGCTCATCTTGGGAGGGTTCATACCAGACAGCAGGGACGTCCACACTTTCATAGGCCCACGTCAGATTCACTTCTTCCTCTTAGTCAGTGGGTAGTGAGCATTGCAGGAATCGGTGTGGGTGGGATGAAGCCATAGCTAAGGCTGCGTCCATTTGCTTGTGCGGGGCTATCTTGTTTCCTTCAGTTGACCATGTGCTAGAGATTCCCCTTCTTAGTAACATCAGCGGCCTATGGCAGGGCCTTTCTATCTCCCAGGCCATCCTAGCCTATTTGTAAGAGGGCCTTACGTCAGCAGCTTTAGGAGGTCCCCTGTTTGGTTTCATGATCCTTCTAGAGTGTTGGATGGGTGTCGGTATGAAATTCATTTATAAGAAGGATGTCACTTCAGCTAGCAGGATCTTTGGGAGCCACCCCCTCTTCTTCATAGATGGCGCATTCGGATTCTCTCCATAGGTAGAGTGCAAGATAGCAGAAAAGAAGACCAGAGACGAGTGGCGACTGCACATCAATAGGCTACCCTTGGATTGGTTCGTGATGCGCCCGGACTTCCTCCGTGACACCACTGTCTGAGTTCCCAGGAGGTCAGGCTTAGATCTGAGGCTCGTGAGCAACACCGCACTGGCGATGTACAGCCCGCACCGGTGCTACCTACAGGTTGGACTACCCCGGACTGTTCTACCAGCACTACCCCACCTTCCCGCACTCCAGGCGAGGAGGATCGGTACGGAGGAGGACGAGCAGGCGGTCAGGAGTGCCCTGATCATGTGGGAGGTGAGCAGGGTGCTTACCCTACCAGCAGAGGTTGCAGAGATCCCGGCGACACGCCAGGCATATGTTAGAGAGCTGAGAGAGATTCGTCCCCGCGGGGATGCCCAGCGGAGGACTGAGTGATTTTCTTTTGTTCTTTTCATGATGGTATTGATGTAGAGATTTGTGCTTAGAGAGTTTGATATGAATGAATAAAGCTAATGATTTGATTTGAGTTGAGTTTGGGCTTTGCTGGTGTGAATGAATGAGTTGGGATATGATTTCAGCATTTACGCGGTCACACATAGACCGCTCAGAGATTAGGATAGCTCTCTCGGAGCTGTGCATCAGATTTACAGCAGGTTTGGTAGAAGGGAGTTGAGCGGTGTTGATTTAAAACCGTGTGAATGGGTGGACGGTCCGACCAAGACCGTTGAAATAAAATGATTGACAACTAGCCGCGTGAAGGCTGAAGTGCTGAGCCTTGAGCTTCAACCTGTCCCTGCACACACACAAACGCAAATAGAAAAGATAGATTAAATCTATTTTAGGCTTAACCCCTTGCCTGTAGCAAGTTAGGAAATAACCAGTTCTTGGTTTTTGGTCGAGGGGGTAAGCCTTATTAAATAGGCAAATGAAATGATGATGGATGCAATGGATGCTATGAATGCAAATCATGAAAACCCCCCTTTTTTGTAATTTAAAAAATATCCGATTTTTTTAGATTTCAAAATATTTGATTTTTTTGAGTTTTGAAATATTTGATTTTTTTGGGTTTTGAAATATTTGATTTTTTTTGGGTTTTGAAATATTTGATTTTTTGTTGGCTTTTGAAATATTTGATTTTTTTTTGGGTTTTGAAATATTTGGTTTTTTGTTGGCTTTTGACATATTTGATTTTTTTTGGGTTTTGAAATATTTGATTTTTTTTGTTGGATTTTGAAACCAGCTTAAACCTAACGACGAGGAACCTCCCATCTCACTAGGGGTCTCCCAGGTCCAACATGTGCTAAGAAGGGACCGCCCGTGGCCGGGGCCAATTTCGCTTAACGGTGTTTCTACCGAGGCCATACTCGGGGTGGGATCCATTCCTTGAAAAATAAAACAAGATTTAGCAGAAAAGCTGGCGGTAGGTATAGAGGTTTTTAGGGCTTGAGTTCTTCTCACGACACCCCATTTTCAAAGAATTTGGTCTGTTGCGCCGGGGCTTTGTGTCCGCCATCGAACCTACATCCGCTCTAGGCACGCATACAACCGGGCTCATAACGTCCCACGGGGAAACTGTACTGCCACTCTTGCCATGCCTAGTTTTATCATTTTGGGGACTTTCAAACTTTTGAGAGCTTCGAGCTTTGGGTGAGCTTTTAGCTTTGATCTTTGCCCCTTTCTTTCTCCATTTCTTTTCTTAGTCTTTTTCTTGCTCTTTGTCCTGCGGAATAAGGTCATAACGGACTGCCCCTATTTGAGACCTCTTTTATCGGGGAGTCTCGATCAGTTCTCACCCCCTCATTCACCACTTGCCCCTATGTTCAACGGAGAGAGAAGAACAAAAACAAGGATTTTCACCCTCCCCGAAACATGGCCAAGGGAGAAACAGTGTTACGCAAAAGACAAAAATCGAACCACATGGGGTCGTGTAGTGTGTGAAATGTTGGACCGGGGATCCCCCTTTGCAATCAGGTGAAGGAACACCCTGCCACCGGGCTATCGCTGGCTTGACTCTATGGATAAAAGTGTTTTAAATATAGCCCATTCCATAGATTTGGCAATTCCTCACCCTCCGCGTTGATTAGACGATACGCATTACCCGGATTGACTTCCTTAACTACAAACGGCCCTTCCCAGTTAGGTTGTAGCTTAGACCTTGGACCTACTGATCTAATAAATTTGTGTTTCAAAACCATGTTACCCACTTGGAATTTTCTTTCAATAACCTTCTTTTGGAAATACCGCGAGACACGTTTTTGATAAACCAAGACGTGATTGGCCGCGTTAAGCCTCTTCTCGTCTAAGAGTTCCAGTTGGACTAGCAACGCCTCTCGACGCTCGTCGAGATTAAGTTCTTTGTCTAGCTGCACCCTTAGGGAAGGAATCAGGATCTCGTACGGGAGTACCGCCTCCATCCCATAGGTGAGAGCAAAAGGAGTTTGCCCCGTGGGAGTGCGGACGGAGGTGCGATAAGCCCATAGAGCTTCTATCAGTTTATCGGCCCAATCAGCGAATTTGTGTGACTCGCATGTTTTCTTGATGATTTTAAGAAGGGTTTTGTTCGTGGCCTCAGCCTGGCCATTACCTTGGGGGTAGTATGGTGATGAATGATGCAATGATATATTAAATTTCTTACAGAGGTCCCGGAGTTCTTGAGAAACGAATTGAGGCCCGTTGTCGGTGACGATATCACTTGGCACTCCAAACCGCGAGATGATATTCTTCAGGATGAAGCGGCATACTGTGGTGGCTTTGATTTCTGCATAAGCTTCAGCTTCCGCCCACTTGGTGAAGTACTCCGTAGCCGTTAGAATGAAGGATTTCTGTTTGACTGCGGAATTCGGGTCACCGAGAGGTCCAACGATATCAAAGGCCCACATGGAGAACGGCCAAGGAGCAGAGAGAGGATGGAGAGAAGAAGCAGGAGCATGGATCTTGTCAGCATGGAGCTGGCATTGAAGGCACCTACGGACATAGGTGGAACAATCTTCTTCTAGGGTTGGCCAGTAATAGCCCTGCCTAAGAATCTTCTTCGCCAACGCCTGCCCATTTACGTGCCCTCCACACTCGCTGGAGTGAGCTGCTTCTACTACTTTCCAAGCCTCATCGTCATCCAAACACCTCATCAGAACTCCATTGAGAGCTCGCCTATACAATTCTCCAGCAACAATCGTGTATCTGGAGGCGGCTCGTCGAATGGCCTTGCGCTGCTCGGCGTTTGCCATCTCGAGAAAGGAACCATCCCTGCAATACTGCTCAATCTCATAATACCACGACAATTCTTCTTTTTCTATGATCTCCTCAAGCTCAGTTAACGAAACTTCATTCACCTCTTCCCTTTCTGCCTTCCTTTCTACATATTTCCTAAGGTTGTTGAACCAGGGATCCTGAAGAGAAGGAGCGTCTAGTCACTGGGCCACAATGATCTCAGTGGCGCGACTGAGGGGAAATGAAAGAGAAGAAGCAAGTGATGCAAGTGCATCAGTCAGGATGTTCTGAGAACGAGGAGTATGAATATAGATAAGTTTCCGGAATTGCCTAGCCAAGAGCGTGACCAGATCTTGATAGGGCTTGAGCTTTGGGTCACGGGTGCGATAAGTTGACAGAACTTGACGCAGCACCAATTTAGAGTCTCCTATGATGTTAAGATATCGCGCGCCCATGAGGTAGGCATGCTTCAGACCGACAAGGAGAGCCTCATACTCGGCTATATTATTCGTGGCAGGAAAAGAGAGTTGATAGGCAATAAGGATGGTCACTCCTTCCGGAGTGAGGAGAACGGCGCCGATTCCATGGCCCTGGGAATTAAGAGCACCATCGAAATGGAGAGACCAAAAAGGAAGATGAGTGATTACTGTCAAGTGTTCATCAGGAAACTCATCCTGGATCGAATCAGTGCGAGGGATAGGAGAATGAGCCAGATGCTCAGCAATGGCGTATCCCTTGATCGCTTTCTGGATGATGAAGGTGATATCGAATTGGGAAAGAAAGCTCTGCCAGCGAGCTAAACGGCTAGAAAGGACATGTTTTTCTAAAAGATAACGAATGGGGTCCATTCTAGAGATCAGCTTGACCTCATGGGCAAGAAAATAGTGTTTGAGCTTCTGAGCTACCCATACTAGCGCTGCACAGGTCTTCTCCATGGCAGTATACTTGGATTCAGCGGGATTAAACAACCTCGAAAGGTAGTATGCTGCCCTTTCCCTTCCTTCATCATCCACCTGAGCCAGGACAGCTCCTAGGGAGTCCTCAATAAAGGAAATGTATAGGATCAGGGGTTTCCAGGGATGGGTGGTTGCAAAACCGGGGGATTAGAAAGATAGACCTTAAGATCCTCGTAGGCCTTTTGGCATTGTTCATTCCACTCAAATTTAGCTCCCGCCTTTAATAATTCATAGAATGGGTGGCATCTTTGCGAGTGTTGAGATATGAATCTCCTAATGAATTGTAAGCGCCCAATCAAACCTCTGAGTTCAGTGATGTTCTTAGGCGGCGACATTTCCATAACGACCTTTGCTTTATTCGGATCGATCTGAATCCCCTGTTTACTAACTATAAACCCAAGCAATTTCCCTGATGCAACTCCAAACATGCATTTCTTTGGATTCATTTTCAATTTATACTCCCTAGCCCTTTGCAACACTTTGGCTAGAATGGTGGGTTGTTCTTCTTTGGACCTCGACTTTACCAGAATGTCATCCACGTAAGCTTCTAAGTACACATGCATCATGTCGTGGAAGATAGCCATCATTGCCCTCTGATAAGTAGCACCTACATTCTTCAATCCAAACGGCATAACGACATAGTAGTACGTGTCCCATGGTGTAGTGAACGAGGTCTTCTCTTGATCCTCAGGAGCAAGACGGATTTGGTTATATCCAGAATAACCATCCATGAATGAGAGGGCCTCATACCCAGCCGTGTTATCAACTAATACATCAATGTGAGGAAGCGGGAAATCGTCTTTCGGACATGCCTTATTCAAGTCCCTGAAATCAACACAAATCCGAATTTTGCCTTCTTCATCACTGGGACTATATTTGCCACCCATTGCGGATATAAAATAACTCTAATAAACCTGGCCTTATGCAATTTATCGACTTCTTCCTTTATCCTTAAGGCCATCTACGGGTGGAATCTTCTTGCTTTTTGCTTAACGGGTGTTGCCCCTGGTTTAAGAATCAATCGATGTTCAACCAACTTGGGGTCAAGACCCGGCATGTCCTCATAGACCAGGCAAAAGAATCACTGTACTCCCTCAACACCTTGATTAGCTCCACTTTAACTTGAGGAGGGAGATTAGCAGAAATAAGTATGGGTCTGGGATCCTCTTCTGTTCCGAGATTAATTTCTTTAGTGGGTTCATCCACTGCCGAGGACGGTTCGTCAAACCTCTTCAAACCTTGCGCGTATAAATCGGTAGTGTCATCCATATCGCTTTCCTCATCATTGACTGGGTCCTTCCCATCTATAATTTCATATACTCCCAATCCATCATTGCGCCACACCCCACTCAATTCCTCATCATCCTCTAAAACAATTGCGGTCTCTACAAACTCCGGGCACTTAAGAAGGGCATGGCATCTCTCGGCCAAATCTTGCAGAAACCTATTAGGGATGGATTTAGGATGACGCATCACAGGGTGCGCCGCAGACGTGGATGGGCTAACTAGACCCGAACTAGACTCTACTCCAGCTAACTCAATTGACATAGGAGATTCTGCACACTGTACATCTACCCTAGGAGATAAGAAATCTATTGGGAAAGAAGCAGGGGCCTCGTGCCCCTGGGGAGAGGATGGACTGAAGACATCGTAATCTTCCATAGAAACCTCCGTTTTAAAATTGGCATTTTTTTTTGGAATTCGGAGGAGATCACGCAACAAGAAGAGAAGACGGGGGAGGAGGGAGTTGCATGGGAAACAGATCAGGGAAGATGCAATCGAAGAATGGATCAGAGGATCGAAACCACATCTCATGGAGTTGGGCATTGGGGGGAGGAGGAGTAAACATGGTTGAAAGATCAATAGGTGGGCAGCGTCCACATGCACACGGCACGAACAGAATTTTAGGTGGTCTTTCCGTGAAATACGGGTCGACCATAATCGGAGGGGAACGGGGGACAAATTCCAATTGTTGAAATAGAGAGGCAAGACGGGATGGGGATAGAGAAAAGGTAGTGATAGAGCTCCCCGCTTCCCGTGGCCTCCGGCGGACTAGCTGCATTGGAGAATGCTTCACCAGCTGCATCTCCTTCTTCTTCGGTCGGTCTTCTTCTTCACTGAACATCTTTTCAAAGCAGACACACAAATCTTCCATATCACCCACTAGCCCCTTCAGTGGCGGCGGTGGGTCAGCAACATCACAGGCGGCATCAATCTTCTTCTCAGGGCAGGGTGGCGGCTTCTTCAAAGTGCCGGGCTGCAGCGGGCCTTTCACGAAGTGTTGACGATAATCCCACGTCAGTGGCTCGGAGTCTCCCAGAATGGACAATGCTGTCTCGCGGTAGCCAAGGCCTCGGTGGCCCATCTCTGCCTTTGGGGACGGGCTTAGTTCGCCCCTATAGTTGTGCGCCGAGACCCAAGCCCGACTGATAACCCAACTTTAAGATCATGCGCCACCCTTTCGAATCTCTAATCTTGGACTTAATTTTTACATTGACTGGCGCAGTGACGGGCTTGCGTGACTCATATGCCCATGAGTAGTTTAAGTCCATCACAGAAAGAACTGGCCTATTACTCGGCCACAGAGTAGGGAGAATCTTAGCTGCTATCGCATCAACATTCTGGACAGTGGAAATACTCTTCACCTTGACCACCCGCCCTTGGAATGGAAACTTCAAACACTGGTGGGCAGTCGAAGGCACGGCATTCAGACTGTTTATCCATGGACGACCCAGAATTGCTTTGAACATTGGGTCTATGTCCAATACGTAAAATTCCACGTCCATGACCAAAGGTCCTAGCTCGGCCTGAACAGTTACGACCCCATGACAAGCACGCCTGGAGTTATCATACGCTGCTATTGTGGTCGGTGTGGGCTTTAACATTTCTTCTGAGATGTTGCAGGCACGGAGGGTACTTAACGGACACACATTTATTGATGCTCCCGTGTCCACTAGGGCAGACTCAACGGCCACTTTATTTAAAGAAATGGTGATGCAAAGTGGCATCTGCCGTGCTTCTGGGGGTGCCAGTTCCGTCTCTGAAAATGAAATAGAGGCCCCCTTGTAATAGTTGCCAACACCGTAGGTAAACTATCCGCAGCTACATCTTCATTTACCATAACTTTCTGCAAAAAGGTCTTCAAGGCGTCTTGATATAGCGGTGACCTCTTAATCAACTCTAAAATTGAGATATTGGCCGGCATCTGATCCAAGTGTTGTAGCAAGTCGTACTTCGTGCCCGGCACGGGGTCTGTTCTTCTGCTTCAGCCGTAGGGGAAGGAACTTGGGGGTTGGGTGCAGACGCACCAGAGGAAGGGTAAACTCTATGAAATGGACGCCTGCTCCGAAGGGCGCAATGTCGTGCCGACACGGCTTGGGACGGGCCCCCGCTTGGCCCAGTGGGGTATGTGGAGGGGGTAGAAATGGAAGTGAGGGTGACGGGGGTTGGCCTGATGGGCCCTGGTGGAGGGGTGATGGGTGAAGGGTTAAGTGGAGGGGTGATGATGGAAGGCACGGAGGGTGATGGCTGAATGACTGGCGGCATGGTGGGGAATGTGGTGGTGTGATGAGTGGTCGGGAAGGGATAGTGGGTGGAGCGGTAGTGAAGGTGGTGGGTCGGAGGATGGAGGGAACGGAAGGCGCGGGGCTAGTGTGGTGGAAGGCCCATCATCAAAGGACCATCCAGCGTTGGGGGCTGGGCGGTGGACTGCATTAACATGAGCCGGTGCCGGCGGCTGTTGTTGTGGTTGCTGCTGAGGAGCGGGTGGATGTACTGGCATGGGATTCTGGTGAATCCCGAGGTCTTGCTGCTGCTACTGTAGGGGTTGTTGTTGTTGTTGGAGGGGTTGTTGTTGGAACTGCTGTTGCTGGGGCGCCGCCTGCTGTGGCCTTGCTTGTCTTCGTCTCTCCTTTATATCTTCAATTATCTTATGCATTTGGCCCCAATCAATCCTCTGGCCCTCATGCAGATCATACACCAAATCTCTAAACTGAAAGCATCTTTCTATGGTGTGCCCGGGCTGCCGATGGTATATGCAATACCTGGACTGATCGGCTGTCGGATTCCAATTCTGACGTTCCGGAGGCAATTGGATGTCACCAGTGTACATTAGAGCTAAAAATATGTCAGGAGGGTTTCTGGCAGTGGTGGATAATTAGCCCTTTTGGGCCCCGGCCGAGCAGGCCCATAACCAGCGGGGGGGAACATTGTGGTACTGGGGTGGCTGTTGCAGCTGTTGAGGTGGTGGTGGTTGTTGTGGATGCTGAGGAGCTTGGAAAGTGGGTCAGGGAGCTTGTGGGGTGGCGAACTGGGGGTTGCGTGGTGGTTGCTGGAAACGGGGTGAAGCAGGCTAGTTAGGGAATTGAACAGCCTGGACCTGCTCATTGACTTTGACTCCCTCAGTAACTGGGCCTTGGGATTTTCGGGTAGTCTTGGATTTCTGGGCTTCAAACAAAGAATGGATGGGGGAGTCCTTAAATTGGGTCTGGATAAATCGGGCCCGACTGTACAACTGGTGCATGTTAGAAATGTCGTTCATTGCCAAAATATTCCGGAACGTCGGAGTGGCATTTGAAATTAACAATTTTACTTTTTATTCTTTCGGGATTTGCCTGGGCACACGCGAGGCCATCTGTCTCCATCTGTCTGCATACACAACAAAGTCTTCATCCGGCTTCATCTTTTTTGCAACTAGGTCGGTGAAAGAATATTCAGACCAACCCGATCCTGGAACCTCTGAATAAACTTCTCCTTGACTGTCTTGAAGCTTTCTGCCTCCTCCAGAGGCAAGGTATAGAACCACTCCAGGGCGACCCCCTCCAATGATCGGCGGAATAAGTAAGCCATCAAGCGATCATCATGCTGGAACTGCGCCGACTCATATAGAAACTCCCTGACATGAATGAACGGGTTGCCGTTCCCGTCATATTTTCGGTACACGGGGAGCTCGACTGAGGAGGAAAACGAATGTCCCTGAAGTTAGGAATAGGGACATCAGCCAAAGACTGCGGGCCAACCCGCTTGTGGAGGAGGTCAATTTGTTGCTGCATAGCAGCCCATTTGTCAAGGAGTTCCCGTCCGGGAAGGAGGGGACTGAGCAGGAAAGACGGAGCCCTGATGAGGAACGGAGGGGTGAACCGGCTGGGAGGGGAGCCCATAGGATGGATAATGGACCAAGGAAGGGCCCATATCTACGTGAGCCAATTGGGCGGCCCCGGGTTGTAAACGAGTGAAATCAGCCAGGGCCAGAGGGGCCTGCGGCGATGGAGAGATTGTAGTGTATGGATCAAGATAAGAACCAGAGGGGACCTGGGCCTTCCCCTTATCAAGATACTGATGGGCCGAGGTGGAGGCCTGCCCCGCTTCCATGCTGGGGTATCGGAGAACCTAGGAACGGATGGGAGTAAGATCAATGGGGACAGTAGGGACGGGCGCTGACCCAACAACAGGAGACGTAGTGGTGGTGGTGGCAGTCACGCCATAGGAAGGAACTGAGGACGGGGCGTCTGCCCCTTGCAGAGCTTGCCGGATAAGGTGGAGCTGGGAGGGATCAAGCTGGGCCATCAAATTAAGAATTTGACCGGCCGAATTTTGTGTGGAGGAACCAGGAAGAGAGGGCTGAGAGCCCTCGATGGCAATGGTCAGGAGATGAGGGGCAGTCCCCTCTCCTCCCTGCACATGGGCGACCCTGTGCGGGTCCTCAAGAAGTCCGCGAGGGAGAGAATCCTTGTGGGAATGGGAGAAGTCGTATGACAACATGGGGGATGACGAATCAAACAAAGGATTAAGGTAAGAATGGAAATAAGAACTGACCCTAGGAGGTGATCCTGAGGGAAGGAAACAATTCCACATACACTGAACACTCCATGACTAAGGCAGACAATCCTAACCAGAGAAAAAAACAAAGCCTCAAACAACCAAGCATTCAATGGAGGGAGAGACGAGAGGAGAATCAACCACTTTAAGCAATCAAGTTGTCAAATGATGTGCGACAATTTTTAGATTCCTTTTCTAGGACCTTAGTGGATTAATTAATGTATAGATTCGCTCAACCACAAGGTACCTAATAAGGGCAGGAAATGAGGAACTGGGTGACTCTACGGAGCTCTCTCTCTCACGGATGCAAACCCTAAACTAGGGGTGGATACGGTACAACCTACCCGACGTCCATGTGGGAATCCATGGCTCACGGGGGCTTACGGAGGTCCTCAGCAAGGTCCCCTAGTCGGCTCCAAGGAGTATGGAGACGAGAGGAAACCCTACCTCGGTAGGAATGCAACTACTATGAACAGAATGTATGCCCCTATGTGCACCAGAGTGCATGCAAAGTCTAGCCTAGCAACTAGCAATCAATGATCAATCGAATATGTGAGCAATGGGAGCAAGCATGCAATAATGATATAAGAGCAGGGGGAGATCAATCACCAGCACCAAATGCCATGACAATCATACAACACAGAAATCAAAGTGAATCACGAATGCACTGTAGCATGACAAGAACGGTCTCTGTAAGACCGCTCAAGGAGATAGACGGTCTGGAGACAACCGTATGATCCAGGGAGTAACGACAGACTAATCACGAAAATCAGAAAACTCTGGAATGAAAGGTGATAGTAATCAGAAACGTACCAGGTTGAACGGTCACCATATAGACCGTGTAAGAGCTGGGACGGACCTGCAGAAACCGCGTAATAGCAACCAAACCAGCAGTATGGGGACAGAGGCGTACCTGTGCCAGCAAGATGGACGGCCAAACGTAGGCCGTAGGGAAGATGAACAGGCGGTCGGAGACCGCTCGCGACAGCAAGCTTGGAGGAGGAAGTGGCACTGTTCGCAGAGAAGGACGGTGAACCTTCAGCCGCATAAACCTTGGACGGCCCTGTGAGAGCCGTTCAAGTTCCAGAGGACAGAGAACGCGACCCAACCTGCAACCACTTCAAAAAAGGACTAACACAACAAAAGAAAGGGTCAGCAAATCACTAACACGATGGGCACTAGGTGTCCCACCGTGATCGCCAAAAAATGGGTTGTTGATATGTTTTTACTTACGCTTCATTTCTTTACCGGCTTAAAACATGTCTTCCTATCCCTTCTACTAAATCAATGTGAGAAATAAATGGAAAATAGAAGGGATATAGAAGCAAATAAACAAGGGTGATCGCCACCAAGGTGCCTACTGTGACTGACACACCGTACCTTGGAAAGAGAGGGA
Organism: Amorphophallus konjac; assembly: GCA_022559845.1. Lineage (NCBI taxonomy): Eukaryota > Viridiplantae > Streptophyta > Magnoliopsida > Alismatales > Araceae > Amorphophallus > Amorphophallus konjac. The sequence continues at coordinate 158,907,342 of CM040117.1, forward strand.
GACACTCGCCTTATGAGCAGCATTGCAGGGATGCGCGGCCTGTGAAGAACAGCCTTTCACGTTGAATGGCCTCACGATAGACCGGTCGTCAATGCTATAGAGGATGCGGGACGTAGAACTACTGGCAGATGAACGGCTCCAAGGTAACCGCAGTTGGAAGAAGAACGGTCAAAGATCACCGCACCTCTCTTGAACGGACGTAGGGGAACCGCGCAAGACCACCACGCCAGAAGTTGTAAAGTCCAACCTCCACCCTTTCTGGCCAGCCAGAAAGGATGGGCCTCGTGCTAGTGGGTTGCTGACCTGCGAAACAGAGTGTAGAACACAAAGAAAAGCCCAATATCAGAACTGTGAAGCGTAGCAAATGCTCAAACGGAAAGAAATAAACATAACTAAATGAAGTGGGGGATACCTGGGGAGTTTTAAACCCCTGGGGGGTGTCAGAAAATGTAGGAGGGTGTGTGCATGGCAGTGCAAACAAAGAAAACGTGGGAGAATGGACGGGTAAAAACAAGCATGCAATGAGAAAAAAAACGGGACTATCAAATGTAAAAGACTCAAAACTAGGACTACTCCCTGAACCGGAGGCCTGTGTGGATGTAGAAGGCCTCCCTCCTTGGTGCTAGGTCGCTCAAGATTTCAGCAGGTCTTCGCCGTCGACCAAAAAATCTCCCCCATTTCAAAGGTAGCCTTTAGGGTCTATTTATAGAACCCCAAATGCTAACCCCGAAATTAGGGTTTCTATGCATTTTTAGGTCGTGATAATCAAATAAAAGATGAAGATAATTCAATTATCTTTCATCTGGAAGAAACGGCACTCAAAATGGTTAAGGATTCGCGGAGAAATCATCGGAGGAGGTTTGTGATAAATCCACGAGGAGAGAGAGAAAATCTGTTGAATCTTCAGCAAACGAGAAGATGAACGGTCTTACGATAGACCACACATCCATATGGGTGGCCCATCCTTGGCCGTCCAACCCCGTCGGTGAAAAATCAAATTTAGAGGAATTATCCACCATTTATCCATTAAACCAACCGATAATCTCACCGTTGGACTCTCATAAATGAACGGCTAGGATTAGTCCGTTCAAGAGGAAGAGCAGCCAAAGGCCGGCCGTTCTAGACTTTTCGGTGATAAATAGATAAATTGGGTAATTATCTAAGAAAACCACCAAGCGTAGGACTCTGGGAGACGAACGGCTACCATCCATCCGTCCATCACTTTGGACGGCTAGTTGAAGACCGCATAAATGCTTGTCGGTGGAAATTCAGAAAATTAACCAAAATATTCCATAAATGTATGGACGGCCTACGGTCAACCGCACATTGATTGAGCGGCCAGGGATGAACCGTACAAGTATAGGGGTGCTTGAATCTCAAAAAAAAACTAAATTAACCAAAACCAAGGCCCATTAAACTCTGAATCAACTTGGACCTAGCCAAGGAGGGAGGCTACCCATAAAATCGGCCCAGAACGTGCCAGAAAATAGCCCAGCGAGTGATGGACAACTCAAGGCATCAATAAATGGGAGTAAGAGAAATGACCCAACTTGTCGGCAAAAAATGGGTGTCAACATACGACAAATCTTCAGGATCTTCAATCTCTTCTCTCGATCTCACTTTCTCTTAATCTCTTCTCTCGATCTCACGATCTCCCTCTTCTTCTTCTTCTTCTTCTCTTTCTCTTACTATCTCACTTTTCTCTCTCAAAAATACGATACTCTGCTTTTTCTTCTTTACCTTCACCGCAGGCTCTTCTTCTTTCTGCTCTCAGCTTTCAGCGCTCAGCTCTCTTCTGCCTCGAAAATCCTCTCTCTACTTCAATCCTCCTTGTATATATTGATTTGAGAGATCTGGCCCCTTTATATAGCCTTGAGAGAAAAGGGCGTGTGGGAAACACATTTTCCCGCCCAAAAATTTCAACTGGAGAGCACTACTAGGACTCCACGTGTCAGATGCTGAAAAAGTGACGTCCACATGGCTGAATTTCCACTAGAGACTTGCCTTGGATCATGTGCCCAATCATGAGCTTCCTAGGTTCACGTGCCCATCGCTCGAGTCTTGGATCACGTGCCTCTCTTAAGTTCCACAAGCAGGAGATGAAGTTTCCCCTTATGCCACTTAGGTGTTCGATCCTGGTTGCTTAAGACTCTTCATACTTAATTCCTGTCGGCAAGATAGAAGACAATTCATCAAACACATTGTGAACATGAGTGAATGTTAATGTGCATAGACTTAATAATATGAAGGTCACTGTACATGAATGAATTTCAGTTAAGTGTGAGATATGCACAGACTTATAAAGCTAATTGCAACACATGCACATACTTATAAGACTTCATATGCAAACATGCACAGACTCTAATATTGCATATGCATAGACCTGAGAATCAGATGTGCACAGACCCTAGGCAAGCTAAAACTTGAATATGCATGTACTTCTAAAGTGTAGACAGTGCAATATGCACAAACCTAGTTATTCTATATGCAAAACATGCACAGACCATGTGGTGCAATTGTGCATATGCTCATACCTGAAACACACACATGCTCAGACTTGAAGAAATGTGCTCAGACCTTACATGCTATTCCTAGCATATGTGCACCGACCTATGTTCATAAGCAGTAAACACATGCACCGACCTGCTTTATGCACAAGGCAAATATGCACCGACGTTAGTTATGCAAGATGCAAAACATGCATCGACCTCTTACATGCGCAAGGCAAAATATGCACTGACTTCTTACATGAGTAAGATAATGTGTGCACAGACCTTGTATCTTTTGTGCATAGACCTCATAAGCGCACTACAGGTTCTGTACCGACCTTATATGCACTTCTACAGAGATGTGCTCTGACCTCATATACAATCAACAGGATGTGCTCAAACCTTATATGCTGACACTTAAAATGTGCACTGACCTTCATGAATGAATAGTGGTGTGCACTAACCTTCATGTATGCATAAATAAGAACATGCACTGACCTGATAGTCATATGTGCACAGACCTTATGTGATGTCTGCAAAAGGTGCACTGACCTTATTACAGACCAAGGTAGATGTGCATCGACCTTAGTTACTATACAAGGCAGATGTGCACAAACTTTGTTTTGTGCAAGCGAAATGTGCACAGACCTACATGCATAAGACCTAAATGTGCATAGACCTGACTAATGTGTATGCACCGACCTATATGAAGAGATATTATGCATGTGCACTGACTCTTTATGCAGTGACAGACATGTGCACTGACCTTAGTCTGTAACAATGACAATGTGCACCGACCTTCATACTTCAAACTGAAATGTGCATTGACCTTACTTGATAAGACATAGGATATATACACTGACATGTATGCTTCAATACAATGGCTAACTGACATTGACCTTTTGTCACCTTTTTGAACAGCCAGTAGCGTTGACTCTGGCGTTGACTTTTTGTCACCTTTTTGAACAGTTAGTACATTGAGTCATTCTCAAAACCTGTTCTAACAGATTTTCATACTGTTATAAATGCATCAAGACTATATCATCAAGGATATATATATATATAGATGAGTCATAATATTTATCGTCATCAAAACTTCAAAACCATAGGGACACAACAATCTCCTTCTTTTTGATGATGGCAATATTATGAGTCATTGCAACAAATTCAACATGATGATCAAGCCAGTATGAAATGATGCATGAGCATGCAACATAGAAAAGCTCTGTCAGAAAGCAGCATCTGACAAAGACAAATGACTCACACAAGATTCTCCCCCTTTGACAACATCAAAAAGGAAGGAACATGAAACGTTTGATAGGAAGATGTGACACAAAATTTCCCCCTTTTTACGAAAGGATGCTGACAAAAAGATCTCCCCCTTCTCACAATGATTCACTGTCAACTATACTCCCCCTGAACAAATACTCTCCCCTTTCACAGAGCAGAAGGAGTGGAATGAAACAAATGATCAGTGAACCACAGGGACATTTTAGATTGAAGCAGACATTCAGACAATTAGATTGGACAATCTAGTAAGATTGATACCAATTGTTGGACATTCATATTTTTCAGTCAGTTGAAATAGGTCACATGTGCAGTCAAAAATGGGTTCAGGTCATGCTGACAGTCTAGTCAGATTGATACCAATTGTAGCAAGAACAGTGAGCAGACATTGGATAATGCAAAAGAATTTTCAATGAGATACCAATTTCAAAATTCCAAGTTATGTTTTCAGACTCTTCTATTATAAGGGCTTATGAATGAGTCTTAATTTACCAGCATGGTTTAAGCATGTTGTATATAAAGTTTTTCAATAAAATTTAGTACTCATATCTGAAATCAGATTTTAAAAAAAATGAACCAATCACTCATATAACATTCTTGTTTAACCTTCTTCCATCTTAATCATTCAATGTCAATGACTCTTTTAGGAGTTACATAAAGTAGTATTGAGATTAAGCACTCAAGAATGTATCTGAACATGTCCTTGATGACAGAATTTTTATAATAAACAGATTTATCATATTTTTTCTTTTGTTCATCAACTTGTTTTTCAATGAATAATTTTGGTTAAATCAACGCATTTTTACGTGAGGCACAGCACGTCTTAGGTGAAGTGACCCAGTTACTCAGTGTGATAACCGTATTGCTTCTCTATAAGAGAACAGAGATAGTAATAAAAGTGTCTTTTTACGTGACGAGACACCTTGGTTAGAGGCAAGAATCCCCAGTTACTCCACACAATCATACCATTGCTCTGTCACAACTTCCAAATAATTTTCACAGGTTTTTCAGTAGAGTTAACTAAGGCACTTCATGACACAATCCTTTGGATAGGTTTCTCGGTGCCAAAGTCATTGCTCTGACCCTAATTTTCTTATGAATCAATTTCAGATTTTTCAGACATTTCTCAGAATAGTCAATTGTTTAAGGACAATACTTACTATATGTATCTCAACCAAAACAAGCCATAGATTTCAAATTTTCAGATTTCAGAAAGTCTAGCTAGAAATTACATGAGGCAGTTGGTTAAGATTTATTAAAAGAGAGATTCAGAAATTTTTAAGTATTTTATATTCAAACTTGATGAATACATTTGACTTAAACCAATTTGATTCATCAACCATTCTTAAACCAGTATAATAGAAGATTCTTCTTTTCAGATGATTTCATATTTTTTGAAAAGGGTACACAGATTGCATTCTTCCTAAATTTCAAGTAGATGAAAGGATGTTTAAGGAACAGTCAATTTAAACATGAATATGCACAAAGTGCAAGAGACTTGAAGTTTAGACATGAAACTGGATCTTGCAAACATTCATGGTTTAGTAGATAAGCAGTGTTTTAAGATAAGTTTTAGAATATGACAAGAGCTCCAAGCAAATGACCATCATTGATTAGAAACTTACAACCTCAGAGATATGACAATGATAGTCAAGAATGCAAGAGCAGATAGTTCCAGAGAGCTAGTCACAAATTGAAAATATGAGATAGTGAGGACTTCAGTTCACCAATCAAGACTGAAACATGATCAGACGTTCATCAATGAAGGTGTTGACTCTTTTTCTTATTCTCCCCCTGAATGCATGCACTCAAACAATCTCTTTGAAATTTTCAATATGGATGATATGCAGTTAACTAAATGTATGCAAATGCATTAACTTCCCTTAATTAAATGCATTAACCAATCATGTCTGACATGAAGACCATGTAGGGGACTTAGTCTGACCAAATAATCATGAAATATAGTATTTTCTTTAACAAATACCCCCCTAACTTTATGTACTGGTTGACTAAATTTTAAGTGCAACATATGCAAGAAACATTATGTAAGAGAGTTTAATGAATTATATCTTAGACTGCCCTATGTTCAATATGACCCATGGTACCAGGCAGAGGACTTGATCAAAAGACCACCTCACACATAGTAAGAATCTCCAGACAGATTTCATCTACCCTTTAGTAGCTTACCATTTGATATACCATAATGGTCATGCAAAACAATGCAATGTAAAAGCAGTCCTATGTGCATCCGAAGATGACAATATGCTAAGCATATGCAAAGGTGAACATGTATGCATGAGATTTTCATTAACAGATTACGCATGATATGCAGCAAACAAAATTTCTAAAGAATTCGAATGAATTAACCTGAAGAATGCAAGAATGTTACCTGAAAAGTGCAGAAATGGGATTTTCCATACTAGGGTGCCTTGGTTTATTTATCCCTTTTTATTCCTCAGTCCCAAGGCACACCTACAAAATAGTTCCTTATTTTGTAGATTTAGGTACCCAAGAATTCTTGGGTCCTAAACTGTCAGTGGCACCTCTAGAGGGTGCTTTCCATATTTTCTGAGCCATCGGATCATCACTTATCATCAAAGAATAGTTATCCATAGAGTGCCCATATCGTCCACAATAATGACATGAAACAACAGAATTTTTGTTCTTACTGCGCACATTAACATGAGCATGAATGTTTCTGTTCTTAGCATGATGAGTTTGTTTCTTATGATCAGCCAGCCAACATTCAGCAACCCTGTGGCCTGGCTTTCCACAGTTGAAGCACACAACATGCTGGTTTATTAAGGTAGATTCATTACTACCAATAATATGCTGGTTCTCATGATAATGAATTTTACCTTTAATCTTAGCAAACCAACGTTCAGAGGCTCGATGGCCATGTTTCCAACATTCAAAGCACACAAGAGATTTTCTATTAAAAATAAATTTATTTCTACCAAAAATATTTCTGTTTGCATGAAATATAACTTTAGAATTAAATTTCCTTCCCTGTCCCTGCCAACTGTGTGCAGCAATGTGGCCAAATTTTTCACAATGAGAATAGTGAATTTTCTTATTCAAATATGCATGATTTCTAGCATGAGACTTCTTATCATTCAGATCATCTTGCTTCATTAGTCTACATTCCTACATAATATGACCAATTCTATAACAGTAAAAACACTGAAGCTTTTTGTTCTGAACAGAAGATGATTTCTTAACATGAGAATTCCTAGCATGAATTCTACCAACATCCAAATCATCCATCTTCATTATCAAACAGTCATTCATCACATGGCCAGAATTCCCACAACAAAAGCATTCACTATTCTTTCTTTGAATAGCTGGGAATTTCTTAACCTTAGACTTGTTTTCATGCAATTTGTTATTCTTTTTCAGTGTTTTCATTTTCACATTTTTATTCTGTTTTTTGAACTTTCTGAGCAGCAAATTGTTTAGAGGATTGACTTGAGGTTCCAGCCACTTCTGAACTTCTAACGAAAGTGGTATAAAGCTGGTTTCTCATGACCTTTTTAATTGCAAAAATGCTGTCAATCCCCTTACTTTGATCACTCACTTCATCTTCCAGAGGCATTTTCATTTTGCCTTTATCCTTAGCAGATTTAGATGAAGCCTTTTTTAATTCTGTGATTTCATTTTCTAAGGAAACAACAAGACTTTCTGAATTAGCTTTCTCCTTTTCATAAGCAGTCAGTTTTTCTTTTAGCATTTAAATTTCATTTTCCAAAGATGAAGTTACAGATTTATCTTTTTCAAACTCAAGCAATCTGTCAACTATAATAGTATTAAGCTCCTTCAATTTTACCATTTCATCCATTAACTTTTCATTCTGAACCAGTTCATTTCTTAGGGTATGATCATCATTTCTTGAACTCAATTTTTCTTCCAGTTCATAAATTTTATCAACAAATCCTTGATTTTCATTTTTCAGCAAGCCAATCTGTTTCTTATACATTTAGATATCAGACAGACAGACATCATACGATTGTGTTACTTTCAAACAATTTTCACAAGATGAGTTTGTACTGTTCTGATCAATTTTTTTTTCAGCTTTTTATGTTGTTTTCTTAATTTTTCATATTCTTCTAATAAGTGAGCATATGCTTCCTGCCAATCATCTAAAGAGACATTGTTGAATGGATTTACCTGTTCATCATCCTCTTCCTGATCACTGCTGTGATCACTGCCTTTAGCCATGAGGCATTCTTCTTCCTTTTTCTCATGAATAGCAATAACCTCATCCAGGATTTCCTTTCTTGATGTGCACCTGAAAGCAAATGGAAATAAATCAGTATCAATTGCAGCTTTCAGAATATTAAGAACTATAGTGTTCTCACTTTCCTTTACTTTGTCCTCATGAGGCCATTCGGTCTGATTCTAAGGCACTTTATGTGACCCATTGGATACAAGACACCATAAATTAGAATCAATGGAGTTCATGTAAGTGCATAGGCCTCCAAGCCAAGAACTAAAATTAGAACCATCGAAGACCAACGGAAGAGTCATTGAAAAATAGTTAAGTAGATTTAAGCGATATACTGAAAGTAACAATGGATGAGCAATGCATCAAAAATAAGATAGCAGGATCCTTTGCAAATCGTTGGATCTGGACAATCAGAGACCCGCTCTGATACCAATTGTTAAATCTATAAGATGGTGCAAACAAGATTCAGAGGGGGGGTGAATGAATCTCCCCTTTAAAATTTTACCCAATTAAAACTGTAACAATAAAATTGCAGAATTAAAAAAAAACTCACAGGCTCAATTAAGCTAGTATTCTATTGAGACCCACACTCAAACACTTAGACAATTGTTCTTATGTGAATCTCACTCAACCACTTGAATCCAGCAAGCTTACTGAACCACTCAGCAAGGATCAAATCATAAATGACTGAACCACACAGTCAATTCAACGTAATCTAAACTAATCAGATGAGATCAAATGCTAACTGTAGAACGGCAAACAATGTGAGCCTAATCAAGCATCTATCGTGAATCAATAGTAGAATGAAAACACAGCAATCACACGAGGCTCGAGGATTTTTAGGTGGTTCGGTTTTCACCTACATCCACCCCACACTAAGACTTGAGTGTGGCTTACTGCTGTCACACAGCTTGAACCGCTGAGCATCACAGCTTGCTTACATCCACTGAGCATCACAGCTTATTATCCCGCTGAGCATCACAGCTTGCTGTCCGAGGTATCCACCTCGCCTACTGAGCATCACAGCTTGCTTTACTGACTCATAGCTTGATGTTTAAAAAGGAAAATGAAAACAAGACACAGCAACAGAAAGCTAGAAATGAAAGCACATATAAACTGTAGCTCTAGCAGGAGTAGACTGGCTTGGATCTGATCCAAGGGCCAGTAGGGTAGATCTTCAGGATCTTCAATCTCTTCTCTCGATCTCACTTTCTCTTAATTCTGATTTATCATAGTGTGTGAGGAAGGTCCTCCTCATTCATGCTGTGTATCAGCGTTTGTAGCAATTTGATCACGTGTGTGTGGATCCATCCCCGTGCTATTTAACAGTAGTGAAGCCTCACTCGGTTGAGTGAGGGGTGGATGTAGGTCTACGGGTTTGTAGACTGAACCACCTTAAAAATCTTCTGTGTAGTGGGCTAAGAATTGTGTGATTGATCCATTTCTTATATCTCCCATTCACAGGATGGGTTGATGATAATTGTGTCTATTTGTTATTTGAACTCCAATGTTTTTAGTACTGATTTTACACACACCCATTGGGTGTTCGATCTAGGCTCAGTGTGAGCGATCTTCTGGTTTAGCCCATTCTATTTGAGCACACTAGTATTCCACTTCCGTAATTGATTAACTGATCGAATAATTTTTAATTGGGCAAAGTTTTTAGGGGGATCTATTCACCCCCCCTCTAGATCCACCTTAGTGCACTAAGGGACCCAACAAAGGTAACAAGCTGCCCTCTTCCAAGGGACCAACGCCCACAAGCTAACAATTAAGCACGGCATCAAGGAAGACTTCAAGCTTTGAGAGAGCCTGAGTCTACTGATGAAGGAGGTATAGTTGAAGGTATCCCCTCACCCTTACCCTTAAGTTAGTTCTACTCCATTCCTTTAAAACTTAAATTTTGCTATTACCTTTCTAGCTAGAATATAGATTTTTTGGTGGTTAAGGTCATGGTGTATTCTTAAAACTACTGTCATGTGAATTTGGAGGACCAATTCTTTTTAAGTGGGAGAGGGTGTAGCAACCCAAATTTTTAGGAAATTAATAAATAAATGAATATAATCTCTTAAATAAAACAAGTATAATTTAATATAATTAATATGAGCTAAAGAAAATGTACAAATATTTAAATAATGAAATGGGCTAATAATTAAAGGCTTTTGGGTTAAAAATATGGAATAAATTATTAAAATTTGTAATTTCCTAAATCCCTAATTCTAATTAGACTAATTAGGTTAAAACTTAATCTAATGGGCCTAAAATTGAATCTAAACCCCAATTCACTTAGATAGTGTCGATCTCTAGTGAAACCCTAACCTAATTAGGGTTAATCTGGTGCTAGGTGGCCCTAGGTATAGATAGAATTCAAAAATTTCGGAGTAGGTATTATCATTAGATTAATAGATCGGATTTGGACACTTTGGATCCCTAAACCCTATAAATAGAACCCTAGATCATTCTTGCCAACCCGAATAACTCATGGCAGAGGCTGAGGGTCAGACTAAGATCATGCTAGGGCGTAGAATCGAGGAGGAGGAGTGAGGTCTAGGCGTTCGTGTTCTTCTTCCCTAATCTGAATTAAAGATAGGTGTTCTCTCAGACTAAACCCTAATTGATCAAGCAAATAGATGTAGATGCATGTCTAGACCATTTCTCTATTGTTTTCCCTAATTATTATTAGCTACTATGCATGTATTTTGAGTTATATTGCATTAAGTGTCACCGTTTTCCTGTTTACTTGTTGGAATGAGTTTATGTCTGAGATCGTGTCCATCATAGGGACCAAGGTTTGAACGTGGCCTTATGATAGACCACATTGTCCTGATCGTGGCTTATAGACTAACCCCGATCTGATCTTAATGTGGCACCTGACACAACTGCATTTTGCCTCGGGTTTCCTAGAAACCCTAGTTATTTCCAGTATGTCAAAATGTTATTTTTAATGTCAAAGTCAAGTTCTTTGCTAATTATAACATTTGAACATATAAATTGATTAGGTAAACCATATTGAACATGATTTAAACTTCCTTAAAGTTCTTTTGAGCTTATGAAAGTCTCTTCTTATGATTAATTCTACCCTTTTATCATCTCTTCACTTCATGTTAATTCATCTCTATAATTGAGTTTCTTCATGTTTAAATTACTTGAAGTTGATGCTTAAGATATTCCTTGTTAGCTTTTGATTTAATTAATTTTAATTAGTGTTTTATTAGATTTCATTACTGTTATTTGAAGATCATGTCACCCCAGTGACATGTATCCACCGAATTGCTATGCTTTTCTAGTTCTATTCGCATGACCTTATTCTTGGTGAACGGTAGGACCCTCCGATGAGTATTCCTCTTGTCGGAGCAAAACTTCTTCACTAAAGTCTCTATAAGTCTTGGAGTGTTATGGATTTCTACATGGACTTTTAGCTAGTTGTACCCTAAAAACCCTCATTACCCTTTGAATCTCATCCTACTGTTAAAAGATGAGGTTCAACTGACCTTTAGAATCACGGAGTGAGGTTCTATTCAGCATATTCTGATCTCGATCAACCTAGAAACCGCATTCATCTTCTAGATCCTGAAGGTGACATGTTCAGAGACCGCGTTCAAGGTGATCCCCGGTCTGAACACGTCCCTCAACTAGACCGTGTTCTGGTGATCGCGGCCCTGAACATGACCATGTTCAACCCTAGATTTCAGGTATCATGCCTGTGTGATTGACCGAGTTTTATCAAGTTCTAGGAGTCCATATTTTGATGTCAGTATCTTTCTGAGTCGGTACCCTCTTGAATCTCTAAATGAATCATGGATTTCTATTTTTCAATAATTTACCCTAAGTTTGATGCTTGATCTCTATTCATTTGATACTTCTCTTTACATGAGCCACGCTATTTATGAGTGTTATTACTATTCGGGAACATAAGTTCCTTTGAGTTCATTTGGCCATATCTATCATATGAAATTTTTTGACAATTATTAAGGGCTTTAGGTCCGCTTAATAAAAAATGCTAGATCGGATGAAAAGTCCAATTCATTATTCACGAAAAAATTCTAGGTATGGTGTTGCACCAATTCTGTCCTGCGCAAGTTGGTCTGGACAATTCTTTGGTCTATGACATGAATGTCATTCTGAATTACATGATACTTGACTTGCTTGGCCCAAAGGGCATTGTCATTATTGAAACTCGAATACTTGCTTGCCAATTTCTATAGTTATGTTCATTATACATGTTTATACCTTGTTATCTGGTTTTTGACTTCGTATTGATTTGTTATCTTCATCAAGCTATCTCTTGAATATTTGATTCCTATAAATTGTCATGCATCTCATATTCTCTTGATTATTCTGGATTGATTATTTACTCCAAAATTTGATTCATGATTTGGAATGCACATCATATAGAATTGTCTACCTACTGTTAAGTTGTTAATTACTTATTCTGCCTGGTCAAAGAGATGTGATGCCTATTGAGTTTCTCGCTCACCCAGTTTTATTTAACATTTTTCAGATAATAACGAAGGTGAAATTCACTCTGATGGGGAAGGGCAAGAGTGACCGAGTGCTTCCAGAGTTGTTAGAAGATCTGCATCTTTTTATTTCCTTGAGTCTAACTTAGAAGTTTTGGAAGTCCTGTAATTTGAGTCTTCTTTTCTTCCTTTTGAGTCAAAAATTGTAATAGAGATTTTAATTATTAATAAAAGTGTATTTTTGTCCAATTTTTGACTTTATTGTATCTCTTATAATTGTTGCTCTGATTGACATGACTGTTCGCTATCACGTTTCGAGTAGTTTCCACTGTTACTAGTTTGGGACGTAGCAGAAGTGGTCTCAAAGCTTAGGTTTTATTAAATCCTTGGTTTTTGGTCATAAGTATTGGTTGTCCTAGGTGATAAGCCCTATAACCTATGTCATTCCTTGTGTGCTACCTGGTGAGATTGGGCAGAGCCTTGAGCTAAGTGCTAAAATTTGTATAAACAATTTAATGAGAATAAACTATTAACTAATTCATAAATTATTTTGTACGAATTAGAAAACTAGTGAGATGGCGACTGAGCATGCTCAATGGAGAGATATGTAAAGAACGGTTCAAGGTTTGACTCAAGCATTGCAACAAGTGGCTCAAGGTAGAGCGAATCATGGAGCTGAGCATCTGTATAGGAATTTTTGGAGTTTAAATCTCCCAAGGTTTAATGGATCTACTGATCCTGACGAGATGGAACATTGGGTAAAGGAGATTGAAAGAATATTTTGGGTAATACAATATTCAGACTAAGATAAGGTCCTTTTGGATACGTTTCAATTAGAGAAGGATGCTGTAGCATGGTGGGAGTCGATAGAAGTAACTTTGCCCTATAATCAAGTGTCATGGGCAGAATTCTTAGAGTATTTTAATGATAAGTACTTTTTGGAAAGGATTCAAGAAATAAAGTTTGGCAAATTTGCCTCACTTAAATGAAGGAGTATGTCGGTGGTCGGGTATGAGGCTCAATTTTCAAGGTTATCCCAATATGTGTCTCATTTGATTATGATCGAGAAGATGAAAGCTAAAAGGTTTATGAACGGGTTAAGGCTCCAATTAATACCTCAACTGGCATCGATGGATATCCAAACGTATGCTGAGATGGTTAAGAGAGCGTAATTGTTAGAGGATGCCATGGAGATGGCTAAGAATGTTAAAGCTAGGTTGGAGAAGAAGAAGCTAGTGGTTAGTTCCGAGAATGGCAAGAAAAGACCAAGTGATAATAATAAACCTTCTAATGATAATAAGCTTAAAGACGAGAAGTGTAGGTATTGTGGTAATGATAGCCATCTATACGAGAAGTGTCAGTGGAAGATAGGAGCGTGTTTTCATTGCGAGAGTAAGGATCATATGGTAGCATGATGCCCTCTTCCTAAGGACCAACCCCCACAAGCTAACAATGAAGCACGACATCAAGGAAGGCTTCAAGCTTTAAGGGCGCCTGAGCCTACTGATGAAGGAGGTGTAGTTGGAGGTATCCCCTTACCCTTACCCTTAAGTTAGTTTTATTTCATTAGATTTCCCTATTACCTTTCTAGCTAGAATATAATTTTTTTGGTGGTTAAGGTCATGGTGTAATCTTGAAACTATTTTGGAAAGAATGTCATGTGAATTTGGAGGACCAAATTTTTTTTAAGTGGGGGAGGGTATTGCAACCTGAAGTTTTAAGAAATCAATAAATAAATGAATATAATCTCTTCAATAAAATAAGAATAATTTAATATACTTAATATGAGTTAAAGAAAATTTGCAAATTTTGATATTATTAAATGAGCTAATAATTAAAGGCTTTTGGGGCTAAAAAGATGGAATAAAATTTTAAAATTCGTAAATTCCTAAATCCCTAATTCTAATTGGGCTATTTAAGTTAAAACTTAAGCTAATGGGCCTAAAATCGAATCTGAACTCTAACCCACTTAGATAGGGTCGATCTCTGGTGAAACCCAAGCCTAATTAGGGTTAATCTTGTGCTAGGTGCCCTAGATATAGATAGAATTTGAAAATTTTGGAGTAAGTATTATCTCTAGATTAATAGATCGAATTAGGACTCTTTGGATCCCTAAACCCTATAAATAAAACTTTAGATCGTTCTAGTCAACCCTAATAGCTCTTGGCAAAGGCTGGAGGTCGTGGTAGGATCGTGTTAGGGCGTGGATGTTGTGTCCCGAGTTTTGATGATGTCTGATTATGACTCAATGATGAGTCTAATGTGGATTTGATGATGTCAACATGCATTGCGTTCAGGTCAAAGAATATCAATAGGTATGACATATTTCTTAATGAGCAACAACAGTAGCAGGCTACAGTGGGAATCCTAGGCAAGAGTAGATTGGGGAGGTGATTTTTGGCACATCAAGATATCATGAATCCGGACATGTAGTTTGGAAGCAGCTAACTCAAGCAACCTTAGATGGTTGGGGCAACTGAGCAAAAGAAGGCAAGTCAACTCAAGCTCCAGTCATATGACAACACAGATTGAAAGAAGCCCAAGGTGCAAAGGCCTTTGGATTCATAGAAACCAAGAAATGCAAAAAGGGTTGGCCAGTTAGTCGACAATCCATCTATAAGGAAGAGAAGAACCAAAACGAACAAGGCTGCGTTGACACAAGTTCCTTGTTGAGTAGTGAGTGCGTCAACTCACTTGTTCACATGAAAGAACAAGTCAAAGTGAACCTCTTCACGTTGCGTAGATGCAATATCTTCACTGCGTCGACACATCTTCAATTATACTGGAACTCCTTACTAGGCTGCATCAACTCCGTCTATCTCATACATCTGAATGTGTCGACTCTGAATGGCCTTTTGAAGCAGACTCAAGTGTACACAAACAAGTGCGTCGACGCAAACATCTCACTGCGTCGACATAACTTCAGCTCCAGCATCAGCTAGATAGGCGACCCTCTCCTGCTGCGTCGACGTTTTTTTCTCAGGGAGTCGACATTGGGCTGCTTCACAGAAGTTGCTTCGGATGCATCTTTACAAGGATGCGTCGACGCAACTCTTTCACTACGTCGATGCATACTCTATCAAATCTCACCCTGGCTCCCAGCTGCTCATGAAGACGGGAAGTGCATTGACACAGGGGTCTTTGTGCGTCGACGCACATGAAGAGTTTTTTGAAGCCCATTCTTTCAAACACACAACATCCTTAGATTTCGAACAGGGATACGTAGGCAAGTGATTTCTCACTCCAAGTTAAAGATGCAAGTTCCCAGAACACATGCCTCGAGGTCTGGAAAAAGGTCCTAGGACAGAGATCTGTCCTTTTCATAATGAGAAAATCAGAATACCTTTTTGTGAGAAGGATTTGTCATATAACATATTTGAGAAATGTCACTTTTCATGGTGTCCTCCTTTTTGCAATAAGCCAATCAGATTGCATTTCTGAAAACCTCCTAGGACAGAGATCCGTCCTTTTTGTCCCAAGCCAATGAGGAAGTAGATCTAAAAAGGTTGTACAACAAAAGAAGCTTATTTTATCTCTAACCAATCAAATGCAGATCTGAAGGAGGGAAAACTTTCTACCATCTCTTGTATAAATAAGGGCCTTCTGCATGAAGAAAGGCCGTTGCTGTCTGGAGAAGAATTGAGCGGGAAAAAGAAGAAGTCCTCCTAAGCTTTCAGTTGAGAATCTGTGAGGAAGAAAAAGAAAAAGAGTGAGCAGCCAAACACCTGTTCTGAACCAGTCTAGTGCTGATAAGAAAAGAAGAAGAGAGTGTAGCCTAGCTAAGGGACTCCATTGGAGAGGCAGAAGAAAGACCAGATCTGACTAGTCTTCAGAACTGAGTCTAGCCATAAGCTTCTTGATTTCAATCTGAAGCTACATTTGTGTTTCTTCATTCTATTTTTCATTTTTTTTTGAAACTCTACATCTTTCTTGGTGTGTAATGCTGTAGTGACTGCAGTGTGGTCTGGTGCTCTATTTTAGAGATCGGAGTGGACTTTGGCTGCCTTGCAGCCATGTGTGTCCATTGCGGGTTTATTCCCATGTTTTGCTGCATTTGTAGCGTGCTTTGTTTTTGTTCTTGTTTTTCTTTTGGGGTTCATCCCCGTGTGGTGCTGTGTGTTGCACCGTGAGGACTCTGTCCTCGTAAGGAGCTTGCTCCTCGTGTGAGCTGTGTATCAGCTTGTGTGGGACTCGTCCCCGTGGGTTTTGTCCCTATGTGCTGCTGGGTATAGCAGTGTGTGTGGGGGGGGTTCGTCCCCGTGTGGTGTTGATTGTAGCACCGTGAGGACTGTGTCCTCATGAGGAGTTGTTCCTTGTGTCAAGCTGTGTGACAGCAGTTGTAGGGGACTTGTCCCCATTGCTGCATTTGCAGCGTAGTGAAGCCTTAGCGGGTTTGGTGAGGGGAACATAGGTCAAAGGGTTTGCATACTGAACCACCTTAAAAATATTGTGTGTAGTGGTTTGTGCCTATGCGTATGATCCCTCTCTTCCATCCCCATTCATAGGTACTTGTGTAGTTTAGTTTACCATATTCTGTATGTCTGAACACTAAACATACATACTCTAACTGGCTCGGTTCTCACACGCTCTCAAGTGCTCGGTGGTTGTCCTGTGCAGGGACTATCTGCGTATTACAACGCTCTTAGCTGTGTGCCATCTTTTTGAGAGCTTTCCTTACTTCCTATGAGCATCAGCTCAGTCCGGTTTAACATGTCTTGATACTGTGTTTTCATTAAGTAACCGGATTAAGTTTTAAATTGGAGATTATTTCTGAAAGGGTCTATTCACCCCCCCTCTAGATCCTATTGACATGCCCAACAATTGGTATCAGAGTAGGTCTCTGCCATACACAAATCCATAGATCTGTAGAGAAGATCCCGATGCGCTTTCTATAATGGGTTTGATTACTAAACAAGTTTCTATGATTTCTCTACCAGTTTATGATGGTTTTAATTTTATTGTCTTGTTAGGAAAAATGTGTAGGGTTGTGAACTCATATGATCCTGAGCTCTGGAGGATCATTACAAATGATCCTCTTAGCCTGCGTGAGGACAAATCCAAATGGACTGCTGAACACTAGTCCAAACATGGTGACAATCCTGCTGTTTTAAACTTGTTGAAGGCTGTAGTAGATATCACCAAATTCCCTTTTGTTTCAGGCTACAGCATTGCCAAGGACATATTGGATGGCTTGGTCAGCATCCATGAAGAAGGAGAAAGGCATAACTGCCTAATGGCCGATAGCCAAGTTCAGCCAAGTGATCCATCTTTATCTCAGGTAAGTTCTGACTCCGAAGACTTTACCTTCGAAGAACTTATGGATGCATATGATGAGTTAGTTAAGCAATACAAAAAATTAAAATTTGAAAACAAAAAATTAAGAAAGAAACTTGAAAACAACCCCAATGATAGCTCCTCTTGTAAAAACTATTTTGCTTTTAAGGAGCTAAATGAAACTCTTATGATTGATATAGATTTACATAAAGAACACATTGGATGTTTGAAAGATGAGAATGGAACCCTGCAAGCTGAAATCACTAAGCTGGAAGATATTGAATAACAACTTCAAAACAAGCTGAAATCAATGTCTAATGATCAAACACTGCTTGATGAGTTGATCCATAACAAAAGGCTGATTGAAGAGAATGAAAGGCTGAAAGAACAAAACAATGTGTTCACTGAAAAGTTGGCTACCTTTGAGAAAGGTGAGCATGTTGTTGATGACTGTTCTGAAAAGATGTATGTCTTAGAACAAGAAATTGATAACTACAAAAATGTAAATGTTATGTTGAATGAGCAGCGTGCTGCATGCGAGGAGGACCTCGCTGACTCTGAATTGCACATTTCATCTCTAGAAGATGAAATTAAAGATTTGAACAACTCACTGACAAAATTTGTTCAAGGCAAAACAAATCTAGACATACTTTTGGGGACTAAAACCAACTTCCAAAGAGAAAGGCTAGGGTACAATCTAGAAAATAAAAAGGCCTTCGAAAACAAACTGTACACCTCCTTTCTCTCTAGCTCAAATGAAGCCAGAACTTCTGATACTTCCCCAAAACCATCTGCAGCACCGAAAAATAAAAAACAAAACAAAAAATAGAAAAATAAAAATCTTAAACAAAAATAGAAAAATGAATCTGCTTGTTTGAGTATGCATGCAAAAAATTCTACTACATATTTTCATGCAGCAAAAAGAATGAATGTTTCTTGTTTCTATTGTGGTCTACGTGACCATGTTATGGATGAATGCTATGCTATGAAGAATGATCATATAATGGCTTGTAGGAGTGGAAATACTCCTGAAAAATCAAGGAAGTTTTCAAACCAGAAAAACATGTCCAGAAATTGCCAATATGTCAACAAAAGCTCTCTAAGAAGAAACAATGTTCCATGTTGCTATCATTGTGGTAAGTCTGGTCACATTGTGAAAAACTACTGGGCAAGAGAGAGAAGAAATGATGTGCATATAGAAAATGTCAAACTTCCCATCAATAAGCAAAAGGATTTTAACTTCATGCATAAGAAGAATGTGAAGCAGCTCACGCGCCGGTTCATCAGTCGCCGGGCCAATGGAATAACTCTGCCAGTTCAAGGCGTCTTCACGTCGATTTATTGGGCCTTTGACCACCTTATGGGCTCCAAGCTGGCCCAGGAGGGTGTCTTAAGCCCGAGACTACTCCTTGCCCATTGAGCCATTAGGAGAAGTTCTTTCAAGATCTTTCGGCTTCCAATCGGGCGATTTATGGTACGAGCCGTGGTTTAATCCAGTCGCTCGAGTTCTTCTACTGATAATGCCTTCGGAATCCCGTGCTGTAAGACCATAGATGTTTCTTCACCTCGGAAGGTGTTCACTTCAAGTGGTGAGCCACCATGGGTATTTTTATCCTTAAGGACGGAGTTTGTTTGGTACGACTCGGTCGATACCGGTTTGTTAGCTTCGGTTTGCCGTTCGGCATTATCGAGCTATCAAAGGGATGGATTGTGGGATCCCTGGTCTTCCATTAGGTATCCTAGGGCTTCAGTAGTCTAAGTGGACCTTCTTCATAAATTCTTTTCAGATTTCGCACACCGGTGAGCCATCTTTCTTCATTGTTAAGGCATAACGGTCACCCAGTTATATTTTAGGTGCCAACAAATGCCCCCCAGCTACAGGTGTCTCAAGTGAGGGACGAGTGGCACGGGACCTATGGATGCCCCTTTGTTGATAACATTTTCTGTAGTATGGCATCGTCCAGCCTTTCTCGATGGCCAATGAGCTTGTAAAGTGAGGGAACCGACGTTATGAGGCAAGCGAACCGGTGCGGCACTGAGGGCTTAATGAACCGGCGTGGCTTTGAGGGCCATTGAACTAGCATGGCTTGCTGCCTTGGGTTAATCGGTGTGGCCTCTACGTACCATTGATCCGGCATGGCTATAGATGCCAACGAACCGGCGTGGGCTTTGCGGATCCTTGATCTGACGTCACCTAATGAACTGGGAGAATCGACGTGATCGTCCTTCTGTATGAACTGGCGGGGATGGGTCCCACGGTCTCGGCGGTGGTGTGAATCGACGCGACCGCGACTGATTCTCACGTCGGATCATTTCTTCATTTTATATGAGTTCGAGGGGGGCGCTAAAGCCCTATTCTATTTCTTGGTTCCCCCCTTTTTCCTTAGGATGGCCGTGGCGAGCCATCGTTAGTGTTTCTTGTACAAGGTGACGGCGATCATCCCCTCCAGCTCTGGTGACCACGAGGTCGGTGAGGATGACGAGGTCCTCTTCTTCTTCCTTCCCCGGCTTCGACGACCATGAGGTCGATGAGGGCGGCGAGGTCCTTTTCTTCTTCCTTCTCTGGCTTCGGCCACCATGAAAGCGGCGGGGTGATGTGGGATGACTACGCGACTCGAGACCAATTGATATGCGATCCGTGGACTCTAAGTAAACAAGCGATCGTCCCTGATGAGGGAAGCGTACGGATGTGCGCGGTTGAGGAATCGACAAAGAGCTAGGGTGGTCAACTCATAATCTCGTACCCCGGTTGGGTCACGGGACGGTCTCGCTCTCTCTCGCAACAGTGATTGATATATGATAATGAGCTAATTTACCCTATCACTCATGTAGCGACATATAGAAATATACGAAATAAAGCAAAAATGCCGAGAGGGGAGCGGAAACGATACCTCCACGCTACCGGGCGTGGGGAAGACGACCCCGGCCGAACTCATACTCCCAGTACAATAATTATCAATAATTACAGAAATGGACTTTTACTGTCCACTTCATGCAGGGAGGTAAAGTGCTACACAATAATTCTGGGAGCACTGAACTCGGGTTGGCGGGCAGCACGTTGATGGTCCTGGGCAGTTGCTGGCGGCAGTTCCAGTTCGGTGATTTGCTGGCCGGCAGGACAGCCAACACGAACGTCCAAAGGGATGTCATCTTCCAGAAGGCTTATGAGGTCGGCGCTCCACCGGGATGAAGGTAGCAGCTCCCTGGTCGACCTCCAGGAGTGGTGGACGTTGATTCTGCACCGACGTATTTCTTTAGGAATTAACTTTGACTCCTTATTCTGCTGTCCTATTTCTGGACAAGCCTGCGCGGTCCGACGAGATCGGCTGCTGTGATTAGGTCCGACGTCGGATCGACGTGAGACCCATGCCGTTGGAAAACCCTCTCAGAGATCTTCGACCCCATGTGAAGGCAGGAATTTTAGCCTCTCTGTGAAAATTGTGGCGGAATTTCTAACAGACTGATTCACATATCCAGATCTGACAGGGTAGAAAGTGGATCTACCTGAGAATGAGGGTTGACCAGAGGGGAAACGATGGATCTAGGTGTAGGGATTTTATGGCTGAGAAAGAGTGTTGTGAGGGACGTGCTCAAATTTTATGGGAATTTGCAGAGGTGGTTTTCATGGGGAAATAAATTTTAGGGTGGTCAGGGGTTGGATCTGGACTACAGAGGGCAGAACAGATTCCAGACTGAGCACTAATTTTTCAGAGGGGAAAAAGAACTCCTAAATTTGTGGAAAAATTTGTCGATGTGGGATTTGGTGGACAGAAATCCCAGTTCAATTTTTAGATCATTCTGAAATGGGGAAGGGGGTCGAACAAAGGAAGAACAGGACTGTTGTAACAAGATATGTATAGGGACAGATCTATGTGGGTCTAGGAACTTAAACGGAAAAGAAAATGAGATGAGGGTCTAAATTCGAAGGAATTTTTCTGGAGATGGGGGAACATGTGTGGAACCTACCCTAAGCTTCGTCAGATCTGGGGTTTGGGAGAGAAAATTCTTGAAGTAGGCCTCTATCCAGCAGAACAGCAACCCGGACAGCAACCCAAAGCTTGCTCGCGGTGGCTCGATGGCGGCACGAACGGCGGCGGTGGCGGCGGTGAAGGATCCCGGTAGCCTGAAGAGGATATAGAAGGGCTTCACACCCTCGAGATTGGAGGAGGAAGAGGGAAAACCAGAGAGAGAGGGGGAGGGTGCACTTGCTCTTGGCAATTTTTCACTTAAAATTCTTCATTAATTCTACCAAATGGAAAAATACAAGGATATATAGAAATAGACAAAAGACCAAGCTTACCCCTAGATCTAGGATTTGGGGAGGGCAAATGGAGTATATTACATTATTCCCGCATGTGGTCAAATGGCCAATTAAAATAAAAATACAACACCTAATATAATATACTAAATGGGGGCGCCCCTTGACTTAAGGGCCAGCATTTTTGAATTTTCCAATTTTTGTCCCCCCCATGGTCCAAATCCAACCTTGGACTTTGAACCAGCCCCACATGGGCCCGAAGACCTAGGTGGACCAATGGGAAAGAAGGTGGTGGACCCTATTGGACCCACTGGCATATTACATAGAAACCCAAAGACTTTAAAGACTACCCTTTTTGCTTATAATGCCTTACAATTGTAAACCCAATTAGCCAATGGTATAAATACAAACAAAAGGACACAAATATAAAAATAAAATATATGTGCTCGGAGTTGATTCCCACCAATTCTACCCGAGTGGGAAGAACTCGACCGCGTCGAGTAAGGGGTGCGACTACTTGAGTAGCTCTGGCGGATCCTTCACCGTACCAAGTAGCATGGGTACGCTCTACTCCAAGTAATCGTCACTTGCTCATTCCATGTATACTCGATATGCACAAGCTACTGTGGGAACAAGGCTAGTGGTGGACCCTACTGGGTGGGGTCACTCTCAAAGAGGAGGAGGTGGCTCGAAGACTCACTAGGAATCACCACTGGGTCCCTGTAGGTGACTAGATCCGGGACATGGATGTAGAGCTGATCCCATACTCTGGCAAATCTACAACGTATGCATTAGAGCCGAGGATGCGAGACAAACCACGGACTCGACTCCAATTGAAATGCGATCCTTGGACTCTATGCAAGCTCGCGATCGTCCCTAACGAGGGAAGCGTCGGACGGGCGCAGTTGAGAAACTGGTAAAGAGCTAGGGTGGTCAACTTACATATTCATGCCCAGATCGGGTCACGGGATGGCCTCGCTCTCTCTCGTAGCAGTGGTGATATAAAAAGTATAGCGAGCTACGATCCTAGCATGCTCTCTAGTAGCGGTATAAAGAAATATATACGAAATAAAGCAAATGTCGAGATGGGAGCGAATACGATACCTCCACGCTCTCGACGTGGGGAAGACGACCCCGGTCGATCTCGTACTCCCGGAACAATTACTACACAATAATTATAGCAAGGTAATTTCACTGCTCACTCCACGCAGGGAGGTAAAGGGAAACACAGCGGGACCCGGGAGTAGCAGTTTCGGGTTGACGGGCAGCTTCTTGTGTTGCTTCGGCTACACGCGTACGCGCAATCGTGGGCCCATGTGCTGGTAAGTGGGGCTGCGTGGGACCGGGGTGGCACCACTATGGTGGGGACGCCCGAAGGAGCGCTCCCTGGAATGGCGGTACGCTGGTTCGCAGGTCGGAGGCCGGGCGGCTCCGATCTTCACTCGTCGGAGTTGCTGCCCACGGATCTGAATTCTGTTTCAGACCCGCGTGGCCCGACAAAATCTGCTGCTGCAGTCACTCCCGACGTCGGATCGATGCACAAGAGGTACCGATGGAAAGCTGACTTGAAATCCTTCGATCTATAGCCAGAGAAAGAAATTTGAATTTCCCGTTGATGGCCTTTATCGAATTTTCAAGCTGCTGGCTCACAGGATCATAAAACTCAGGGCAGATTTGAGTTTTCCTTAGAGTTGGCGTTGACCGTGATGTAGACCTTCGATTAAGCTATTGAGACCTTCATGAAAGTTGTAGAGGCCAAAGAGAGGAAAACGGGGATATATCTTGTGAAATGTTTGGTAAAAGTGTCAATTTTGTTGGGGATTTTATACTGACTCGGGGTCAGATCTGGACAGCAGAAACAGAACTGAAGTTGGTGAAAAGACACAATTTCTAAAAATAGGTAGAGGGCTTTTGAAATTCGACAAAACTTTGTGGAGGATTGGGATGGTGGACAGAACCTCCAATAAATTTGGGGATTCAAACAAAAATCAAGAAGTGGGTCGAAAGGGGGAAGAACTAAGCTTCTGCTACACAGATCTGAAAAGGGACAGATCAGGAAGATAGAAAGACACGAAAATGGAAAAATATAAAAAGAAGGTGAAATGACGGGATAATTTTAAGGGAGGGTGGGGATCAAGTGGGAAACCAACCCTGAAAATCTCCACTACAGATGATGTCGGAGTTTGGAGTTAAAAATCTCGGAGTGAACCTCTTTCCAGTAGAATAGAACCTTGGACACCACTTCGGAAGCGGCTTCGCGGCGGCTCGATGGCGGCACGAACGGCGGCAGCGGCACCAGAGATGAATCTAGAGATAGAGGGGCTAAGATAGAAGGGGTTTCCACCCTGAAATCTTGAAGGAGGAGGAAGAACACCAGGGAGAGAGGGGAGGGGCGCAAATTTGCTCCAATGCTTGCATAATTTTTCTTCTCATTAATTCATGAAAAAGGGAAATACAAGCCTTATATAATAAATGGAAAATGACCACTAATGCCCTCAGATCTAGGGTTGGGAGGGGTATACAAGGTATAGAACTAATTAGTTCTAATGGCCTTTTTATAAAAATTAAAATGGAACAAAATAGGGGGGGCCCCTTGACTAGGTGGGTGTAGTACGTGGCCTACCCTTGACATTTTAAATCACTTGTCTCCCCCATGTGTCAATTGACTTGTCAAACCTTCTAGATGCCACCTTGGCCTTTGACCAGCCCCATATGGATGAGGTGGACCAATGGGATAGGAGTAGGGGGCCCCTTGCAGGTCCTACTGACATTTTGCACATAAACCCACACAATCCTAAGGAAGAAGAAATAGGCTCATAAAGTCTTAGAATTGCGAATCTACTTCCCCCAGGATATAAAAATAAATAAAAGAACACAAATACAAAAATAAAATGTACATGCTCAGAGTTGATTCTCATCAATTCTCCCCGGGTGGGAAGAACTCAACCCCGTCGAGTAGGGGTACAGCTGCTCGAGTCGCTCCGGCAGATCCTTCACCGTGCCAAGTAACGAGGGTACGCCCCACTCCACGTGACCGTCACATGCTCATTCCATATATACTCGATATGCACAAGCTGCTGTGGGAACAAGGCCGGTGGTGGACACTCCGGGGTGGGGTCACTCTCAAAGGGAAGGGGGAGGCTCGAAGACTCACTAGGAATCATCGCTGGGTTCCTATAGGTGACTTGATCCGGGTATAGATGTAGAGCTGATCCCATACTCATCGAGCGAGTCCACTCGCCTCTCACTCATAGGGGACTAACATCGACGAGCTTGCACACGACACATGCAGACTCCTAACAAACCACAAACCATACAAATAAGCCACTCAAAACAAACCACACACAAAAACTGACTCATGCATGACCCTAGACTTAAGGTGGTGGTGACATCAACCCCACTAAGTGACTGCATCCTGAACATCGGTAGACTCCTCCAGAGCTTCGTACTCATCAATGAGTTCCGGATCAACCTCGTAACTGACAGTCACAAGCCCAGAAGGTGAGGGTTCTCCAACCCCTAGGGCTAGTGTGGCACGAGTGAGACATTGGTTGGCAAAGTGGCCAAACCCATGACAATGGAAACACTGTAGACGGGACCTACTACTCTCTCCGATGAGAGGGCCCTGACCCTTATCCTCCCGACGGATAGGGGGTGTAGGCAACAGGGGTGGAGCTATAGGTGCCGTGGGCAATATGGGTGGGGGTGCTGGTGCCTGAGGGCGGGCAACGGGTGCCAGGGGTTGGGATGGAGGTAGATCCCGGGGTGGGGGAGGGCGAGGCCGTGGAGCGAAATGATCCTGGCGGGTGGGCTCCTGAGATCGAGCCATGGGGGCCCGCTGAGGTGGACCTAAAGAGTGACGAGGCTCGGTACTAAGAAGAGGGGTGGGGCCCGACCGATGGCTAGGCTCAAACTCTCCCTCAAATTGCTCCAACTCGAGAGCAACTTGATATGCTTCTTCCAACATCTTGGCATTGCGACGGAAAAGCTCATACTGGTAGTGGGGCCGCAATCCACGTCGAAAGTGGGAAATGGGCATGGTACTCTCCTCCGTGACACCACATCGCAGAAAGTACTCATCAAATTCAGTGATATATTCGGAGACAGACCAGTCTCCCTGGCTAAGACTCTACCACCTATCGATGAGTCACTGACGGTACGTGGGAGGAAGGTACTTCTATCAAATCTTAAGTTTCATTTCGCCCCATGTATCAATCGGGGGCTCTAGCCGCTGAAATAACAGGCTCTCTACATTCTTCCAATATATTTGTGCCTGTCCCATGAGCTTCATGGTAGTAAATCGGATCCTTTGATGCTCCGACATATCGTACCAATCGAAGTATCGGTCCATGCCGAACTCCCAATCTAGGTAGACTTTCGGATCCAAAGGCCCATAAAAAATGGGAGGATCCGCTCGCACGGTCTTAAGGACCCTATCGTCCTCCTCATCTCTTTATGGTTCAAGGCCACGACAGCGTTGACCATACCCCTCATAGGCGTTATCGGACCCATAGTCCTTGAGACCAAGGTCACTGCGCGGTAGTTCGGGGACCCGAGGAGGGGCGAGTGGAGGAGCCCGTGGTGGCTGAGGAGCATGTGCGAGCGGGTTCTGGGCCACATGGATGGGCTGGGCCAGGGCTATGGGAATGGCTTGGCCTGGGGCAGCCGCCTGAGCGGGTGTGGGTGGGCCTTGGGCCACTATAGGAGGGTCTCCGTGCAACATCTTATCCAACCGTCCGACCAGACCTTGGACGAATCTGTCGGATGACTCCATCCATTCCTCCATGGCGTTAAAATGGCCATCTATGCGGTCCGAGAAGCTCTTAAAGGTTGCCTCGGTTTGGTCCATCCAGTCTACGAGGGTCATGATCACCTCGCACAAGGACTGAAGGTCTCCCGAGATGATATCCCGTGGGTTGGCCATAGGTGCAGGGCGATGGTATTGGGTACCTCTCCGAGTGGGCATGCAAAGGACACAAGGACTAGGAGACACAGACCAATGCAAACAAGTGATGCACCTAGACTTAACCAAGACTCGGTACGTGGCGGAGTTAATCGATCTGAAGATCACTCGCGCAAGTGTGCGACCTTCTCGATAGGCGTAGCCTAACGTTCGGACAACACCTTTTGATATACCGGGTTATTAGGATGAAATGCAACCTAGACCGACTTAGACGATGACTAAACGTAAATGACACACTTTTTTTTTGATTTTAGACACCCTAGACTCAAACTGGCGCTCTAATACCAAACTAATGCGGGACGGACCACGGACTCGACTCCAATTGAAATGCGATCCTTGGACTCTATGCAAGCTCGCGATCGTCCCTAACGAGGGAAGCGTCGGATGTGCACGGTTGAGAAACCGGCAAAGAGCTAGGGTGGTCAACTCATAAATTCGTGCCCGGATCGGGTCATGGGACGGTCTCGCTCTCTCTCACAGCAGCGGTGATATAAAAAGTATAGCGAGCTACGATCCTAGCATTCTCTCTAGCAGCGACATAAAGAAATATATATGAAATAAAGCAAATGCTGAGATGGGAGCGAATACGATACCTCCACGCTCTCGGCGTGGGGAAGACGACCCCGTCCGATCTCGTACTCCCGGAACAATTACTATATAATAATTACAGCAAGGTAATTTCACCGCCCACTCCACGCAGGGAGGTAGAGGGTGACACACCGGGACACGGGAGTAGCGGTTTCGGGTTGACGAGCGGTTTCTTGTGTTGCATCAGCTACACGCGTACGCGCAATCATGGGCCCACGTGCTGGTCAGTGGGGCCGTGTGGAACCGGGGTGGCACCACTGTGGTGGGGACGCCTGGAGGAGCGCTCCCTGGGATGGCGGTACGTTGGTTCACCGGCCGGAGGCCGGGCGGCTCTGATCTTCACTCGTCGGAGATGCTGCCCACGGATCTGAATTCTGTTTCAGACCCGCACGTCCCGACGAAATCTGCTGATGCAGTCACTCCCAACGCCGGATCGATGCACAAGACGTACCGATGGAAAGGTGACTTGAAATCCTTCGATCTATGGCTGGAGAAAGAAATTTGAATTTCCTGTTGATGGCCTTTATCGAATTTTCAAGCTTCTGGCTCACAGGATCTGAAAACTCAGGGCAGATTTGAATTTTCCTGAGAGTTTGCATTGACCGCAATGTAGACCTTCGATTCAGATTTTGAGCCCTTCATAAAAGTTGTAGAGGCCAAAGAGAGGAAAACGTGGATATATCTTATGAAAGGTTTAGTGAAAGTTTCGATTTGTTTTAGGATTTTATACTGACTCGGGGTCGGATTTGGACATCAGAAACAGAACTGGAGTTGGGGAAAAGACACAATTTTTAAAAATAGGTAGAGGGCTTTTGAAATTCGATGAAACTTTGTGGAGGATGGGGATGGTGGACAGAACCTCCAATAAATTTGGGGATTCAAACAAAAATCAAGAAGTGGGTCGAAAGTGGGAAGAACTAAGCATCTGCTACACAGATCTGAAAAGGGACAGATCAGGAAGACAGAAAGACACAAAAATAGAAAAATATAAAAAGAAGGTGAAATGACGGGAGAATTTTACTGGAGGGTGGGGATCAAGTGGGGAACCCACCCTGAAAATATAAACCCCAGATGATGTCGGAGTTTGGAGTTAAAAATCCCAGAGTGAACCTCTATCTAGCAGAACAAAACCTTGGACAGCACTTCGGAAGCGGCTTCGCGGTGGCTCGATGGCGGCACGAATGGCGGCGGCGGCACCAGAGATGAATGTAGAGATAGAGGGGCTAAGATAGAATGGGTTTCCACCCTGAAATCTTGAAGGCGGAGGAAGAACACCAGGGAGAGAGGGGAGGGGCGCAAATTTGCTCCAATGCTTGCACAATTTTTCTTCTCATTAATTCATGAAAAAGAGAAATACAAGCCTTATATACTAAATGGAAAATGACAACTAATGCCCTAAGATCTAGGGTTGGGAGGGGTATACAAGGTATAGAACTAATTAGTTCTAATGGTCTTTTTACAAATATTAAAATGGAACAAAATAGGGGGGGCGCCCCCTTGACTAGGTGGGTGTGGTACGTGGCCTACCCTTGACATTTTAAATCACTTGTCTCCCCCATGTGTCAATTGACTTGTCAAACCTTCTAGATGCCACCTTGGCCTTTGACCAGCCCCACATCGATGAGGTGGACCAATGGGATAGGAGTGGGGGCCCCCTTGCAGGTCCTACTGGCATTTTGCACATAAACCCACACAATCCTAAGGAAGAAGAAATAGGCTCATAAAGCCTTACATTTGCGAATCTACTTCCCCCAGGATATAAAAATAAATAAAAGGACATAAATACAAAAATAAAATGTACATGCTTGGAGTTGATTCCCATCAGTTGACTTCCCTTACACTCGCAAGGGACTGACATCTACGAGCTTGCACCAGACACATGCAGACTCACCATGCACTGACAAATGTATGCATAGACTCCTAACAAACCACACAAAGAAGAAAAACTGACTCATGCATGACCCTAGACTTAAGGCGGTGACATCACCCCTAGGTGGTCATCATCCGAGTGATGCATCCTGGGTGTCGATGGGTTCTTCCGAGTCTTCTTCATAGAATTCATCAGCTAGTTCCGGCTCGGCCTCATAGCTGACAGACACAAACCCAGAAGGCGAGGCTTCTCTAACCCTTTTGTCCCCTAGGGCTAGTGAGGTACGAGTGAGATATTGACTGGCAAAGTGGCCAAACCCATGATAGTGATAACACTGCAGTCGTGACCTACTAGTCTCTCAGATAATTGGACCCTTACCCTTATCCTCTTGACGGACAGGGGGTGTAGGTGCCTGTGGACGGGCAATGGGTGCCGGTGGTTGGGATGGAGGTAGATCCCTGGGTAGGGGAGGGCGAGGCCTTGGAGCGAAATGCTCCTGACGGGCAGGCTCTTGAGGTCAAGCCATGGGGGCCCTCAGATATGGGCCTAAGGAGCTACGAGGCTCGGCACTACAAAGAGGGACGGGGCCAAACCGTTGGGTAGACTCGAACTCTCCCTCAAACTGCTCCATCTCGAGAGCAACCTGGTACACGTCTTCCAACTTGGTCACATTGCGGTGAAAAAGCTCATTCTGATAGTGGGGCCGCAGACCACGACGGAAGCGGGAAATGGGCATGGTGCTCTCCTCCGTGACACCACATCACAAAAAGTACTCATCAAACTCAGCGATATACTCAGAGATGGGATGATCACCCTGACTGAGACTCTGCCACTTATCGATGAGTTGCTGATGGTATGTGGCAGGAAGGTACTTTTGCCAAAGCTTGTCCTTCATTTCACCCCATGTCTCAACCTGGGACTCTTGCCGATGAAATAACAAGCTCTCCACGTTCTTCCAATAAGTTTGTGCCTGTCGCATCAGCTTCATGGTAGCGAATTGGACTCTCCGACGGTCCAACATGTCGAACCAATCGAAGTACCATTCCATGCCGGACTCTCAATCTAAATAGACTTTCGGATCCAAAGACCCGTCAAAAATGGGAGGGTCCGCTCGCACGGTCGGAAGGACCCTATTGTCCTCCTCATCTTTTGGCTGCAAGCCATGACGGCGTCGACCATTCCCCTCATAAGCGTTATCGGACCCATAGTCCTCAAGAGTAGGGTCAAGGAGCTATGGCTCGCGGGCCCGGCGAGGGGCGGGCTGAGGAGCATGTGCTGGTTGGGGAGCATGTGCGGGCGGGTCCTGGGCCACAGGGGCGGGCTGGAACTGGGCCATGGGAACGACTTGGCTTTAGACCATCGCTGGAGCGGGTGTGGGTGGGCTCAGGGCCGCTCTAGGAGGGTCTCCGTGTGACATCCTATCCAACCATCCGACCAGACCATGGACAGATCTGTCGGATGACTCCATCTGTTCCTCCATGGCGTTAAGTCGGCCATCCATACGGTCCGAGAAGCTCCTAAAGGTTGCCTCGGATTGGTCCATCCGGGCTACGAGGGCCATGATCGCCTCATGCAAGGAGTGAAGGTCTCATGCGGCGGTATCCCGTGGGTTGGCCATAGGTGTAGGGTGATGGTATTGGGTACCTCGTCAAGTGGGCATGCAACGACACAAGTTTGAATGCACTAACTAATGCAAACTAAGGAGCCTAGACTTAACCAAGATCCGGTACTTGGCAGAGTTACGGGATCCGAAGATCCTCTCTCACAGATGTGCGACCTTCCCGATAGGCTTAACCAAATGTCCGGGCAACACCTTTTGATATACCGAGTATTTGGATGCAATGCAACCTTGGACCGACGTAAATGACTCTCTTTTTTTGTTTGTTTTTGTTAAGCAATGACTAACGACTACCTTAGACTCAACCTGGCTCTGATACCAATTTGATGCTGGACGACTATGCGACCCGAGACCAATTGATATGCAATCCTTGGACTCTAAGCAAACTCACGATCGTCCCTGACGAGGGAAGCGTACGGATGTGCGTAGTTGAGGAACCGGCAAAGAGCTAGGGTGGTCAACTCACAATCTCGTACTCAGGTTGGGTCACAGGATCGTCTCGCTCTCTCTCGCAGCAGTGATTGATATATGATAACGAGCTAATTTACCCTATCACTCATGCAGCGACATATAGAAATATACGAAATAAAGCAAAAAGGCCAAGAGGGGAGCGGAAACGATACCTCCACGCTACCGGGCATGGGGAAGATGACCCCGGCCGAACTCGTACTCCCGGTACAATAATTATCAATAATTATAGAAATAGATTTTTACTGTCTACTCCATGTAGGGAGGTAAAGGGCTACACAATAACTCTGGGAGCACTGAACTCGGGTTGGCGGGGAGCACGTTGATGGTCCCGGGCGGTTGCAGGTGGCGGTTCCAGTTCGGCGATTTGCTGGCCGGCAGGACAGCCAACACGGACGTCCAAAGGGACATCGTCCTCCGGAAGGCTTCTGAGGTCGACGCTCCACCGAGATAAAGGTAGCAGGTCCCTGGTCGACCTCCAGGAGAATCGAACGTTGATTCTTCATCGGCGTATTTCTTTAGGAATTAGCTTTGACTCCTTCTTTTGCTGTCCCGTTTCAGGACAGGCCTGCACAGTCCGGTGAGATCGGCTGCTGCGATCAGGTCTGACGTCGTATCGACGTGAAACGCACGTCGTTGGAATGCTCTCTTAGAGATCTTCGACCCCAGGTGAAGGCAGGAATTTTACCCTCTTTGTGAAAATCGTGGCTGAATTTTTAATAGACTGATTCACATATCCAGATCTGACAGGGTGGAAAGTGGATCTGCCTGAGAATGAGGGTTGACCGGCGGGGAAATGATGGATCTGGGTGTAGGGATTTTTTTGGCTGAGAAAGGGTGCTGTAAAGGACGTGCTCAAATTTTATGGGAATTTCCAAAGGTGATTTTCATGGGGAAATAGATTTTTGGGTGGTCAGGGGTTGGATCTGGACTGTAGAGGGCAGAACAGATTCTGAACTGAGCACTAATTTTTCAGAGGGGAAAAAGAACTCCTAAATTCGTGGAAAAATTTGTCGATGTGGGTTTTGGTGGACAGAAATCCAAGTTCAATTTTCAGATCATTCTGAAATGGGAAAAGGGGGTCGAACAAAGGAAGAACAGGGTTGTAGTAACAAGATCTGCGCAGGGACAGATCTGTGTGGGTCTAGGAACTTAAATGGAAAAGAAAATGAGATGACGGTCTAAATTCGAAGGAATTTTCTGGAGAAGGGGAAACATGTGTGGAACCTACCCTCAGCTTTGTCAGATCTAGGGTTTGGGAGAGAAAATTCTCGATGTAGGCCTCTGTCCAGCAGAACAGCAACCCGAAGCTTGCTCGCGGTGGCTCGATGGTGGCACGAACGGCGGGGGCGGCGACGGTGAAGGATCCCGGTAGCCTGAAGAGGAGATAGAAGGGCTTCACACCCTCGAGATTGGAGGAGGAAGAGGGAAAACCAGAGAGAGAGGGGGAGGGCGCACTTGCTCTTGGCAAATTTTCACTTAAAATTCTTCATTAATTCTACCAAATGGAAAAATACAAGGATATATAGAAATGGACAAAAGACCAAGCTTACCCCTAGATCTAGGATTTGGGGAGGGCAAATGGGGTATATTACATTATTCCCCCCATGTGGTCAAATGGCCAATTAAAATAAAAATACAACACCTAATATAATATACTAAATGGGGGTGCCCCCTTGACTTATGGGCCACCATTTTTGAACTTTCTAATTTTTGTCCCCCCCATGGTCCAAGTCCAACCTTGGACTTTGAACCAGCCCCACATGGGCCCTAAGACCTAGGTGGACCAATGGGAAAGAGGGTGGTGGACCCTGCTGGACCAACTAGCATATTACATAGAAACCCAAAGACTTTAAAGACTACCCTTTTGGCTTATAATGCCTTACAATTGTAAACCCAATTAGCCAAGGGTATAAATATAAACAAAAGGACACAAATACAAAAATAAAATGTACGTGCTCGGAGTTGATTCCCGTCACGGGGCCTTCTCTTCAGGCTCCGGTGACCACTAAGGTGGCAAAGGGGGCCCTTTTCTCTTCTCTTCTCCGGCTCTGGCGACCATAAGGGTGGCGGAGGCCTTTTCTGGAAAATAAGATATATTTGGGAAATCTATAAATTGACGTCCATACAGTGGGCACTAAATTAAATTAGCGACCCCTGTCCAGACACAATTTTCTTTGACCGTTTTAATCGTGTGTTTTGATCCTTTGATCGTGGATCTTTGGCACCATTGTCCCATGGCCGAGGCGTGGTCCCTATTTCTGCTTTCTACTGCTTACACATCAACTCTTGGTAAGGTTTGGACCCTCTGCTAGATATTCCTTCGCCAGACTAGTGCTTTCTTCATTGAGACCTCTGTAAGTCTTCGCTAGCCTTGGAATCCCTCAAGGTAGCCGAGCTGGTTGTACCCTAAAAACCCTAAAAAATCGTGTTTAGTCATGACACTCTGAAGAAAACATGACACCCTAGCCCTCATGGATCGCCCGATTGGGTTTCTGTGAGAGTCTAGTCTCTACCTGGAATTGACGACCAACCAGATGATGCTAATTGAAATTAGCGCCCTGACAGGTCACGTAATTTTCTTCGTTCCTTCTGTTCATATGGAATTAGCGGCCACATAGGTGACGCTATTTTCTTGAATCTACGGCGATTGTGCCGACGCCATTTAAACCCAGTTTTATGAATATTCAGATTTTCATGAGAGGTTTGTTGATAATTGACCCTACTCAATGTTCTATCCTTGAACTCTCTATTCCACAAGTCTGCCTTTATTTTCCTACGATGGCTTAATTCCTTTGGAATTCTATTGGCTATAAACCATAGTGGATGTCTAGATATTTACATGACTCAATGCCTAGCATTAATAGGGCCCGGTCTAGTCCTGGGGGGAGCACCCGAAAGTTTGTGCCCATGGGAGCTATATTGACCACGGTGTGATGTTGCACTGAAGTGCATGACTTTCTAGATTAGTCTATGGCATTCCACCTTTTGTACTTGATATTACTTGACATGATATGGCATGAATTGCGTGGCCCCGACTCGAGTATTTACTCGTGAAATGAAATAGCCAATATCACATGACATGCCTTGATATTACTTGCTTGATGCCTTGAATACTTTTACTTGGTTATCTTGAAATCTCGCTAGATCACTCCTTAATTTCATGATTGCCTCCACATTCAATATTTTCTTGCTATCTTGCATTCATGAGCATGACACATTATTTTAAAAGGTTAGTTACTTTAAGCAAGTCTAGATTAGAGATATAATTCCTACTGAGTGTTCGCTCATCTAGTATTTTCTCCTATTTTTCAGGTAACTCCGATGATGAGACTCATTTGGATGGGGATGGACACGAGTGACGAGCGTTGAGCCGATCCCGGATTTGTCACCTAGCTACCCTCAAGTCGAGTCTTCCTCGTGTCATGAGTCATTATTGTATTTTCTTTTTTTTATTGAGTCTAGTTACTCATAAATTACATTGGAGGTTATGTAATAGAGTTTATTGGAGTTATATTAATGAATAAAGGATTTGGTTATTTCTCTTATCTTTTGCGCACTCTATCTATGTGTCGAATTTCCTTGTGCTCTAATTGACATGAATGATATAAACTCGTCACGTATACCGGGTTCCTTCTATGCTCGGGACATGACAGTTTTTGTGGTATCAGAGCCTAGGTATTCAAGTTAACTAGGAAACCAAGTCCAAGGATAGGTTAATATCTTACACTGGTGAGATTGGGTAGAGCCATGGGTTAAGTTAACTTAGGACGTTAAACCTTATAGTTTAGTCACTTATTAATTATTAAATTTAAATCCCCTTTGTACAAACATGGCCGCCGAGAGAGCTCAATGGCGCGACATGCAAAGGACCGTCCAAGGTCTTACCCCGGCGCTCCAACAACTAGCGCAAGGAGGCATGAAATGTGGAGCAGGTGATTTCTACCGAAGTTTCCAGAACATGAACCCACTGAAGTTCACCGACTCGTCCGACCCGGATGATGCCGAGAACTGGTTAAAAGAGATAGAGCAGATCTTTCGTGTAATGCAATGCATGGATGAGGAAAAGGTCTTACTCGCAACCTTTCAACTGAAGCGAGATGCCCAATTCTGGTGGGACTCGGTGGAAGCAACCATGCCGCATGACCACATATCATGGGATGAGTTTGTAGACCACTTTAACAACAAGTATTTTTCGGATCGTGTACAAGAGAAGAAGGCCGCGGAATTTGCCGCGTTAAAGCAAAGGACCTTGTCGGTGGCCGAGTGTGAGGCCCAATTCTCCAGGCTGTCGAGGTATGCACTACATCTGGTGTGTACGGAGAAGATGAAGGCCTGTAGATTCCTAAATGGGCTTCGACCACAATACATCACACCATTAGCACTGATGGACATACAAGTCTACTCGGAGATAGTAAGGTGAGTCCAACTACTTGAAGACTCCACTGAATTGTCCGACAATATCCGTGGTAGGGACAAGAAAGAACAAGTCATTGGTTCGGGAACATTCAAAGTTTCTTTCTCTAAGAAGAGATCTAACAATGGAGGAGAATCCTCTAAGGATAAGAAATCCAAAAAAAATGACAAGCCATTTTCCATCACCACCACATCCTCTAAAGAAGTCTGCAAACATTGTGATAAGGCTGGACATAAGGTCGAAGAGTGTTGATGAAGGTTGGGAGCTTGCCTTAGATGGGGGAGCTGTGATCACAGGATTCCTGACTGCCCTCTGTTGAATGAGCAAGCCAACAACGAGAAGCGCCCGGTCAAGAAACAAGGCCGCCTACAAGCACTTCACAAGGCAGAACCTTGCGAAGGTGGACTCATAGAAGGTACCTTGAATATTTGCTCCAAGTTTGCACTTGTTTTATTTGATACCGGTGCCACACACTCCTTTATTTCCAAAGATTTTGCTTCATCCCTACCTATGGCACCTATCTTGTTGGATTCAGAACTAGTTATAACCACCCCAATTGGAACTAGTTCCGAAATCAAATATTATTACCTGGATAACGAGGTTTTAATCAAGGGATATAATTTACCTGCCGACCTAGTCTGCATGGACATGGAAGGCTATGATGTCATTCTAGGAGCTGATTGGCTGGCTACGCACGCGGCAATTATAGATTGTTCAAAGGGTAAAGTAACCTTTAAGGACTACTCGAAACTTGTCTACTCTAGTCCTCGGAGTCATGGCAAGCTACCCTTAATCTCGGCTTTTCGAGCTAGTAAACTCTTGAGAAAAGGATGCGTCGCTTTCTTGGCAATTGTAACTACCACGGAGGTGAAGGAGACTAAGTTAGAAGACATCCGAGTGGTCAAGGATTTTCTCGATGTATTTCTGGAAGATTTGCCTGGCTTACCCCCAGAAAGAGAGTAGCTTTCACCATCGACCTTGTCCCTGGTGCTGGTCCTGTGTCAAAGGCACCCTATAGAATGTCCCCCATTGAGTTAAAGGAATTGAAGGAGCAATTGATGGAGCTTTTGAAAAAGGGATTTATTAGACCGAGTACCTCCCCGTGGGGAGTGCCCGTGTTATTCGTCAAGAAGAAGGATGGATCGATGAGACTCTGTATCAATTATCTGCAGTTGAACCAACTTACTATCAAGAACAAGTACCCACTGCCGAGGATTGATGAGTTATTTGATCAAATATCAGGAGCCCAAATATTTTTCAAAGACTGATCTTAGATCGGGATACCACCAATTGAGGATCAAGGATGAGGATATTCATAAGACCGTATTTTAGAGCAGGTATGGGCATTGCGAATTTACTGTTATGGCTTTTGGACTATCAAATGCCCCTGCAGCCTTTATACAGTTAATGAACAGTATATTTAGGCCTCATCTGGATCAGTTTGTTGTGGTTTTCATTGATGATATATTAATATATTCAAAGTCGGAGGAAGAGCATGAAGAGCACTTGAGGAATGCATTGAAACAATTAGCTCTATGCCAAATTTAGAAAGTGTGATTTCTGGCTCAAGGAGGTATCCTTCTTGGGTCACGTGATTTCAAAAGATGGGATTTCTGTTGATCCATCCAAGGTTGAGGCAGTGAAGAACTGAGAAAGACCTACAAATGCTACCGAGATCCGTAGCTTTTCTGGGTCTGGCTAGTTATTACCGATGATTTATAAAGGACTTCTCCAACATTGCTGTCCCTCTTACCAGGCTGACACGAAAGGAGAATCCGTATGTATGGTCCAAAGATTACGAAGAGAGTTTCCAAACTTTGAAGGACCATCTAACTACTGCCCCTATCTTAGCACTGCCCATCGAAGGAGAGAAATTTGAGATATATACCGATGCATCTGGTATTGGCCTTGGGTGTGAATTAATGCAACAAGGGAAGGTTATTGCCTACTCTTCCCGGCAGTTGAAGAAGCATGAGGAGAACTACCCGGTTCACGACCTAGAGTTGGCCGCAGTAGTGTTTGCCTTGAAAATTTGGAGACATTATCTCTATGGAGAAAAACTCACCATGTACTCCGATCATAAAAGTCTCAAATCTTTATTCTCTCAAAAAGAATTGAATATGAGGCAAAGGTGTTGGCTAGAGTACTTCAAGGACTTCGACTTCACCGTACAATATCATCCTGGAAATGGTAATCCTGTGGCAGATGCCCTTAGTCGAAAGCCGAGGGCGTTGCTAGCCAATTATATGATCCAAGAGTGGAGAATGCTAGAACAATTCTCCAAGCAAAACATCAATATAGATGAGGAGAAGGGATATGTAACTCTATCTCACATAAGTTTGCATCCCAATTTCCTTTCTGAGATCAAGGAATTGCAAGACAATGACCCGGTACTAGTAGAAATAAAAGGCAAGCTAGAAGAGCAACCATATTACAAGCTGGCATTTGATGGAAGGTTGTTATTTCGTGAAAGGACATGTGTGTCGTACTGCCTTGAAATGAAGAAAAAGATCTTAGAAGAAGCTCATCGATCGAGGTATAATATTCACCTTGGAGCTACCAAGATGTACCAGGACTTGAAACGGACCTTTTGGTGGCCCAACATGAAAAGAGAGGTAGCGAACTTTGTTTCTCGTTGTCTTACATGCCAACAGGTTAAGGCAGAACACCAAAAGCCCGCCGGCAAATTACATCCCTTGGACATTCCCAAGTGGAAGTGGGAAGACATCGGAATGGACTTCATCATGGGCTTGCCTAAGATAAAGGGAGGACATGATGGAATATGGGTGAATACAGATCAGTTGACCAAGTCTGCACACTTTCTACCCATAAGGAGCCGATGGTTGGTTGATGTTTTAGCCGCCTTATATATTAAGGAGAACGTAAGAATGCATGGAGTTCCTTTCTCTATCGTGTCTGACCGAGACTCGCGCTTCACTTCTCATTTTTGGAAGGGTCTACAACATTCCTTGGGGTTGAGACTCAACCTCAGCACTGCTTTTCATCCCTAAACGGATGGCCAGACTGAGAGAACAAATCAGGTCGTGGAAGACATGCTCAGGGCATGCATCATAGATTTTGGTGGAAGCTAGCATGATCATCTACCTCCAGTGGAATTTATCTACAACAACAGCTATTAGGCAAGCATTCAAATGGAACCATTCGAGGCATTATATGGAAGGAGTTGTCGCTCACCTATATGTTGGGATGAAGTTGGCGAAAAGTAACTTCTAGGCTCGGACATGGTACGAGACACCACTGAGAAGATAGAGGTTATTAGAGAGAGACTTCAAATGGCCTAGTCTAGGTAAAAGACTTATGCCGACACTAGAAGGAGAGACCTCGAGTTCCAAAGTTGGAGGCCATGTATTTCTCAAGGTTTCTCTAGGTTAAGGTATTCGACATTACACCAAGATATATTGGCCCCTTTGAAGTGTTGGAAAGAGTTGGCGAGGTTACCTACCAGATCGCCTTGCCACCACAACTATATGAAGTCCACAATGTGTTCCATGTCTCCATGTTGAAAAAGTATGTTCATGATCTGTTTCACATTATCGACCACGATAATCTGGTAATACGAAAGGACCTGCCATACGAACAAAAACCATTGAGGATACTCGATCGTGAGGTACGTCAGCTTCGGAACAAGACTATCCCCATGGTAAAGGTACAATGGAACAAATGCCTAGAGCAAGAAGCCACATGGAAAATGGAAGAATCTATGCGGAAAAGATTCCCATACTTATTCTAAATTTGTAAGTATTCTGCACCCTCCATGTCTATATGCAATTGAATTTAGAGACCAAATTCTTTTAAGTGGGGGAGAGTGTAGCACCCCAAATTAAACATAAAGAATATTTTAACAATATGGTGTATTAAACTTAAAAGGCCCAATTGTCAAATATTAAATTTCAAGCCCAACTCACAACCCTTTAGGCCTTATTACCGTAAGACACTAATGGGCTTGGGGGTGTATGGCTATATATATATATCAAATGGGCTTTTTTAATACCCATAACTTTTCCCATGTCGATAGGATGCATGGGATATTAGGAAAACGGTTGAGGATTTGTCAAGGGAAGGATTAGCATGGGAAGGTTTAAACCTATTAGGATTCTACGTAGGAAAGTTAATTCCCATTAGAAGTATGAGTTTTAAAATCTATAAATACAACCCCTACGAACGACAGAGCATCTTGTTGCTGCGATCGTTGTGTGTTATTGCTGACGTTCGAGTCGACGTTGTGCCTTGCTCCACTTCCTCCTACTGCCATACGAGAAGAAGGGTCTTCTTCTTCCTCTTCTTCCTGTTCACGATGTAGGTCATCCTCCGTCGTCTTCTTCCTGTTATTACTGCGGCGGTTGCTGCAGGATGAGTAAGGGAGAGGCGTGTTTCTCTACGGATCTTCATCATTTTCCCTCCTCGTTTAAAACCCAAAAAGGTAGGTTTTCTCTTCTCCCTGGACAAAACATGTTAACCAATAAGTTATTTGTAGCACCCCAAATAAAATATACATATATATGTATAATATTTAATAGACTATAAATAAGTTGAAATAATAAAACCCAAAAACTATACTAAAGGCCCAATAACAAAAAGCCTTTGTAAAAGCCTAGTACTACCTATGCACATAGGCCTTAGTCAATAACCACATAAGAATATGTCCCAACCCACACATTAAATGAATGGGCTTAGCCAAATGGGCCTTACGGTAGGGTTTAAGGATATATATATAAATATATACATATATAGGGATTTTTGGTTACACCAAAGCCTTATCACGTTCTATCATGCATGAAGGACTTTAGGGTTTTTGAAACCAACAAGGAAAGGGTGGCTACAGATGTAGCAGGGAGAGGATTAACATAGGAAATTTTGAGACCCATTAGGATTATGAATGGGGAAGTTTAAACCCCATTAGGATACCATGCACTCAATAGGACTCGTAGAGCCCAGAACTCCTATAAATAGAGCCCCCATTCGATACATGAGCATCCTATGGCTACTACGTCGATGCCCTCCATTCGTGATCATCTTCCTCCTGCTGCCGTGCGAGTAGAAGGGCACTGCTTCCTTTTCTTCTTCCCTCGTCTCCATCCGTGAAGGAAGGAAGCTACTTCTTCCTTCATTATTCCTATTGCGGTTGCAGTTGTTGCCATTACTGTTGCATCTTCTTCCTTCCTTTTCTTGTTTTCGTGGACGATCGTGGGTTGCTGCTGCTACAGTTGCTGTTACCCTCGTCATCATCTTCTTCTTCCTCTTGTTTTCAAAATCCTAACACCCGTAAATGGTAGGTTATGTCAAGAATTAAAGCACAAGACGATAGTGAATAGCCTGGCATGCATAAAAATCCTTGTTACTGTCTCTATCTTATGATTTCATGATCACTATTCTTAAGTTTTACGTAGATTATGGTTTTCTATTTCATGTGAAAATAGCGGCCAGAATAGTGGTCGCAGATTAATGAACGTCCGTGTAGACAGTCGCTGATTCTTGGATCGGCGGCAGTCTTCTGGACGCAAATTACTGAGCGACCACCTTCATGACGCTAATTCTTGTAGAGCAATTAATAATTAACCCAAGTTTAAAATTTAATAACTATGGAACCTTATTCTATTAATTCTACATGAGTATGTTTTCAGAATCTCCATATTTTTCTCTACACTTCCATGTCTTTATTTTCCTGAAATACCCAGTAAACATCATTATGCTACTGTTCATGCTAAATTGAAAGAAATGACCAATTTTTGTGTCTAGCTATGTATCTACCTGATGCTTTGTAACATGTATACATAAAAGATTTGGCGTATGTTTGAATAGACGTTCATTCTTGAAATAGCGCCTCTATATAGAGATGCAGATTCCTATTAATTAGTTAAAAATTACAATAATTTTGAAAATTATGAATTGACGTCGATAACTTGGACGCTATATAAATATATGGCGCCTTCTTGAAAGGATGCCAATTATTGTGAATTTATGTAAAATTACAGTAAATTGCTAATTGGCACCTCCCTGGAGAGATGCTAATTCTTTGAATAATGCCTTTCTGTTTGGACGCTATTTCCTTATCTCTCATGTTTTATCAGGTTTTGACCCATACCGCGGGTCGTCTGGCACTTCTATCTCAAGTCTGAAGATAGAGTCCATGTTTCACGCTATTTCATGTCACACCTCAATTCTTGGAGATTGAATGACCCTTCGTCGGATATTCCTTCCGCCGGATTGGAATTTCTTTCTCTAAGGCCTCCATAAGTCTCCGCTAGTCTTGGATTCTCTCAAGGCAGTCGAGCAGGTTGTACCCTCAAAACCCTGGAACCTTTATTGTCATGTGACTCTGAAGAAACATGGCGCCCTAGCCATCACGGAGCATTGTTTGGAGTGTTCTATGAGAGTCTGTCTCTGCCTGGAATTGGCGGCCAGGTCAGTGGATGCCAAAACTGAATTAGCGGCCGTCATAGTGGATGCTATTTCTTCGTGCTTGTCCTATTCATTGAATGGGCGGCCACTATAGTGGACGTAGATTCTGTAATTGACGGCGGCCTGAGTGGACGCCAATTATCCCAAATTTCGTGTATGTCTTGGTTTTATGAGATTTATCGCTATGTCATCATTACTCAAAGTTCTGTCCTTGAAATCTCTAATCCATGAATCTACCTTATTATCCTACAATGATATATACATGACTCAATGCCTGGCATTAATGGGGCCTGATCTGATCTTAGAAGGAGCACCCGAAAGTACTTGTGTCCTTGGGAGCTATATTGACCACGGTGTGGTATTGCACCGGAGTGCATGACTTTCTAGATTATGACATTCCACAATCTTGTGCTTGACTTCACATGATATTTACATGACGTGACTTGCGTGGCCCGGAATGGGTATTTACTTGCTTGAATAGCCAATTCTCGTGACATAACTGGATAATTACATGCTTGATATTCCTTGATAACTTTACATGATTCATCTTGAAATGTACTTGTTCGTCCTTCATAATTCTTGTTATTTCACTCTCGACGTCATTCATGCTTAGCTATATTTGCATTTCATGCAACATGTAATTTACTTAAAGTAAGCTTGTTCTTGAGATGTAATCCCTACTGAGTGTTCGCTCACCTAGTGTTTTCCCCTATTTTTTAGGTAACTCCGATAGCGAGACTCAATCGGACGGGGATGAGCATGAGAGCTGAGCGTAGAAGTCGTCCAAGATATCTACATCGAGTCTTTTCTATTTTATTGAGTCATTATTATAATTTTCTCTTTATTGAGTCTAGAGTGTCATTAAAGCACCTTACTATTGTTGATTATTATGTGTTCCTTTTTTTGCAAGATAGATATGATGTAACAACAATGGAAGTATGAACAAGTAGTGAAATCGCTCAACCTATGAACATGTGCAACATGAACCTAGGCAATCATCATAAACTCTAGCATGGGCATGCTATCTCTACCAGGAATAAACTAAAGAGAAGAAATAAAAAAACACACGCCGGGGCGTGGAGCAAGAAAATAAAAGGAAACACACCGTAGAGGTGGAACAAGCAAAATAAAGCAAGAGATGTGAAGTATGGTGAAATAGAAAGCTACTGCCCAACACTAAGGAAAGATGTGATCGCCACTAAGGTAATAAACAAGTCAAAGACCTAAAAGATACCTTAGAATAGGTGGATGAAGCACCCGCCCATGAGAGAGAGAAAGAACTGCGGCTCTGTGAAGCGTAACGGCCTAATAATGATGCGCCACAGGTATGTGACGGCCTCACGATCAGCCGCTACGTGACTCTAACGCTCCTATGATAGACCGTCAGGGATCTACAGAAGAGGAACTTGGGAATCTTTGATCTCCACGCCTTCCAGCCAACCAGAAAGCTTGGGCCTCTCGTGTTGTGGACTCTGTAAACTTACAAAAGAGTGTAGAACACAAAGAAAACAACCCAGATTAGCCCTTGAGCAAGAGTAGTATCTATAAGCCAAAAGAACTCAAAAGCATGCAAAAGGAGAGGGAAATACCGGGGATGTTGGTTTTTTTAACCCCTCTGGGGCGTTTAAAAGATGGGAGAGATGTTTATATGAATGCAGTTGATGTAAAATCATGAGAGAAGATGAGGGAAAATGCTATGATGCTTGGAGGAGGGAAAAATAGACTAAGAAGACAACTTGACTGAACTAAACCCTTGAAACCAACACTCCCTGGACTTTGGAAGAAGGTGGACGTGGGAAGCAGTTCTCCTTGGTTGGTTCTAACTCCAGGATGCAGCAGCACTTCGACGTGAACTCCATATGTCTCCTCTTCAAGCCATGAAGTCAAGGGTTCTATTTATAGACCCTCAAACTCTCTGGTCGAGTAAGGGATAATCCAGCTAGAAAGTAAGATGTTTCTTAGCAAACTCTTGAAGATAATACTCCCAAGAGTCCATAGAAACAAACAGAAGGTTCTGAGGATCAGATTTGAGGGAGAAATCATCAGATCAAACTCTTAATTCAGCCACAGAGTAGTAGAGAAAGAGCAGTTCTACTAGAACTCTCTGCTTGATGTAACGGCTGCACGATAAATCACCACAAAGATGTAACGCACCAGGAATGGACCGTCACACAGCCTTATCCACTGAAAGATAAGACCAACGGGCGAAGTTTTCAAACATAGGACTCTGCAAGGAATGTAACGGCCATAAGTAGGTGCATCAGATTGATGATAATGGTCACACGATAAGCCATCACGCTTAACGGATCAGATAAGAGATAGGCTTTGAAAAGAAGCCTTAGCCTTAAGGACTCTGAGATGATGTAGCGGTCTGATATAGGTGTGTTAGGGTACTGCAACGCTTCAGGAATGATGCATCAGAGACAAGGGAGTAATAAGTAAAATGAAGGTTTGCTAAGCTTCGTCCAGCGGGAAAAAGATAAGGAACTAGACACAATCAAGGAGACATGACCTA
Source organism: Amorphophallus konjac (assembly GCA_022559845.1). NCBI lineage: Eukaryota > Viridiplantae > Streptophyta > Magnoliopsida > Alismatales > Araceae > Amorphophallus > Amorphophallus konjac. The sequence continues at coordinate 158,952,194 of CM040117.1, forward strand.
TGAAATAAACCTAAAATTGACCAAGATGGCTCTATAAAAGGGAATAACTCGGAGCATTACTTAAAACGAACAAGGAGATGACCCAACTTATTGGTCACAAAATGGGTGTCAACAGAGGCCCCTCCTTAACGTCGTCTTTGCAGGGGAGCGAGCGGAGGTGAAGCGAAAGTAAAATGGAACATGGAGATGAAGCGGAAATGAAGCGGAGCGGACTGAAAAGCGGGCGTTAAGGTAAACGACACCCGTCCTCATCCAACGAGCGATAGGAATTTTTTGAAAAACCTCGAACTAACCACAATGAACTAGCTAACCAAATGATGCATGTCTGGAGGAACTAACAACTAAGGAAAGGAAAACACGGCCAACGGCCGGAGCAATGGAAAGGAAAGACGATTAACTAAGCTCCAGATAGGAATCTTCAGCTAACCAAATTGAGCGAACGGATCGAAGAAAACCTTCTAATTCAGAATGGAATAACTCTCCTTACTCGAGATCACGAACATAGTCATCCACAATTACTGAGACACCTTGGACAGATGAAGGCTCATGAATTCTCAAAGATGCGCATGATGCATGCTAGGCTAAGATAAAAAGAAATCATTAAAATGAATGCAAAGAAAGATAAAATAAGATGATACTCGAGAATAGTATTGCTAGACCAGAGAAACAAGGGTCAGGACACTATCTGTAACCACGGCGTGCAAGATAGAACCATCGTCCCCATGCTTTTCCAACCTAACAGCCTATCCAACGATTAAACATGTGCACCTAGATCATCATCGTTTTTGTTTAAGGGGAACATCAGATCCCAAAATAGATGAATGACCAGCCGGTTCTCGAGATAATATATCATAGATAACATATAGTAATGCATTAAAGGGTATAGGGATAGAGATACTGTACCTGACTTACTTGTGCGACGAATGGCTGAATCATGATGGCTTTCGTGATTTCATCCATAGAAAGGGGTTAGCCAACAACAATTAATCATAAGCATGAAATGAGGCATAACCATTCATAAGCATGAACCATATTGATAAGATAAAGCATGGACCGCATAATGATCATTTGAGCATGAAATTGGGCATTATCATTGATCACATGATTCCAAGCTTCTGACGGTCTAATAAAGGGGCGCCACAATCATGTAATGATCCAAAGATGACCCGTCACACCACGTCGGTTCACATTTTTCAAAATAAATAACTGAATTCACCTGACGGTCTAAGAATAACACGTCAGAACCATGTGACGGTCCTTCGATAGACCGTTACATTTCCTGGGCGTTCAAAAGAAAACAACCGATCGGTTTCTCCCTCTCTCATTCAATCTCAAATGCAAAGGCCCAACCGAGCCTCAAACATTCCACCGAGAAACCTCATCGGTGACCCATGTCCGGCGACGAGCTCCCCCGGCTATAAATGAAGAGGGAGAAGGGGAAGAAGAAGCTGGCGATCAAGAGATGCCAGGATCGAATAGCCCGGGAGGGCACTCCCCCGGCGGTGGACAAACAACCGGCGGCAGCGGAGCAAACGGCGGAGGAAGACTCTCCCACGGTCGGAGAAGAAGGGGAAGATGCTCCGGAGGAGGTCGTTGGTGGTGAAGAAGGAACGACAGCGCCGGAGAAGAAGAAACAAGGCTGAGACCGCGAGGTAGGCGTCCACCCCAAAACCCTTAAATTTTTTCAATTTGAATGCATGCATGTGTGATTGAGGGGGAGAAAATGGGTCTGGGGACCCATTGGGATCCATTGTAGGCCATTGTGGCCATTTCCACGAACTGGGGGAACAGAGGAGACGATGCCTTATCGGGGAGGACGTAACGGTCCTTCCAGCGACCATTACATGTGATGGCGCCCCACACTTGGTGCATCAGATACCTCTGACGCGCCAAAATAGGGCCGTCAGAGAAACCATAGCAAGAATTGATTTTTTTTTAGTTTTGTTTATTCAATTTTCTTTTGTGTTTTATTTATATTAAATGCAATGAATTTAAACTAATGAAATGACTAACTTATGTTCTACATGTGTGCAAGGGAAAAGAAGAACCAAGATTTCTTGGCTTCAGATTAGGGCGGTGTACCCGGCACTGCCAGAATACCAGAGAGAGAGACTAGCTGTTATGGGCTTCAGGGAAGTCCTCAGCATAGAAGTGACGAGGATGGACACGCCATTGCTGTATGCATTGCACGAGCGATGGGATCCAGTCAACAGGGCATTCATCTTCCCATGGGGTCATATGATCCCAACACTGGAGGATATAGCGAGGATTACAGGGTTGAGGGTCCATGGTGCAGCGGTGACAGGTTGGACTTATGGAGACTACCGAGAGCTAGCCCAGGAGCTGCTGGGGCTAGACTTAGTGAGGTTGGGGCATCCGTCATCCCAATTATCACGATCGAGACTCCAAGAGAGCCTGGGTCTATGAGGAGCAGCCATCGCAGTCGGGGAGCTTCCAGAGCAGCACCTGGACAGAGTGATTGAGCAGGTCCGCCCGAGGGTAGCAGCGGAGGCGAGACCAGAGGGAGATAGAGTACTGCGACGCTTCCTGATCTTGCTGTTCGGGAAGCTGTTGTTCCTGACCCGAGCGGATGTGATCAGCTGCAGGCTCCTGCTTTTGCTGGAGGATGTTAGCAGAGTGGGCATATACGCATGGGGAGCGGTGGTGCTCGCCTTCCTTTTCGAGTCTCTAAGCATGACCGATCGGCGGACAATATTGGGCAGCTTCTCATCTTTCTTTCAGGTAAATTCTAAACTTAAATGCTTCTATATGCTTTCAACTACTATATGCTAACATCTGATTTTAAAAATGGAGATCTGGAGCTTTCTCTACCTCCCAAGGATTGGACGAGGCACACAGATGTATCCTGGGCGGATACCTATCGCGAGGTGGTGGATTGTCGTGAGGGACATGGGATTGGTCAGCAGACTGACCCGAGCCATCCAGGATGACATAGACTCGTTCCCGTACGCATCGGTAAGCTCCTGAACTTAAATGCTCCTAAATGTCTCTTTAAATGCTTCTAAATGCTTGTAAATGTTTCTAAATGCTAACATGGACTCAATTGCCTTTTTCAGGTGCTCTGGACACCGTATCAGGACGAGGGCCACGAGGGACAGCCATGGGTCAAGGCTTCCCTGGCGTACAGTGGGCAAGACATCTGGCTGCATTGCATCAACGTCATCGAGCCCTTGCATTACCGCTTGATCTTGAGGACGCTCGGAGTTCACCAGCCAGAGGTAACATTCCCACGCAGAAGCGATGAGCGCCCTGGAAAGTCTTCAAAGAGCATCAACGGGGATATTGACTGGTGCGCCCGGAAGGCGAAGTATGTGCATGATTGGAACAAGAAGGGTCGAGCCGTGAAAGAGCGAGCTGATAGCGACGAGGCCTACCTCAAGGCCTACTCCCAGCGATACGGCGACCAGGTGTTTCAAGGCACCCGACGACCGGTATGAACTTCTAAACTCAAACTCCCATCTATTTAATTTAATTAAACTCCTATATGCACTGACACTTGTTTTCTAAATGCAGCTAGACCCACAGGGACAGATTGCTGAGCTCAAGGGGCTCCTCCATGCCACCATCCAGCAGTGGGATGAGTACCGGACAGCTTTGGAGCTCTTGGTGAGTTTTCTAAACCTTAGACTTAAATGCTTGCTTATGATCATGCAAATTAACTAACTTTAACTTCTAAAATGTAGCGGGCCAAGGGAGCCCATAGAGCTGGACCGGATGCTCCATCCTCCACCTCACAGCCTGCCGAAACCACAATATAACAACAGTCTAAAATATAACTGATGTGACACAATATGCAGCAATAGAATTTGACCCCTTGGACTTAAAATATCAAGCAACACACGAGTTGACAACGTCGCACTAGCGGACTCACTCGCGTAGGCACACTCGGGTCCGAAGGAGGACCGGCGATGGCGGTGAGGGTCCGTGGTTGGACCTCAAGGTTCCAAGGGTTTGACTAGCTAGGAAGGGACCCCAATGGGCCAGGGATGCCCGATTTCAAGGGCGGCCGACACGCCGAGGGCGTGGGATGCAATGGCTCTCTCTCAACTCGCTCCGCGGCGAACACTATAATTGGTTGAATTGAGGATCGGGCGCTCCTCTCACCTCCGACGGACAACTAAAAGCAATACTAAGCAAGCAATGGTAATAACCAGCAAAGAAGAGTGACCAAGAGCTCACCTGATCGGCGTGAAGACGCCGAACCCGGGCGGAGATGAGGGCGAGCGGGGAAGTGTGGTCCCCGCACACTGCGCCGGTGTAGCTTCAAAACCTGTTCAAGAGTACAATTACTACACCTCGCGCAGGAGGGTGATCTCGGGGGTGGGAATTGGTTAATTACAGACAAACACTACCACCACGCAGGGTGGGGCGGTAAGCCGGCCAGGCGGGGATGGGAGGACGGACCGAAGTGGTTAAAAAGGAAATCAATGTGGGTTCAGCTGCAATCTGGACTGCTGGATAGGGTGCTGTTGTTGGCTCTGTCCCGGGCTCGTCCGGACTCCGAATTGAGCGAAACCACCTCGCAATGATTCCTGACTTGAAGCCGGTGTTGTCTGAATTTTTGGGCGGCCTCTGGAGCCAGGGACTGGCGACACCAGTGACTGAACCGAGTCGGCAGATGTGGTCTCTGGCCGGACCTGTTCTGTAGCAGCAGGTTGCAGACGCTGTTGTGAGCTCTCCCGAACTCCGAATGGCACGAAACCAGCGTCGTCGTCTCCATGGTCGAGGTAGCTTTCAGCTGGAGTCGATGGGGCTGCAATCCAAGGCCGTGGACGGTCGGTGTGCCCTGAAGAGTAGGCACTGGTCGCTGCAGACTGCAGGAGGCAGATCCGCGCGATGGAGGGATAAAATTTGTAACTCTGGATCCTGGATGCCGAATGTCATTCCGTTTCTTGCTTCTGGTCGTGGCAGATGGAGGAAGAATTTTGAAGAAGAAAGTTCAGCCTGATTTCTCCACGGTTAGTCGTGGTGCAGCAACGAACCGGGTTGCAGACTCTGGCCACAGCGGCTACCAGAAATGAACAATGGATTGCAGACGTTGTCCCGGCCGCTCCCGGATGCCAAATCTCGAGCCGCCGGAGTTGCTGGAACCGTGGACAATCCCTCTGCGCTGCTAAACTGACGGGGAAGCCGTTTGATGTCTGGGTGGACTGGGGGATGCCAATGAGTGGAGGCAGGTCACTGCCCACTGTGGGAGGCAGACCCGACCAGTCGAGGGAGAAAGACCAAAACTCTGACCTCCGGATGGCGAACGCACTTCCGCTTCTTGATCCAGTAAGAGGACTGGTGGAGGAAGATATTTGTAGAATAACTCACAACTTGAATCTCTCACCGTCGGCCGTGGTGTAGCTTTGAACAGGGTTCAGGGGCTCTGCTGATGGAGCTCTGCGCAGTCGGGGTAGAACAGCCTTCCCGGACGGCCACGAACTCAGAATGGGGTGATTCCACCTCGCCTGCGAAGAGGAAAGGGAGGCCTTTCCAGAAAGGTAGGCCACGCCCCCAGAAGCTTCAAGATGTTGTCGTGGTAGTCGCTGCAACTCGAGGCTGGTCTGCAGGTCAGCCTGCAGACAGAACTGAAGTTGACAAAAGGGGGGGTGGAGGGGTCGGCCAAGGCAATGGGAGGGTGGAGAGGGGTTGAGGGGGTCGACCCTAGGAGGGAGGGGAAGGGGGTGGACGACCTAGGGAGGTGAAGGGGCTCCTTGGGGAGGGGAAAGGGCCCTAGGGAGGTGGGAGGTTGCTTGGGGAAGGGGGAGGGATGCCTTGGGAAGGTGAAAGGGTGCTTGGGGAGGTGGAGTGATTAATGGTGAAGTAATGGGGGTCTTGGGAGGTGAAGAGACTTGCCTAGGTGGCAAGTGAGGTGGCAAGGGGTGAGGAGAGAGGGGAATTTCAAATTTTAGAGAGAGAAGGAGGGAGGAGAGAGAGGGGGTTCGCCCCTAGGAGAGAGGGAGAGAACTAGAGAGAGAGAGGGTTAGACTCAAGTGGATGCAATCTTTCAATAATTCTTCATTATCCCAAAGAGGGGGGGTTGGGGTCCTATATATAGGAAATCCCCTTTTTACAAAAAGTTCCTGTGAAAAGGACTAAAGACAGAAGACCAAGGGGTGGGGAGAGGGGGGGCGCCCATGGGCCAGGCCCAATGAACAGGCCCAATAACCTACTAAGCTAGTTAATGAAACTTGGACTTAGGTAAATGACTAACTAACTTAGGTAATAGACTCAATAAAAGGTAAAATTACATGATTATGACTCAAGAAAATGTGGAAAATTATATAGCTAGACTCCACAAATCATGGCGAGCAAAATGGCGAGCAGCAGGACCCTCGGAGGCATGTGAAGGGGTAAGCGATGTCCCCATCAATAACAGTAGTCCACAACTAGTACAATCAAGAAAGAAAAGGTACAACTACACGGGACATACCCCGGCTCTTTCAACTGACAACTAACCCTGGGCACTAGAACCACATGGAGCCTCAGAAACGCTCCCCTGAAGCCTCGCCTCACTTGAAACCACGGAAAGATGCAGGGAATGAGCCTCATAACAAAAGGCTCAGTAGGGATCACCTGGGCCCCTACCTCGCAAAACGAGAAATTGCACGGAAAGCAGTTAAGGCTAACACTAACCAAATGAAGAGCGAAGGTCAACAAAATAAGTAAATGGGAAAGCTCAGCCACGCCAAGTACCGACCACACAGCATAAAAATTGAGATAACTCGACAGAACACCGAGAGTCGCTACCCGACAAAGACAAGAGTACCACCCACTAGAAGCAAGGCTAGATGCGCCCACTGGCATCTTAGACGGTGCCTCAGGTGTCCCCCTTATTGCATCCTGGCGGAACGGGGACCCATACAAGTAATCACAAAACAAGAGCTAGCCGGGGTCACGCTCGTCAGCGCGGGTCCAACTGCCCCCAACCACGTGTGCACACACATATCATGTGTCCTACGTCTGGCCCTTTGACTGGTTTTCCCCTCAGTCGGATTCTTGCATCAAGATGTGGGGCCCTACGGTAACCAATCTAAAAACCATCTCTCGGGGTAGCCTCACCACCACTCCCTAGTGGGACCACTCGCGTGTCGGAAGGCTAGACTAGTGGAGGGTTGCTGAAAGAGTAGACTCTCTAGCCAACAGAAAACAACGTCTAAATCGGGCAAGGTACAAGGACTGCTCCTCGTACCAACACGGACTCACAGTGACATCAGCCAAACAACGCCACTCCCTGGGGCTCCCACGGCACCCACGTGCAGCCCCCACATGATGCCCAGCATCAGTCGGACCACAGGTTAGCACGGGGATCGAGGTCCACTCCCCCGGGATTAGGATCGATGAGAAAAGAGCTCTGCACAGACAGAAGACAGTTGGCGGTTCACTCTGGACCGCCTCGGGGCAAAAACGGTCTAGTGATGGACCGCCTGATATAGAAACAGTTCTCTCTTGACCGCCAGACTCATCAAGGGGGAAATGGTCTCCTCCTAGGCCGCTTACATGCGAAAACAGTTCTCTCTAGACCGCATTGCCCGTTCGGAGAAGAAACGGTCATCGGCAGACCGTTTAGGATGAAACGGTCCAATCTTGGGCGCCTCATGGTATAAATGGTCTCCCGTGGGACCGCAAGGCCATGGGGTTGCCAAGGAGTAAAACGGTCACCCTGTGACCGCTTGGACAATAAATTATCTCCCTTGGGACCGCTAGAATGGGTTAAATGGTCGTCTTGTGACCATTAAGCCCAAGGACTGTTCAACGGTCAAAACGCAGCGGTCAAAAATGCCTCGAAGGGCACGCTGGCCAACGAGGAAAGACGGTCAGCCCCTTAGCCGCCTCAGGGCTAGGCGGTCTATCTCATGACTCCATACCCTGCCGACACTCTAAGCCCAGAAACCGTCTAGTTAAGGCCGCTTCAGGCCAAAAATGGTTCCTTTTAAGACTGCATACATTCTGGAAAATCGAGAACAGCGGGAGTGGCCCAAAAATGCCATTCCATGCCCCATTCCCCCCCCCCCCCCCCCCGGGGTGAAGGGGAAACAAAAGGGGAACCCTTCCCCATGCCTCATGGCACCATTTGATGCCCATAAACCACAAGATAACGTGGTAAATCTCTAGATCCGGCGTTCAAACCCCAATTTTTGATTTTCCCTTCCCCACTCGAAATAACCCTCTCTCGAGCTCCCTTCGGCCTAGAAATCACGGGGAAGGCAAAGAACGAGCCAAGGATCCGTCACCCTACCTCGGGGTTGCCCGAAACGCGACGGATCACCGCCAATCTTCAAAACACCACTTGAAACCTCGCAAGCTCCCACGATCGCATCGGGCACCGCACGCCGCCACGATTGCCACGCCACCACCGTCGCCACCATACCGTCGTCTCCCCGCCGTCTGCAGTCGGGCGGGAGCACGCCGGAGTCATCGCCAGAAGGGGGGCAATCACGGTCGAGTGCGCACGGGAGAGAAGGGAGGAAGAAGAATAAAGAAAAACAAAAGAAATAGGGTATTTATAGAAAATCCTGATTTTTAAAAAAATATGAAAAAATAGAAAAATACATTTCCTAGATCCTTGAAACACGCCGGTCGCACTGGTGCTGTCCCGGAGTAAGAGAACACAACGGTTTGCCCTACATAGGGTTCCGTACGTTCGTTAGGGAAAAACACGTGTAAACTGCGAAACACGTTCCGGGACCTCCAAAACTGATCCGAAACATATGGGTCCAGATTCGAAAAGTGCCCGAAAAACTCGAGACATTACAGCCCTCCCCCCTTAAACAAATTTCATCCTCGAAATTCAAAATAAAGCACAGGGGAAAAGAAAGGGAGACTTACTCAAATAGATAATGGAACTGCTGACGCATATCATCCTCTCGCTCCCAAGACACCTTTCCGCCAGAGTGCCGCTGCCACACCACCTTAACCATGGGAATAACCTTGTTCCATAGCTGCTGCTCTCTCCGATCTTCAATACGGATGGAGAACTCCGGAAGAGACAGATCGGGAGTAACCTCGGGCCTAACAGAATCCTCCAACACATGAGAATCATCGGGCATATATTTCCTTAGCATGGAGACATGAAACACATCATGCACTGCAGCTAACTCAGGAGGTAGCTGCACCCGATAAGCAACCTCACCAATGCGTTCCACAACGGGAAAAGGGCCAACATAGCGGGGACTCAACTTCCTACGCCACCCAAAACGCATTTCCCCCTTCATAGGAGAAACCCTCAAAAATACACGGTCACCGACCGTAAAACTGAGGGGCTGCCTTCTTTCTATCGGCATAGCTCTTCTGCCGACTCCGCGCCGCCAACATGTTCTGACTGACCAAATGCACAACGTTCACGCACTGCTAAACCAGCTCTGGTCCCGTCATAGTATGCTCACCAACCTCAAACCAATCGAGTGGAGTCTGACACGGTAGCCTGTACAACGCCTCATAGGGAGCCATCCCAATGCTCGAATGATAGTTGTTGTAGGCAAACTCCACCAATGGTAGATGGTGAATCCAACTCCCCTGCCACTCCAGGCAACATGACCTCAACATGTTCTCTAGCGTCTGGATGGTCCTCTCTGACTGACCGTCCGACTAGGGATGATAAGCTGAGCTAAAAGCTAACTTGGTGCCTAAAGCTCGCTGGAAACTCCTCCAGAATCCAGAAGTGAAACACGGATCTCGATCTGACACAATGGAAATGGGAATTCCATGCAAAGGTACGATCCGCTCCACATACAAGTGTGCCAGCTTGGGCACACTCTAGCTGACTCTGATCGGTAACAACCGAGATGTCTTCGTCAGCCTATCCACCAGCAACCAAATACTATCCTGCCCACCCGGAGTCCTCGGCAATCCCACCACAAAATCAGTGGTCACGTGGTCCCATTTCCACGCGGGAACCTCCAAGGGCTGGAGCGTACCACCAGGTCGCTGATATTCCGCCTTCACCTGCTGATAGGTCAGGCACCTGGCCACAAATTCAGCCACATCTCACTTCATGCCAGGCCACCAGAACTGCCTCCTCAAGTTCTGATACATCTTCGTCGCACCAGGATGTACGGTGTACCTACTCGCATGAGCCTTTAGTAACACCACACGTCTTACCTGCTCCTCGGTCAGGACGTATAGCCTACCTCAGAATCTCACCGCTCCATCCTCGCTGAGCTCCACATCGGCCATAGCCAAAATTCGGGGCAATTCAGGGTCTGCCTGCTGAGCCTCTGTCACCTAACGACGGATGGCTGGTGTGACAGTCAAGCTTGCAAGTATAGTTGACCCTGGCTCTTGAGGAACCTTAAGCCTAAATGTCACGGCTGGCACCTGTTCCCAGAGCCTCCACTTCCTCAACATCATTGCACTGACCACGACCTTCCTACTCAAGGCATCAGCAACGACATTCATCCTGCCCGGCTGATAAGACAGGGTGAAGTCATAATCCTTCATATACTCCATCCATCTCCTTTGCCTAAGGTTAAGGTCCCTCTGAGTGAACGCATACCTCAAACTCTGATGGTTAGTGAACACCTCGAACTTCTCACCGTACAGATAATACCTCCAAATCTTTAATGCAAAGATCACAGTAGCCAACTCGAGGTCATAGGTAGGGTAGTTCTCCTCGTGTGGCTTCAACTGCTGTGATGCATAAGCCACCACTCTACCGTGCTGCATCAGCATAGCACCCAAACCGATCCTAGAAGCATTTGTACACAATACAAAACCTCCTGATCCAGAAGGCAACACCAATACTGGTGCTGAGGTGAGCAACCTCTTAAGCTCCATAAAGCTCTGCTCACACTCATCAGTCAAGACAAATGGCACATCCTTCCTCGTAAGTCTGGTCATCGGGGTTGCAATACGAGCAAAATCCTGGATGAACCTCCTATAATAGCCTGCAAGCCCCAAGAAACTCCGAATCTCCGTCACGGACCCCGGCCTCGGCCACTGCATCACTGCCTCGACCTTGGCTGGATCCACGGAAACACCATCACCAGAAATCATGTGTCTCAAAAAGTGCACATCACGAGCCAGAACTCACACTTGCTGAGCTTTGCATACAACTGGTGATCTCGCAAGGTCTGCGACACAACCCTCAAATGGTACACATGTTCCTCTAGAGACTGTGAATAAATAAGGATGTTGTCCATAAACACGACCACAAACTGATCCAAGTAAGGACTAAACATCCTATACATCAAATCCATAAACGCTGCGGGGGCATTGGTGAGCCCAAACGGCATCACCAAAAATTCATAATGCCCATACCTCGTGCTGAATGCAATTTTCTCCACATCCGACTCACGAATCCACAACTGATAATAATTGGACCACAGATCAATCTGCGAGAACACTCGAGCAGACTAAAACTGATCGAACAAGTCATCAATCCATGGTAACGGATACTTGTTCTTAATGGTCATCTCATTCAGCTTTCGGTAGTCAATACACAACCTCAGACTACCATCCTTCTTCTTCACAAATAATACTGGCACACCGAAAGGGGAAAAGCTCGGATGAATGTACCCCTTGGCGAGCAACTCCTGCAACTGCGCCCTCAACTCTCTTAGCTCAGCGGGAGCCATGCGGTAAGGAGCCTTCGACAAAGGTCCCGTACCAGGCACAACCTCGATAACAAAATCGATCTCCCGCTGGGGAGGTAATCCAGGTAAATCCTCGGGAAAAATATCAAGAAACTCACACACCATCGGGATGTCCTCGGCATCCGGCTCTGACTGGTCCACCATGAGCACAGAAGTAAGAAAACCCTAACAACCCGCATCGAGCAATCGACGAGCCCTAATAGCTGAAATAAGAAAGTGGGAAGATGAAGACTTGATACCTTGGAAAAAGAAGGTAGGTCCTCGAAATTGCCAAAAATAAATCTTCTTCGAGCCACAATCCACCAAGGCATGATGGGTCTCGAGCCAATCCATGCCCAAAATCACATCGAAATCCTGAAGTGGTAATGCATAAAGCCTGGCCGGCAAGCTCCGCCCTTTCACCAACACAGGTACCTTCTCAAAACAATACAGGGTGATCATAAAATCACCAGTAGGCAACTCCACCGTCAAATCACAGGACATTTGGGTTATAGGCTCCTCAATACTCAGCGTGAAACCCTCCGAAATAAACAAATGCGACGTGCCAGAATTAAACAAAACTTGAGCTGCGTAACCCAAAACCATAACAGTACCTTCCACAAGCTGCAACGACTCTGCCTCTGCCCTGGTCATGTGTGTAATCTTGCCACGAGACCTCTGGCTGCCCACACTCACTAATCGGGGTAGTGGCGGATATTGCCCCTACTGTTGACGCTGCTGCTGTGGTTATTGTTGCTGAGGGTACAACTACTACTGCAGCCTCAAAGGACAGTCACGCGCCATATGCCCTGCCTGGTCACATCTGAAATAAATCATTGGCACCATGCACTGCCTGAGCGGGTGAGAACCGCCGCACCGGGGACACGACCCCCGCGAACCACCAATTGATCCCTAATGCTGATAAAGAATCGGTTGCTGAACACTACCTGCAGACGCCTGCCTCTGATCTCTGCCCTCCTTACGCTTCTTATAGAAACCTTTCTTGAAGAACTTCTTTACCTTGGAGCCAAAAGATGCAGATCCTGTCACTGACGCCTCTGGCACCGATGCTCCCGAACTACCCATAGGGTGTTGAAAAGTGCTCTGCTGCTGGGTAGCCGTCTACTGGCTGCGGCCTGACTGGGACTACCCCTGGCCAACCTATCCTCGAATCTTCTGCATATCCAGCTCCAGTGATGCCACCACATGGGAAGCCGTTTCCAAATCAATGGCAGCGTTCACCATCACAAGGTGTCTCAGATCCTGCCTCAAACCCTAGATGAACTGCTCGGTCTTTAGCCCCTCATTCTCCATGATATGGGGAGCATAACGGCCCAACTCAACAAATCGAGCACTATACTGCAACACTAACATGTCGCCCTGAACCAGCTCCAAAAACTGACGCATCTTCTGCGTACCAACATAAGATGGGCAGTAAGTACGCTCGAAGACCCTAACAAAGTCCTGCCACACGATCAGCTGTAGCGAACGAGACTGAAAGGACGTATTCCACTCTAAAGACCACCACCCCCGAGCCGAACCCTGCAATTGGTTGCAAGCCAACATTACCTTGTCCTCCTCGGCACAGTTCATAGAACTGAACACTCTCTGCATCTCATCAAGCCAACCTTGGGCCACATCTGGGTCTGGCTGGCCGTCATAGTAGGGTGGATGGAACTGCAAAAAGTCCCTCACTACACGGCTAGGCCCACCCCTAGACGACGAGCCCTCACCAGCATCTCTGTCGAACTGTTGAGTCATAAACTGAAACATACTCCGAAAGAAATCCTCTGCCCCCGGAACTCTCGCTGCATCCCCTACCTCAGTGGCAACTGGTGGCACTCTACTCTGCTCCTCCTGCTCCTTTGTCGACTGTCCCTACTGAGAGCGTGGCCTCTGCCTCGGTGCCATACTCGCCTATTGCAAAAGATAGAAGACACAAAAAATGATAAAATCAATAAAACACACGATGCCTTAAGCCAGTACCGACTGTACATCATTATTGTGGACTAGTGGACAACTGTAATCATTTATGATTCTTATATATATCCACAACCATTGCTCTGACACCAACTGTAACGACCCGAGATCTGAACATCGGGAAGGCCCGATAACCCGAATCTCAAACCGCCACCCACGAGCCTGAAGACTCTGAAGGGTTAAAGGGATGGTGTAGAAATACACAAGAATCTAAAATAATTGTAGAACTACTCGATTAATATGAATAAGCAGGAAATAATAAATAACATTAAATAATTTACATGGTCTACAATATAACAACAGTCTAAAATATAATAGTAGTCTACAACTAGTACAGTCCAGAAAGAAAAGGTACAACTACACAGGGCATACCCCGGCTCTAGCAATTGGTAACTAACCCTGAGCACTAGAACCACATGGAGCCTCAGAAGCGCTCCCCTGAAGCCTCGCCTCACCTGAAACCATGAAAAGATGCATAGAATGAACCTCATAACAAAAGACTCAGTAGGGATCACCCGGACCCCTACCTCGCAAAATGAGAAACTGCACGGAAAGCAGTCAAGGCAAACACTAACCAAATGAAGAGCGGCGGTCAACAAAATAAGTAAACGGGAAAGTTCAACCACGCCAAGTACTGACCACACGGCATAAAAACTGAGACAACCCGACAGAACACCGAGAGTCGCTACCTGAAAAAGACAAGAGTACCACACTATAGAAGCAAGGTCGAATGCGCCCACTGCCTTCTTAGACGGCGCCTCAGGTGTCCCCCTCATCGCACCCTGGCGGAACAGGGACCCGTACGAGTAACCACAAAACAAGAGCTAGCTGGGGTCGTGCTCGCCAACGTGGGTCCAACTGTCCTTAACCACGTGTGCACACACAGACCATGCGTCCTAGGTCTGACCCTCTGACTGGTTTTCCCCTCAGTCGGACTCTGGCGTCAAGACGTGGGGCCCTACGGTAACCAGTCTGAAAACCGTCTCTCGGGGTAGCCTCGTCACAACTCCCTGGTGGGACCACTCGCGTGTCGGAAGGCTACAACTAGTGGAGGGTCTCTGAAAGAGTAGACTCTCTAGCCAATGGAAAACAACGTCTAACTCGGGCAAGGTACAAGGACTGCTCCTCGTACCGGCACTGACTCACAGTGACATGAGCCGAACAACACCACTCCCTGGGGCTCCCACGGCACCCACGTGCAGCCCCCACATGATGCCCAGCATCAGTCGGACCGCAGGTCAGCACGGGGATCGAGGTCCACTCCCCCGGGATTAGGATCGGCGAGAAAAGAGCTCCGGTCGGACAGAAGATATGTGGCGGTTCACTCTGGACCGCCTCGTGGTAAAAACGGTCTATTGATGGACCGCCTGACATAGAAACGGTTCTCTCTGGACCGCATTGCCCGTTCAGAGAGGAAACGGTCATCTACAGACCGTTTAGGATGAAACGGTCCAATCTTGGGCCACCTCACAGCATAAAAGGTCTCCCGTGGGATCGCAAGGCCATGGGGTTGCCAAGGAGTAAACGGTCACCCTGTGACCGCTTGGACAATAAACGGTCTCCCTTGGGACCGCCAGAATGGGTTAAACGATTGTCTTGTGACCGTTAAGCCCAAGGACTGTTCAACGGTCAAAACGCAACGGTTAAAAATGCCTCGAAGGGCACGCTGGCCAACGAGGAAAAATGGCCGGCCCCTTGGCCGCCTCAGGGCTAGGCGGTCCATCGCATGACCGCATACCCTGCCGACACTCTAAGCCCAGAAAGGGTCTAGCTAAGGCTGCTTCAGGCCAAAAACGGTTCCTGTTAAGACCGCATACATTTCAAAAAACCAAGAATGGTGGGAATGGCCCCAAAACGCCATTCCACGCCCCATTCACCCCCGGGTGAAGGAGAAACAAAGAGGGAACCCTTCCCCATGCCCCATGGCTCCATTTGATGCCCACAAACCACAAGATAACGCGGTAAATCTCTAGATCCGACACTCAAACCCCAATTCATGGTTTCCCTTCCTAGCTCGAAATAACCCTCTCTTGAGCTCCCTTCGGCCTAGAAATCATGGGAAAGGTAAAGAGCGAGCCAAGGATCCGTCACCCTACCTCGGGGTCGCCCTAAACGCAACGGATCACAGCCGATCTTCAAAACACCGCTTGAAACCTCGCAAGCTCCCACGATCTCATCGGGCACCGCACGTCGCCACGATCGCCACGCCACCACCGTCGTCGTCTGCAGCCGGGGGGAGCACGCCGGAATCGTCGCCGGAAGGGGGGCGGTCACGGTCGCGTGCGCACGGGAGAGAAGGGCGGAAGAAGAAGAAGAAGAAAGAAAAAGAAACGAAATAGGGTATTTATAGAAAATCTCAATTTTTTGAAAAATATGAAAAAATAAAAAAATACATTTCCTCGATCCTCAAAACATGCCGGTCGCACTGGTACTATCCTGAAGTAGGAGAACGCAACGGTTTACCCAACATAGGGTTCCGTAGGTTCTTCAGGAAAAAATATGTGTAAACCGCAAAACACGTTCCAGGACCTCCAAAACTGATCCGAAAGTCACGGATCCAGATCCGAAAAGTGCCCGAAAAACTCGGGGTATCACATTAGCACATTCTTCTTATGTGAGTACAACATTTCTTACATTTTTTAATACTTATATTTGTACTTAAAAAGTATAGAATTATCAATTACTTGTATGTGTAGTGCATCTAGAAATTAAGTTAAGTATAAAACCAAAGAAGTCATGTTTGAGGGGTCAATACCTCAATACTTGTCCGATCGACTTGTTGATTATTCCAACACAATTGAAAATGTGTGAGTGACCTGTGGAAGTTGTCAAAATCCAAATCATATTCTTGATTTGGACTCGGCGCTCAAATCAAAGAAGTCGAGTTAAGTTGAAAACCAAAGAAATCTGGATCGGTGGCCCAATATCAGAAATACTGGTCCGACCAACGTGTCGAGTGTTCCAAAACGATCGAAATGTGTGAGTGACCTGTGGGAGGTGACGGAATACAAATCGGATTCTCGATTTGGGCTGGGCTGGGCGCTCAAATCAGAGATCATAGAGGAAATGTCATTCTTGCTTATTCCCACTATTATGGTCAGACTAACAGCCTTGTAGTAGAAGCCCGAGCTTTATTTGATGGCATCAAATATCTCCATACTATTTCTGATCATCCTACACATATTGAATGTGATTCTCAAGTTCCTATTCGGGTAATTAAAAAAGAATACCAATGTCCTTGGTCAATTCTTTCATATGTCAGAGAGATTTGGGGATCTATAACACAATTTGACAAGATTGATCACATCTACAGAGAAGGAAATAAAGTTGCAGATTCTTTGGCCTTCATAGCTTGCTCATCCAAATGTAATGCTTTCTTTTCTTTCAATGAGCTACCCTCAATTATAAAGGGTGAGGCTCGATTGGACAAGCCGGGATTGCCCAGCATCAGATTGATGTAACTTTTAATCTTTCGCCCTTAGCAATAAAATTTACCCCTAGTGATTTGATGGTGGAGTGGGTCCTCTCTTTACCTCTGGTAAAGGGTGCATTCTCCCATCTGTCCTTAGGCAGGGCTTTTTGGAGAAAAAAAGTAAAGTTGAAAACTAAAGAAATCAGGTTCAGAAGCCCAATATCTAAAATATTGGTTCGATCGACGTGACGATTATTCCAAGATGACTAGAAATGTGTGAGTGACCCGTGGGAGCTGATGGAATCTAAATCAGATTTCCGATTTGGGTTTGGGGCTCAAATCAAATATTTACAAATTAAGTTAAGTTGCAAACCAAAGAGGTCGGGTTCGGGAGTCCAATAACTGAAATACCAGTTCGATCGATGTGCCGATTATTCCAACACGACTGGAGATGTGTGAGTGACCCCTGGGACTGGCAGAATCTTAATCTTATTCTCAGATTGACCTTGACACTCAAATCACCCATTTAGAAATTAAGTTAGGCTAAAAATCATAGAAGTCGGGTTCGGTCGCCCAATATCTAAAATACTGGTCCGATCAATGTGTTGATTATTCCAATACGACTAAAAATATGTGAGTGACCCAGGGAGCTAATGGAATATAAATCAGATTCCCAATTTTTGCTGGGTGCTCAAATCAAATATTTACAAAATAAGTTAAGTTGAAAACTAAAGAAGCCGAGTTCAGTCGCGCAATATCAGAAATACTGGTCCGATCGACGTGTCGATTGTTTCAATACGATCAGAAATATGTGAGTGACTCATGCGAGCTGACGAAATCAAAATCACATTCCCGATTTGGGTTGGGCGCTCAAACTAAATATTTACAAATTAAGTTAAGTTGAAAACTAAAGAAGTCAGGTTCGGGAGTTAAATATCTGAAATACCGATCTGATCGATTTGTCAATTGTTCCAACACTACTGGAGATGTGTGAGTTACCCGTGGGAGCGGACGAAATCTAAATTGAATTCCATGATTAACCTTGGCGCTCAAATCACCTATTTAGAAATTAAGTTAAGTTTAAAACCAAAGAAGTTGGGTTCGGTTACCCAATATCTGAAATACTTGTCCGACTGACATGTCGATTGTTCAACATGACTGAAAATATCACGCCCCGAGCCTTTATTACAGCGGAGGACTAGCTCGAGGAACGTGAACAGTCGGCATGGTAAGTCTCTTGCAAGCAAGAACGATCAGAGCTCAAGACAATCACACATAAGAATGCAATCGCACAATAATTTACTCAAACTCCAACTTTATTTCATTAAAAATTAAATATTCAAATACAATCACTAATTCAACTATCTTCGTTATACTAGACTCAATAAATAAGAAAATTACATAGACTCCATCTAAATAATATAGACTTCCCTAAGTCTCCACTCGTTCTTCATTCACTCTCGGACCCGCTACTTGAATATTCCGAATCCGATCCTGACTCACTTCCATCTCCTGAAAAGATTGAAAATAGGTAATGAGCACACTTGCCCAGTAGGTATCTTCGCATCAACATGATTAGCAATATTTAAGTAATTAGCATTTTTTGCTCTAAAGAATAAGATAAAATCATGCGACTGCGATAAATCATGCGAATAACCAAAGTATCAAAAGACAATAGAATGAGCAAGTATGAATTAGCAAGAATGTAACAAGAACATGATATGGCCCTTCATGAACAAGAATGTAATGAGAATATACTAGTAATACCACGTAGTCATCACCTAAACATCTCTTACTTATGAGCAAGTATTTGGTGAATTTCTGTGGAATATCAAGCAATCAAGCAAGAAAGTCATGTCGTGCCGTGGATTTTCACTTATTTATAAAGAAAGTACTACCAGCGCAATGTGACGCCAGTAGCATCATACCCCATGGTTTATAGTATGTTTCTGACAATCAGCCGAGGGGACTAGCATAGAGCCCTTGAACACAATCAGTGCTCGATCGCATCTTCAAGTATAAATCAAGCTATTTCCACGTTTCAAGTAATAAAATATGGCCAAGAATGTACAATTTCAATAAGTTCATGATAACAATACTTCAATGAATGAAATGCTTCTATTTGGAACAAGGAAATTAGAACTATGTTATGCCATGGAAATAAATCGGCAACATAACGGTGCATTCTTTATCTTTCATTCATTTAAAAATTAAGCATCTTGGACAATATGACAAGTCCTAGACCATCAATAGTCCATCTAGGAACTTTGGAATATCAACCCATAGGTCAAACCTCGGGTTAAAATACTCAAGAACTGTGACGGTCAGCCAATGGTCCGTTACATCAACGTGACGGTCGACTGTTGATCCGTTGGAAGGGCTGAATCCAGAATTAAATAAGTTGGACTCAGTACATGTGACGATCGTATATTAGGCCGTTAGATGAGCTTGATGGTCTAATACGTTACATATCTAGAACTAGAAACTTTGATAGTGCTTTCTAACAATTGGGTTTTCATGGTAGAACCAACTCGGCATCCTAGTGGGAACCCCAGGCTCGCAGAGAATTACGGAGGCCTTCAAACAACATTTCCTAGTCCATTGGAAGGAATATCCAATAGAGATGTCATCATGTTCAAGAATATGTTCCTATAGTGCAAAGTGTGAACTAATGGACATATACCAGAATATATGACATGTACTTAAAGAAAATGACTCTATAGATGGAGAGAGAATGTGTAACACTTTGAAACCATAATAAAACTTCGTTAATACAATCATGTAAAGTCATGTTTAATACAATACTATAGAGTTTTAGCTCATGAAAATTAACATAACTAAAAATAACTCAAGATGCTTAAAACATGCAATTTCATATCATAAATTGATCAATAAACTCAAAGTCATGAAAATAGTTCAAAACTTATATAACTAAGCTTATTTATACGTAACTTGATTATTCTTCAATTCTATCTCGGGCTGACAGAACACAGTTAATCTCACGGTCTTGTTTGGGCGTGTCACATGTCTGTGACGGTTTATCGTGCGGTCGTTACAGTATTGTAACGCTCCAGTTATGGTCCGTCAGAGATAACAGGTAAATTGATGTCCAACAAGTGTTGTGACGGCTTATCGTAAGGTCGTTACAGTATGGTGACGGTCTAACTATAGTCCGTTAAAGCACTACTAATAGTAAAAATAAAAGAACTATGGTTTAAAATCTTTCATGCAAGAAGAATCAAAACACACTGCTACTCTAGTCATGTCAGAACGAAGAATAGGCTATCTAGATGCATAGGTCGCATTGAAATGAACAAGAGCATGTCTTATATCTTTAATTATGGCTAAAAGTATGCATGTATGCATGTCTCTACTAAAATAAGAAACTCATGACCTATAGTGCATGAAATCAGACAAAATCAGAGGGCTTTTACTCCTATCATGCTATTCTTGCCATTCATGAGATGACCTATCTCTTAACTGGGCTTTAAAGCTTCTAATTTGGTCTTCAAGACACGTCCTAGTTCTTCCCTTCCTGAGATTTTTCAGCAACTTCACGTCGCTCTAACTCCTCAGTCTCTTGACCTAAAGAGGTGAAATTTGGAGGGTAAGAAGATTAATCTAAGGGAAATAAAAAGTTCTAAAGCATCGAATTCTAATTACCTCATTTGGGCGTCCTAATTCCTTCATCTTCAGTGATCCTTTGCTCTAAATCCTAGACTACTATGATAGAACCAGCAACTTTAGAAGCCTTTATCTCCTTTGTTACTTGATCTCCTAATATGAAATTTTGAGGGTAGTTAGTCTAGAGTATTAGGAACAAAATACTCTAAGCCTCACTTTGGTAGGGGATTTGGGTTAAATTAAACTACTTAGGTTAGTCCATAGGTAGCTTATTTTTGATTTGATAGCAAGGTATTAACTCGGAAATAAGTAGGTGGGCTAACCTAGTTTGAATCTATTGTGATTTGGTAGTTAGTGGATTAACCCAATAATATTTATAAGTAAAATATTGAGAGAGAGAGGGTGCATTTATTGCGCATTTATTGTTGGGTTAACCCTTCTAAATCCACCTCTGGAGGTGGATTTCGAAGTCTAGGGTTACTCCTGGTTTAATACTCATCCTCCCGGTTTAGTCCAGGTTTAAGTATCAAAGCAATTTGGACTTCCAAAATAGTTAAACCTAGGCTAAACTATGACTAACCCAGGACTAACCATATATCAAAGTGAGGCTAAAGAACTTACCCGAGATTCTATCTCCTTACCTTGATTCTTCACGAGCCAAAAGTAAGGGTCGCTCAGTTCAGAACTGGGTCCTATTTATAGAGTTTTGGCTAGGGTTCAAGGATTTGAACGACTTTAGAGTCCTTAATTGGCTAAAACATAATCTCTAAGAGTTCTTAGCACCTCTACTACTCTTCCCAAATTGGTCTCTAGCCAAGAAAATCTTAAAGTTTCAATCTTTTTACAAGTTCTTCAACTTACGGAATCAGCAGGGTGTAACGGTCATGTCTAGGTGCGTTACGGTCATGTGGCGGTCGCACGATAGACCGCTACATCCAGCGTGTGCACAATTCCACCTAATTCAAACTCTTTTATTGTTTATCCTTATAATTATCTAAATAAGGGATAATTATCCTTTAAAATCCGTGAATAGGCTAAATAACCTTCTAGATTATGGGCCTATCTTAATGGGTTTGGTCTTTTAACCTTTTGGGTCTTAAATTAAATAGGCTAGGCTAATTATTTAATACCATTGGGCCTTATAATCAATTTATTAATTCAATAATCCATTTATTAATTTATTTATCCCTTATAAATTTCAGAAAATTCCATAAATAAACCAGAAATGATTATATATAAATTTTGGGGCTCTACACCCTCCCCCACTTAGAAGAATTTGGTCCCCAAATTCAATTCATGGATTTATGGAGAGTGTACTTACAATCGAATAATTCTGGGAATCTTCTACGCATAGATTCTTCCGTCTCCCATGTTACTTCATGTGGCCATTGCTTCGTCCATTGGACATGGACCATAAGAATGGTTTTATTCCTTAGTTGACGCACTTCTCGTCATTTCTGCTCGTATGTCAGATCCTTTTGGATCTCCAGATTATCATAAGTAATGACATGATGAGGATCATATACATATTTCTTCAACATATAGACGTGAAATACGTCGTGAACTCCTGCTAATTGTGGAGGTAAAGCTAGTTTATAAGTCACTTCAGCGACCCTTTCGAGAATTTCAAAGGGACCAATGAACCTTGGAGTTAGCTTTCCTTTAATGCCAAATCTTCGAATACCACGGCCTGGAGAAACTTTTAGATATACATGATCTCCCACCTGAAACTTCAAGTCGCATCTTCGATTGTCAGCATAAGATTTCTACCTATCTTGCGCCATCTTCATTCTTTCTTGAATGAGCTTGATCTTCTCTGTAGAATCCCATATAAGATCGGGGCCTAGGAATTACTTTTCCCCAATTCCGTTCCAACATATTGGTGATGTACAACTTTTTCTATATAAAGCTTCAAAGGGTGACATCTGTATGCTGGCCTGATAACTGTTGTTATATGTAAATTCTACCAGAGGCAAGTGATCATGCCAACTTCCTCCAAAGTCAATAGCACAAGCCCTGAGCATATCTTCTACCACTTGATTTATTCTTTCAGTCTGACCATCAGTTTGTGGGTGAAATGCTATACTAAAATTTAATCTAGTCCCTAGTAAATGTTGTAGACCCTTCCATAATTGCGATGTGAATCGAGGATCTCTATCGGATACAATAGTGACAGGGACACCTTGTAATTTGACAATTTCCCTTATGTATAATGCTGCTAGAATATCCACAGACCATCGACTTTTTATGGGTAGAAAATGTGCAGACTTTGTCAATCGATCTATGATTACCCATATACCATCGTGTCCTCCTCTGGTCTTAGGTAAACCCATAATGAAATCCATCCCTATACTTTCCCATTTCCATTCGGGAATATTCAAAGGATGCAATTTATCTGCGGGTCTAAACTGTTCTACTTTTACTTGTTGACAGGTGAGACAACGGGACACGAAAGTAGTTATTTCTCTCTTCATATTGGGTAACCAGAAGTTTCTTTTTAGATCTTGATACATCTTTGAGGTCCCGCGATCAATGACACCCAAGATGGGGGTGAATTGGGTGTTTACAAATTTTAAAGAAACTTTTGGCTTTTTACAAAATATGTGATAAACATTAATTAGCAATTTGAAAATTGTTTAACTAATTCTCTCAATCTCTCCGTTCCCACACGACCATATAACAAAAATAATCAAACCACACAAATAACACACAATGCACAGCGGTTTTTAAGGTGGTTCGGATGCAACGACGGCAATCCTACGTCCACCCCTCACTAAACCCGGTGAGGCTTCACTCGGGGATAAATCCCCAAACGGAGATGACGCTCCAACCACACACGCAGAACGACGCCTGCCCACACACACGGGGACGCAGCCCAACACACACACACACACACATGGAGACGAGGTCTCCAACACGATCCAACAAGCAGATCAACAAGACACACACACGCTGCGACAAGTGCAGCACTCCACACACACAAACACTAAGATCTGGATAAAACCATACACACACGCAGATCTAAGAAGACCTACGCACACATGAATAAAATACAACACACACACACACAAGACCATGGATCCAACAACGATCCACACACACACAAGTTTTCGCAATTTATGAGGAACACAAAAATAACACCCAAAACACAAAGACAATGAGGCACAGTTTAGAAAACTCCTGATTTGGCTTCCCTTTCAACGTATGATGCTGATCTTTGAACGTGGCTTCAATCTTCACTTGAGTAGAGCTTGAAAGACTTCATATGGATCTTGAGAAATAATATTCTTTCACCTTTTAGCAGCCTTTTCTCGAATCGGTGCTTGCTTGCTTCTTCTTCTTTCCCCCTTGGGCAATCTTCCTTTGAATCCTTGCTTGCTTGCTTCTTCACTTCCTTGGAGGTTGCTGGCTTCAGCTTTGGCTTGAAACACCTTGGAGATGGATGAAGAACTTACAAAATGGAGTATGTTTGCAAGAGTTCCTGCAGCCTTCTTCTTGCCTTGATGGCCTCCCTCTTGATCTCTCTTTGTTGGTTGCTTGCTTCTTCACTTGGATGGGGGTATATTGGCTTCAGATTTACCTTCAATGTGTTGAGGAAGGATGAAGAACTTCAGCTCGAAGCACTGTTCACGGAGGTGCTACAGTACCCGTGAATCTCCTCTTCTAGCCTCCCTTGATCTCTCTTGATCCCCTTGAAGCATTAGGGTTTCTAACCCTTCTTGTGGAGGTTTTATAACCTTTGAATGGTCCTTGGACATCCTCCAGACCAGATCCACATTTTGTGGATGATTAGGTGTCATTAGGATTAAAGAAATACAAGGAGAATGGCTCTTCTCGAAGTGGAGAACAAAGTCAACTTTTGTTGGCTCGGGGCTGGCGGTCGACCTGCAGCTTCTGGCGGTCGACCGCTACTGAGAAAACTGTTGGCCGTTGGTTTCTGGGATTTTCGGTCGACCTAAACTTCCTGGCGGTCGACCGCTAGCTACAGTAATTTTAGGTCGACCTAAACTGTCCTTTAGGTCGACCTAAACCTGCAGAAAAAATAAAAACATTAGTAAACATGTAAGAACACATGCCCAATGATCCCAAGTGATGAATGCATGAAGTACATACATGAAATTATTAACAAGGAGGATGAAAACACTTGGAAAACTCAATCAACCATAACATAACATCAAGATCATATGGCTATCCAATTTGTGCAATAAGATAGCATCATTGAACCAAATTTCATATATCATGAGGATGCCATTCAACAATGGGATTGGGTCTAATTTGCCAAGTGTATATGTAATGTGAGAACACATATCAATCATATATCCTATCAAGATCAAAAACTCCAAATGGAAACTTACCATTTTCTCCCAAAAATATACACATGCAAAGTGTCAAGTTCTCACCATGAATCTTGATACCTTTGCATATGGGATTGGCATTCCATTTTAAACCTACATAAGAGAGTAAATGAAGTTAAGACAATGCAAGTTCAATCACTTCGATGCCATCTACCACTTTCAACCAAGATTCTCATGAAGCCTTCATTTTGTGAATCCAAATGATCTATATATGCATCCCATTGACATCAAACATTCAACCAAAGATTATATACAAACCAAGGATCAAGACCATGTAATCGTTGCCATTTGCCATCCGAACCATGCAAGTTTAGTTATCATCACGTAATCACTCATTAAGTTTAGTTATCATCAAAACCATAACGGTCATGAACAATAATCACAACAATCATCAAAACCATAACTCAACAATCTCCCCCTTTTTGATGATGACAAACTTAGTGATGATGACAAATTTAATGATAAACTTAGGATGATATAACAGAATGGCACAAAATGTTCTTCTCCCCTTGTCACACACAATCCCCTTGTTACACCTCAATCATCACACACAATCATCAATTTTTCTCCCCCTTTGACATAATCAAAAAGCGGGATAATGCAGATCTTTCTGCCCCTGTGACATGATCAACAATATCAACAAGATGGAAGAAGCCAAATTTGGAAGAACAAGCTAATCTCCCTTTGAAACAGCATCTCCCTTTGAAACAGCAATAGCCCATCTTATCAAATCAGAAGAAGCAAGGGCAAATCATGGACAAACAAATCAACATGATTCCAATCAGATGAGATCAATTGGTGATTAGTCTCACAAGTCAATATGATACCATCCAAAGTAAATACAGTCAAGCATGTATAGATACCAATTGAAGATGGTGATTGGCCTCAAGGATATGAACCAGTGGGGGAAGATGTGCACAGGATGGGGTGTTCAGCATGATAGCATTCAGAATCTAGATCCCATGTCAAATTTTCACAACAAGCAAGAGCAGGAATGCATATCAAAAGGATTTTCTTTGATTTTTAAATTTTCTGATTTTTATATTTTGGTTTGAAATGCATGAAATGCAACACATGTGACACTATGAATGCATGCAAGGCAACTGAACAGACATGATGACAATATGAATGCAATCATATGAAACTCAATGCAAGCATACAATGGAATGAAAAATAACTAGGCCAATTTTTGAACTCAGAAAACATTTTTGGAATGTGATGGATTTTCAGATTTTGACATTTTCGGTTATAGTGCATGAAGCTATATATATGCAAATGATGCCATATGAGATGTACAATCAAACAAATACATATATATACATGCAACATAGCTCCCCCAGACTTGTTTAAGAGAGGATAGGTATAAGAAGGGTGCAAGAGAGTCATGACAATTGAAATGCACATGTGTAGCACATGGGAGGTTGTGCAAGCATATAGGAGATTCATGCAATTGCTAATGCAGTCAATCAACTTTCTGAATACATATTAAATCAAATTTCAAGAGTGTAAGTGAGTAACATGAAAAACGATAGTTGCAATATGGATATTCAGATTTTCAAATCAACACAAGGAGACATTTTACAGACTGCACTTCAATTTTGAGAACAGCGTATTGGAGGCTACGCTCTACCACAATGAGTTTTCACCAATATTTTTCAACTCAACCAATATCACATGATAGTCAGAATTTTTCAAGAGTGATCAGGTTCAAATGATTCCTTTTTACGCGAGTAGACGCATGGAGCTCATGCCAGAATCCCCGGTTACTCAGAATACTGAACCATTTCACCTCATTTTGAAC
The DNA here is from genome assembly GCA_022559845.1 of Amorphophallus konjac. Taxonomy (NCBI): domain Eukaryota; kingdom Viridiplantae; phylum Streptophyta; class Magnoliopsida; order Alismatales; family Araceae; genus Amorphophallus; species Amorphophallus konjac. The sequence goes on from CM040117.1 coordinate 158,978,945, forward strand.
AGAGATACTAGTCAACACTTTTCAGATATGAACCACATCACGTCTCAGGTGACATGTGCCCAGTTTACTCAGTGAGACCGAGCATTACTTTATCTTTCATTATCATTTCAGATTTATTTTTTTATAAGGATGGGTAGGCAGCTTTTTCTTCAACTGTCTCTTCAACATACATGCAGCAAGTTTAACATCTCGAGAGTGTTAAAAAGAAATTCATAAATTATTATCATTAACACTCATTTTCACATTTTGTGCAAGAAGTGTGTGAATTTGATTCAGCATGTATACCGAAAATATCATGAATACATAACAGTGCAGCTCCCCCTAAATAGATGCACTTATGAAATATAAACTCCCCAGAGTGTACGATATGAAGCACTCCAAAAATTACTCAAACGCAGCATTATTTATGAAGAAGACATAAGGTCATAGAAGTTTTAAGGATGGGGGTGAATAACATATAATAACAAGCAAGCACTCATTGGGAGTTTATGCAAATGCAATATGACATGCATGCGAGCAATGTGATGTCAATTTGATACCAATTGAATGGATAATATGATACCAATTGAATGGATGCTAACTGAATGAACTAAGTGCGACTAATGCATGAGTTTCAATGCAATACAACGTATGAGCATATAAGAATGCGATGCAGTGTGCAAAGTGATTCAGACTTATGATATTCATTTGTATGATCTAAAAGCACCTTATGCATTGAATGATGATGCATGCAACCTATAACTATATGCAAATGGAAAGCAGGATGTAAAAGCACGATGAGAGCTTTGATTCCAATCCAATGTGACAACTTCCACATGAGACTATTCACATTCAATTAATGGATCAACCAAACATTTTTTTTTGACATGATCTTTATGAATGAGGCTGCATACATGATCAAAATTAAACAATGCAACCCAATTTTCAGAATTGTTCAAAATCAGATTTTCAGAAATCTTTTACAAGTTTTGAAATTAGAAATCATTCACAAGCCAAATGTTTGAATCATGAGCAAAAATATATTTTCAATTGAAATAACTCAGTTCAAAGATTCATTTATAGATCAACCATTTGACTTCTTTGAGTTCTAGTACGAGGCGGAGAACGTTGATCCAAAGACCAACTCACGCATAGTGAGAGTTCCCAGGTGGATGTGACCCACCTTTTCACTACTCAGTATTTGATATACTAGATACTCAATTGAGCTCAGATGTCATCATGCAATTCAAATTGAGAGATATTCAATAGCCAATCACCTCATACACATTTCTCAAGATTTTTAATTTGGTTCAAGCAATTTGACAAAATCATCACATCATACTAGGGCAACAACATGTCAGGTTTCCAGAATTTTTACCTGAGTTCAACAGACCTGTTGAGAGGTGCATTCCATAATCTTTCACATGCAAATGTCAAGATTCATCACAAATGTTTATGCATGAAAATGGATATGCATTCTAATAACAAAACCAATTTTTTTTTATCTTCATTCATGGAAATATGGTTAAAACAACTATGAGTTTTTCAAACAGAGCTCAAAAGTTAATTTCCCAATACTTGTGCCTTGAGCATCCGTCATCTTCCAAATCTTCCACCTGCAATTCAAAGAAGGTACAAATCAGTTCATCCATAATGCTCATTTCAAAATCTTCTTGTATAATCCCTGCAAAATAATCATATAAAGCATTATTAGTAGTTCGAGAGATGATAATAAACACATATGCATGAACCACTAAAAGGACTTTACCTGATTTTCTCATGAACAATGGTTGATCAACTTTACCTGTTGCGGGCCTTTTATACCATACCTTGGGTACTTATCTAGATCACTTTCTGTCTCCTGGTGGCGGATTGAGGAGATTTTTATCATTTTCATCCTTGCAAGGTATTCCTCAGTTGATTCAAGCTTGGTCATGACTAGCCCATCATCATTTGAATTTTTTGGAGTATAATCTGCATCCTGGGACAAGGGAATTTGAGTTGTCAATTTCAATTCAAATTTATTGACAATGGCATGACAAATTATTTTAACAACCAACATCCCTAGACAGCTCTAGATGCAATGCATGACTCATGTGTGAACCTAAACATTAATCCCATATAACGAATGCGGTTGCTCCCCCTTAGTGTGTGCATGAATGCAAGATGTTACCATCCAATGCCATATGCAGCCTGTAACTAATTGACTCATAGTACCGGGCGGAGAACTTAGATCCGAAGATCACCTCACGCGTAGTGATAGCTTTCTGACAGGCGAAATTTGCCCTTCCACATGTCACCATTTGATATACTATATAGTCAAGGGTGGTGAAGGTAGGAGGATTGCTATGCATTATCACATGAATTCACAATATTCAACTTATACATGACAGTACGTGAAAGTGTATGCAGACTCAATATATGTAGTGAAATCATGATCTGAAGAATCTTCAAGCTCTCCTACAACAAGATGCTATATGACAAGTGATGTACACATAGATATGCAAACAACTATGGATGGAATGCATGTACAGATATGTGCATTATCACAAAACTATTCAGCACAATATGAATCAAACTAATGACACAATTACTGAAGAAAGTTAGAGGGATATCACCTGAGTTTCCAAATTTCAGTTTTGGTTTTTCTTTTAAGCTGACTTATGTCACTAGCCCATGTGCCTTACCTTCTTGATGAAAATAGATTTCATGCTTTTCATTCCCAAGGCACACCTGCAAAACAGATTTCTCATTTGGCCTTCTTAGGTACCCAAATCCTTTTGGGTCCTTGTGGGTTAGCAGCAACTTTGGCATGCAATTTCAATTTTTAACAACATTCAAGTCATAATTTTTCATGAGAAAATAATCATGCTTAACATTCCCAGATTTGCCAAAGTGATGGGGGGAAGCACGTGGCATCACGTTTTTCTTTCTCATTGGCTCTACTAGTTTATGTATGTGAGCATGACTTGTTGAGTGAAGACTCTCTTTCTTCATGAATAACCAGCAGTATGACTTGGTGTGACCTCTTTTACCACAGTGATTACAATGCATGGAAGGTTTTGTGGTGAAGACTTCCTTTGCATTTTTCAAAACAGCTTGGTTCCTACATGCTCTCAAGTCATCATTCTTCATAATGAAGCAATTATGCATAGCATGTCCATGTTTTCCACAATAAAAGCATGTGAGTTTCTTTCTAGTTGGTTGTCTGTGTATGGCAGAAGAATGTTCAACATGCATGGGTGTGCTAGCAGCATTTTTTGATTTTTGATGCAAATTGATTTTCTTTGTGGATGCATGTGTGTGTGGAACATGATTTTCCTTTTTCCGATTTTCATTTGATGTGCTGGCTATATTTGAATTGTGCACAAAGGATGTATAAACTTTATTTTCAAACTTCTTTTTGTTCACAGGATTATAGCCCAGCCCTTCCCTTTGAAAATTCACTTTCATCCCAAGCAATTTGTTCAAGTTTTCTTGACCATTTACAAATCTAGACAGCGAATCATTCAAGTCAAGAATTTCAGATTGAAGAGATGAAATTTGTAATTCAGAATTGGCAAGTTCTTCTTCACAAGTGGAAAGACTAACATTCAACATGGCATTGGTAGTCTTAAGGCATTCTACTTCTTGCCTAAGTTCATCCACATTTTCACATTCTCTAACAACCACAGATTTTCCTTTTTCAAGAGTTAACAATCTTTCAGAAATGGCCTTGTTCAATTCCTTCAGTTTCTCATTTTCTTTAACAAGCTTTTCATCATGAATCAGTTCATTTATCAAGGTTTGATCATCGGCCATAGAATTCAGTTTTGCAGTCATCTCCTTGTTTTCATTTCTTAAAGAACATATTTGATCTTTGTGAAATTCAATGTCAAACACATGAGCCTCAATCATTTCCTCTAGATGCAAGCATTTTTTACAAGAGGAATTACACTTGTTTTGTTCGACATCCTTTTTCAATTTTTTGTTTTCATATTTTAGCTTCTTGTATTTTTCAGCAAGATCATCATATGCAATCAACAAATCTTCATAAGTAACTTCATCTTCATTATCAGAATCAGAATTTACCTTTGAGCTTGATTCAATTTGCTGATCACTCCCTTGATCGCTCATACCTACCACAAGGCATTGGTCTTCATACTCTTTCCAGACTTTGGTTAAGCCATCTAAGATATCCTTCGCAGACCTACAATGGGAGATAAAAGGGAAATAGTTAGAATCAACTGCAGTAATAAGCAATTTCAAAACCAAGCAATTTTGATCATGTTTGCACTTTTGATTTTCAGTCCAGAAATTTTTGTCTTTAGGCAATTCATGAGGACCATGTGAAATAAGCTTCCATAGCTTAGGGTCATATGAATTGACTAGACTAAACATTCTACCTAACCACAAATCAAAATTGCAACCATCAAATACCGGTGGAGAATTCAAAGTGTATATCATGGTAGTTATTGATCCGGATCACTCTAGATCGTTAGATCTATGAAATTAGAGCCTTAGCTCTGATACCAATTGAAGTCCTGCGATCAATGACACCCAAGAGGGGGGTGAATTGGGTGTTTACAAATTTTAAAGAAACTTTTGGCTTTTTACAAAATATGTGATAAACATTAATTAGCAATTTGAAAACTGTTTAACTAACTCTCTCAATCTCTCCGTTCCCACACGACCATATAAAAAAAACAATCAAACCACACAAATAACACACAATGCACAGTAGTTTTTAAGGTGGTTCGGATGCAACGACGGCAATCCTACGTCCACCCCTCACCAAACCCGGTGAGGCTTCACTCGGGGATAAATCCCCAAACGGAGACGACGCTCCAACCACACACGCAGGACGACGCCTGCCCACACACACGGGGACGCACCCCAACACACACACACACACACGGAGACGAGGTCTCCAACACGATCCAACAAGCGGATCAACAAGACACACACACGCTGCGACAAGTGCAGCACTCCACACACACAAACACTAAGATCTGGATAAAACCACACACACACGCAGATCTAAGAAGACCTACGCACACACGAATAAAATACAACACACACACACATGACCACGGATCCAACAACGATCCACACACACACAAGTTTTCGCAGTTTATGAGGAACACAAAAATAACACCCAAAACACAAAGGCAATGAGGCACAGTTTAGAAAACTCCTGATTTGGCTTCCCTTTGAACGTATGCTGCTGATCTTTGAACGTGGCTTCAATCTTCACTTGAGCAGAGCTTGAAAGACTTCATATGGATCTTGAGAAATAATATTCTTTCACCTTTTAGCAGCCTTTTCTCGAATCGGTGCTTGCTTGCTTCTTCTTCTTTCCCCCTTGGGCAATCTTCCTTTGAATCCTTGCTTGCTTGCTTCTTCACTTCCTTGGAGGTTGCTGGCTTCAGCTTTGGCTTGAAACACCTTGGAGATGGATGAAGAACTTACAAAATGGAGTATGTTTGCAAGAGTTCCTGCAGCCTTCTTCTTGCCTTGATGGCCTCCCTCTTGATCTCTCTTTGTTGGTTGCTTGCTTCTTCACTTGGATGGGGGTATATTGGCTTCAGATTTACCTTCAATGTGTTGAGGAAGGATGAAGAACTTCAGCTCGAAGCACTGTTCACGGAGGTGCTACAGTACCCGTGAATCTCCTCTTCTAGCCTCCCTTGATCTCTCTTGATCCCCTTGAAGCATTAGGGTTTCTAACCCTTCTTGTGGAGGTTTTATAACCTTTGAATGGTCCTTGGACATCCTCCAGACCAGATCCACATTTTGTGGATGATTAGGTGTCATTAGGATTAAAGAAATACAAGGAGAATGGCTCTTCTCGAAGTGGAGAACAAAGTCAACTTTTGTTGGCTCGGGGCTGGCGGTCGACCTGCAGCTTCTGGCGGTCGACCGCTACTGAGAAAACTGTTGGCCGTTGGTTTCTGGGATTTTCGGTCGACCTAAACTTCCTGGCGGTCGACCGCTAGCTACAGTAATTTTAGGTCGACCTAAACTGTCCTTTAGGTCGACCTAAACCTGCAGAAAAAATACAGAAAAAATAAAAACATTAGTAAACATGTAAGAACACATGCCCAATGATCCCAAGTGATGAATGCATGAAGTACATACATGAAATTATTAACAAGGAGGATGAAAACACTTGAAAAACTCAATCAACCATAACATAACATCAAGATCATATGACTATCCAATTTGTGCAATAAGATAGCATCATTGAACCAAATTTCATATATCATGAGGATGCCATTCAACAATGGGATTGGGTCTAATTTGCCAAGTGTATATGCAATGTGAGAACACATATCAATCATATATCCTATCAAGATCAAAAACTCCAAATGGAAACTTACCATTTTCTCCCAAAAATATACACATGCAAAGTGTCAAGTTCTCACCATGAATCTTGATACCTTTGCATATGAGATTGGCATTCCATTTTAAACCTACATAAGAGAGTAAATGAAGTTAAGACAATGCAAGTTCAATCACTTCGATGCCATCTACCACTTTCAACCAAGATTCTCATGAAGCCTTCATTTTGTGAATCCAAATGATCTATATATGCATCCCATTGACATCAAACATTCAACCAAAGATTATATACAAACCAAGGATCAAGACCATGTAATCGTTGCCATTTGTCATCTGAACCATGTAAGTTTAGTTATCATCACGTAATCACTCATTAAGTTTAGTTATCATCAAAACCATAACGGTCATGAACAATAATCATAACAATCATCAAAACCATAACTCAACAATCTTTGTACCTCCTGGATGAATGGTGTACTTAAAATTATGTGCATCTTCTAGGATCAGTTTCTTTATATCCTCATGATCTGGTACACACACTCGACTCTTAAATAACAATCTTCCGTCATTGGAAATAGAGAAATCCGGCCTTTATTTAATATTGGCTTTAATCTCCAGTAATATGGGATCATCATTTTGCAGCTTGACCAGATCCTCTATCAATGTAGGTTGAGCTCGGATATTAGCTATGAAACAATCTTCTTCCTTCCTGTCAAGATCTAAGTTCAACTGAGTAAATTGAGGAATAAGAGTAGTCATACTTATCATAAGACTTGATAGCATTCCCATTGGTTTTTTGCTAAGTGCATCTGCTACAGCATTAGTCATACCAGGATGATACTGAATAGCAAAATCAAAGTCTTTGAGATATTCTAACCATCTCCTTTGCCTCATGTTAAGCTCCTTTTGAGAGAATAAGTATTTCAAGCTTTTGTGGTCCGAGTAGACCGTGAACTTTTCTCCATAGAGATAATGACGCTAAATTTTTAAGGCGAAATTAACAGCTGCTAGTTCTAAATCATGCACGGGATAATTTTCCTCGTGTCGTTTCAATTGTCTTTAAGAATAATATATTACCTTCCCATTCTGCATGAGGACGCACCCTAGGCCAATGCCAGATGCATCCGTATATACTTCGAATCCACCACCTTCTACCGGTAGTGCTAAAATAGAAGCTGTAGTAAGATGATTCTTAAGAGTTTAAAAACTCTTTTCACATTCCTCTGACCAGACAAAAGAATTTTCCTTTCTTGTGAGTCTAGTTAAAGGAACTGTAATCTTTGAGAAGTCCTTAATGAACCTCTTATAATAACCAGCTAGTCCCAAAAAGCTACGTACTTCTGATACAGTCGTTGGCCGGCTCCAATTTCTGACAGCTTCCACTTTCGAAGGATCCACAGTGATACCTTCCTTGGAAATAACGTGGCCTAGGAATGAAACTTCCTTGAGCCAGAATTCACATTTGTTAAGCTTGGCATAAAGTTTATGTTCTCTAAGTATTTACAAAGCTATCCTCAGATGTTCTTCATGTTCCTCTTTTGTCTTGAAATATATCAAGATGTCATCGATGAAGACGACGATGAATTGGTCCAGATATGGTTGAAAAACACTATTCATAAGTTGCATAAATGATGCTGGGGCATTAGTTAACCCGAACGGCATTACTACGAATTTGTAGTGGCCATAACGACTTCGAAAAGTCGATTTATAAATGTCTTCTTCTTTAATTCTAAGCTGATGATAACCTGATCTGAGGTCTATCTTGGAGAAATATTTTACTCCCGAAAGCTGATCGAAGAGCTCATCAATACGCGGCAACGGATACTTATTTTTTATTGTAAGTTGATTCAGTCGCCGGTAGTCTATGCATAACCTAAGAGAGCCATCCTTCTTCTTGACAAATAGCACCGGCGCACCCCAAGGGGATGTGCTAGGTCTAATAAAACCCTTATCTAGTAGTTCCTGCAACTGTCTCTTTAGTTCCTTGAGTTATGTGGGGGACATCCTGTAAGGGGCTATAGAAATAGGTGCTTCTCCTGGAATGAGTTCAATAGTGAAGTTCACTTCCCTCTCGGGTGGTAAACTGGGTAATTCGGATGGGAATACATCTGGGAACTCATTTACAATAGGGATGTTTACTATGATGATTTCCTTGGATTCCGTAACAATGACAGAAGCAAGAAAAGCTTCACATCCTTGCGAGATAAGTTTGCAAGCATGAAGAGAGGATATGATAGTGGGATGTTTCTTGTATTTAATGCCAATGAAAGAAAATCTTGGAAGACTGGGTTTTCGAAAGGATATAATCTTATTTCGGCAATTAATGTCAGCATCATGATCTATAAGCCAATCTACCCCTAAAATGGCATCATAACCTTTCATGTCAAGACATACTAAGTTTACGGGGAGATTGTGACCTTCTACTATCACTTCGCTATCAGGATAATAGTCGGTAAGCTTTGTTCTAGAACCTAAGGGCGTGCTAATAGCAAGATCTGAAGGTAGAGGAACTGATGCAATTGGTAAGATTTTGGCAAACGTAGTGGAGATAAAAGAATGAGAAGCACCAGTATCAAATAGCACAAATGCAGGACGAGAATAAATTTAAAGAGTACCTTCCATAAGTCTACCATCCCTCGGTGCTTCCTCTTCTTCTAGAATGGCATTGAGGCGAGCCTGCCTCCTGCGTCCACCACCAGATGACTGGTCCTTCATAAGGGGGCAATCCGGCATGCGATGCTCCCTACTTCCACAACGTAGACAAGCACCAAGGTGCTTCCAGCATTCTTTAGCCGAATGGCCGAACTTATCGCAAAATGTGCATGCTGTGGCGACTTGCTCCTTCTCATCTTTGGCTTTCTTATTTTTCTGGGAACTTCCACCGTTCCCACTCCTGGATCTTTTCTTACTATCACGGCTTTTATGAAGCTCCGTGATACTAAACTTTTCTTTCTTATAACGCCGATCTGATCGTCGGCTAGACTCTTCTCCTTTCCCCTTCAATTTCTCAACCTTTTCTAAGGTCCTTTCACATAAGCATGCCCGCTAAACCATCTCTGTATAAGTACAGATGTTTTGGGTCCCGAGCTGTTGAATAAAATCAGGTCGTAACCCGTCTAGAAATCAATTTGCCTTCAATAGATCGGTACTTATTAGATGCGGTGCATAAGGTGCTACCCTTGAGAATTACAGTTCATATTCTGCCACTGTCATCATTCCTTGTTGAAGAAAGGCGAACTTCATAGCCTTTCTTTCTTTCACATGCTCAGAAAAATATTTAGCACGAAACAAAGTGAGAAAGCCATCCCATGTATGAGGTGCATTTGCCGGAGGTGCCGAAACGGACTTCCACCATGTACGAGCATCCTTGTTGAGTTGGAAAGTTGCAAGACGCACCTTCTCTTGATCGGTGCATTGGATGACGTCAAATATATGGTTCATCTCGTCAATCCAATTCTCTGCTTCGTCCGAATTAGAAGAAACATAGAAATGCAGAGGGTTTAAATTCCATGAATTACGATGTAAGTGGCTAGCCCTTGCCCCTGTGCCTGCCTGGGCCATAGTTTGCAATGCCTGAGTGAGGCTGGCAACTGTTTGTTGCATGTCATCCCAATCTATGCGATGAGCCATTGAAATAATGGGGTACCTGAGAGAAATACAAAAACTTGTTATTTCTCGTGGAATTGGAAGAAAAATTATCTTAAAACTAATTAACTATCTTATCCCGGGCTCTACCCAATTCTCACATGGGTATGAGAAATTTCTTCCTTAGTTCATAGGTAGGGGTCCTTAAACCTTGGACTTATCCTATGACATGATTCTTCTCCCTAAGTCCTGAGACTTAGGCTCTGATACCAACTTAACTGTCACGCCCCGAGCCTTTATTACAGCGGAAGACTAGCTCGAGGAACGTGAACAGCCGGCATGGTAAGTCTCTTGCAAGCAAGAACGATCAGAGCGCAAGGCAATCACACATAAGAATGTAATCGCACAATAATTTACTCAAACTCCAACTTTATTTCATTAAAAATCAAATATTCAAATACAATCACTAATTCAACTATCTTCGTTATACTAGACTCAAGAAATAAGAAAATTACATAGACTCCATCTAAACAATGTAGACTTCCCTAAGTCTCCACTCGTTCTTCATTCACTCTCGGACCCGCTACTTGAATATTCCGAATCCGATCCTGACTCACTTCCATCTCCTGAAAAGATTAGAAATGTGTAATGAGCACACTTATCTAGTAGGTATCTTCGCATCAACATGATTAGCAATATTTAAGTAATTAGCATTTTTGGCTCTAAAGAATAAGATAAAATCATGCGACTGCGATAAATCATGCGAATAACCAAAATATCAAAAGATAATAGAAGGAGCAAGTATGAATTAGCAAGAATGTAACAAGAACATGATATGGTCCTTCATGAACAAGAATATAACGAGAATGTACTAGGAATACCACGTAGTCATCACCCAAACATCTCTTGCTTATGAGCAAGTATTTGGTGAATTTCTGTGGAATATCAAGCAATCAAGCAAGAAAGTCATGTTGTGCCGTGGATTTTCCCTTATTTATAAAGAAAGTACTCCCAGCGCAATGCGATGCCGGTAGCATCATACCCCGTGGTTTATAGTATGTTTCCAGCAATCAGCCGAGGGGACTAGCATAGAGTCCTTGAACACAATCAGTGCTCGATCGCATCTTCAAGTATAAATCAAGCTATGTCCACGTTTCAAGCAATAAAATATGGTCAAGAATGTACAATTTCAATAAGTTCATGATAATAATACTTCAATGAATGAAATGCTTCTATTTGGAACAAGGAACTTCAATAATCATATTAGAACTATGTTATGCCATGGAAATAAATTGGCAGCATAACGGTGAATTCTTTATCTTTCATTCATTTAAAAATTAAGCATCTTGGACAATATGACAAGTCCTAGACCATCAATAGTCCATCTAGGAACTTTGAAATATCAACCCTTAGGTCAAACCTCAGGTTAAAATACTCAAGAACTGTGACGGTCAGTCAATGGTCCGTTACATCAACGTGACGGTCGACAGTTGATCCGTTAGGAGGGTTGAATCCAGAATTAAATAAGTTGGACTCAATACATGTGATGGTCGTACATTAGGCCGTTAGATGAGCTTGACGGTCTAATATGGATCCGTTACATATCTAGAACCAGAAACTTCGATAGTGCTTTCTAACAATTGGGTTTTCATGGTACAACCAACTCGGCGTCCTAGTGGGAACCCCAGGCTCGCAGAAAATTACGGAGGCCTTGAAACAGGATTTCCTAGTCCATTGGAAGGAATATCCAATAGAGAGGTCCTCACGTTCAAGAATATGTTCCTATAGTGCAAAGTGTGAACTAATGGACATATACCATAATATATGCCATGTACTTAAAGAAAATGACTCTATAGATGAAGAGAGAATGTGTAACAGTGTGAAACCATGATAAAACTTCGTCAATATAATCATGTAAAGTCATGTTTAATACAATACTATAGAGTTTTAGCTCATGAAAATTAACATAACTAAAAATAACTCAAGATGCTTAAAACATGCAGTTTCCTATCATAAATTGATCAATAAACTCAAAGTCATGAAAATAGTTCAAAACTTATATAACTAAGCTTATTTATAAGTAACTTGATTGTTCTTTAATTCTGTCTCGGGCTGACAGAACACAGTTAATCTGACGGACTAGTTTGGGTGCGTCACATGTCTGTGACAATTTATCGTGCAACCGTTACAGTATTGTAACGCTCCAATTATGGTCCGTCAGAGATAACAGGTAAATTGATGTCCAATAGGCATTGTGACGGCTTATCGTAAGGTCGTTACAGTATGGTGATGATCTAACTATAGTCCGTTAAAGCACTGTTGACAGTTAAAATAAAAGAACTATGGTTTAAAATCTTTCATGCAAGAAGAATCAAAACACACTGCTACTCTAGTCATGTCAGAATGAAGAATAGGCTATCTAGATGCATAGGTTGCAATGAAATGAACAAGAGCATGTCTTATATCTTTAATTAAGGCTAAAAGTATGCATGTATGCATGTCTCTACTAAAACAAGAAACTCATGACCTATAGTGCATGAAATCAGACAAAACCAGAGGACTTTTACTCCTATCATGTTTTTCTTGCCGTTCATGAGATGACCTACCTCTTAACTGGACTTTAAAGTTTCTAATTTGGTCTTCAAGACACGCCCTAGTTCTTCCCTTCCTGAGATTTTTCAGCAACTTCACGTCACTCTAACTCCTCAGTCTCTTGACCTAAAGAGGTGAAATTTGGAGGGTAAGAAGATTAATCTAAGGAGAACAAAAAGTTCTAAAGCACCGAATTCCAATTACCTCGTTTGGGCGTCCTAATTTCTTGATCTTCAGTGGTCCTTTGCTCTGAATCCTGGGCTGCTATGAGAGAACCAGCAACTTTAGAAGCCTTTATCTCCTTTGTTACTTGATCTCCTAATATGAAATTTTGAGGGTAGTTAGTCTAGAGTATTACGAACAAATACTCTAAAGAACTTACCCGAGATTCTATCTCCTTTCCTTGATTCTTCACGAGCCAAAAGTAAGGGTCGCTCAGTTTAGAACTGAGTCCTATTTATAGAGTTTTGGCTAGGGTTCAAGGATTTGAACGACTTTAGAGTCCTTAATTGGATAAAACCTAATCTCTAAGAGTTCTTAGCACCTCTACTAGTCTTCCCAAATTGGTCTCTAGCCAAGAAAATCCCAAAGTTCTAATCTTTTTGCAAGTTCTTCAGCTTACGGAATCAGTAGGGTGTAACGGTCGTGTCTAGATGTGTTACGGTCATGTGGCGGTCGCACGATAGACCGCTACATTCAGTGTGTGCTAAATTCCCCCTAATTCAAACTCTTTTATTGTTTATCCTTATAATTATCTAAATAAAGGATAATTATCCTTTAAAATCTGTGAATAGGCTAAATAACCTTATACATTATGGGCCTATCTTAATGGGCTTGGTCTTTTAACCTTTTGGGTCTTAAATTAAATAGGCTAGGCTAATTATTTAATACCATTGGGCCTTATAATCTATTTATTAATTCAATAATCTATTTATTAATTTATTTAGCCCTTATAAATCTCAAAAAATTTCATAAATAATCCATAAATTATTATATATAAATTTTGGGGCTCTACAGAAAATGTGTTAGTGACTCGTGAGAGTTAGACGAAATTCAAATCGGATTCTCAGATTGGCCTTGCCGCTCAAATCAAATATTTAAAAATTAAGTTAAGTTGAAAACCAAAGAAGTCGGGTTCGGGAGTCCAATATCTGAAATACCGATCTGATCGGCATGACGATTATTCCAACACGACTGAAAATATATGAGTAACCTGTGGGAGCTAACGGAATCCAAATCTGATTCCCAGATTGACCTCGACGATTAAATCAAATATTTACAAGTTAAGTTAAGTTGAAAACCAAAGAAGTCGGATTCGGGAGCCCAATATCTGAAATACCAGTCCAGTTGGCATGACGATTATTCCAACACGATTGGAAATGCGTGAGTGACATGTGGAAGATGAGGGAATCTAAATCTGATTCCTAGATTGGCCTTAATGCTCAAAGCACTCATTTAAAAATTAAGTACAAAACCAAAGGCCCAATATCTGAATGTAAGATCCCACTACACATTTTTTTATTTTATGATATTTATTTCATATGCATATGTCTAATATTTTTTAATTTTGTATGTCTAATGTAGGATTCTACTATGCATTCATCACACAATGATGGAGGATGAGGAGGATCTTTGTTGATGTTTTTTTATATTATATTAAAATTGTACAATTCAATCATTGCAGTTGATTGAACATTTTAATTCATCATTGTAAAATTTTTAGTTGTCGAGTGTGTGTATATGTTTAGTTGTTCAGTGTGTGCATATGTTGTTTAGTGTTTGTTTTATGTACTGTAATTACAAGTTCATCTGATTTTTTAATTATTTATTAAAAAATAAAAAACTTGTGACGGATTTGAGAAGGATTAAGGAGTGATCTTTTGCGACTAAGTTTAGAGGGATTAGCTACTCCATGATTGCGACATATTTTAGAAGGATTAGCGACGGATTTTTTTGCTACGTATTTTAAAGGGATTAACGATAGATTATATAGATGATGTAATGAAAAAATAACTTGTGCATTGTGATGGATTTGAGAGGGATTAGCGACGGATTAATTCTACGACGGATTTTAGAGAGATTAGCGATAGATTAACTAATGTAATGAAAAAATAGCTCGTGCATTACAATGGATTCGAGAGGGATTAGCGACGGATTCCCCCTATGACAGAGTGGAGAGGGATTAGCGACAGATAGTTGTTAGATTATGTGATAATTTAGAGGTAAATTTATGACAATTTAGCGATGAATTATTAGCGACGTATGCGAGGCGGAATTATTTGTCACAAATTAGCGATTGTTTAGCGGCGCATATTTTTCATCACAAATTAGTTGACGATTTGCGAGGGAAAAATTTTGGTCACGAATTAGCGACCAAGTTTTACCTTCGAAAATATTTCATCAAAAAACCACCGCTAATCGGTTGCAAATCAATTTTGCGACTGATTTGCGGGGATTTGCGATGGAAATGGGTCGCCGCAAATCATGCCTTTTCTTGTAGTGAAAGACGGGGTAAATCAGCCTCTGCCTCTCCTTCTGGGTTTCATGACCTGAGGTGTAGGCCCCCTGTCAATGTCATCCTCCTTGTCAGCATTGCAGTTGTCGTCAAAAGAGCTAGACGGGGTCTCGGTCTAGAGCTGTTGCGTGTGGGCATTGATGTCAGTGCCATCGACCCCCAACCTATGCAAGAGGAGCCATTTCACGAGGTGCTAAGCCATCGACTCCAAGAAGTGGTATCTCTACAACCTTGTCCCCAGGCGGAGCCACAGCAACGGGAAGGAGAGGTTACTCTTCGTTGCTACACTGCCCTCCTCGACAACAAAGATCAGGGTGAAGAAGGATAAGATGAAGGGCAAGCCGCTCCTCATAACATCAAGGGAGGAGTTAAAAGGGGAAGACAGTAGGGAGGGACGCTAGGCATGGCAGTGATGGAGACGGACATGGTGGCGGCACACCAGTTGTACTACGTGAAGGGAGGGCCAATGGCAGGGGACTGACAGTGGTCATTCCTCTCCTATCGGAAGGATTTGTTTTGATCTCTCTCTCTGTCTCTCCCTGCAGGTGGGGTGGGGAGGGTCGAAGAAAATTTATTTTATGAAGTGGTGTGCACAGAGACATATATGTCTCCTCGGGGTTTTGCATCTATTCTTTTATTCTTATAAATATAATCAAAGGTCTCGGGGCTTGTCTTGGTGCAACAAATTTATGTCACTTTTATGAAGTGGTGTGCACTCTCTTAAGATCAATACTATATCTTTCTCTTTAAAAAAAACAAGGTTATAATAAAATTGGAGATAGCAAGGAATCCCAGCCTTACATTGACATTACTCTTTTCAAATTGTGTATCCACCAATAACCTCCTAGCTACAGCCACAATTGGCTCACTTACAAAAGTTAGAAGTTGGTTATTTTGTAGTTAATAGCTTTGTACAAGAGGTGTCACATAGATGGAAGGATGATGCTACTCATACCCCCACTTTAGATGTACTACTTTTATGGCCATCACCACCACTGTCATCGTGGTTGTCACCATTTCCCCCTCACGAGTGAGCATCGGCAACGAGATGATGGTAGGCTTTTATGTTAAAGCACAAGTAGATTGTCCCTAAATGGAAATATTAAGGGTTGCTTCTAGTGACTTGGGATTTGCTAGCTAGTGAAGGGAAGGCAGGGGTTGTACGTACCCTCTATTAATCATGAAGGGTTAGACGATCGACACGCGGCACCCACCTGAACAGGAATTTTGATGATATGCCACGAGAGGTTGTGTTGTTTTGATCTTCTTACTAATATATAGCAATCAATGTTTGTGTGTATAAATAATGTTATGTCAATTTTAATATTTATATATCGAGTATTATTTTTTAGGAGTTCAATGTACGTGGAATATGCATCGAGAACATCACATACTGATACTGATAATATTAATATTAATATGAGTGTTTAATGTCCTTCCTTCTATCATCTTACAGGGTGTTTGGTTGTTGTTTTTATCTCTTTTTTTATTAAATTTAAAAATAGGAACAAAGAACTCACTTAGACGTGTTCGGTAACTCTCCCCTAATTTTTAGAAAAAAAATTTACCCTTTGAAAAGTTCTCTCAAATTAAAAACAAGGATAGACCAATTTTTTTTAAAATCACCCACGTCTCGCACGTATTCTCCTCTCCTCTCCCTCCCCCCTTCCCCCTGCGTTCGCTGGGCCCCTCCGCCCGCCGGTCTCTATCTCCCCCCCTCCCCCTGTAGGCCCCTCCCTCCCCCCTTCCCCATGCGTCCACCGGCCCCCTCCTCCCGCCGGCCTCTGCCTCCCCACTTCCACCTGTAGGCCCCTCCCTCCCCCTTCCCCATGCATTCGCCGGCCCCCTCCGCCCGCCGGCCTCTCCCTCCCCCCTTCCCCCTGTAGGCTTCTCTCTTAGCCACCAATGGTAGCGAGGCGGGCGGCGCCGAGGGGACTCCTGTTGGGACCCACTCCAGGTTGTGCGCCGCTGTGGCGGCACCTTCGCGTCGGGCGGCGGGCACCTTCTCCCCGAACCGGACCCAAAAATGCAGCGTGCCTCGCTGCCAACCCCACGGCGTCATGACGGGAGAGCAGAACTTGGAGACCCACGGCGGAGTACCCTCCTTGGACTGGGCAGCCAAGACGAGGAGTTTCTCGACAGAGACTCGGACGTTCCCCACGCCGTAGTCCCCGTAGGGGGTGCTGCTACTGCACAGGAGGGAGAAGACCAGGTCCTGCAGGTGGAGGTCTTCTCGCGGGAGGACGAACCGTACGGCGAAACCCCATTCGGGATTGTTCCCCCCGGCGGCGTCGGGTGGTGTCCTCTGCATGGCGTAGAGGTCGCCGCCGATCATCGGGTAGACCTCGAAATAGACCTCCATGGAAGAGGACGAGCAGGAGAAGTCTCAGGGTCCGTTTTAAGTAAAAAAAGAAAAAATTATCTACCAAACATGTATATATAATTTTTAAAAATTATATAATTTTTATCAAACAAGCAGTGAACTGTTTACACCACTTTCAAAAATTAAGTAAAAAATAGACATAACATAAATTTTAAGAGAGAAATAGTTTCAAAGAAAAAAGTACTTCCAAACATCCTATTAATTTCATCCCCCTCCTCTAGTAAGCACAACATTATTATTTCATATTCTAATATTGATAATATTAATACTACGTCAAAACTGATATTCCAATCAAATATGGCACAAATTAACATTAATCCAAATGAGTTTGCACCGGTGACACATTCACGGGTGGGACGTTAACTTTGGAAAAAAAGGATATGTGCGTAAGTTGAACATTAGATTTCAACTCAGGTCTATACACTAGGGATGTCAATGGTAACTGATAATCCGATAACCGCCTGTTTCGTTAGCTTAACGAACATCAAATGGATAGTATTTTTCTTTCCGATAAATTAACGAATACGAATACGGATATATCCGATTTCTTAGCGGATACGGATACACCTCATTACGAATCCGTATCCGTCCGTTACCGTTAAACAAGTTTGTATTTGACTCAAATAATTTAGTGTCTTGAAAAAAATGATATTGAAGATGAGATATGTGTATAATTTAAGTCATTTCTATTTTCATGATGATAAAATATTTCTAAATTATTAGATATTTTTATAATTTTTTAAATCATCAAGTTAATATATTCTTTATTTTCATGAAAGATATGTAAAGAATGAGAATACGATGGAGATTAAAGTCTAAAATAGTTAGTTTATTTTATTATTTAAACTTTATATGTTTCATATTATCTTTGGAGATATTGTAATATTATATATTTGTATACTTTTAATTGCATTATATGTTGACTCATGAATAATGATGATATCAAAATTAAATTGAAATATGTTTGTTTATCATATGGATTGTTCTTTTCAATTTAAATTTTTTTCTAATTGAGTTAATTTACATCTTAAAATTTAATCTTATATGTACTTTTATGTCCGGTAACTATCCGCTAACCGTCCGTTAACCGTATTTTTCGGATACTCGATAACGGTTTTCGGATACACCACTTTTCGAATACTTAACGAACAATAAAGGGATACGGTTCTTTCCTATCGGATACGGATACTGATAGTCCACTATCCGCACCGTATCCGACCCGTTGACATCCCTACTATACACCCTTCAGGTAAAATCGAGTATCATAGCTAGGTTCTCCGTCATTAAAAAAATAAAAATAAGAATAAGAATATAGGTTTAAAACTCCAACTCCTGCCATAGTTGAAATAACTGAAAGACCTTTACGCATCTCTTTCTACACGAAAAGGGTGCATGCAGTTTCTACCGTTCATGAATATGCGGTGAATGCAGTTTCTACTGGTCAGTTGTAGGTCAAGTCATGTACTCTTAGTCTCATTTTGGTAGGAGATTTGGGTTAAATTAAATTACTTAAGTTAGTCCATAGTTAATCTATTTTTGATTTGATAGTAAGAGTATTAACTCGGAAATAAGTAGGTGGACTAACCTAGTTTGAATCTATTGTGATTTGATAGTTAGTGGGTTAACCCAATTATATTTATACATAAAATATTGAGAGAGAGAGAGAGAGGGCATTTATTACGTATTTATTGTTGGGTTAACCCTTCTAAATTCACCTCTGGAGGTGGATTTCGAAGTCCAAGATTACTTCGGGTTTAATACTCATCCTCCCGATTTAGTTCAGATTTAAGTATCAAAATAATTTAGACTTCAAAAATAGTTAAATCTAGACTAAATTATGATTAATTCAGGACTAACCATATATATCAAAGTGAGACTTAAGACTCGTCGGATGACCCCTCTTGCAAATTAATAAGCAAACTTTGCCTCTTACTTTGTGCATTCTCCCACACGACAAGGTTAAATATGACAAAGTGCTGATGATAAAGAGGGGGGGGGGACAGGAAAGTAACTACAGCTTAACTTAGATACCACAGCGATGACTAGTGATTTATTCACTGTGCAAGTACAAAAGGGTACCAAAGCCCAGATGAAGAAACACTTCTCTTTAGCCTCATGATAGTGATGCTTTCTCACATTTGACCTTGAACATAAGATAAATTAATACATCAGGCTCTCATTTTCCTCTCTCCTTCTACCCCATTACGAAGATAATAACATAATATAATAATAATAAAAATAAAAATAATAACAATAATAACAATACTAAAAGATCGTGCCACGTATACAATTTTAAGGTACCTGTTTGAGATCACATATCACACCCTCTCCCATGAATTGATAGAAGGCAGTTCATCTACCAATTTCACAGTCTGATATGAAAAAAGTACCTTAAAAGAGTGAAAGTAGCAATAAACATAATAATAACAATTATACCATACTATGTAGTAATGCGACTACGTAACTGCGCAGCTGCGGCGCCGGCGCCGGCGTTCAGAACAAGCCGTTGGGGCAGTCCTCGTCGCGCACGTCCACGAGGCCCTCTTCCTGCGCCGCCGCCGTCTCCTCCAGCAGCCACCTCTCCAGAAGCGACAGGTGGGGGTGCGCCGCGGCTGGCTCGTCAGCGTACGCGGCCGAGTCCGACGACGACGTCCTGTCCCAGCCCACGCCGCCGCTGCCCATGCTCACGTTCTCCATGGACAGCATCGACTCGAGCTCGTCCTGGGACACCGCCGCGCCGCAGTTCATCCCCGGGAAGCCCCCGGTGGCGCAGGCGACATCCCGGTGCTGCGGCTTGGGGGAGCACTTCATCCACCCCTCCAGGAGCCTGGAGATGTTCTCGGCGCTGGAGGCGTAGGTGGAGGAGCAATAGTTGAGCGTGGGGAGAGTGGGGTGGAGGCCCGCTGGGCACTTGGCGTCGCCGTTGTTGTGACCGGCGCCGAACATGGGGTGGTGGGTGCTGGAGCTCGAATCGGAGGCGGCCGTGCCGGTGTCGAGCGTTGCCTGGAGCTGCTTCAGCTTCTTCTTGAGGTGGGTGTTCCAATAGTTCTTGATGTCGTTGTCTGTTCTGCGAGGGAGGTAGGAAGCTATGGCTGCCCACCTGAAACATGGAGAAAGAACAAAATAACAAATTAATATGAAATCTTCTTCTTCTTCTTCTCATTCTTCTTATTCCACCTTCCAAGCCAAGTTTACTGTTCCATCGGTTCTTGCTGTAATCTGAGTTCACAAGGCACTTATTTGGACTCGTCTGGGAAGAGAACATAGTTGGGCATACCATAGGTGAATTAAAATTTTCTTCTGTTTGGTTGTTCTGGCCCATGTTCTTTGTATGTGACTGATTGGCTAAGATCAAACTAACTGAGAGTGAGGTGCGGGGGCCGGGTGAGAAGGTGGGATGTTACCTGTTGCCCAGTACCCCCTGTAGTTGGATGATGAGTGCTTCTTCCTGTGGGGTGAAATTCCCACGTTTGATCCCCGGCCGGAGGTAGTTCGTCCACCTTAGCCTGCAGCTCTTGCTGCACCTCATCAGCCCTGGCATTCACATCACAGAGCCATATGCGAGCATATATAAAGCGTAACAAACTGAACAGGAGACGGATAAACATACAACACTCTCTTCAAAAAAAAAAAAGATCTGGGTTCCTTCTGGTACGCCAGAAATGCAAGCTAAACACAAACAATTAGGACCCAGAAGGCCGAATTTGGTCGAACAGCTTAAAACCCACTGACATATTTCAGGAACAGGAAGGATGTATAGTTAAGCTGGGCAGAGGAAGATTCTGGACAGCTAGCTCTCTTCCTCTAACTTTTTGGGTTGGTCCAAGAGCTCACCAGTGTTAGTGGGCACTGATCTCCAATTGCCTGGCCCGTGCTCCTGGATGTAGGAGACCAAGATGATGTCCTCCTCGGGCGTCCATGGCCCCTTCTTGATGGCAGCGTTATCGCAGCATGGAGGCCTTGCCATGGCTGCCCTCCCTGTAAGCACCCACCAGCCCTCTTCTTCCTCTTCTCCCCCCTCCTCCTCCTTTTTCTTCTTCTTGTATCTATCACGTACACTCTCTTTCCTGTGATCCTATTCGACTCTCTCTCTTCTATTATGTCACTTTTTCCCCCCCTCGCTCCCGCTGCAAGCGGCCCTGGCCTAACATGTGAGCGTTTATATACACGACGACTTGGCTTGGGCCAAAGTGAAGCCCCTTTTTTTTTTATTTTCACCTACCATCCAACTCGCTGACCCTGTTTTTTTGCCTTTCCTACTTCCCCTTCCTCCCTCCCTCCCTCCCTCCTCCAGTTCTCCTCCACCATTTTTATTAGATAACTTACACGTATGAGGTCGCCTTGGGTTGCCTTTTCTTCTTTCTCATAAAATCCCCCACAAAGCTTCATGGGTCTTCTCGATCTGTTTCCTTTTATGATGATTGATCTATGTTCTTTTTGATGGCAAAGGGATTGTATGAAAATGCACTATTACTATGTTAAATGAATTATGAAAATATTACATTGATAATTGTATTATATACTTTATCTGACATCGTTCAATATAATCTCAGAGTCGGTAAGAGAAGTAACCCTTGCTTAGTCCTTGTTTATTGACCTAGAAAAGATTTGCACGTAGGAAGATTTTGCATGTACGGCATCTGGGTGTCCACGTGAACCATGCTCTCTCTCAAGAAGCGTAGAAACCACCAAACCATATGCATTAATATGCATGGGGGTGATTTAGCTGTGTTTCGAGAGAGGTGTTTGGTGTTTGATAAGATGAGAGAATAAACTTCGTCCAATACTCGGGTTTATTTGATGTTTGAGGAGACGAAGGCACATGGTTTAAAATGTCTCGAGGGAGTTGTGAGCCACGTTCTGTAAGTCTCATGAAACGGAAGTCTTGATACATAATGAGATGTAAGTCTTAACAGTGTAAGAAAATAATTTTAAAATCATCAAAATAGCGAAAGTAATATTAATTTTCGAAGGTTAATGTTATCTTAACCATAGATCCATGTTATCTCAAAAATATCAAAACGTATTTTAAGGATAATAAAAGAAGTATAAACTTTATGTCTACTTTATAACATCTCACTACATCTGTTTCTTAATTGATACATTAAGTATCAATTAAATGTCCCGTGAGAGTGATTGGGTTGATACGTATCATTAAGTCTCAACATAGCAGCCATTATGAAGTTGGCCTGGAGATTTCTTAAAGATCCCCAGTCCCTCTGGGCAACCATTTTGAGTGTCAAATATCTGCAAGGGAGGGATTTCTGGTACATCAACAAGTCAGCTAACTACTCTCAAACTTGGACCGCCTTGCTGGCAGTCAGGGAAAATGTTAAAAGTGGTATATTCAAACTGATTCAAGATGGCAGGAAGACCAATATTTGGGAGGACAAATGGCTCCCTAACAGACACTGTCCACCGGCTCCCCACACCGCCCACACCCCCTCCACCCTAAATCTGATATCTCAACTGATCCTCTCCCAAGAATGGAACCATGATCTCATCAGAAGGGTTTTTCAGCCGGAGTCAGCAAAGGACATTCTAAGAGTTAAGCTGCCCCAGAATCCCCATCCCGAGGGTGATATCACCATCTGGAGTCTCACAAAAATCGGGAATTTCTCCATTAAATCAGCCTACAGGTTGCTTGCAGAGAAGGCTCTCCCTCCTTCAACATCCACAAGCCAAGACATTTGGAAGGTGATCTGGAACCCATACATCTACAATCGGATTCCTCCTAAAGTCTCTATTTTTGTATGGAAGTGCATTGCAGGAGTCATCCCAGTCAACTCCATTCTGGCCAAACGCTCCAAGATTGCCGAACCAAACTGCCCCCTTTGCCAGGAGCAGAATGAGTCCATTCAACATATGCTTTTCCTCTGCAATTCCGCAAGAGCCATCTGGAAATTGTCTCCATTAAATTACCACTCTGTTGAGGATCCGAGACCCCTGGAGAACAAAATTCTAGACTGGACCAGGCCCCCTCTCTCCTCAAGTAAGAAGGACCCGCATATGCTATTATGTGGCAAATATGGCTGGCCAGATGCAAGGAAATATTTGAAGGGAAAATGGAGCATCCAAGAACTACAATTGTCAAAGCTCTGGCTCACCACCGCAGCTGGGGAGGTACCCTGCAGGACCAACTCGTACAGAGTACGCATCCTAAGCCTCCCTGTAGTCCTCCTATCGCCCAACAACTGAAGATCAATGTGGACGCTGCCTTTTCTGAAGGGCAGGGGGCCGCCGGTATTATCCAAACAGACCAAGAGGACAAGCCACTCATCTATATGAAATGCCCAGTTGAAGCCCAATCCCATGCTATAAACTTGGCTGCTACTCAACCCAAGCTGGTGATAATTGAGGGTGACGCCCTCAACGTGATCAATTACATCAAAGGTACCTCTGCCCCTCCCTGGCGTATCTCGGCTATTATCCAGGACTGCAAGAGCAAGCTGTCGCCGTCACACACTCTGGTCAATTTCATTCCCCGGTCGGCCAACAGGCTTGCCCACGTTCTTGCTCGGGAGGCTCTTCTCTCCAATATCAGCAGGTCTTGGACCTTTCCTGAAATCCCTGCTTGTATTAAGGACACTGTAAACTCCTTATTAATTTTTTAATACCACCATCCTTTTCAAAAAAAAATAATAAAAGATAAAAGATATCTCGAAACATTTTTTTAGTGACTCACTTCAAAGTTTAATTATTAGTGCATTAATACATCACATTTTTATACAATGTGAAGGCATTAACTTCACCCAACACTCGGATTTATTTGATGTTTGATAAGATGCGAGCATTAGTTGCATGTAACAGTCGGCTTTAACTTTGTTGTCTGACCCAGGTACATTTCTTTTTAGGAAATATTACTTATATACTCCTGAAAAAAAGCTCAAATTATCACTCTACCCACACCTTTATGAAATCTACCAATACAACCTTAAATTCTCTTAACTCGAGCCGTGATACCCCTCGAGTTACATTCGCAAGGGATGAGGATAATAATACACATGAGAGGGACATTTTACACCCCCGTGGAGAGAGAGAGAGAGAGAGAGAGAGAGAGAGAGAGAGAGAGTGAGTGGATATGAGGGAGGGGTGGCCCCCCGACGTTGGCACCCACTGTGGGTGCGCACGAGAAAGAGAGACAGTGAGAGAGATGGGGGAGAGAGAGAGGGCGAAGTAAGAGAGATAGAAAAAGAGCGTGAGATGGGGAAGGGCACCGGAGGGCCGATCTCCCCCTCCGACGGCGGCACCCCAGTGGGTGTAGACGACGCAGAGAGAGAGAGAGAGAGAGAGAGTGTGTGTGTGTGTGTGTGAGTGATGGGGACATCGAGGCAAGACCGTACGTATTTTGTTTGCATTTATGTCTTTTCATATTTGTATGTATACCCTTGTGTTATATGGGTACGCAATTATAGGTCTTAGTGGGTTTATATGTAAAATTCCAGTAGGACCAAGCAAGGGGGCCCCCAGCCCTTTCCCTTTGGTCCATGTCATCCATGTGGGGCTAGTCAACCATCCTAGGTGGCCATCTAGAAGGGTTGAATGCCATTTGACCACATGGGAGACAAGTGGCTTAATTAGTCCAAGGTGGGTTACCTACCTCACCTACCCATTCAACCCCATTAACCATGGTCAAGGGGGCGCCCCTCTCCCCTTGATTTTTTATTAGTTTTTGTGTGTTGT
Organism: Amorphophallus konjac; assembly: GCA_022559845.1. Lineage (NCBI taxonomy): Eukaryota > Viridiplantae > Streptophyta > Magnoliopsida > Alismatales > Araceae > Amorphophallus > Amorphophallus konjac. Next base: position 159,004,006 of record CM040117.1, read on the forward strand.
TCAAACCACATCCCAGCCCTTCAATCCCAAGCCCTTGATCCAAGGGTGTACAATTGATTAGATACCTAGCATATAAAACCATGTATTTTCCTTTGAAAATTAATGAAAAATCAGAAATTTTGTTGAATGCCAAGGAGCATATTGCGCCCCCAGCCCTCTCCCCTCTGGTTCCTCTCCTCCAACCTCCAGTTCTAGAGTGATTTCATCTCCTATCATCCCCTCTTCACCTCCGGTGATCATCTGTCCCGCCGCCGCCGCCGTTCGTGCAGCCTTCGAGCCGCCACGGAATCGTCTTCGGTTTTCTATCCTGCTAGACAGAGGTGTCTTCACGAAAATCTTGCTATCAGCCACGGCCTCTTCGTGGATTGAAATTTTTATGGTGTGTTCCTACCTTCTAGACCCTCCTCCACAAAAACTTCTAGGTCCAAAACCCATCGTTTGTTATTTTTACATTTTCGGTCTTTAATCATTCCCAGATATGTCCTGTCTCTGTCTACAGTGATAGCAGCCCTGTGTTTCCCACCTCCGGCTATCTTTTTGATTTGTCCAAACCCTCCCAATTTTACTGGGAGTTCTGTTTATCACCCCCTACATCCACAAAGTTTCTTAATTTTTTATCAGCGTTCTATCTATTTTTAGAAATTCGTGTTCTTCCTCAGCTACAGTGTTGTCAGCCAGATTCCAGATCCGACCCAATGCTAGTGAAAAAATCATAGAAATTCGTAGCCTTCCCCAAACCTAGATCCAAAAATAGTCCTGCTTTCGTAGCTTGATTTCCCACAACTGTTCTGAAGAACACAACCCCAGATTCGGACATCTACCTCACGGTCAAAGGTAATCCACAGGAAAGTTCTCTGTTGACCTGAGATTTCAAGAATTGTACAACAGGAGCTTGGAAATTCCATAAGTCCAGATCCGTGCAGATCCAGGCCAGATCTCCTGACCTAGATTGAAGGATTTGCAGTTAGCTTTCCAACGGTGCCAGTCTCGTGTCGATCCGACATTGGGGCTGATCGCAGCGCCCGTTCTCGCCGAGACGCGCATTGAAAACCAGAAGTTACAGCCCATGGCCGGTTATTCCGACCGGTGCCGATCGGAGCCGCCCGGCCTCCGGCCGGCGAACCAGCGCGCCCCCACTCCAGGGAGCGCCCTTCCATGCATCCTCCACTACAGCGGTGCCACCGGGTCCCACACGGCCCCTCCGGACAGCACGTGGGCCCCACCGTCACGTGTTCAGGTGCTACCGAATCAACGCGAGAAGCCGCCCGTCAACCCGAATTCGGTCCTCCCGGACCCCATTTTATCACCCTTTACCTCCCTGCGTGGAGTGGGCTGTAACTCATTGCTGTAATCTTTATATATTAACTGTCCCGAGAGTACGAGTTTCGGCCGGGTCCGTCTTCCCCACGCCGAGCGCGTGGAGATATCGTTTTCGCTCCCTTCTCGGCATTTTACTTACTTCATATATATTTGTTTATGCCGCTGCTAGAGAGCATGTGTAGGGATATCTAGCTCACTTTATCTATTCATTACCGCTACTGCGAGAGAGTGCGAGACCGTCCCGTGACCCGATCCGGGCACACGAGAGAGCCGACCACCCTAGCTCACTACCGGTTTCTCAACCGCGCACGTCCGACGCTTCCCTCGTTAAGGGACAGTCACGAGCTTATCATGTCCGTGGTCTCGTCCCGCATCAATTTGGTATCAGAGCATGTTGAGTCTAGGGTGTCAAAAAAAAAGTGTCATTCATTAGTCATTTACGTCTAAGTCGTGTTTAGGGTCATCATTGTTTTAAAACAAACAAAAAATGTGTCTTTTGCATTGCATCCCAATAACCCGGTATATCAAAAGGTGTTGTCCAAACGTTAGGCTACGTATATCGGGAAGGCCGCACACTTGCGGGAGTGATCTTCGGATCGATTAACTCCGCCAGGTGCCGAGTTTTGGTTACGTCTAGGTGCATCATCTTGTAGTGTGCATTTGCCTTAGTCGGTGTCTCCTACTCCGTGTCTTGCATGCCCACTCGTCGAGGTACTCAATACTCACCCCCACCACCACCTATGGCGGAATCCCGAGTCTATAGTTCCGATGAAGTGGCCACATTGTTCCGAACTCTTATGGGGAAAATGGATGGGTTGAGTGAGCGCATGGATGAGTTAAGTACTCGAGTGGATTGGATGGAAGGGTTGAGTACTCAGGTGAATGGCCTAGGCACCCGCCTAGAAGAGAGGATGAAGGCCGTAGAGGATAGGGCCGCCGGGTCGAACCAGTCCGTTCAGGGATTGGTCGGGAGAGTTGCCGCACTAGAGAAAGGACCAACCCATGCACCCATCCCACCTACCCAAGGTCAACCGAAGCTGGATCACCAACCCGCGACTCCAAGGGTTCAAGGGGTAGCTGTTAGGAGGCACGAAGTCCCCGAGGTGCATGACTATGAGTCCGAAAATGAGCATCGGGGATATGGTCGTGATCGTCGTCCTATATGGCTTACCCATGACCAAGATATGGATGAACGGGCCATTCGGACCGTTCGGGCCGACCCTCCCACCTTTGACGGGTCCTTAAACCCAAAGGTCTATCTTGATTGGGAGGCTGGTATGGACCGATATTTTGAGTGGTTCGAGATGTCGGACCAACGAAAAGTCAAGTACGCCAGGATGAAACTTTTAGGCCAAGCACAAACCTATTGGCGGAACATGGAGAACCTATTGTTTCATTGTCAAGAACCCCCGATCGATACATGGACCGATATGAGGGAGGAAGAAGTACCTCCCTACCTCCTACCGCTAGCGTCTTATAGAGAGGTGGCAAAGTCTCACCCAAGGAGATCGGTCCGTCTCTGACTACATCGCCGAATTTGATGAATACTACTTGCGATGTGATGCCACGGAGGAGGATTCCCTTACCGTCTCCCGGTTTCGGCGTGGTCTACGCCCGCACCTACGGTATGAGCTTCTCCGCCGCAAGGTGGACAAGTTGGAGGATGCATATCAAGTTGCTCTCGAGATGGAGCAATTCGAGGGAGAGTTCGAGTCTATTCCTCGGTGGAGTCCCGCTCCTCCCCGTAGTGATTTCCGTGGCTCCTTAGGTTCATACCCGAGGGGACCCATGGCTCGTCCTCAGGAGCCTGCCTGTCAGGAGCACTTCGCTCCTAGACCTCGACCTCCCCCACCACGGGATCTACCTCCACTCCATCCACCGGCACCCGTTGCCCGTCCCCCAGCACACATGGCCCGTCCCCTGGCCCCGACACCTCCCCCGCTGTTGCCCACGGCGCCTACACCTCCACCCTTGTTACCTACGCCCCCTACCCGTCGGGAGGATAAGGATAAGGCCCCTCTTATCGGAGAGAGTAGTAGGTCGCGAGTGCAATGTGTCCACTGTCACGGGTTTGGCCACATTGCCAATGAATGCCCCGCCCGTGCAACCCTAGCCCTAGGGGTTGGAGATACCTTACCTCCTGAGCTTGAGTGTGTCGATTATGAGGCCGACCAAGCACTAGCCGATGAGTACTATGCCTTGGGGGGAGAGTTGGGCGACTCACCCGTCGCCCAGGATGCCGCCACTTAGTGGGCTTGATGTCACCACCTTAGTCTAGGGTCATATATGAGTCGGTGTGTTTTCCTTGTGTGGTTTGTTTTGTGTAGTTTGTTTGCATGGTTTGTATGTTGTTTGTCTGTATGTGTCTTGTGCAAGCTCGTTGTCGTTCTCTTATGAGTAAGAGGCGAGTGGACTCATTCGATGAGTATAGGATCGGTTCTACATCTATACCCGGATCAGTCACCTACAGGGACTCAGCGGTGATTCCTAGTGAGTCTTCGAGCTGCTTCCTTCCCTTTGAGAGTGCCCCACCCGGAGTGTCCACCTCTAGCCCATGGCAGCTTGCGCATATCGAGTATATATGGAATGAGCAGGTGACGGTCACTTGGAGTGGAGCATACCCGCGCTACTTGGCACGGTGACGGATCCGCCGGAGTATTCAAGCATCCATACCCATACTCGACGGGGTCGAGTTCCTCCCACCCGGGGAGAATTGATGGGGACATCGAGGTAAGACCGTACGCATTTTGTTTGCATTTATGTCTTTTCATATTTGTATGTATACCCTTGTGTTATATGGGTACGCAATTGTAGGTCTTAGTGGGTTTATATGTAAAATTCCAATAGGACCAAGCAAGGGGGCCCCCAGCCCTTTCCCATTGGTCCATGTCATCCATGTGGGGCTGGTCAACCATCCTAGGTGGCCATCTAGAAGGGTTGAATGCCATTTGACCACATGGGAGACAAGTGGCTTAATTAGTCCAAGGTGGGTTACCTACCTCACCTACCCATTCAACCCCATTAACCATGGTCAAGGGGGCGCCCCTCTCCCCTTGATTTTTTATTAGTTTTTGTGTGTTGTTCAAACCACATCCCAGCCCTTCAATCCCAAGCCCTTGATCCAAGGGTGTACAATTGATTAGATACCTAGCATATAAAACCATGTATTTTCCTTTGAAAATTAATGAAAAATCAGAAATTTTGTTGAATGCCAAGGAGCATATTGCGCCCCCAGCCCTCTCCCCTCTGGTTCCTCTCCTCCAACCTCCAGTTCTAGAGTGATTTCATCTCCTATCATCCCCTCTTTACCTCCGGTGATCATCTGTGCCGCCGCCGCCGCCGTTCGTGCCGCCTTCGAGTCGCCACGGAATCGTCTTCGGTTTTCTATCCTGCTGGACAGACGTGTCTTCACGAAAATCTTGCTATCAGCCACGGCCTCTTCGTGGATTGAAATTTTTATGGTGTGTTCCTACCTTCTAGACCCTCCTCCACAAAAACGTCCAGGTCCAAAACCCATCGTTTGTTATTTTTACATTTTCGGTCTTTAATCATTCCCAGATATGTCCTGTCTCTGTCTACAGTGACAGCAGCCCTGTGTTTCCCACCTCCGGCCATCTTTTTGATTTGTCCAAACCCTCCCAATTTTACTGGGAGTTCTGTTTATCACCCCCTACATCCACAAAGTTTCTTAATTTTTTATCAGCCTTCTATCTATTTTTAGAAATTCGTGTTCTTCCTCAGCTACAGTGTTGTCAGCCAGATTCCAGATCCGACCCAATGCTAGTGACAAAATCATAGAAATTCGTAGCCTTCCCCAAACCTAGATCCAAAAATAGTCCTGCTTTCGTAGCTTGATTTCCCACAACTTTTCTGAAAAACACAACCCCAGATTCGGACGTCTACCTCAGGGTCAAAGGCAATCCACAGAAAAGTTCTCTGTTGACCTGAGATTTCAGGAATTGTACAACAGGAGCTTGGAAATTCCATAAGTCCAGATCCGTGCAGAACCAGGCCAGATCTCCTGACCTAGATTGAAGGATTTGAATTTAGCTTTCCAACGGTGCCAGTCTCGTGTCGATTCGACATCGGGGCTGATCGCAGCGCCCGTTCTCGCCGAGACGCGTGCTAACCAGAAGTTACAGCCCGTGGCCGGTTATTCCGACCGGTGCCGATCGGAGCCGCCCGGCCTCCGGCCGGCGAGCCAGCGCGCCCCCACTCCAGGGAGCGCCCTTCCATGCATCCTCCACTACAGCGGTGCCACCGGGTCCCACACGGCCCCTCCGGACAGCACGTGGGCCCCACCGTCACGTGTTCGGGTGCTACCGAATCAACACGAGAAGCCGCCCGTCAACCCGAATTCGGTCCTCCCGGACCCCATTTTGTCGCCCTTTACCTCCCTGCGTGGAGTGGGCTGTAACTCATTGTTGTAATTTTTATGTATTAACTGTCCCGGGAGTACGAGTTTCGGCCGGGTCCGTCTTTCCCACGCCGAGTGCGTGGAGGTATCGTTTTCGCTCCCTTCTCGGCATTTTACTTACTTCATATATATTTGTTTATGCCGCTGCTAGAGAGCATGTGTAGGGATATCTAGCTCGCTTTATCTATTCATTACCGCTGCTGCGAGAGAGTGCGAGACCGTCCCGTGACCCGATCCGGGCACACGAGAGAGCCGACCACCCTAGCTCACTGCCGGTTTCTCAACCGCGCACGTCGGACGCTTCCCTCGTTAAGGGACAGTCACGAGCTTGTCATGTCCGTGGTCTCGTCCCGCATCAGAGAGAGAGAGAGAGAGGGAGGGGGAGGGCGCCAAAGGGGTCTCCTTCGCGGTGGCACCCCGCAGATGTAGATGATGTAGAGAGAGAGAGAGGTACAAAGATAGAGAGAGAGGATGAGGTGAGAAAGAGTGAGAGAGAGAGAGCCGAAAGGGATTATCCCCTCTGACATCGATCGGGATCCCCTTCGACGTCGATACCCTTGTGGGAGAGAGAGAGAGAGTTGGAGGGGGTCATCCCCTACTACATTGAGACCCTTGTGGGTGTGAGAAAGAGAGAGAGGGAGAGAATTGATGTAGAGAGAGAGAGTGCCAGAGGGGGTCATCCCCTGCAACATCGACACTCCATGTGGGTGCGAGAGAAAGAGAGATTGGGGAGAGAGAGGACGAAGTAAGAGAGAGAGAGAGAGCATGGGGGGGGTGCCGGCTCTGTCGTCTCTCTCATCCTGCTCTTCTTTTCCACCCTCTCCTCCCCGTCCTCCGCTACCGCACCTTTCCCTTTTTTCTTCCTCCTTCCCTCCTCCCTCTTCCCTCCTCCCCTCTTACCCCATCTTGCGTTAATTAGAGATTTTCACTCCTCTCACTCACTTTGGAATAGTTACAGTAAACGATCGTTGACGGTAGAAGCATAACAATAAGTTGTTTGAAAATTTGAGGATGTAATGATAGATTCCACAAAGGTGAGAGTATAGTGATAATTTAGACTTTTTAGTGGTACATAAGTATTTTTCACTTCTTTTATAAGAGTTGTTCGGTATACACAGACCTGACGTATGCACGTTTTTTGGACGCGGCACTTACATCATCAATAGCTATGGATCACTAACCGTAGTTAAAAGTGTGATAACCATCCCCAAAGCGTTTACTAGGCCTATCAACGGAGCGGATATGAAGCGAATATATGACTATCCATATCCGCTCCGTTTTAAAATTCAAATTATCCGATTTTGATCTGCTCCGATTAGAATTCGGATACGAAGCGAATATATGACTATACTGTTGGGTGCAGATAAGACGACAACGGAGATCCAGAGGGGGGTGGATGGATCTTCAAAAGATTTTTGGCCAAATTAAAACCGTATGAAGAGATACTCACAAGGTCGATGGACAAATGCTCAAACAGCAAGGATGCAAACCTGATTGGTCACTAGGATAGCCAAGGGAATCACGATCCTAGCAACCATCTAGCGATAACAATCACACAGTCAGTGCAATCAAACCATATCGACCCAATGCAATCATCTAGCGGATGCAGAAACAGAAATCACATATCAAACCACTGCACAAGGGATTTTTAGGTGGTTCGGTCACCAAGACCTACGTCCACCCCTCACTCCAAACCGGAGTGAGGCTTCCACTAGTAATGCTAGAAACAGCAGACTCAGTCTGCAAACAAGTGCTGCCAAACAGCTTGACCAGGGGAACAACCTCCCCTCTTCCTCCCAACCGGAGGGACACCCCAAGTGACTCCCAGCCACTTGGAAACCAGAGACACACAGTCTCTCTTCCTCCAGACCAGGAGGGAACACTTGGACTTGCAACCCACAAGACCAGAACCGGAGGACCAATCCTCCCTTCCTCCAAACCGGAGGGGAACCTAGAGACCCAAGTCTCTCTTCCTCTGAAACCCAGAGGGAAGCACGGAGAAATAAATCTCCCTTCTCCTGAAATCACAGGAGGAACCCGATCCCCAACAGGGCAATCGGGAGAAACACAAAGAAATGTAAACGAAACCAAGAAAAGGAAAATACAGTAATCAGAAAACTGTAAAGATGGTAGCACAACTGTGGCTCTCAAATAGAGCTGACTGGCCTGGATATGATCCACGGTCCAGCAGGAACAAATCTTCAAGTAGCTTTGCTTCTTCTCCTCTAACTCTCTATCTCTTTCTCTTCTTCAATCACTCTCTGCTTTCACGGCTTCTCTTTTCACGATCTCTCCTTCTTTCTATTACTGTCTCTCTTCTACTCTGTCTAATCTTCTGCTCAGGCTCACTCCTCTTCGTTCTTCCTTCTGGGGGATTTTCTTCTCTTTTTCCAACTCTTTGCTTCGAAGGGGCAAAGAGACCCTTTATAGGGACAGAGCCTTCGTGTGGATCAAGCAGCAGCTAGGGCGTGTGTGCTTCAGTCCACGTGGCGGCTTCTCAGCATCTTAGATCACGTGCCAGGCGCCAGCCTCGGATCACATGCCCAGTCACCTACAAGATTAATGAAGAGTTCAGTCGATGAACAATATCAGCTGAGGACAGTGTACAGACTTTATTCAGTAGGCAAGACAATGGATGTATAGGGTTAGTCGTGTGAAGACTTTATATTCAATATGCAACAGAAGACTCTGTATGAACTTTGCATAGAAGATGCATGACACGAAAGCTCTGTACATACTTGGTGTGCCGTGCATGAACAGTGCAGTGTATAGACTTATTGAAGTGCGAGCATTGCTGCTGCCAGTGTACAGACTTGATGATGTGCAATGCATGAACAACTGATGCAGTGTACAGACTCGGTGTTAACATGCATGAGAGTAACGAGTGTATAGACTTGATGTTAACATGCATGAGAACCCAATGTACAGAATTGCTGTCCCTGCAGCAGACGACTCCAGTGTATAGACTTTGTCGAGCGATAGAAATGTATGGACTTTGCAGTGTGTGATGTGCAGACGTTGTATAGACTTCTGAACTGTAATGCAATGTGCAGACTTTGATCATATATGAAGAACATATGCTGTACAGACTTGCTAATGAGTAACGTAGAATGCATCAAGCAAGATAATGCATGAAGAACATTGTGCATACATGCTGGAAAATGGATGTACAGACTTCATTCAAGCAAGCGAGACAATTTCTAGACTTTGATAAATTGAAGCACAACTAAAAGACGACTCTTTCCTAGGCGTCAGATTCAGAATGGACGCTCCTACTGATGGGCGTCAAATTTCAAGCAAAATCAACCATGATGAAGTGTGTAGACATTGTATAAACTTGAACGATGTGCAGACTCTGTGTTACGAACACAGGCTGTACAGACTTCATGTATGCAAGTCTGTGGCATTGTACAGACTTTGTGGATGTAAGGCTGAAGCAATGTATAGACTTCACGTTGTGCAGACTTCAATGCATGGAGAAGCAGTGTGTAAACTTTGACAGACACAACGTGCAACACTGTATAGACTTGAAACACTAGATGCACGATGTATAGACCTTGCCAAAGGAAATGGCTGTACAGACTTGACCAAGGCAAAGCAATCGAATGTATGGACTTTCACAAGGTATAGACTTGCCAAAGAACTGGATGATGTACAGACTTGAACAAGGCAAAGTCTGTACTGACTTGAAGGTTCACAACGTATATACTTTGGCAAGACAATGGATGTACATACCTCAACTCGAGCAATGTATAGACTTGCAGGTGCAACGTAGGTAAAGGTACCAATGTATAGACTTGCGAGTGTAACGTAGGTAAAGGTACCAATGTACAGACTTGCGGGTGCACCGACGGTAAAGATGCCAATGTACAGACTTCGAAGTTGAACTGGTGGATGTACAGACTTCACTTCGTGCAAACTACAGTGCAGTGTACAGACTTCAGACATGATGTACTATATAGACTTCAAATGAGACTGTACAGACTTGGTCCGATGTACAGTGCAATGTATAGACTTTCGTTTAGTAGAGACGTTAAGAGAGACTGTACAGACTTTGACTTCAAAAGAGACGCTGCATGAGACGGACGATGTATAGACTTCTAGACACTGTAGACTTGAACAGCGTGAGACGTTAACTAAGACGGATGAGAATGTATAGACTTTAATGAAGAGTGCACACGATGCAAAGGACTCTGTACACACTTAGCCAATGTACAGACTTAGCAGTAGCATGATGGCGAGTGCTGTACAGACTTCGTGTGCAATGGCCAACAATGTGCAGACTTAATGATCATGCAAGTGAGCGATGTATAGACTTGTGTTGCACATCGTAGGTAAAGATGAGGAGTGTATAGACTTTACCTTAAGACGCTGGATGCACAACCCAAATGATGTACAGGCTTGTTCCAGCAATGTACTGACTTAGAGTGAAGCACATATAGAAAGCAGTTGAGCAATGCACTAATGCAGGATAACACATCCATATGCCCAAGGCAGAACAATCATTCAGACCAATCATTCAGACACATATTCATGATATGCTATCATCAAAATCATTGAGTTCAGACTGCATGTCACAGTTAATGCATGAAATAAATACTGTATGAAGTAAACACATATGACATCAAACATATGAGACTCATAGTGTTTGTCATCATCAAAACACAATATCCAACAATCTCACCCTTTTTGATGATGGCAACATTATGAGTCTCATGAATGAATATGAGTCTCATGATTGAAAGAAATGGAATATTATTCAGACATTATTCAGACTAGACTCATCAAAGTGTTCTCCCCCTTTGACTTCATCAAAAAGTAGAACAATACTTTGATAATCTAGTGATGTCATATGAGACACTCAAAATAGATCATCAGATGAGGGCAACACAATATCAGAAGCAGTTAAAGTAATTCTCCTCCTTAGTCAAACAACTTATGCTGACATGCATATGCAACTAATACTGAGAGAATGTAGACAAGCATCATAATCAGACACACTAGCACATTGTCCCCCTTGCAGATCGTCTCTCAAACAGACCAGAAAAAATCTTTCCTTATGATCCATGAGATAAGAGAAGACCACAAGGATGAACTCTGGTTATCCAAAGACTGCAAGTACACAGGTTAAACTGAGAGATGTGCCTCTCATATATGAGAACCAATGTGAATCAAAACACAGTGATAGAGAGCAATAGGATGAGCAGATTCAACAATTAGTGAAAATTAAGATATATAACTTTTCATCTAGATACCAACTTCATAGAACAGAATTTTAAGTTCTAGATTCCTCCATTATAAAAGCTTATGAAACCTTGATTGTGAGATATGGTTTAAGAATGATGTAAACCAAAATTTTTCCAAAAGAAATTGTACTCATATCTGAACCAACTCTTAATAAAAGGAACTACAAGCTCATATAAGATTCTAGTTCAACCAACTTCCATCTTACTTAGTTTACTTTCCATAACTGCTTTAAGAGAAACATAAGTGAATGCACCTGAATTTTAATTGTTCTTTCAGAAATTGATTTACACTTGTTCAAAAAAAATAAATTTAATGAATAATTTTGGTTTATCAACACCTTTTGACGTGGGGAGACACCTTGATCAGAGGCCAGAATCCCCAGTTACTCAGTGTGACAACCGTATTGCTTCTCCCATTTTAGAGAACAGAGGTAGCATTAAAAGTATCTTTGGCATGAGAATGCACCTTGATCAGAGGTCAGAATCCCCAATTACTCAATACAATCATGCCATTGCTCTGCCATATTTTCACAATAATTTCCAATCATCTCTTTAAACAGAGTTAACTATGGTATTTCATGACACAATCCTTTGGACAGGTTTCTCAATAACCACAGTCATTGCTCTGTCCATACTTTTACCCAAAATGGATTCAGAACAAGTTAGATGTTTAAGAACAACCACATACACTATATATCTCAGTCAACTTGGACATGGATATCAACTTTTCAGATTTCAGAAAGTCTTACATGAATTTACATGAAGCAGATAGTTAAAGTTTATTAAGAGGTTGAAACAGATATTTTCAAGTTCCTTGTGTCCAAACAAGAGTACATAAGACTTAAACCAATTCCAGTTAACAAATGTTCTTAAGCATGTATAATGGAAGTTTCCTCATTAAAGATGTTTTAACATTTATGAAGTAGTATTCAGGCTGAAGGTTTACTTCATATCTCAGCTTAGTAATTCAAGTGAGAATATTCAACAGATAGCAATGATTCTGAAAAATTGTAGCAAAGGAGCTGCTCTTGAGCAAAGAAGTTCAAAGTTGACTGAATAGAGGTGAAGCTCTCCTTCAGCAGATTTAGGAGAGGCAGACAAATACCAATAAGGTATAAATTCAGATTATGAACAACTTCAGAAGCAGTCAAGAAAGATCATTTGATACCACTTTGATGATGGAATCACTGACACTACAGATATGACAAGATAAATCAAATAGATGGACAGGAAGAGTTCTGACAAAGACACAACTGAATGGATTAAGCATGCTCCCCCTATCTATATGTAGTGAGGCACTTCCTTCCCCCCTTTTTTTGATTTTTCAAAAAAAAGTGATATGCTATGCTATGACTCCCTCTAACTAAAAACACTGAATCATCTTATATGTCATGAAGACAATGCAGATGATGAATGACTATGCAACAACAGATTTAACATGCTATGCAGTAAATCTAAAAACAATTGTGTGATTTCAAGAGTATGAATAATGCTCCCCCTAAATGTATGTATTCAATCTATCCTTTTGGCATTTTCAATGTAATGAAATGCAATGCAATTTACTATATGTATGCACGGGCATGAAGCAAAATACTCACATGAAGATGCAGATATTCTCTAATATGCAAATTTGACCCTTGGTACTTGGCGAAGGGAAGCCTCTACGCATAGTAAGAACCTTCAGACAGATTTCCTCTGCCCTTTAGTAGCTTACCATTTGATATACCAAAGTGGTCATGCATGACAATGCAATATCAACAGTCCTATATGCATCAGATTTTCAATGATTGTATGTCAAGTGCATGTATATGCAATTCACATATATGCACACATCTCAAAGTACAAACAATAAAGCCCACAAAGCTCAATGCAAGAGTCAAACCACATAAAAAGCATGTATGCATGAAACTATGACTTATCAGATCAACCATAAATTTTATTTGAACAGATGTGAAGAATTTACCTGAATGGGGCTTTATCAACTTGGGTGCCTTGGTTTATTTTCCCCTTTTTATTCTTCAGTTTCCAAGGCACACCTGCAAGTTAGCACACTATTTTGCATGGACAGGTACCCAAACAGTCTTAGGTCCTGCATGGTTAATAGTGACACCTTTGGCAGGTGTTCTAAACAACTTTTTAGCATGTAGGTCATCAGATCTCATCAAATAGCAATTATTCATTGAATGACCTAATGTACCGCAATAATAGTAAGATGGAGCAGATTTCAGATTTGATTTATGCACATTCTTATTAGCATGAATTCTATGTGTATATGCATGAAAATTTCTGTTAACAGAATTAAGATTCTGTTTACCAAAATAAGCCAGCCAACAGTCAGCAGCTCTATGGCCTGGCTTCCCACATTCAAAACATGCAAGGCTTTTCCTTTCAAACACAAATCCATTTCTACCAGAAATGTTTCTATTGACAGAGAATTTACCAGATTTATAGTTAGGCTTCCTTCCCTGAGCATGCCAACATTGGGCAGTAATGTGGCCCATCTTGCCACAGTGAAAGTATGAACTAGAATTTCTTCCACCAGCCCTCAGCCAGCATTCAATGGCCCTGTGGCCTGTCTTTCCACACTCAAAGCATGTAATGAGCTTATCTTTTAAAGTAAATTTGTTCTTATTAAAACCATGCTGGCTTGCAGGAAATTTACCATGATATGAATGAGATATTTTCTTACCATTTGTAAACCAGCATTTTGCAATTATGTGTCCTAATTTATCACAGTGAAAACATTCAATTTTCTTTTTCTGAAATGATGGATTTCTATCATGAAGTTTCCTAGCAGTCATATCATCCTTCTCCATCAATTTACATTCATGCATCAGATGACCAAATTTATGACAATAATGGCATGACATTTTATTTTTAGATGCATGTGAGTGTGTGTGAGAACTGTGATCAACATGCCCTAATGAACCCTTTTTATTTATTTTCTGTTTTTCAATCTTTTTCTGATTTTTGTTCTGTTTTTTGGTTTTCTGAACGGTAGACTGAGAAGCAGGTGGGTTCTGAGAAATGTGAGAAGTAGAACTAGAAACAAAGGATGTCTGAGTTTTATTTTCAAAATTCTTTTTATTTACAGGGTTATAACCTAACCCCTCCTTCTGAAAGTTGACCTTTGTTCCCAGCAATTTGTTCAGATTATCTTACCCACTCACAAATTTAGACAAAGACTTTTTCAAATCCTGACTTTCATTTTCAAGAGTAATGATGAGCAATTCAGAATTAGCATTTTCTTCCTCACTCTTGTTGAGTGTTTCACTTAAGGTGGCATTGCCATTTTTAAGATTTTCAATTTCAGCTTTGAGCTTTTCAACTTCTTCTGAATTATCGGACACCACACATTTACCTTTTTCAAATGTCAGTAATCTCTCTGACATGGTGGTGTTCAACTGTTTTAGTTTCTCAATTTCTTCCTTTAGACTAGTGTTCTCCTTCTCAAGTTTATCATCTTCAAACAAAACATCAGTTAGGAAACTTGGATATTCTAATTTACAGTTTTCAAAGTTTTCCTGAAACTTTAAGTTCGCAACATTAACAGCCTCAAACTTTTCATTTATCAATCTGTTTTCACTTTCAAGATTGATTAATCTTTGTTCAGATTCCTGACATTGTTTTCTGAGTTTTCCATTTTCAGATTTGACATGATCAAGTTCTGATTGGATTCCATCTAGTTTCGACACTTGTCTTCTGAGTATTTCATTTTCAGTTTTCAGAATTTCAAGATTTTCAAGATTTTCAGCTCCAGAAATAGGATCCCCTAGATTTGCTATCTTCTTTATCAGACTTTTATTCTTCTTCCTTAGTTTTTCATGGGAGTGTAACAGATTGGCATAAGCATCTTCCCAGTCATCTAAGGTGTAACTAGAAAAAGGATTAATTACCTCTTCAGCATCTTCGAATTGATCTTGATCACTGCTATGGTCGCTCTTGTCAGCCATCAGGCATGTGTTGTGATCCTTGGTGAGCTTTAGCTTCTCCAAAATCTCCTTGGAGGACCTGCAGTCATAAAAATAAGAATGTAGAGCCTTGTCAGTAGCTTCTTTCATTAGATTCAAAACTCTCTGATTCTCTCCATGTTTTAATCTGTGACTGTCAGTCCATTTGGACACTTTCTTTGGTAGTCTGTGAGGACCGTGTGAGATTAACTTCCACAGATCCGGATCCAATGTCCTCACATACCGATGCAGCTTTTCAAGCCATTGATCAAAATCATTACCTCTAAAGATTGGTGGATAAGTCATCGAGATATGATAAATACACCAAAACCAGATGAGCAATGCAAGACACAAGACAGGGAGGCAAAACAACGAGCACAAGAAAGCCACTCTGAAATATACCACAAAAGATGCAGGAACTGCTGCGGATCGTTGGATCCAATGCACAGCAACCCGCTCTGATACCACTTGTTGGGTGTGGATAAGATGACAACGGAGATCCAGAGGGGGGTGAATGGATCTTCTAAAGATTTTTGGCCAAATTAAAACCGTATGAAGAGATACTCACAAGGTCAATGGACAAATGCTCAAACAGCAAGGATGCAAACCCGATTGGTCACTAGGACAGCCAAGGGAATCATGATCCTAGCAACCATCTAGCGATAACAATCACACAGTCAGTGCAATCAAACCATATCGACCCAATGCAATCATCTAGCGGAAGCAGAAACAGAAATCACAGATCAAACCACCACACAAGGGATTTTTAGGTGGTTCGGTCACCAAGACCTATGTCCACCCCTCACTCCAAACCGGAGTGAGGCTTCCACTAGCAATGCTAGAAACAGCAGACTCAGTCTGCAAACAAGTGCTGCCAAACAGCTTGACTAGGGGAACAACCTCCCCTCTTCCTCCCAACCGGAGGGACACCCCAAGTGACTCCCAGCCACTTGGAAACCAGAGACACACAGTCTCTCTTCCTCCAGACCAGGAGGGAACACCTGGACTTACAACCCATAAGACCAGAACCGGAGGACCAATCCTCCCTTCCTCCAAACCGGAGGGGAACCTAGAGACCCAGGTCTCTCTTCCTCTGAAACCCAGAGGGAAGCACGGAGAAACAAATCTGATGCGGGACGGGACCGAAATGGGCTAAGACCTACGAATGCAACAAGTGCGGCCAGCACTCGCACGCCAAAGGTAAGCCGGGCGGCTGACCTCCGTGCCGTTCCTCCGGGTGGAGGCGTCTCTCAACAAGAAATCCAAGCCCACAGCCGTCCCTATGAGGGAAGCGTAGGGATCTCAGCGGCTAAGGAACCGCCGTGCGCCTATGGGAATCGAGTCCGAGCTCGGCGCTCGACTAGGGCCACGGAATGGGTGCTCAACTCTCAATCACGCGGTGAATAGCAAGCTAGCTAGGATCCTACGCGCTCACGCGACATATAGAATAGTATACTAGTAAAGCAGAGTAACAGAGTAGGAGCGTCGCGCGTACCTCCACGCCTAGGCGTGGGGAAGAAACCCCGGCCGAGAACAACAACCCCGATACACATGACAAACAATAATACACATCCAGCCAAAATGCCCACTCCTCGCAGGGAGATAACAGGCTACAACAATAGACTTCGGGGCTGCCGATGCACGGGCTGACGGGCGGCACTCGTTGAAGGGGTGGCCGCGAGGAGGACCCGTGCGGCAGTCGGCAGATTCGCAGCAACGCGCGACTCGGCGGCGAACGCTCCCACGGCTTGGTCCGGTGTCTGATTGAGGCACCGTCAGCGAGGGCACGTAGCTGGGTCACGGGAGGAAGCCTCGGCTAAAGGGGGCGCTCAGATTCGCACCGAGGTGGCCGTGAAGTCACCTGCAAGTCGTGACTGGTTTCCTGCACACAGAACAGCGCGCTCGCGCGGTAAAACTGATAACTTGTTGCTCCAGGAGACGAACGGGGCGGCGCTTGAGGGAGGACGTCGGGGACGCAGGGCAGTAGGCCCCGACCGAAGGGCTCGGTCAGATCTGGTCAAGGTTGGCCGGGAGAGCCTCTGCAAGTCGTTGCTGGTTCGGGGGTCGGATTGCACAGGTTGATCTGCGCGGCCCCCACGAGATTTGACGCCACGCTCAGCACCAACGTCAAAACGAGGCGTGGTCGGCGGCGTTGGAAAGAGGACGACGAGAGGTACGATCCCTGAAGAGACCAGCTCCAAACTCGCAGTTGTCCTCTCTGGGGAATTTTCGCAAGAGGGCGGGCAGAACCTGGCTCGCAGAGAGAGAGGGTCCTGCGCGAGCTCACGAAGAAAATCGCCACGGGCGGTGCCGACCTCGGATCGAGACGAAACCAAATCCCACGCGTTTTCGACTCGTAGAAGTACCTCCATAAAAAAGGAGAGGACCAGATTCGACCGGAACCGGATGGGGGTGCCGCTGCAACTCAGGATAGAAATCTGATGAGCAGATTCGAGCACTTGTGAAGGAGATGAGGGAAGATAGAACCTCGGCGTCGCACCGAGGGATGGGGAGTCACACCCCGGGGTTGATCCCGTCGCAGGATCAAGGGAGGAAGAAGGGGCGCAGCCACCAAGGAGTCATGCTCACTAATAATTCTTCATCAACTTTTCAAAGAAAATAATACAAGCTTTTATATGGGGAGGGGAGATGCTAGGATGAAACCCTAGCCAAGAGGGGGAAAGGGGGGGTGCGCACATGGCAAGGGGGAAAGGGGGGGGGTGCGCACATTGTCTAGGGGGAAAGGGGGGGACGCACAACTCCTAGATTCTAGGAGGGAATTGGGGGAAGGGGGCGGCCAAAGGAGGAGGGGGGGTGGTCGGATGGGGAAGGGAAAGGGGGGTGTGCGCACTCCACTCCTACAAAGTAGGAGTGGGGGCGGCTGCCACCTTCTCCTCTTGGAGGAGAGGAAAGGTGCGCCCAAAACCCTAGCCCTAGGAGGTGGGGGTGCAAATCCCAAGGTGGGCTAAGCATGGGAGTGGGCGGCCAGCCCAAATGGGCTAGTGATTGAACCAAAGAAGTGGCCCAATAGCCCTATCTCTCACCTAAAGCACAAAAATGACCCAACTAAAGCCTAATTGGCCCCAACTGGCCTACAAAGGTCCACAATAACAATAAAAGTGTCCACGCAGGGACTAAACCAAGGCCCATCATGGCCTAAAGCATAAAATAACTAAAGATAACTCTGCTCGTCCGCCAAGTGATCGCCGAGCCAAAGGGATGCAGGCGAGATCCGTGTACTCCGTCGTGAAGTGTGGCGCGTGTCCCCACCAAAATCTCCCTTCTCCTGAAATCACAGGAGGAACCCAATCCCCAACAGGGAAATCGGGAGAAACACAAAGAAATGTACACGAAACCAAGAAAGGGAAAATACAGTAATCAAAAATCTGTAAAGATGGTAGCACAACTGTGGCTCTCAAATAGAGCTGACTGGCCTGGATATGATCCACGGTCCAATAGGAACAAATCTTCAAGTAGCTTTGCTTCTTCTCCTCTAACTCTCTATCTCTTTCTCTTCTTCAATCACTCTCAGCTTTCACGGCTTCTCTTTTCACGATCTCTCCTTCTTTCTATTACTGTCTCTCTTCTACTCTGTCTAATCTTCTGCTCAGGCTCACTCCTCTTCGTTCTTCCTTCTGGGGGCTTTTCTTCTCTTTTTCTAGCTCTTTGCTTCGAAGGGGCAAAGAGACCCTGTATAGGGACAGAGCCTTCGTGTGGATCAAGCAGCAGCTAGGGCGTGTGTGCTTCAGTCCACGTGGCGGCTTCTCAGCATCTTGGATCACGTGCCAAGCGCCAACCTCGGATCACATGCCCAGTCACCTGCAAGATTAATGAAGAGTTCAGTCGATGAATAATATCAGCTGAAGACAGTGTACAGACTTTATTCAGCAGGCAAGACAATGGATGTATAAGGTTAGTCGTGTGAAGGAGGACGAGTGTAACGACCCGAGAATCCGATTACCGAGAAGGCCCGATAACCCGAGACTCGCACCGCCACCCACGAGCCCGAAGACTCAGAAGGGTTAAAAGGATGGTGTGGAGACTACACAAGTATCACAAATAATTTTAGAAATTAAACAGTTATAATATTAAGTAGGAAATAAATTAACATTTTACATGGTCCACAATAAAATAACAACAACAGTAACAGTAGTCCACGACTAGTACAGTGACAAGAAAGAAAAGTACAGCTACACGGGGCATACCCCGGCTCTGACCTCTGGCACTACCTCTGGGCACCCGCACCATGCTGCACTCCTGACGCGCTCCCCGAAGGTGACGCCTCACCTGAAACACGGTGAAAACACGCAGGGAATGAGTCTCGGAACAAGACTCAGTAGGGATCACTCGAACCCTACCTCGTAAAATGAGAAACCACTACACTAGCGGTAGAAAAGTACCTCGGAAAGGAAAGCCCTGTACTCTACAGAACTAGACCCTACGGCACGCAAACTGACACACGTGCCACGGTACGAGAAGACCGAAACTCAACGGTCGAACCGCCAAAACCCGAAGGTCAGAAACACACGACTGACAGTCTGTCACTCCGTACTCGACAGGAGTACCACCCACTAGAAGCACAGCCGGTAGCGTCCCCTGACGTCTTACACCGCGCCGCAGGTGAACCGCCTGACGTGGTAGGTCCTACCCGAGGCGCAAACACCGTACAAGTAAACACAAACAAGTGACTAGCTGGGGTCATGCCTGTCGACGTGGGTCCAACCGCCCCCAACCACGTGTGCACACACAGACCGCGCGTCCTTGGTCTGGCCCTCTGACCGGTTTTCCCCTCAGCCGGACTCTGGATGCAAAACGTGGGGCCCAACGGTAACCGGTCCACAAACAGTCTCTAAAGGTCGGCCCGTACACCACTCCCTGGTGCGACAAGCACACGTGTACTAGTAGGTTACGACTAGTGGAGGGTCACTGAAGGAGTAGACTCTCAAACCAACGGAAAACAACGTCCGAACCTGACGAAGTACGGGGGCCGTCCCACGTACCATCACCATCGCACGGTGACCGCAGTCGGAGGAAAACGGACACACTGCCCATGGCCAAACACATGACCAAGGTAACCGAAATCTCCGGACGCCCGAAGACACGGTCACGGAACTCCACGGGGTGCCCAGGACACACACACGGCCCAAGGGGAACACCCGACAATGGAAAAGATTGCGCTAGGGACACCTAGCGCGACAAGGAAGAACGCGCTAGGGTCCCCAAGCGCGACTTGGAAGATCGCGCTAGGACTCCCTAGCGCGACAGGGGAGATCGCGCTAGGGAACCCTAGCGCGACAAGGACCATCGCGCTAGGTCCTCCTAGCGCGACAAGGCTAATCGCGCTAGGACCCCATAGCGCGACACGAACCGCCCTACTGTTCATCTTCTCCGATGAACGCGCCCCGTCGGGGCAGCGCGACACTCAAGAACGCGCTACTGGAGTATAGCGCGTTCTCAGTCCGCGCCCGAAAACGGTAGAAACGCCCAAAAATTCCAACCACGCCCCCATGCCTCCACAGGAGAGGGGGAAAACAAAGGGGAAGACCCCTGGGGACCCCTAGCATGATTCTAGGCCATCAAAACATGAAATCATGCATCAAATCCATAGATCGGGCGAGCTCTCCCCAAATCATGGAAAAATCCCAAAATGCTCAAACAAGCCCCTCTCGGGCTCCCCGCGGCCTACAAATCACGGGAATGAACGGCAAGAGGCTAAGGAACGTCACCCTACCTCAATGGAGCGAATGCTCCGCCGAATCGCCCACAAACCACGAAGAACGCTTTTAGAAACCTTGCCTCCCCATGCTTCCCATGCTCGCCGCACACCCACGAGATCGCCTCGCCGTCGCCCACGCGTCCGCGCCGTCGCCCTGCCGCCGTCAACAGCCGGGGAGGGGTCCGCCGCGCCCGAATGGGAGAGAGGGAGAGAGAGGGTGCGGTCACGGTTGGGGAAGGAAGGAGAAAGAAGAAGAAGAAAGAGAAAGAGGAAAAAAAAAGAAAAAGAATTAGGGCTATATAGAAAATCCGAATTTTCGGAAAAATACCGCAAAATAGAAAAATATATTTCCAGAATCCTCGGATCGCACCGATCGCAACGGTACCACTCGTGCCCGGGTGAACCGCCCGGTTCGCCCGCAGCGAGCTTCCGAAGAAAAAGTCGAAACACACACCGGAAATCAGAAAACACACGCGGAAAAGTCGCGGAATGCCTCCGGGCCTCCGAAACGACTCCGAATCGCGCCGATCCGAACACGAAAGATGTCCGAAACGAAATTTCGGACACAACAGAGCCGGACGCTCCAAAAACTAGATCCGGAACCCACGAAGAAGGATCCAAAAGCTCCAGGATATTACAGCCCTCCCCCCTTAAGGAATTTCATCCTCGAAATTGAGAACAACAAAAGGGGAAAGAAGAGGAAGACTCACTCAAACAGATACGGGAACTGCTGACGCATCTCTTCCTCACGTTCCCACGAAGCCTCACCACCAGAGTGTCGTTGCCACACGACCTTCACCAAGGGAATGACCTTGTTCCGCAGGTGCTGCTCTCGCCTATCCTCCACGCGGATCGAAAACTCTGGGAGAGAAAGATATGGAGTCACCTCAGGCCAAACGGAAAACTCGAGCACATGAGAGTCATCGGGCATATACTTCCGCAACATCGAGACGTGAAACACGTCATGCACCGACGCCAACTCAGGAGGTAACTGCAACCGGTAAGCAACCTCACCGATGCGCTCCACAATCGCGAAAGGACCAATATAGCGGGGACTCAGCTTCCCACGCCGTCCAAAACGCATCACCCCCTTCATCGGAGAAACTCTCAAGAACACATGATCGCCCACGGCGAACTCGAGAGGCTGCCGCCTACGGTCAGCATAACTCTTCTGCCGACTCTGGGCCGCCAACATGTTCTGACGAACCAGGTGCACAACATCCACACACTGCTGCACCAATTCTGGTCCCGCCAAAACACGCTCATCCACCTCAAACCAATCGAGTGGAGTCCGACAAGGACGCCCGTACAAAGCCTCATAGGGAGCCATGCCGATGCTCGAATGAAAGCTGTTGTTATAGGCAAACTCCACCAACGGTAGGTGATGAATCCAACTCCCCTGCCACTCCAGGCAGCAGGATCTCAGCATGTCCTCCAAAGTCTGAATGGTCCTCTCAGACTGACCATCTGACTGAGGATGATACGCCGAGCTAAATGCCAACTCCGTGCCAAGAGCTCGCTGGAAACTCCTCCAGAATCCAGAAGTGAAGCGCGGATCCCGATCCGACACGATCGAAATGGGAACCCCATGCAACGGCACGATCCGCTCCACATAAAGACGAGCCAACTTAGACACGCTCCAGTTGACCTTGACCGACAACAATCGCGTCACCTTCGTCAGCCGATCCACCAGCAGCCAGATACTGTCCTGCCCAGTCGGGGTCCTCAGCAACCCCACCACAAAATCCGTGGTCACATGGTCCCACTTCCAAGTAGGAACATCCAAGGGCTAGAGAGTACCGCTTGGTCGCTGATGCTCCACCTTCACCTGCTGACAGATCAGGCACCTGGCCACAAATTCGGCAACATCTCTCTTCATGCCAGGCCACCAGAACTGCCTCCGCAAGTTCCGATACATCTTCGTCGCACCCGGGTGTACGGTGTACCTGCTCCCATGGGCCTCGTGCAACACCGCACGACGAATCTGCTCCTCGGCTGGGACGTACAACCTGCCACGAAACCTCGCAGCACCGTCCTCACCGAGCTCCACGTCAGCCATCGAAAGAATCCGGGGCAACTCAGGGTCCACGTGCTGAGCCTCTGTCACCTGACGACGGATAGCAGGAGTGACAGTCAGACTCGCAAGCACCGCCAACCCTGGCTCCTGGGGAATCTTGAGCCTAAAAGATACCTCGGGCACTTATTCCCAGAGCCTCCACTTCCTCAACATCAAGGTACTGATCGCAACCTTCCGACTCAAGGCATCGGCGACAACATTCATCCTGCCCGACTGATAAGACAGGGTGAAGTTATAGTCCTTCATGAACTCCATCCAACGCCTTTGTCTGAGGTTCAGGTCCTTCTGCGAGAACACATACCTCAAACTCTGATGGTCAGTGAACACCTCGAACTTCTCGCCATACAGATAGTGCCTCCAGATCTTAAGCGCGAAGATCACCGCCGCCAACTCAAGGTCATGGGTGGGGTAGTTCTCCTCGTGGGGTTTTAGCTGCCGAGATGCATAAGCCACCACTCTACCATGCTGCATCAAAACAGCACCCAGTCCAACGCCGAAAACATCTGTACACACCACGAAACCTCCCGATCCAGAAGGTAAAACCAACACCGGAGCCGAGGTGAGCAATCTCTTCAGTTCCCTGAAGCTCTGCTCACACTCCTCGGACCAAACGAAAGGCACATCCTTCCGTGTGAGCCTAGTCATCGGGGTCGCAATGCGAGAAAAATTCTGGATAAACCGGCGATAATAACCTGCAAGCCCCAAGAAACTCCAGATCTCCGTCACCGACCTCGGCCTCAGCCACTGCATCACTGCCTCGACCTTGGCGGGGTCCACGGAAATGCCATCACCAGAAATCACGTGTCCCAGAAAGTGCACCTCGCTGAGCCAAAACTCGCACTTGCTGAGCTTCGCATACAACTGGTGATCTCGCAGCGTCTGCAGCACCACACCCAAATGGTACGCGTGCTCCTCAGCAGACCGCCAATAAACAAGGATGTCATCCACGAAAATGACCACGAACTGGTCCAAATACGGATGAAACACCCTCTGCATCAAGTCCATGAAGGCTGCAAGGGCATTGGTGAGCCCGAACGGCATCACCAAAAACTCATAATGCCCGTACCTCGTACTGAACGCAGTCTTCTCCACATCGGACTCGCGAATTCTCAGCTGATAGTAACCGGACCGCAAATCAATCCGCGAGAACACTCGCGCAGACTGCAGCTGGTCGAACAAATCATCAATCCGCGGCAACAGATACTTGTTCTTAATGGTGACATCATTCAGCTACCGATAGTCAATGCACAACCGCAGACTACCGTCCTTCTTCTTCACAAACAACACGGGTGCACCCCAAGGGGAAAAGCTCGGACGAATATACCCCTTGGCCAACAGTTCCTGCAACTGCGCCCTCAACTCCCTCAACTCAGCGGGGGCCATACGGTAGGGAGCCTTCGCCAAAGGTCCCGTACCAGGCACAACCTCGATCACGAAATCGATCTCCCGCTGGGGAGGTAATCCAGGCAACTCCTCGGGAAAAACGTCGGGAAACTTGCACACCACCGCAATGTCCTCGACATCCGGCTCCATCCGGTCAGACACAACCACTGACGCGAGAAAACCCTGACAACCTGAATCAAGCAATCGACGGGCTCGAATAGCAGAGATAAGGAATCGAGAAGAGGTGGAACGGATACCTTGGAAATAGAAGGTCCGCTTGCTCGGATGCTGGAAGTAGACCCTCTTCATTCCACAATCCACCACCGCTCCATGAGTCTCGAGCCAATCCATGCCTAGAATCACGTCGTAATCCCGAAGCTGCAACGCATACAACCTGCCTGGCATACTCCGCCCATCGATCCAAACCGGAACCTGATCGAAGCAATACGGAGTGATCATAAAGTCACCCGAAGGTAACTCCACTGTCAAATCACAGGACAACTGGGTCACCGGCTCCTCGACGCTCGATGCAAAATCCTCCGAAATAAACGAATGAGACGCGCCAGAATCAAACAAAACCCGAGCCGCACAACCCAAAATCTGAATGGTACCTTCCACGAGCTGCGACGCCACTGCCTCTGCCCTGGTCAAGTGCGTGATCTGGCCTCGAGCCCTCTGCCTGCCTCCCACACTAGCTGACCTGGGTAGCGGCGGATACTGTCCCTACTGCTGCTGCCTCTGCTGCTGGGGAACCTGCTGCTGCAGAGGAAACTGCTGCTGCGGCGGCCTCTGAGGACAGTCACGCGCCATATGCCCTGGCTGGTCACACCGAAAACAGACGATCGGCGCCGTGCACTGCCTGCCTGGGTGGGTACCACCACACCGTGGACAAGATCCTCGCGATCCACCCCCTGATCCCTGACGCTGCAACAGAATCGGCTGCTGTACACTGCCCGATGAAGCCTGCCCCTGATCCTTGGACTTCTTCTTGCCGAACCCTCTCTTGAAGAACTTCTTGACCTTCGTGCCGAAGGACGCAGATCCTGTCACCGAAGCTGCCGATGCCGGTACTCCTGAACCACCCGACGCATGCTGGAAGAAACCCTGCTGCTGGGTAGCCGACTGCTGGCTGCGACCTGACACGGACTGCCCCTGGCTGATCGGTCCTCGAGTCCTCTGCATATCCATCTCCAAGGAAATGGCAACACGAGACGCTGTCTCTAGATCAGTGGCCCCGTTCGCGATCAAATGGTGCCTCAGCTCCAGCCTCAAGCCCTGCACAAACTGCGTGGTCCTCACCCTCTCATGCTCCATGATATGAGGTGCGTACCGACCCAGCTCAACAAAACGGGCCCTGTACTGCAACACGGACATGTCGCCCTGCACCAGCTCCAGAAACTCCCGCATCCGATGCGTGGCAACAATATCTGGACAGTACGAACGCTCGAAAGCACTAACAAAGTCATCCCACTAGATCTGCTCAAGTGGACGAAGCTGAAAGGACGTCTTCCACTCGGAAGACCACCACCTCCGAGCCGTACCCTGCAACTGGTTGTAGGCCAACACAACTCTGTCCTCGGCAGCACTCTTCGCAGAACTGAACACCCGCTCCATCTCATCGAGCCAATCACGAGCCGCATCAGGGTCTGCCTGGCCGCTAAAGTAAGGTGGATGGAACTGCATGAAGTCCCTCACCGCTCGGTCTGGCCCACCCCTGACAAACGAGCCCTCACCAGCCTCTCCGCCAAACTGCTGAGACATGAGATGGTACATGCCACGGAAGAAATCTTCAGCCCCCGGAGCTCTCGCAGCATCCGCGGCCTCGGTAGCCCCCGGAACTCTGCTATGCTCCTCCTGGTCCCTCTGGACCCCCTGCTGGATCTCCTGACCTCCAGCCGACTGCCCCTGCTGAGAGCGAGAGCTCCTCCTCAGCGCCATACTCGCTCCTGAAGCACAAGACAGAAAACACAAAAAACGGCAAGGTCAATAAAAACGCACGATGCCCAATGCCAGCGTCACTTGTACATCATCGTTGTGGACTAGTGGACCACTACAATTACCTATGATTCTCATGTAATTCCACAACCGCGCTCTGATACCAGCTGTAACGACCCGAGAATCCGATTACCGGGAAGGCCCGATAACCCGAGACTCGCACCGCCACCCACGAGCCCGAAGACTCGGAAGGGTTAAAAGGATGGTGTGGAGACTACACAAGTATCACAAATAATTGTAGAAATTAAACAGTTATAATATTAAGTAGGAAATAAATTAACATTTTACATGGTCCACAATAAAATAACAACAACAGCAACAGTAGTCCACGACTAGTACAGTGACAAGAAAGAAAAGTACAGCTACACGGGGCATACCCCGGCTCTGACCTCTGGCACTACCTCTGGGCACCCGCACCACGCTGCACTCCTGACGCGCTCCCCGAAGGTGGCGCCTCACCTGAAACACGGTGAAAACACGCAGGGAATGAGTCTCGGAACAAGACTCAGTAGGGATCACTCGAACCCTACCTCGTAAAACGAGAAACCACTACACTAGCGGTAGAAAGTACCTCGGAAAGGAAAGCCCTGTACTCTACAGAACTAGACCCTACGGCACGCAAACCGACACACGTGCCACGGTACGAGAAGACCGAAACTCAACGGTCGAACCGCCAAAATCTGAAGGTCGAAACACACGACTGACAGTCTGTCACTCCGTACTCGACAGGAGTACCACCCACTAGAAGCACAGCCGGTAGCGTCCCCTGACGTCTTACACCGCGCCGCAGGTGAACCGCCTGACGTGGTAGGTCCTACCCGAGGCGCAAACACCGTACAAGTAAACACAAACAAGTGACTAGCTGGGGTCACGCCCGTCGACGTGGGTCCAACCGCCCCCAACCACGTGTGCACACACAGACCGCGCGTCCCTGGTCTGGCCCTCTGACCGGTTTTCCCCTCAGCCGGACTCTGGCTGCAAGACGTGGGGCCCAACGGTAACCGGTCCACAAACCGTCTCTAAAGGTCGGCCCGTACACCACTCCCTGGTGCGACTAGCACACGCGTACTAGTAGGCTACGACTAGTGGAGGGTCACTGAAGGAGTAGACTCTCAAACCAACGGAAAACAACGTCCGAACCTGACGAAGTACGGGGGCCGTCCCACGTACCATCACCATCGCACGGTGACCGCAGTCGGAAGAAAACGGACACACTGCCCATGGCCAAACACATGACCAAGGCAACCGAAATCTCCGGACGCCCGAAGACACGGTCACGGAACTCCACGGGGTGCCCAGGACACACACACGGCCCAAGGGGAACACCCGACAACGGAAAAGATCGCGCTAGGGACACCTAGCGCGACAAGGAAGAACGCGCTAGGGTCCCCTAGCGCGACTTGGAAGATCGCGCTAGGACTCCCTAGCGCGACAGGGGAGATCGCGCTAGGGAACCCTAGCGCGACAAGGACCATCGCGCTAGGTCCTCCTAGCGCGACAAGGCTAATCGCGCTAGGACCCCATAGCGCGACACGAACCGCCCTACTGTTCATCTTCTCCGATGAACGCGCCCCGTCGGGGCAGCGCGACACTCAAGAATGCGCTACTGGAGTATAGCGCGTTCTCAGTCCGCGCCCGAAAATGGTAGAAACGCCCAAAAATTCCAACCACGCCCCCATGCCTCCACAGGAGAGGGGGAAAATAAAGGGGAAGACCCCTGGGGACCCCTAGCATGATTCTAGGCCATCAAAACACGAAATCATGCATCAAATCCATAGATCGGGCGAGCTCTCCCCAAATCATGGAAAAACCCCAAAATGCTCAAACAAGCCCCTCTCGGCCTCCCCGCGGCCTACAAATCACGGGAATGAACGGCAAGAGGCTAAGGAACGTCACCCTACCTCAATGGAGTGAATGCTCCGCCGAATCGCCCACAAACCACGAAGAACGCTTTTAGAAACCTCGCCTCCCCACGCTTCCCACGCTCGCCGCACACCCACGAGATCGCCTCGCCGTCGCCCACGCGTCCGCGCCGTCGCCCTGCCGCCGTCAACAGCCGGGGAGGGGTCCGCCGCGCCCGAATGGGAGAGAGGGAGAGAGAGGGTGCGGTCACGGTTGGGGAAGGAAGGAGAAAGAAGAAGAAGAAAGAGAAAGAGGAAAAGAAAAAGAAAAAGAATTAGGGCTATATAGAAAATCCGAATTTTCGAAAAAATATCGAAAAATCAAAAAATACATTTCCGGAATCCTCGGATCGCACCGATGGCAACGGTACCACTCGTGCCCGGGTGAACCGCCCGGTCCGCCCGCAGCGAGCTTCCGAAGAAAAAAGCCGAAACACACATCGAAAATCAGAAAACACACGCGGAAAAGCCGCGGAACGTCTCCGGGCCTCCGAAACGACTCCGGATCGCGCCGATCCGAACACGAAAGATGTCCGAAACGAAATTTTGAACACAACAGAGTCGGACGCTCCAAAAACCAGATCCGGGACCCACGAAGAAGGATCCGAAAGGTTCGGGATATTACAACGAGTGTATAGACTTTATATTCAATGTGCAACAGAAGACTGTATGGACTTTGCATATACGATGCATGAGACGAAAGCTCTGTACAGACTTGGTGTGCCGTGCATGAACAGTGCAGTGTATAGACTTATTGAAGTGCGAGCATTGCTGCTGCCAGTGTACAGACTTGATGATGTGCAATGCATGAACAACTAATGCAGTGTACAGACTTGGTGTTAACATGCATGAGAGTAACGAGTGTATAGACTTGATGTTAACATGCATGAGAACCCAATGTACAGAATTGCTATCCCTGCAGCAGACGACTCCAGTGTATAGACTTTGTAGAGCGACAGGAATGTATGGACTGTGTAGTGTGTGATGTGCAGACATTGTATAGACTTCTGAAGTGTAATGTAATGTGCAGACTTTGATCATATATGAATAACATATGCTGTACAGACTTGCTAATGAGTAACGTAGAATGCATCAAGCAAGATAATGCATGAAGAACATTATGCATACATGCTGGAAAATGGATGTACAGACTTCATTCAAGCAAGCGAGATAATTTCTAGACTTTGATAAATTGAAGCACAACTAAAAGACGACACTTTCCTAGGTGTCAGATTCAGAATGGACGCTCCTACTGATGGGCGTCAAATTTCAAGAAAAATCAACCATGATGAAGTGTGTAGACATTGTATAAACTTGAACGATGTGCAGACTCTGTGTTACGAACACAGGCTGTACAGACTTCATGTATGCAAGTCTGTGGCATTGTACAGACTTTGTGGATGCAAGGCTAAAGCAATATATAGACTTCACGTTGTGCAGACTTCAATGCATGAAGAAGCAGTGTGTTAACTTTGACAGACACAACATGCAACACTGTATAGACTTGAAACACTAGATGAACGATGTATAGACCTGGCCAAAGGAAATGGCTGTACAGACTTGACCAAGGCAAAGCAATCGAATGTATGGACTTTCACAAGGTATAGACTTGCCAAAGAACTGGACGATGTACAGACTTGAACAAGGCAAAATCTGTACAGACTTGAAGGTTCACAACGTATATACTTTGGCAAGATAATGGCTGTACATACCTCAACTCGAACAATGTATAGACTTGCAGGTGCAACGTAGGTAAAGGTACCAATGTATAGACTTGCGAGTGTAACGTAGGTAAAGGTACCCATGTACAGACTTACGGGTGCAC
Organism: Amorphophallus konjac; assembly: GCA_022559845.1. Classification (NCBI taxonomy): domain Eukaryota; kingdom Viridiplantae; phylum Streptophyta; class Magnoliopsida; order Alismatales; family Araceae; genus Amorphophallus; species Amorphophallus konjac. The sequence continues at coordinate 159,033,836 of CM040117.1, forward strand.
CGACGGTAAAGATGCCAATGTACAGACTTTGAAGTTGAACTGGTGGATGTACAGACTTCACTTCGTGCAAACTACAGTGTAGTGTACAGACTTCTGACATGATGCACTGTATAGACTTCAAATGAGACTGTACAGACTTGGTCCGATGTACAGTGCAATGTTAGACTTTCGTTCAGCAGAGACGTTAAGAGAGACTGTACAGACTTTGACTTCAAAAGAGACGCTGCATGAGACGGACGATGTATAGACTTCTAGACACTGTAGACTTGAACAGCGTGAGACGTTAACTAAGACGGATGAGAATGTATAGACTTTAATGAAGAGTGCACACGATGCAAAGAACTCTGTACACACTTGGCCACTGTACAGACTTAGCAGTAGCATGATGGCGAGTGCTGTACAGACTTCGTGTGCAATGGCCAACAATGTGCAGACTTAATGATCATGCAAGTGAGTGATGTATAGACTTGTGTTGCACATCGTAGGTAAAGATGAGGAGTGTATAGACTTTACCTTAAGACGCTGGATGCACAACCCAAACGATGTACAGGCTTGTTCCAACATTGTACTGACTTAGAGTGAAGCACATATAGAAAGCAGTTGAGCAATGCACTAATGCAGGATAACACATCCATATGCCCAAGGCAGAACAATCATTCAGATCAATCATTCAGACACATATTCATGATATACTATCATCAAAATCATTGAGTTCAGATTGCATGTCACAGTTAATGCATGAAACAAATACTGTATGAAGTAAACACATATGACATCAAACATATGAGACTCATAGTGTTTGTCATCATCAAAATATAATATCCAACATATCCGTATCCGCTCCATTTTAAAATTTGAATTATCTGATTCAAATTCAAAAGTATATAAATATAATTATAAAATATTAAAAGTATATAAAATATAACTATAAAATGTCAAAAATATATATAATAAACTCTAAATTAAAATACAACTATAAAATGTCTAAATTTCTCAACAATATTATTATCTTTATAATATATTATTTAAAAAATTGATTATATAATATATAATATTATGAATTAATATTTTTTGAAGCGAATATTGTAATATTCATATCCGCTCCGATTCGAATTCGGATATTATCCGTATTCGAAAAAATGAATACGAATTCAAATATTATTCATTAATACGGATTCGAATTCAAAATTAATCCAGATAATATTCGAATCTGTTGAAAGACTTAACGCTTACCGGTCCATGGCTGAGCCGTAAGTGTATAGAACCACGAGTGTTTCTGCTCACCGCCAATTAGTTTTGAGTTTAATGCTATTAACTAGGTTGATGGGACGGAAGCCTCGTGTTTCATCTATATATATATATATATATATATATATATATAATAGTCGTCGGTTTTGCAAAAGATTGTACCTAAAAAACATTGGCCCACTGGTTGATGCATGTCCCTTCTGCACGTACGGTCATCTTCTCCGTCTCATGCATCTAGATGGGGACCACTTGTTTCGGTAACACAATGCCCTTTCTATTTTGTACCTTGATCCGGACACATTTAGATCCACTACACTTTCATGTCACAAAAACCATAGTGTCTATGTTGCATTCGCCGTCTTCTATCTGAGCTCGTGTATCTAAAACTACACAAGTTAAAAGGATAAATTTGTGAGGATATCTCAAGTAATTCAACTTGTCTCGTGGCAGGGAGGTCGACTCATATTCGACTCTCGAGAGAGAGACTTTACTTCACTCGCATTTAATCTTTGCAAAACATGAGTTCGAAATTTACTAGAGTCTTGTATTAGATTTTTCCATCGTAAAAAAACTTGTAAGAATGGTCACCGATCGAGAAATAGAACATTGCATGATATATTTGGGTATGAAAGTATGTTTAACTTTATGTGTAGCCTATCTTGTCTTTTCCATTTTTTTTTCAATAGGTTGGGGGAGTGTTCAAAACTAGACTCCATCCAATATTGGACGGTCTAGCTCGATGGAACAATAAGTTCCCACGTCTTAATGTCAACTTATGTTGAACAGTTGAAGGATCCTAACAAGATTGTGTTAGAAATGGCAATGGGTTGTGCATTAAATCACTGCCACCTGTTTACGCAACCATCAAATACAAGCTGTCCTATTACTGTAATATAAAATCTTTCTCACGGTTAACTTCCGTTGGTTGTTTTGCCGGTAGTTTCATTTCCAAAACAGACGGATACACCCGTTGAGGAATCAACGGAACCGTCCGCCACAGATGGACTTCCTTATGTTATTTTTTTATCGAGATTTACTGAGCTTCTCCTATACTATAAATAGATCACATTGGATGATCATTCGTACATTGACTTTACTACTACAATTGAGAAAGTTTTCTGCACTTTTTCTTCCTTCCACCATCACGAGAAAAAGCAGCATTTTCGACGGACGATTTTCGTCAAAACATTCATCGGAAACAATTTTTCTGACGAATTTACGACGAAATATCAATGGAAATCGTTCGTCGGATATTCAATGTCGGAGCTATCCGACAGAATCATTATCCGCCGGAATTGCGTCGATATTTTTCGATGAAAAATTAGTAGATAAAAATTTCGTCTGTACTTTTTTTGCGACAGACTCCGCTATCCGTCGAAAATACCGTCGGAACATATTCCGACAGAAAATTTGTACGTCGGAAAGTTTGTCGCTAAATTTTCCGTGTATTAAACTAATCCGTCAGAAATTTCGTCGTTACATTTATTTTTTAAAAAGTTTACATTCATATATTTTCCAACGGACACTGTAATCCGTCGGTGATTCCGTCGGAATATTTTTGACGGAGGCAACATGTCCGTCGAAAATAATGATTATTATTTTTTAAAAAAATATACAAAGTTTATATAGAAACATGTTTAAATAAAATAACATAAAATCTAACCATCACAAACAAAACCCAAGATATATATGAAACGAAACACAACATCAAGTATTAATTTTATAACAATAAAAATAATTAAGAAATATCATGCGCATCCTCCATATCCTCATCCTCCCCGGCCGTCTTGCTCGTCCCCTCTGTCGCCACTAGCTGGAGGATACTATATTGAAAAAATAATAACATTAATTATGTATTAATAAATAAAAAAATATTGAAAAGATAAATTAAATATTTTATTTAATTGTATAAATTTGAATCAGATATAATATCAAATCGATAATTTTAATATCGAACTCAAACCGAGGGCTTGGATATTTGGATTTCGTCAACTCTCACAAGTCACTTTTACCTCGCAGGTCGTGTTGGAACGATCGGCATGCCGATCAGACCAATATTTTAGATTTTGAATCTCTGAACCGACTTCTTTAATTTTAAACTAAGTACATTAGAAAATACACTTTTGAGCGTCGGGCCCAAACTAAATATCCGATTTGGATTCTGTCAGATCTCACAAATCACTTTTACCTCCCAGGTCGTGTTAGAATCAGGGTTTGTCGACCCGGTCTCGGCCCGGTATGGGTCAAGTCGGACGAGTCGCCCAGCAACCCGGTCCACTCTCTCGGCAAGGCAAGCGATTTTTTAATTTTTTAAAAATTTTAATTTTAATTTTTAAAAATAAAATTTTAATAAAATTTTATTTAAAGAATAAATGATATATACATTTAATAACATTAGAATGTAGAGTTATTTTTTTATGATAATAGATCCATACTAAATTACACATACTTAATTGTATAAAAATAATATATTACACCTCTTAATTAAACATCTTATTCTAAGAGATAAAAAAACTCACTTAATATGTTAAAGTAAACATAGACATAATAATGACATCATTCAACTTCACGTCATGAAGTATAAAATACTAAAACTCACTCATCTGAGTCATCTGTGAATCTCGAATCCCAATCAGAATCAGATACATGAGACTGATGACCCGTATAATCTAACTCTATCCTAGTGGGTGGAGGTACATGTGGGTGAGACTGAAAATATGTAACCATCTGCACAAATGATGGGTCATGTGCAGCGGTGGAGGGTATATGAAAATCTCTAAAAAAAAGTCACTACATCTATGCATGCAATTCTATCATGTGCTACTGGTCTGACTGGTGCTGGTGCTGGTGCTGGTACTGATGCTGTTCAAACTCTGGATATGGAGGAAGATCCTGTTCCGCCCGATGCTAGTGGTGGGGGTACCCTGGACGTAGAAGAGGATGCCCCGGCTCTGCTACGAGAAACATATCCCTCCCGTAACTGTGTCATAAAATAATGTCGGACATCCCCTGTAACTCGGTCGCATGCACGGTAATCGCGTCCCACTCCCGCAAGGTGCTCTGCAAATCTGTGTATGTCGATGACGCGATGTTCGCAGTATCTACAGTGCACATGTCGATCACCCTCGATAGTGTAACCATGCTCCCATGCAGGGTGACGTCGTCCGTCCATGATGACCTGTAAATGTTGTAAAATTTTACATTAGTAACTTCAATGACAAGTACAAAACTCAAGATATGAAGAAATTTAAAATTAATTATTAGTTACTTATAAATATAAACACATGATATATACTCCTAATCATATGAGCTCAATCTAGGCCAAATCCCATCTCCAAATAATCTGACATTAAATGTGGTTCGCAAATAGGACAGATAGTTTTCATAACGCATTGAACCTGCATAGTTCTCCCAGTACATGCGTACGTAGTATTCATACTGCTGCGAACCTTGTGCGTACATGACCGGCGGTTGCGCAGCTGAGGGCTGATCGTATCTTTTGGTATATTGCGGCATTGAAGCATGGGTATGAGAATATGGATACGATGAGAAGAATGAACTACTGCTATCTGAATCGCCATGATACATCGGTTGCTGCGGCCATGACCGTCCATACTCGCTTCCAGATCCCTGAGAGTCATGTGTGCTCATCCTCTCAAAATCAAACATCATGCCTTGATAGCTGGTACTATCCGCAACAGAACTTTCATAGTAGGGATCCCAATGATCAGCTGCCCGTCTCGTCCCTACCGGTGGAGCACCATGGTCCTCATCTTACGTGACATATGTGTAGTGTTGTTCCTCTGTCCATGCAGCGGGCTGTTAGCCGTGATGACCTCTGCCTTGACCATTGCTATACTCTCGGTCACCAGCACTAGTATCCCCATGACGACTCCGTTGACCACCTTGCGAACCGCCATGACTATGGGATGAAGACTCTGTCGGTGTACTATCATCATCGGAGTCATGACTCTCACTAATGCGGGGCTCAACAGATGGCTCGAGAGTGTCGCCATCTGCATTGGGATCTAATGTCTCCAAGTGTGCAATATCTATCGGATTTAATGGTGGTTGTGTGTCCTATTTGCTCTTGAATAATGTGGTCCATGATGATTTTTTCTTCTGTGGAGCAGGCGGGGGCTTTTTTACTGCATGTTATGTTCATTTTGATGCCTGAGAAGCGGACGCTTTGGTAGATAAGAAGTTCAAGTACCTTTGTACTGTGTAAGTCTATACGTATACCTAAGACGACTAACTAGGTGCCTTAGATGTTGAGCGTCGTGACGCAGCAGACTGAGATGGTTATTTCGATGCTACCGAAGGCTACACAATTGAAGGGATAATATATTCAATTACTAATGAAATACAACATATATATACATGTAGAAATGGTAATATAATTTTACCTCTCTAAATGATGAACTCCCCCTAGCTTCTCTAGAAGTGGATAGTCTTCTGGGTTCCGTCGATATTGAATGTCGCGGTGCAGTAACCCGAGACCACTGTTCATTTGTCGACTCACCCTGTAATATATTTCTTACATCATCATACATAGATATATGCCTATGCCCTCTAATCAAATATGCGATTCGATTTGTATATAGAATTTCACCTGAGTTGGCGGTGGACGCTGAATTGCTGGAGGTTGCATCAATCGCTCCCATGATGTATCATCGTACGCATACGATGTGTCTCCACCCCCAATGATGAAATCTTCATCCAAATTAACTTCCTCATCACGTCCTATTTTTGACTCATCACCACCCATCTGCACATCGATGTCATCTCCCTCCCCCACTGCCTGATGTACAGCTGCTACGAGAAAAGTATCAGGTCGTGGAGTCTTGCCTGGTTCTTCACTGTAACGACCCGAGAATCCGGTTACCCGAAAGACCCGATAACCCGAGACTCGTACCGCCACCCACGAGCCCGAAGACTCGGAAGGGTTAAAGGAATGGTGTGGAGACTACACAAGTATCACAAATAATTACAGAAATAAACCGTTATATAATTAAGAAGGAAATAAATTAACAGTTTACATGTTACATGGTCCACAAGATAACAATAAAATAACAACAGCAGTAGTCCACAACTAGTATAGAGACAAGAAAGAAAAGTATAGCTACACGAGGCATACCCCGGCTCTGACCTCTGGCACTAACGCTGGGCATATGAACCACGCTGAGCCTCAGACGCGCTCCCCTGAGGACGCGACTCACCTGAAACATGGTGAAAACAAGCAGGGAATTAATCTCGGGACAAGACTCAGTAGGGATCACTCGAACCCTACCTCGCGAATGGAGAAACCGCTACGCTAGCAGTAAGCGAGTACCTCGGAGAGGGAACCCTGCTGTCTACCAAACTCTGATCTTTCGGCACTAAAACCAACACGCGTGCCACGGAGGAACGACCGGAACACCACGGCTTACACGACAAAACCCGAAGGTCGAAGTCTCAATGACTGACGGTCTGTCACTACCGACTCGATAGGAGTACCTCCCACTAGAAGCAAGATCGGATGCGTCCACTGACGACTTAGTCCGCATCTCAGGTGTCTCCCTCCGGCCCAGCGGGAACTGAGAACCCGTACAAGTAACCACAAACAAGTGACTAGCTGGGGTCGCGCCCGTCGGCATGGGTCCAACCGCCTCCAACCAAGTGTGCACACACAGACTGTGCGTCCCTGGTCTGGCCCTCTGACCGGTTTTCCCCTCAGCCGGACTCTGGCTGGTAGACTCGGGGCCCGACAAAAATCGGTCCACAAACCGTCTCTAAGGGTAGCCTCTCCACCACTCCCTGATGGGACCACTCGCATGTAAGCAGGTTACGACTAGTGGAGGGTCACTGCGGAGTAGACTCTCAAGTCAACGGAAAATAACGTCTGCATCCGACGACGTACGGGGACCACCGCACGTACCAGCACCGTCGCACGGTGACCATGGTCGAAACAGAAATGGGGTTGCAAACCACCCGAGGCAACCCAGAGCCTGACGGTCTACCCTAGACGCGTCACAGGCTCTGACGGTCTAGGCAGGACTGTCACAATCACCTGACGGCCCAATGCAGGGGTGTCACACGCTCGGTGCAAAATAGGGTGTAATGCACCTACCATGGTGCATTACAGTCTGTGACGCGCCTACCCTAGTGCGTCACAAGACAACAGAGAACAGCTGTGACGTGTGCCACTTAGTGCGTCACAGCGTGTAACGGACCAACCCTGGTGCGTTACAACGTGGGAATGCGTCTGCTCTAATGCACCCACATAGGGGCGTCACATGGCTGTGACGCGCCAAGCGAGGTGCCTCACATGCCTTGACCCCTCCAACGGTCAAAAACCAACGGTCGGCAGCCAACGGTCGAACGCCCCTGACGGTCCAACCTAGGTGCGTCACAACACTGTGGCGGTCTATCGTAGGACCGTCACAGCCCACAAACCTCACTTGGCTGCACTCAGGGCTGTAACTCACCCATCTGGGCGCGTTACATAGTGTGACGGTTACTGGAAGGACCGTCACACCCGCCCGAGGGAGAAACAGCGAGAAACACCCAAAAAAATTGGCCACGCCCCCATGCCTCCACTGGAGAGGGGAAATCAAAGGGGAAGACCCTGGGGACCCCTAGTATGATTCTAGGCCATCAAAACGTAAATCATGCATCGAATCCCTAGATCGGGCGAGCTCTCCCCAAATCATGGAAAACCCCAAACCCGCAAGGAATCCCATCTCTCGACCTCCCCTCGGCCTACAAATCGCGGGAAAGGAAGGCTAGAGGCTAGGGAACGTCACCCTACCTCAATTGCGTCCCGAGACGCGCCGATCGACCACGAATCGTGAAGAATGCTCGAAAAACCCTCGTTCTTCCTTGAGCTCCCACGGTTCACGTACGCCTACACGATCACCTCGCCATCGCCGTTGTCACCACGCCGTCGCCCACAGCCGTCTGCAGCCGGAGGGGCTCGCCGCGGTCTCGCCGGACGAAGAAGAGAGGGTGAGAGGGCGTCGCACGGTGGGGGAGAAAGGAGGAAGAAGAAGAAGAAGAAGAGGGTGGGGAAGAGAGATAAAAAGGGGGATATTTATAGGAAAATCTAGATATTCTGGAAAATATCAAAAAATAGAAAATTACATTTCCGTGATCCTCGAACGCACCGATCGCAACGGTACCACTCTCGCCTAGGTGAACGGCTCGGTTCACTCGCAACGAGGTTCCGAAGGAATTACCGAAACACACACTGGTAATCCGAAAACACGCGCGAAAAAGCCGCGGAACGCTTCCGAGCCTCCGAAACAACTCCGGATCTCACCGATCGAACACGAAAGATGTCCGAAACAAAATTTCAGACACAACGGAGTCGGACATTCTGAGAAACCAGATCCGGGACCCATGAAAAAAGATCCAAAAGGTCCATGATATTACATTCACCCTCCTCGTCAAGTTCTGTCTCACCACGCTCGGTTGTGCCTCTTGTAATCCATGAAACCATAGGGTCATCATCGTCTCGCAAGTACACAGCATATGTTGGGTCGTAATCTCCCTCTCCTCTCCTTGTATCCATCTGCACATGTCGAACCTTTAGCTTCATGTTGTAATGAACATACACCATTTTGTCCAGCCTGCGGTGTGTTAGCCTTTTCCTCAGCTTAGTATGTAAGAAGGAGAATGTCGACCAATTACGCTCACACCCGCTCGACGAGGATGTTTGTGATAGAACTCTCATTACGATCTTCCTTAATGTCGGTGCACTTGTGCCGTAATTTAGCCACCACTCAGCTGTGATTAAGACAGATGGCGTACAAACAAATAATTAGATGCAAATGAACATTATGAAGATACATTACCTGCATCGAGTCTGTCACGGCTGGCCACGGCATTAGGTGTCGTAAATGAACCAATTACCTCTCTAAATATTTTCATCTGCATTATCAAAAATAATAAGTGCATATTTCATTTCATATTCTTAATGGCAAAATATCCAAGTATACCTCATTCAACGCATCAGTAGTATCTGTTAGCCTGCGAGACAATCGGTCTACCACAATGTTGATGGCTTCTATCAAAGTATCGTCACAAGCGAGGCACCGAGCATATTGAAAGGCCAGGTGTAGGTAGTACGCTGCAATCACAAGACGGTACAACATTTTTGTATCATCTGAAGATCACGGCTCATTTCTTGTTAGAGAATGTAAATGTTTACCTACCATATGAAGATCGCGGCTCATTTACCTGTCCCATCTATCCTCTATAATCTCTAAGATGGTGGGTCCATATTTCTTGGTCGTCCCAAGAATCTTCCGCTTTGCAGCTTCAATTTTGCTGTACACCAACCCTATGGTTGGTACTCTATCCCCATCCACACATCTCAGTACCTCATACAGTGGATATATCAATGATACTAATATCTTCACTCTATCTCAAAAGTTACTGGTGTTGACGATCCCCTCGACCTCCCCTCCTTCACGTGAAGCGGCAAAAGAGGAACTCAGCCAAGTCTCACCCCTAAACATTTGCTTCAACCCATCCTTGTGCTTCAGAAGGCTCTGCAATGCGATGTAGTTGGTGGCAAATCGTGTGATGCCGGACCTCAACAGTTCGCCGCCACAATGCTCTCTCATCCATACCAATATAAGTGTGTGGTTGTAGATATATTTCGTGACTTTTTGTGTCACCTCAACCACAGATTTGACTACACGAAGCTGACCAATCTCTTTCAGCATCAGATCTACACAGTGTGCTGCACATGGGGTCCAGAAAATATGTCGTCTCGTCCTCATCAGCTCCTCCCTAGTCTTCTTATAGTTCGAGCCATTGTCTGTCACCACTTGAACAATGTACTCCTCCTCGATCTCGGTCACCACTTGTTCCATTAATGACAAAATATATTGGTAACTGTGGACTTGGCCAGACGCATCCACTGATCTGTGAAAGAAAGCCTGTCAGCCACAATAAACAAGAAAGTTGATCATGCTACTTTTTGTGGTACCTGACCATCCACCACACATTAGTGTGACTCCGTATTTTGACCATTTTTGTTTGAATGAGTAGACATAACTCTTGATCTCAGCAACTTGTTCATCAAGATATATGCCAGCCAACTCTCTTACTGTAGGTGGTTGCACGTGTAACCGAAGAACTTGTGCTTCCTGAAACATTGGCTTGTAGTAAGGGCTGTTGGCCACATTGAAAGGCAGACCCGCGTGGTGCCACCATTTTGCAACGACATGTCCAAGTTTTCATTTCGGCCCCTTCTGGCCATATGCATCATCCACCCTCATTTGCTTGTCATGCTCTCGGGATAGTGCACCGGGCTCCACATCTTCAATGTTGATCGATTGTGTCATTTTTCTTTGTGAACCTGAGTCACCAGTGAAATAACTCCTCATGCCCCGTGGTTGTCAAGTCGTAGATGAACCACGACTGCCTGAAGCTCCGATCCTTACCGCCTCGTGACTTCGCACTCTCGTTTCCTCGGGTTGTCTTGCCTCATCTCTACTCTAGCGTACTGCCTCACGAAACTCCGCTTCATATGGATCATTCACCGTGACAAACACACTAGGCTGGTCAGTACACCCTTGTTGATTTTCATCACTAGTTGTCCATGCGCATTCATCCTCGTCGATGCCGCTTGCTCTTCCGCTAACTATCGCTTCATCTCCTTTCTTCTTTTTTCCTTTTCTTACATCTCAACTCTCTTCTCCCGCGGGTGTCCAGTCATTGCAAGTTTCACATCTTTAGGCACATGGGTACACCCAGCAACCTCAGAGTATCCCGCACAGGCTCCTCCTGCCAAGTACTTCTTCAACCGAGACACACCTCTTCCCCAGTATTCTGTTTTAAAGTAGTTGCAACGCCAACACCTACGGTTGTCATCCAACATAACTCTGTGTGACCATCCAATGTCATTTGATCGTTCCTTAGGAGCCATAGAGTGCTTAACTGTATCTCCTAAATTTAAGAAATATAAATTATAAATATCACTAAATTTGTTAATGAACTAATATAAATTAAAAATATTTTAATTTTTTAGTAAATTAAAATTTACGTACAGCTATCGAATATAATTTACAAATAAACCATGTATGATTTTTCCAAAAATAAGAAATTTCATTATTCTACATCTACAACTAACAAATTTAAGTAATAAGTCTAAATTCAATGTACATTTTTTTACAAATATAATTTAATAAAAATAATATCATTATTTCTACAACATGTAAAAATAAATGTATTATTTAGCACATCTAAATTAATTATACAATTTTTGTTACAAATATAATTTTAATAAAAATAATATTTTTTTCTCTACAACATGTTAAACTAAAAGCATTATTTAATACATTGTAATTACATCTATAATTTTTGTTAAAAATAAATTTTAATTAAAATAATAAATTTAATTCTACAACATGTAAAAATAAATATAATATTTAATACATCTAAATTAAATCTTTAATTTTTTATACAAATTAAATTTTATATAGAATCATCGAATACAATTTATAATCTGTAAATTTATCTATAAATTTAAAATCATTTCTAAAATATTTATCACTAAATTTAAATTTAAATTTAAAACATCTACAATTAAATGAATTAAATAATACATCAAAATAAATTTTAAAAAACTAACAAAATCTAATCTTAAGTTTTTACAACTAACAAACTTAAATTTATTTAAACTAAAATTTTAATTAAATTTTTTTAAACCCCCCCACCTCCCCAGCACCCACCGTCCCCCACCGCCCCCCAGCCCCAGCCCCAGCCCCACCTCCCCCACCCCCAGCCCCGTCCCCCGCCGTCCCCCATCGCTACAACGGTGGCAGACGCCCCCCCTCTCCCCCACCCCCCCCAACCGGCGCTGCAGCGGTGGCAGACGCCCCCCCTCCCCCACCCCCACCCCCATCGGTTGTAGCGGTGGCAGACGCCCCCCCTCCCCCACCCCCACCCCCACCCCCATCGGTTGTAGCGGTGGCAGACGCCCCCCCCTCCCTCACCGGCGCTGCAACGGTGGCCGACCGTCCCCCCTCCCCCACACCCCTCACCCACCCCCACCAGCGCTGCGGCGGTGGCAGACCACCCCCCCTCCCCCACCCCCACCAACGGCGGTAGACCGCCCCTGCGCGTCCCTCACCCCCCATCGTCCCCCCACCGGCGGGATCCGTCCCCCACTAGCCAGATCCGCCCCCCTCCGCCCTCCACCGCCCTCCCACAGTGCCCCACCGACCACCCTCCCCATTTAATTAAAAAAAGGAAATAAGAGCACCTACCTCCAATTGCCGGTCCTCGCCGCCCAGAGCCGCCGTCCACCGCTGCTGACCGCAGTCCACTGCCGCTCTACACCGTCCACCGCCGCTCTGCACCTCTGCACTACCGCTCTGCACTGCTGCACGCCACGGCCAGATGGTTGCAGAAGCGCCCCGGCCCGGCCTGTTAAATGGGCAGACCAGCACGATCGCACCGACCCACACGTACTAGACCGGGCCCGCCTCAGACCAGTCCGGTACGTGGAGGGACGCACGAGATCATGGCGTTCAGTGTGTCTCGGCCATGACCCCCAGCCCGTGCATCCCGCCATCGGCCTGGGTTGGGTCGGGTCGTGTGGGTCGGTGTGGGTCGGGGCGGGATGGCAAACTGATGTGGCACAGCCCAAGTATGACTAAGGTTGACTTGTTGGACCTCGGACCTAGACCCACGAGCATTCAAGATTGAGCAACGGACTCACACTAGCGGCTCACTCGTACGACACATGCAATCTCCCGAAGGCACCGGGGATGATGGCGAGGGTCCAAGGCAGAACCCAATGATTCTAAGTGGCTAAGTCAGCTTAGGCTAACCCCCAAAGGGTCTGGGATTCCCAACTTTGTGGGAGGCCGGCATGCCCGGGGCGTGGGATTGGGTAGCTCTCACTCACGAGCCGCGGTGGGTACACAATCGAGTATATGCGGAATCGGCCACTCTCTCACCGTCCGACGAGCATTCAAGGCGATACTAAACTTGCAAAATATAGGCCAGCAAGGGTTGTATCAGTCACTCACCTGATCGGTGTGAAAACACCGATCCCGTTCGAAGACGTGGGCGCGCCGGGAAGCGTGGGTATGAACCCGAACGCTGCGGCGATGGTGCTTGACCTGAAATTGCAAAGAGTACAACACCACGCCTCTCGCAGGAGGGGTGATCTTGGGGTGGGGATTAAGCTAATTACATCCAAAACTACCTCCACGCAGGGAGGGGCCTTCAGCCGGCCAAGCGGGGTGGGGGAGTTATGAAGAAAACCCGACGTTCGGAGCGTTGCCGGTTCTGCCAATCTTCAGAGTTGCTGGACAGTGGGGCGGTGATGATGCTTCCAAAAATTTCACAGAGCTCAGAACTTGATGAGACTTGCACCAAAAGCTTCCCAACGGACCAAGGATGATCTCTGAATTTTTTCTGAGCTTGGTAAAGTCGTTGCTGGCCGGGGCAGAGTCTGGAACAGGACTGATTGGTTCTGCCTCCGTCTAGTGCAGAACAATGTGGCCTATTGCAGAGGGTGCCACGATCTCTACCAAACCTTGATTGAGACGAGATCTGAACCGTTGGAACCGTGGTCGAGTCTTCTTTCCGTCGGCACCAACGGCATGGTCGGAAGATGTTGGAGAAGACCGGGACGATCAGATGAGTAGAGAGGTGTCGGTTCTGGCTCCTGAAAACTGACCTGACAGACTTGGAGTAGAAAATTCGTAACTTTAGATGCCAATGTCAAAATGCAGCTCTGCTTCTTGAGAATGAAAGAGGACTTGAGAGGGAAGATTTTTTCTGAATAACACTTGATCTGAATCCATAAAGGTTCGTCGTGGTCGAGCTTCCACTCTCGTCCTGGTTCCATGCCTGAGAGATCCTGCGCAGTCGAGGGAGAATCGCTCCTACTGGCAGCTCGGTGCTTGGAAGAAGATGAAATCACCTCTCCTAGAAAGCTCCTTGGAAGACCTTTCCAATGGTATATACCATGCCACTAGAGGATGAGGGGAAGTGTCGGAGATGAAGCTGCTTCCAGGACCCAATCTTGCTGCCTGTGAACTGCTGATGGAGCTGCAACTTGGTGGTGGAAAATGGTGTAGGAATGGGGCAACTCAGCAAGAGGGAGGTTGGCTGATGGCTTGGGAAGATGGGGAGGACGTGGCTAGGGCTTCAGGGGGTCTGGAGTGGCAGGGATAGATGGAGAGGGGGGGCTGGAGCAGCTAGAGGTGGAGATGGGGGGTGGGTGTGCATTAGAGAGAGGGTGAGTGTGAGAGGAGGATGGGGGGCGGTCTTGGCTGTTGGGAGGGAGGGGAGTTCGACTTAGGGCTGGTTTGGGAGTGGAGAGATGGGAGGGAGATTCAAAAATGGCCTTGGGAGGGGTCACTTCAGCCTTGGGAAGATGGAGAGGTGCTTAGGGAAGTGAATGGGGTAGGTGGTGGTTGGGAGATAGGGCTTAGATTGGTGGAGGGGCCTTGGGACTAGGAGGGGAGTTAATGGAGTGGTGTGGGGACTTGGGAAAAGTTAATGGGGAGGGAAAGAGTGAGAGAGGGTGGGTTAGAAGTGAGGAGAGAGAGAGGGGGGCGAATTTCTTCCCTAGGGAAGAGAGAGAGAGAGAGATAAAGAGAGAGGGGGGGAGAGAGAATATCTTGTAGAAAGGGTGGGGGTGGAAGTGGATTCTAATCAAGTTCATTCATCAAAAGTTGTTACAATGAGAGGGAGGGGAGGCCTATTTATAGGCTCCATACTTTCATATGACCATAGTGACCCTGACAAACTAACTAATGACCACAGCAGTCTAAGGGAGGGGTGCCCCTGGGCCTAGCCCACTAGTTGGGCCCAATAGCTTAACAAACCAAAATAATGACACAAGACTTTGGTAGATAACCTACTAACCTAGGTACATGACTCAAATAATAGAAAAATTACATGGTTTAAGACTCAAATAAAATATAAAAATTACATGACTAGACTCACAAACACATGACGAACATAATGGCATAAGTCGACGACGATTCGAGCCTCAAAAAAGGTGGAGGGGCAAGGGATGCCCCCATCATAATAAGAGCACCTACCTCCAATTGCCGGTCCTCGTCGCCCAGAGCCGCCGTCCACCGCTGCTGACCGCAGTCCACTGCCGCTCTACTCCGTCCACCGCCGCTCTGCACCTCTGCACTGCCGCTCTGCACTGCTGCACGCCACGGCCAGATGGTTGCAGAAGCGCCCCGGCCCGGCCTGTTAAATGGGCAGACCAGCACGATCGCACCGACCCACACGTACTAGACCGGGCTCGCCTCAGACCAGTCCGGTACGTGGAGGGACGCACGAGATCATGGCGTTCAGTGTGTCTCGGCCATGACCCCCAGCCCGTGCATCCCGCCATCGGCCTGGGTTGGGTCGGGTCGTGTGGGTCGGTGCGGGTCGGGGCGGGATGGCAAACCCTGGTTGGAACAATCGACATGCCGATCAGACCGGTATTTTAGATTTTGGACCCCCAAACCTAACTTCTTTATTTTAAAACTAAGTGAATTTAGATAATACACTTTTGAGAGTCAGACCCAAATCGGGTATCCGATTTAGATTCCGTCAGTTCTCACAAATCACTTTTACCTCTCAAGTCGTGTTGGAATGATCGACACGTCGATCAGACCAGTATTTTATATTTTGGACCCCCCAACCCCAGTTCTATATAATTTAAACTAAGTACATTTAGAGAATGATCTTTTGAGCGTCGGGTCCAAACCAGGTATTTGATTTGGATTCCGTCAGCTCTCACAAGTCACTTTTACCTCCCATGTCATGTTAGAACGGTCGACACACCGATCAGACTGATATTTTAGATTTTGGACTCCTGAAATAAACTTCTTTAATTTTAAACTAAGTGTATTTAGAGAATGCACTTCTGAGTGATGGGCTCAAACCGGATATCTGATTTAGATTCCGTCAATTTTCACAAGTCACGTTTACCTCTCAAGTCGTGTTGGAATGATTGGCACGCCGATTAGACTGGTATTTTATATTTTGGACCCCCAGCCTAATTTCTTATCTGAATTATTTTAAACAAAGTTAGCTTTAAAAACTAACTTAGTTCTGAATTGAGTAATTTGAGCACTGAGCCCAAACTGGATATCCGATTCGGATTCTGTAAGCTCTCCTAAGTCACTCTCATCACCCAGGTAGCGTTGGAATGATCGGCACACCGATCAGGTTAATATTTTATATTTTAGACCCCTGAACGCTAGTTATGTGAATTGTTTTAAACAATGTTAGCTTTGAAAACTAACTTAGTTTTGAATTGAGTAATTTGAGCGCCGAGCCCAAATCAGATATCCGATTTGGATTTCGTCAGCTCTCCTAAGTCACTCTCATCACCCAGGTCGCGTTGGAATGATCGGCATCCCGATCAGGCCAGTATTTTACATTTTAGACCCATGAACCCCTAGTTATCTGAATAATTTTAAATAAAGTTAGCTTTGAAAACTAACTTAGTTTTGAATTGAGTAACTTGAGCGCCGAGCCTAAACCGGGTATCCGATTAGGATTTCGTTAGCTCTCCCAAGTCACTCTCACCATCCAGGTCGTGTTGGAATGATTGACACACCAATTAAGCCAGTATTTTACATTTTTGACCCCCAAACCCCTAGTTATCTGAATTAATTTAAACTAAGTTAGTTTTGGAAACTAACTTAGTTCTGAATTAAGTGATTTTAACGCCGAGCATAAACCAGATATCCAAATTGGATTCCGTCAGCTAAACAAAAATTACTCATTCTATCTCATATAAATCATCTTAACCTGATTTATTCATATATCAAAGAGGGTCTTGTTCCTTTGAATCTAAATTCATGTATATTGATTGATTTTATAAGTCAAAATTCTACCAAAATAAAAATATAGTAAACACTCACCTGAGGGGGCTGTGCCATGGTCGAGGGTGCTCCATGAAGGAGAATTCTCGCCTGGGAGATGAGGCCAGCGAGTGCCTGCAAGATGCGCGCCTCCTGGCTTGACATCTCTGTCCTCATCTGCCACTACAAATCAGGCATCTCCACTAGGACGATGTCTCTGACGTCGTTGGGAGAAGTACTGGGGCCGAGTGGGGGCGTACTAAAGGCACTACTACTGGTCGGGGCAGCGCCTGAACTCGCACACGATGATATCACCGTGCCAGTCTCCAGGCTCTGCCCAAAACCATATAGCCAGCCTTTCTTCGGTACGCCATGCCGCTGCCACCCTTGTCGCCAGATCTAACTCCGGCTGCTGTGCGTCTCCCTCCCCATACTTCTCGATCACATGTCTGCTATATGTTTCCTACAAATTGAATAAAAAAACTTATAAATTTCATATGAATCAATCATATTTAAATAAAAAGAAATACTTGCATATGTAAATAAACTTACCGCTACTGAGTTGGCTCTCTCACTAACAAATTGGTATGTCCCCTTCTTTTTGTGTGTTCTGTCAAACACCTCTAGGAACGACGGAGCTCAATTGAACTCCACGGCCTGTTTTACAATTCATAGTAAAAAAATGTCATACATATGAATAAAATTTAAGAAGATAAATTGAAACATTAATTACCAATTTTTGTTTATGGGTCACGAAAGAGACGGACCCACTCGTATGCACATTTGCATCTTGTTGTGACGCCCTGTTTGCTACGGCTTTTTGGGACTTTTCTATCCACTTGGGCTCGGCCTATTTGTCACAAACAACGTCCCAATACTCCTTCCTCATCCAAAGAGGGCAGTGCTCCTTCCATAGCTGTCGGCCTTGGATCCCACCAGCTTTTTTCTGAGCCCTTACTCGGGCCTCATGCAATGTCTTTCGATAATTTGTCTGCACAATAGCCTCCCAGGCAGAACGAGCTCTCGCCGTGTCCTATCCACTCATGAATTGATAAGTCTGCTGTAAATAAATTAAGTTATATGGGTTAGTATACTATTCTGAATTGAGTTTGGAAACGATGTGAATTAAATGATTAAATTACTTACTATGAACATGTCGAACAATAAATCCCAGACACTGATTGGAAATTCATTGAAAGACATTGCTGGCCCAGGAACATGTGTAATTACTAGTCTCATAGAATGACGGGTAGCCCCGATAGGTTCTAATTTATCACTAGAATTATAAATGTTAAAATAGTTGGCATTAGATAGTTGAAGGATAAATAATGAATATAATTCATAACCATATAAATTTACTCGAAGATCCAGCACGGTAGACGTCCATCATGGGCCCCGCCTCCCTCGCCCACGTGATGACTACCAACATCTTGTAGCCACTGGGTGGAGGAGCCGACAGGGGCACGCCTATAAGAATTAAATCACATAAGCACAACATTTAATCAAAGAATATTTGATAATAAATTGAAAGAGACATACCTGTAGCGGGAGGTGGTGGGGGTGTGCCCTGCACAGTTGGTGGGAGGACATTGAGACCTGTAAGAATTAAATATCATAAGCATAACATTTAATTAATGAATATTTTGTTATAAATTTAAATAGACATACCTGTAGAGAGGTGGTGGGGGTGTGCCCTGCATAGCTGGTGGGAGGGCACTGTGACCTGTAAGAATTAAATGTCATAAGCAAATGGAATATAATCGAGGAATATTTTGCTAGAAATTAAAATGTACATACTTGAAGCGGGAGGTGGTGGGGGTGTGCCCTGCACAGCTGGTGGGAGGGCACTCGGACCTGTAAGAATTAAATATCATAAGCATAACATATAATCACACAACATTTCATTACATTTTCAAAACAGACATACATGTCAGCTGCGGTGGTGGCGGTGTGCCATGTGCAGCTGGTGAGCCGACATCACTCGGACCTGTAATAAATAAACCTTTTAACCTGATATATAATTAATACACTTATATAGCTAAATCATAGAATAGATATACCTGTGCCCGAACTAGACGCTAAAGAGGAGGGAGTAGAGCCCCTCCCACTGCCCTATCTCCTCCCACTCCCACTATGGCCTCCTCAGGTTATCTCTTTATTAAGAACAATAAAATTAATGCATATTAATCCATAATTATATAAGATTTACAAATGTCATTAAAAATTATGTAAAAATGTAAAAATATCTTACTAAATTATCAAATATTATCCATTTCTTCTTAAGATGTTGATAATATATCTAACTCAGCCTCATCTTCGTCATCCGTAGTAGCCTCATCAGATTCAAACTCTTCATCTTCATCGGACTCCTCCTCTCCTATAACATTAACATTTAGGTCCATCAGATCGACTTCTTCCACTTCATTTCCCGCATGTAACGACAATGGCTCATCAGATTCGTCCAAATGAAGATGTGTGGAACCTACAACGCCAACTTCGTCTAAGATAGTTTCACTCAGATGCAACTCGTAAGTGGGAAAAAGTCTTGCTTTAACTCTACAAACTGCCCACCAATCTTTATTCTTGAGGGATGAATAGCTTGAATAATACGTTGGGCTTGTGCAGCCAAAATGAACGGTTCATATGTATTAAGTTTAGACCTATATTTGACATCGACAATCCTATATGTTGTGTCATGTCGAACATAATTAGGATCAAACCAATGACACTTGAATAGGAATACATGATTGTCTTGCCCTAGATACTGTAATTCTATGATTTCCTCAAGAATACCATAGTAGTCCAGTTCATTTTCATTGTATGCACTTCCCTTAACACATACGTCATTGTTCATCATAGACTTATTTCGTCCATAATCCCTCGTATGAAATCTATATCTATTCAAAATATATCCTGGATAGACACATGTAACTTTCGAGGAGCCATAACTTATCTCATGTACTCTTTCATCAGTAATAAGACATTGTTCAACCTATATGTAAATCAGAGTAGTTAAAATATTAACATTTACCTCAACAGAAGTAAATAGAAACATATATATTCAATGATCGACACTGTAGACACGCTAAAATTGACATTATTTTGAGTATATTTCATATTACCGTGCAATGCCCCATTTGACCCTCAAATTAGCTTGTTTGAGTGGTTTTTCCCACTTTTCTTGAATTTATCCTATTTTTCCCTCATTTCCTCCTTTTTCCTATTTTTCTAGATTTTCTGGGCATTTATCTCAATTTTGAAATTCACGACCTGGGTAAGGGCGTGTTTTTAACAAAACACGACTTGATCTGGGGCGTTTCTTTGGAAAGGACGCCCAGACCTGAGGGCGTCAATTCTTTTGGTTTGACCGGCTTCCCCGTTTTGAAAACTTGAAATTAACGCCCTTCCCAGGGGCGTGTTTTTAAAAGTGGCTTTGATTGAGGCGTGTTTTACATTTTTTAAATATGGGGAGTTTTTATTTCTAAAATTGGTTTTGAAAGAAACGCCCTTGTGCAGGGCATGTTTTTAAGAAACACCCTCTAGGGAGGTCGTCAATTCAACAATTGACGCCCTGAACCAGGTCGTGTTTCACTTTTGTGCTCCGAACGAACGCAGCCTTTCCCAGAGAGACTCCTGCTTCGTTTGGGCTCTTGCCCAGCTTAATCCTCCCCTATTTGGGCTCTTGCCCGTTCTTATCTCTTCCTCCTTTGGACTCTTCCCTCCTTATCTCCTTTTCTATCTTATTAATAGAGCTTCTGAGCTCTGTTGATCGGTTGGACTCCGGAGGCTTCTTTCCCCATTTTTTTTTCTTTGTTGTTTTTCTGTCCCTTCCTCCGTTCTTCTTCCTTCTGTTTTGTTTGTTTGTCTGTTTTTCTTTTTCTTTGTTCTTTCTTCTCACGCAGGTGCTGCCGCTGTGTGGCTGAAGGAGGAGTTCATACGTTCCACAGCATCCATCCCTTAAAGATTCTTCCAAACGAACATTCAAGCCAAATCACAGGCTCCTCCTGCTTTTGTTTATTCTTCTTTTGTTTTTTTATCATTGCGTCGTTCATATTTGCATGCATGCTTATCTCCTGTTGATTTCTCATCTCAATCACGTTGAGAGACTCCTCTATAGTGCGCTCTTGCACTCCTCCCCTTCTTCATTTATTCTCATATTTGCATCTTCATGCATCATATCCCACACCCTTTTTGCATAGGGGTTTAAGGGCCACCACCCTTAAGGTATGTTTTTCACATGTTACCATGCTCATCCTTTTATTAAGAATTGATGCTACACTCATCATATTTCTCATGCAATTTCTTTCATTGGTGTTTGTCTTTTTTGCAAGGGTAATTAATTGAAGAACTCTCTTCATCGGCCGGCCGATTGGAAGAGAAAGGAGCACTCACATCACCCGCGTTTCAAGGTATTTTTCGCGATCCCTCCTCCATTTTATTATTGTTATATCTTTGAGGCCCTCGCGTCTCTGGCGATCACATCTCCATATTTGCACCTCGTGCATGCTTTTTATGCTTCATATTCCTCGCTATTTATTATTTGTTCTAAGTGGATTTAAAAAGCATCTACAAATTGGCGATCACGGTGGGACACTTTGTGTTCTCTTTATTACCCCTTTCCCCTTAGGCACCCGCGTGTGCCGTCTCCCCTATTGCACCCTCGGTGCGTCTCCCTTTTTGTGCCCCTCGGGCACCCTCCATTGGTTTTACACCCTCCCCTAAGTGATTGGTCGGTTTGTTGATTTTTCTTTAAAATTTCCACTTATTTAAAATTCTTGATGAGCATGCTTATTCTATTGACTGCCATGATTGTGTGATTGAGTGTTAATACTGCTGGCCGTGAAGCTTTTCTGGAGAAAGTGAATTCACGTCTCTGGAAGAGGTGTTTTTCTTGATTTAACGCCCTAACCCAGGGCGTCTTTTCATATTTTACGCCCTCTGACAGGGCGTTTTCCAGCATATTTCTGGGTTTTCCTGCTTTATATTGCTGCCTGTGAATTCACGCCCTTCCCCAGGGCGTTTATTTGTTGATTAGCGCCCCACATCAGGGCGTCTCTTTATTGATAGCATCTCACCCTAAGGAGCATTTTACCCGGCCCTGGGCCCCTCACGTTGATTCACGACAGTCACACTGTCGTGTCTTTGTTAGTAGCGCCCTCTGCCAGGGCGTGTTTTTACTTATTGTTTCCAGAACCCTTCCCGTGGGTGAGTTTTCATGCTATTTCATGTTGATTGATCATATTATTGTGGTTGGCCTGTTTACCCTGCTGCATTCACATTTGCATTTGGTTTGGGAGACCTCCTCTCCCCTCACTAGGATTCCACACACCCTCTTGGAATCGGGACGACCCTCCATTGAGCATTCCGTCTCTTTGGACTGGAAATCCCTTTTCCAAGCCTCCGTAAGTCCCCGCACCCGTGGATTCCCTCACGGACGCCGGGCAGGTTGTACCCTTTTGAAGTCCCGAGTTAGTTGGCCATATACGTGGTGAGAAAGGGTTCCTAGTTGGCATTGGAGTTCAAATCATATTGAAACTAGGCTCCTCCCCTTGTGTGAATCATATCAATTTGTATAAATTCATTAATTCACCAAGGTTCAAACATAAGAAATCAAGGTAACCATCACAACTTGTGTGTTTCTTTGCAAATTGTTTGCACATTAAACTGCTTGAATGGCTTACCATGATAAGAAAAACAACATGTTTAATTCAATTCATGAGGGTGGTCAACCTAGCACATCCTATTCCCCTCAATTTCAACATGTTCATCAAAATTCTCACCATTCTTTCAAAGGGCCACGTCCTCATTCTTATGGTCATGCCCGACCCATGGGCAATGTCCAATCCAATGGTCCTTCAATTCAATTTCGAGCCACTACTCCCTCGGGATCCTCCCGTCCCAATGATGAGAAGGTCTCCCAGATCATTCATGCATTAGATCATCTTACCCCTCAACAGATCCAAGCCCTTAAGGCTGCCGTTGAGGGTACATCTCATGCATCTCTCCCTCCTTCCAATTCTATATGGGTGGCCCATCACCCACCTCCTTCCAATTCTATTCGGGTGGCCCATCACCCATCTCCCTCCAATTCTACACAGGTGGCCCATCACCCACCTCCTCCTTCCAATCCTGATCGGGTAGCCCATTACCCATCTCCTCCTGTTCATTCTACTCGGGTGGCCCATCACCCGCCTTCTTCTATTCCTCCTCCCTCACGGCCCCAAGGCCCATTTATTCATTGCAATCCGGCCCATCTGGGTTCTTCTACGGGTCGGCCCATTAATCCACCTCCACGGCCTTTTTATGCGGCCCCTCCTCCTTCAAGGCCCTGCCAACCCTTGGTTGCTCAAGTTACACCCCTCCAGCAAACTCTGCTTGATAAGATTACTTTGATGGAGGAGCAATTAAAAAGGGTCATGGCTCCTCCTACTCCGGTCAATCCTCTCCATGCCGCTTTGGACGAGATTACTAAGATGGAGAGAGAATGGAAAGATAGGAGAGAGGATTATGGCGTCAGCATTCCCAAGCGAGCAAGAGCCGGCATTTGAAGAATCCGAGGCAATATACGATGATGAAGCTCCGTAGGCACCCCTTCCGAGTTTCCTTAATTTCCCGCTCCCTCCACTATCATTTGATAAACCTCCTGCTCAGGATGAAACCATCCCTGATCCAACCCCTATTTATGAGACTAATTGGTGTTACGATGATGGGTCGATACTTCAATCACCCACACCGGCACATTGTAAGTCTCCTCCTATCCTTAACACCGCATACATTACACCTCCTCCAGTTACACCATTAACCTCCGCAACACTGGCCTCCCCCAAGCCTTCCACTATTAAACCTCCACCCGTTAAGCCATCTACCTCCACACCATTAGCCTCCATCAAACCCACCATTGAACCTTCCCCAATTAACCTCCCATTTCCGCCACCTCGGCCTTCCATTATCCCTTTAAAATCCACTTTGCCTATTCCACCATTTAACCCTTTACCCTTACCCATGGCTAATCCTAAGCAGGATCCACCCCTTTTTGCACCCGAGCCAATCCCAACTGCTTCCGAGCAAAGGGAGAAACTCGACGTGTTTGAACCCCCGCTTACGCTCACCCATTTGCCAACGCTTTCCATCATGCCTCCACCATTCATGGAGCCTTCCGCCTCCGCTTCACCTCCCCTTACTACTCGGAATGGGGGGCCTTCTACAAGCACAGGTGCCGAGGACGATCAAGAGCCGGGCAGCAAGGATTTGGCCGCGCCATTCAAGATTCAAGAATTCATTTGCCGGATGCCAATCCGGGTTATTGTGCCAAGCACGGTCGAAGAAGCCAAGTCGCCGACATGCCAAGCATTGATGCTGTGTAAGGGCCGGGCAGGGCACCCTTTGTTCCAATTTCCAAATTTTGAATCTTTGGGCAACATAATGCTTCCGAGCCCAACTTTCCAACTCCCTCACACCATTACTTTGCACTCTCCAAGGGAGTTGACATTCACCATTGAAGCTTCGGCAGGGGCTATTTCTCATACACTTTCACTGCCGTGGAGGGGCAGTTATCTTAATGCTAAGGGGCCATCCCTTATTTGTTCCACTTTCTATTCATCCATCTCTATCACTTTTTCTTCATGGGACATTCCCAGGGTAAGGAGGAGGATTTCATCCTCTCACCCTTCTAATTCTTCACACCCTTCACATTCTTCATATTCTTTGCATTTCATGCATTCATCGCATCCATCCCATTGCATGCATTTGCACCTCCTGCTTCCCGGGTCTCCAAACCCGTATCTTCCCCGCCTTCCGGCACCTCCGGATATTCTGCATTTCTCATCTTCATCTATTTCGAATTCACTATCCCTGGGGCATCGCGTCCCTTTTCCTGCTATCTCCCTGGAACCTCCAGGAATTTTATCCCTCCTCTTTGGGCATCTCGCCCTTTCTGATTCTATTCCTCCGGAACCTCCGGACTTTCCCCTCGGGCATCGCGCCCCTTTCCATTCTCCCCCTCCGGAACCTCCGGACCTTTCTCTCGGGCATCGCGCCCCTTTCCACTCTCCTCCTCCGGAACCTCCGGATTCTCCATCTGATTCTCTCTATCTTTTTCCCGGGCACGACGCCCCTTTCCATCTTCTCCCTCCTGATTTCATTCCTCCGGAACCTTCGGACTTTCCCTTTGGGCACGACGCCCCTCTCCACCTTTTTCATTTTCCTCTTCCGGAACCTCCGGACTTTTCCCTCGGGCACGACGCCCCTTTCCATCTTCTCCTTCCTGATTTGCTTCCTCCGGAACCTCCGGACTTTCCCTTTGGGCACGACGCCCCTCTCCACCTTTTTCATTTTCCTCTTCCGGAACCTCCGAACTTTTCCCTCGGGCACGACGCCCCTTTCCATCTTCTCCTTCCTGATTTGCTTCCTCCGGAACCTCCGGATTTTCCCCCAGGGCATCACGCCCCTTTCCACTTTATTCTTCCGGAGTCTCCGGATCTTTCGTACCTTTCCCTCGGGCATCGCGCCCCTTTCCATTTTCTTCCTCCGGAACCTCCGGACTTATCTCTCGGGCATCGTGCCCCTTTTCATTTGCTTCCTCCGGAACCTCCGGACCCTCCATCTTTCTTCCGATTCATCTTTCTAATCTTCCTGAACATCACCTCCTTCGTTCTTTTCTTCCTTGTCCATCATCTTTTTCCCTATTTCTCCTCAGGGCATCGCGTCCCTCGATATTTTATCCCTCCGGAGCCTTCGGATTTTTCCTCTCATGATTCTCCTCCGCCTTCGGACCCTCCGGATCCGCCTCTTTCTATCTACCAATTTCTTCTTCTAATTCCTCCTGATTCTGGGTCCGACCCAACTTCTTCCACATCCACTGCCTTGGGCATCTGCCCATTCTCCCACTGCTTTCGAGGCTTTAGTCCTCACTCCTCCTTCTAATTCTCCTCTCCTTCTGTAGACTGTTCCATGTGATCAGGGTCTCCGCGCCTTAGCAAGGGAGTTCTAGCCCTCGCCTCTTTTCCTTTTTTTTCCTTATTCGTCTGAGTCTGGTCTTGGCACCACTCCTTCTTGTTAAGCCACTTTCAATCCTTTGCTTCCAATCCTTTATCTACCTAAGAGGACTATCCCACGATGATCAACCTCGCCTCCGACAGCTGCTTTAACAAAGGTTGCAAGGTAATATATTGACGTAAGTATGCATTTATATGATATCATTACCTCATTACTTCACGCATGATTTTCAAAATGAAGTGCTTCCTAACAAGATTAAGAGTGGTGTTTTAGATCTTTATCTTAGGCTTTTGTTAAATTAAATCATTGTTAAAAAGGGTCTTTAGGCTTGCTTATGCAGCACCTTGGTTAAAAAGAACCCCACGCTGGGAATTCAACGTTCTCTCCCTACTTGTAAAGAGTAACCCTTAGTTGGGCATTCCACACACTTCACGGCGTCCTTAGCCGTCTCCTTGGTTAGACACCGTTGCTATTTTGGCCATGCCATGAGTATATCTGAAAGTCTTTTTCTCTTCTCTACTCGGCCGCATGCAGGGGCAAGAGGTTGACGGATGAGATGACCAACCTTGGTAATCCCCAATACGAGAGGAGTCTCAAATAGGGGCAGTCTTGACCCAAACTAAATATGAATTTCATGATATACATCTCGCCAAAAAGGCTATTATGAAAATCAAGTCAGAATTTCGATAAAAGTAAAATTGTGAATTATGGCATGTCAAGAGTGGCAAAGTCCCCGCAGGGAAAACCCTGGTCGTATGCATGTCAAGGGTCTAAAAATTAAAGGCACAAAGCCCCGGCACAACAGACTACCTCTTTGAAGGGAACACCTTGGAAGGAATTCAAGTCCTGATATCTCCCATCCTGCACAAAGCTTATCTCCAATTATTCTTCTCTTCTCCCTCCAAGACCGAACGTTTCTCGGGTATGGCCTTGGTAGGGGCACCGTTGATCAAAGACGGTCGGTTATAGGATGCCACTTTCAATGCACGTCCAGCTTTGGGCAGTTTTAGCGAAAAGGGAAGGAACAGGGACCCTTAGCCAGTGGTTCAAAACAACCCTTTGATGCTGCATTAACAATGTCTAAGCCAAAATCCAAAGAAAAATTGAATATTTCCCGATCAAAATCCCAACAAAAATTCAAAATATTTTCCAAAAAATCTCCATAAAAATTCAAATATTTTCAAAACTCATAAAAATTTACATATTTCAAAACTCATAAAAATTTGCATATTTCCAAAATCTAAAAATTTACATTGTATTTTCTGATGGTGTTTTGCAGGAACAGCTTTGCAGAGACCAAAAGCACGGGATGGGTCCTATCTCCACTCATTGCTATCAATCTATTGATTCTTCCCAATATCCTCATGACATGCCACCCAGGGGCATCATCTCCCTATATCATTCTGATTATCATATCTCATGATTATTCATCTCCAGATCTTTCAATCAACTCCTACTAATTTCTCTTGATCAATTCTGCCGATGGGCATTATCAGATCTTGATCATTCAACTCCAAATCTTGATTAGCCAAGATTGGCATCCTCATGATAAAACAACAAATAATGATGCTTTGCTATATCATGATTCAACTCATAATGGTTACTATGTTGTAACATGCTATTGGTTGCTTTGATTCATGCTATGCATGCTATGATTAAATGCCTTATTCATTGCTTGTTATATCTTGGCTAATAAATTTTTGAGCGCAGGAAGAGGCTCTTGGTCCCGCCGGCAGGGCATCATCATCCAAGCCCCACGGTGCTTGCAGTTCAGTTCTCAGTTCCCATGCTCATTGCCCCACCATCTCCTGTATGCATTTTACTCTATGTTACATACGCTACTAGATTATATCAAGGACCTTGTGGCTTTGGTAAATCTGGAATTTGAGTTCCCCTTCATCAAAAATGATGACAATTCCAGAGGCATCTTAGTCATACGGATAGGCCGTTGAGCCGTCCAAGACTGGGGACGATGGTTCCCTTTTTACGAGTTGGTGCGTGGATAAACGGGCTTCGGCTTAGTATCAGCTCGTCAAATTGGTTTCTTGACCCAGTCTGGGCAGTTTAACAATATTATCCTTGATTATATTATATCTTCATTTGTTTTATTTTCCTTTTAAACTCAGCATGCATTCATGTAGGAATTTGAAACAATTGTTGAAAAATCATTCTGATGAGCTGGCTTTGAGGGTTGAAGTTGATCTTAATCTTTCCAGATATGAGATTTTCCATGCCGGATTGAATCTTTAGTTCGTTTTGTTGCTGTTTTGGGTGATTTTCTCGAAAGCCCCTTGTTTGTATTTTTATCATCTTATTTCAATCCTTTCCTTTGATCCACCTTGGCTGCAGCACGTCCATTGGCTGGTAACCGCTCCCCAATGGTGAAACTTACAGGTTTGTGACCTGGGGTACTTCCACCGCGCTGGAAGTTGATCATTTATTTTATCTCCTTCGTGCACCGCGTGCACACTCCCCCTTTTATCCAAACATTGTTGATTTCATTGAATTTCCCGAGATTTGCTTCATCTCGTGCTTTTGATTTGATTCTCATCAAGTGATGTTGATTGCGTGTCTCATCACACCTTGGCATCTACTTTTCAGTTTGCTACGCTCCCTTGCAAAGCAGACGCCAAGGCGGGGCAGCTGTAGACACGCTAAAATTGACATTATTTTGAGTATATTTCATATTACCGTGCAATGCCCCATTTGACCCTCAAATTAGGTTGTTTGAGTTGTTTTTCTCACTTTTCTTGAATTTATCCTATTTTTCCCTCATTTCCTCCTTTTTCCTATTTTCTGGATTTTCTGGGCATTTATCTCAATTTTGAAATTCACGACCTGGGTAAGGGCGTGTTTTTAACAAAACACGACTTGATCTGGGGCGTTTCTTTGGAAAGGACACCCAGACCTGAGGGCGTCAATTCTTTTGGTTTGACCGGCTTCCCCGTTTTGAAAACTTGAAATTAACGCCCTTCCCAGGGGCGTGTTTTTAAAAGTGGCTTTGATTGAGGCGTGTTTTACATTTTTTAAATATGGGGAGTTTTTATTTCTAAAATTGGTTTTGAAAGAAACGGCCTTGTGCAGGGCGTGTTTTTAAGAAATGCCCTCTAGGGAGGTCGTCAATTCAACAATTGACGCCCTGAACCAGGTCGTGTTTCACTTTTGTGCTCCGAACGAACGCAGCCTTTCCCAGAGAGACTCCTGCTTCGTTTGGGCTCTTGCCCAGCTTAATCCTCCCCTATTTGGGCTCTTGCCCGTTCTTATCTCTTCCTCCTTTGGACTCTTCCCTCCTTATCTCCTTTTCTATCTTATTAATAGAGCTTCTGAGCTCTGTTGATCGGTTGGACTCCGGAGGCTTCTTTCCCCATTTTTTTTTTTTGTTGTTTTTCTGTCCCTTCCTCCGTTCTTCTTCCTTCTATTTTGTTTGTTTGTTTGTTTTTCTTTTTCTTTTTTCTTTCTTCTCACGCAGGTGCTGCCGCTGTGTGGCTGAAGGAGGAGTTCATACGTTCCACAGCATCCATCCCTTAAAGATTCTTCCAAACGAACATTCAAGCCAAATCACAGGCTCCTCCTGCTTTTGTTTATTCTTCTTTTGTTTTTTTTATCATTGCGTCGTTCATATTTGCATGCATGCTTATCTCCTGTTGATTTCTCATCTCAATCACGTTGAGAGACTCCTCTATAGTGCGCTCTTGCACTCCTCCCCTTCTTCATTTATTCTCATATTTGCATCTTCATGCATCATATCCCACACCCTTTTTGCATAGGGGTTTAAGGGCCACCACCCTTAAGGTATGTTTTTCACATGTTACCATGCTCATCCTTTTATTAAGAATTGATGCTACACTCACCATACTTCTCATGCAATTTCTTTCATTGGTGTTTGTCTTTTTTGCAAGGGTAATTAATTGAAGAACTCTCTTCATCGACCGGCCGATTGGAAGAGAAAGGAGCACTCACATCACCCGCGTTTCAAGGTATTTTTCGCGATCCCTCCTCCATTTTATTATTGTTATATCTTTGAGGCCCTCGCGTCTCTGGCGATCACATCTCCATATTTGCACCTCGTGCATGCTTTTTATGCTTCATATTCCTCGCTAGTTATTATTTGTTCTAAGTGGATTTAAAAAGCATCTACAGACACTAACTCGATATCTCAGCCATCTGGCAAAAAACTTCTCATGGGAAAAAGTCATGACTTTTTAGTCTATATATTTTTCCCTCATTAACATTCACACAACGAGCTACGTTGGGCACATATCCATCTGGGAATCTCAACTGTTTCAACCACTGACACACTTCCTCGATCTGTGTATCACTAAGCACGTAAGTTGTTTTAGGCTGCACAATTTTTTCATGTACGTTCTGCAGTTCCTATTCTAGATGTTTACAAAACATCTTTAAGTCCATACGCACTTTGGCGTTATCTTTTGTTTTGCCTTTTATGTTCATGATCGTGTTGAACACATTATCAAAAATATTTTTCTCGATATGCATGACATCCAAATTGTGTCGTACAAGAAAAGTTGACCAATAAGGTAATTCCCAGAAAATACTTTTCTTATTCCAGTTGTAATCCTTTCCAAATCAAGGGAGTTATCGTGTGCTACTTGACAATTGCACTACATCTGGTAAATTTTGTACCCGTGCCGCCATACGTATACCAGACACCCGTTGTAA
Source organism: Amorphophallus konjac (assembly GCA_022559845.1). Lineage (NCBI taxonomy): Eukaryota > Viridiplantae > Streptophyta > Magnoliopsida > Alismatales > Araceae > Amorphophallus > Amorphophallus konjac. The sequence continues at coordinate 159,064,591 of CM040117.1, forward strand.
CTCCGCTTCATCTATTTCAATAGTTTTTTTTCTGAAATGAGTCCTTTTACCTTCGGAAAGGATGGCCACTTAGTAGAAACCGCCGATGGCAATCAAACTAGCATGCTTTCCCACCATGTTACAATACAAATGATTTAGCATCTTCCATATAGTAAGGACATACTAACCTCCCATGTGTGCTCTAACTAGATATCATTCCATATATAGGGAAGTCATTTATTATCCATATCAGTGCAACCTTCATAATAAAATTTTGCTTCCTAGATGCATCAGAAGTAATAACTCCATCAGTCCATAGAAATTGTAGTTCATCAATCAACGGTCTGAGATATATGTCCAAATTTTTTTCTGGACTTTTTGAATCAGGAATTACTAAGGATAAAAATAGATTTTCTCGCTTTATGCACATGTCCGACAGAAGGTTGTACAGTGTCATGAACACTGGCCAATAAGAGTAAGACGTCACTAAACTATCGAATGGATTAAAACCATCTGCGCATAAACCCAACCTAACATTACATGGCTCCCTTGTGAAAGTAAAATGAGTATGGCTGAAGTGAGTCCCAACTTCGCCATCGACAGGATGACTAATTATATCATCGGCACGGCGTACTCTTTCGATGTACCATGTCATATGTCGAGCCATCTTTGAGGATATATACAGCCGCTACAGCCTAGGCATAAGAGGGAAGTATCGCAATATCTTGTAAGGTACATCTTTTACTTTGAATTATCCCCTCTCTTAGCTTTGAATCTGTTATGATGACAAATAGAAAATGATATCTTATCTACATCCTCTTTGTAATATAACATATAATGATTCGGGCATGCATCTATTTTCACATATCCAAGCCCTAGCTCATTGACCATCTTTTTTACACGGTAAAAAGTTTCAGGCAACTTCTCGTCTTGAGACAACATACTCTTGATCAAGAGGAGGAGACGGTCAAAATCAGTCTCACTGATGTGAAATTCAAATTTCAAGTTCAACAACTATGATTTCGTAGACAACCAAGTGTGCTTTTCACAACTATCCCACAATGGCTCATCAACATCCCTAAGTAGTTGATAAAATCTTTCGGCTATCTTATTCGGCGCTTCTTCCATGTATGCATGTTCCTCATGAACATTAAAACTAGGACTAGTAAAATCTACAACCATATCCATGCACCCACTTGTGCCTGCAACATTGTCGGGCTCATACGACAAAACAACCTCACCATGATACGTCCAATTCATATAACCATCCACGAACTCTTTCTTGTATAAATGATATTGTACATCCCATGGTGAACGTCACCTCAAGTTTCTACAACCTGAACAAGGGCATCAAATGTGACCGTCGAGGTCTATTACTGCATTTGGATTCTCCAATGCAAAATGAGTGAAACGCTCAACTCCATGCTTAAACTGAACAGATGACACCCGGTCAACTATTCTACGATATATCTAAGAACGATCTGTCAGTATTTTGCCTACACCCACTAAATGTTAACACACAAATAACTTTGAAGACATTACACCTAAAAATAAGCCCGACCCTTTCCTCACGTCGTTCGCCATAGACCATTTGCAGAGGAAGGGTGTATTATTTTGATTATCACTTTTTAACTCATCTATGAAGGTTTGATCACACAATCACTTACTACATGTGTTGTACGATTTGTTAAAAATTTCGACAGCATCTCCCCACACTTCTCCGATATGCCAAAAATATTTATTGATTAAGAAATTTTCTTAAGCACTTACTAGTAAGTGCTTAAGAAAATACTCAAAATCAACAAAGGTATACCAAAGAAGAGTGAGAAGACGCAACTGAAATTCTCAACAAAGCATACCAACACATATAGTAAATGACTACCTAAGTGCGATCAAATATTCATAGACTGTCCAAACGGGACAATTCAAGACTTTGAGGTAGATATATGCATTCTCGTAAAAGAAATGAGAACATACACATCAATCCCAAAGTCTTGAACGGGATGACACGGGTTTAACAAGCTCTCCTAAGGTGCATGTAATGTTAGGTCACACCCGCACACCTCAGTTCATAGGGAATATCCCATGTAATTATATAACATAAAATTAAATAACATCTCACTTATCATTATGCATGCATCGAATTAAACAACATCTAATGTAAAAACATTCAAATGAAGAACATCAAAGCTAAAAAATGTAACGGAAAAGAAAGAAGAGAAAAGGTAAAAAAAGAGTCATGATGATAACAAAATAGATATAAACAAAAGATATATATATAATAAATAAATAAATAAGTCACCTTGCCTACATGGCAGGTCGACCTGTGCACAGGTCGACCTGTGCACAGGTCGACCTGTGCACAGGTCGACCGAGCCCCACATCATCACTCTTTTGTTTTGGGTTCGCTCATTTTCATATTTACTCCTCTTATTTTCATATTTTTTTGGATTCGCTCTGCACAGGCACACTGATCATCACCACCTACCAACAAGAATAGTCTTATTGGGAAAAAGACTCACCCTCGACAGCAATGGACATCGACAAAGAGGTAGGTGGCTGAACATGGAAGGAAAAATTTTGTCCCAACTAATCTACGTACCAAATCTATTAGAAATGTGACAATTTTGGGGCTTGGAATAAGAAACGAGATTAGATAAATGGGGCCTACCTAGCTAGCACAGCTAGTTAATCCTAATAAAAGCCGTTGTGTTGATATCCAATTCGGAGATAAGAGAGGATGGTGAGCATCAATGGTTGGTGGATTTGGGTAGTTCAGGAGAGGACCTGCCTGAAGCTGCCCAAGAGGTTAGCCCCACAACAGGCAGGGATTTGAGAAGGCACAACATGGCGACTGAGGAACACCATAAGCATCTTGTTCCTAGCTATTTAATTTATTGCAGGTCTAGTGTTGTTTGTTTTGCTGAGAATATTGTTGTGATGACAGCCAGAAGCAGAGGGTAAAATATGAGGTACTTTATTGCTAAGTATGGCTTTTATGGAAGCTTTAACAATTTACGGACTGGTCGTGGCATTAGCACTTTTATTTGCGAATTTCATTTGTTTAATTTTAGAAGAAAAGTACATAATGTACTTTTTTTGACTTAGACTCGCCATTTATTTTTTCGAATTATATCAACATTTCACTCTAACAATTACTTATTCGTTGGGAGAATACCTCCGGGAAGGACGGATTTTAGGACTAGTACTTAGCATATCCTCTCGCTTTCTTTCTTCCCGTTTTTAGTTCTTAGTATAATAGAAACCTTTTTTTAGGATGCCTTGCAACACAACAAACGAGGTATTTTGCAATTGGCATAATACCCAGGACCGAACCCAACCCAATTAAGTATCTTCTTGGAAATTGGAAACTTTAATTAGAATAAAAATAAAATAAAAAATAAGATTTAATTAAAAAATGAAAAATAAATTAAATCAAATAAATTTATGTATTCCCAATAAAAAATCTCATAACATAAAAAAAGAAATCAACCAAAAAGGGGGGGGGGGCGAAGTGATACAAAAGGGAACTATGTTCTTTGTTAGTCCTATCTATAAGAGGAGAGTATGGTGGATATTTTATTTGGATGGCCATATAATACATGAAAAATAAAACACTATATTTTGTTGGCTTACTATAGTTTCAGGTCATTTTAATTACTTATGAATTTTGGTTTCCGTGGCATAGTCTATAAAACAAAACCAGAAAGTTCTGATGTTATGTGGGTCAACACCCAATGACAGAAGTCACATCTATGTTATTTTATAGACTAACAAAGAACCAAACAAAAAGTTGTAAAATGAAATAATTATAAAATAGTGACTGAGTCCGATCCATACTAGTTGTACATGCCATGTTTGTATATAGGTGGCATTGATCTAGCCGATGCCATCTTATCTGCTAGCCTCCTCACTTGCAGGGATTAGGTGATTTTTGTTGAGATTTAGTCCCAACATCGGATAATTTGTAGGCAACTTTCTCTCCCATACCCCACCGACCCCCCTACCCTCCCCTCCCCTCGCCCCCTCCCCAATCACCCAATGTGTTCCCCTCCTCTCTCGGATCCCCCACCGACCCCCCTCCCATCCCCTCCCCTCCATGCCCCCTTCCCCCTCCCCTCCCCACCCTCCCCTAGTCCTCTCCCATCCCCTCCCGCCCCCACCCTCCTCTCTCCTCCCCACCGTGCCCCCCTCCCTCTCCCGACCCCCCCTCCCGTCCTCTCCCATCCCCTCCCATCCCCCACCCTCCCCTCCCGTCCCCCACCTACACCCCCACCCTCCCATCCCCCACCGACCCCCACCCTCCCCTCCCCAATGTTCCCCTCTCCCTCTCCTGAACCCCCTGCCCTCTCCCTCCACACTGTACCCCCCTCCCCTCCCCACCGGCTCAGCCCCCCTCCCTTTCCCGAACACACAACCATATTATAATAAACAGTAAATTCAAAAGATAAATTTAAACACACACCCATATAATAATAATAATAAATAATATATTAAATAAGATTAAACAAATTAAAATCAAAAAAGGTATTTTTTAAAAATATATTTTATTGATAATTTATTAGAGAAAATTCGTCGAAAAAATAGAATGAAGTCCGTTATCGTCCCCGACGCTAATAGCCCTGCATGAAAATTATGTCACTGTGAGAGACAGAGGGTAAATGAATGGGAGGGGGGCCTTGCCCCTCTCTATGTGCGTGTGTGTGACAGTGAGAGAGAGAGTAAGAAAGGGAGACAGAGTGAGGGAGAGGGAGACAAAGGGGCTCGGCCCCTCCATCTCTGTGAGTTTGTGTTGGAGAGAGTTAGAGAGTGGAGAAAGAGTGACGGAGTGGGAGATAGAGGGGATCACCCCCTCTGTGAGTGTGTGTGTGTGTGTTAGAGAGAGAGAGAGGGAGAGGGAGATAGGGGGCTTGTCCCCTCCATCTCTATGAGTGCAGAGATAGCTAGAGAGGGGAGACAGAGTGAGGGAGATGGAGATGGAGGGGATCACCCCTCCCCCTCTGTGAGTGCGTACGTGTGTTAGAGAGAGAGGGAGAGGGAGAAGGAGACAAGACCATGAGAGTGGTAGAGGGGGATGGTGAGAGAGGGAGAGGGGAGACAGAGTGAGGGAGAGGGAGACAGAGCGGATCACCCCACCCCCTTTGTGAGTGCGTCTGTATGTTAGAGAGAGAGAAAGAGAGAAGGAGACAGGACTGTGAGAGAGGGAGATGGTGAGAATGGGAGAGGGAGAAGATGAAAGAGGGAGAGAGGAGACAGAGTGAGGGAGAGGTAGAGGGAGGAGATCACCCCTCCCCCTCTGTGAGTTTGTCCTTGTGTTAGAGAGAGAGGGAGATAGGACCGTGAGAGAGGGAGACGGTGAGAGTGGGAGAGGGAGATGGAGAGAGAGGGAGAGAGGAGACAGAGTTGTAGACGCCTAATTTTGGACATCCTGCGGATCCCCAATGGGCCCTCGTGTAAATGACGATTAATTAACGTACTCATTTTATCGATGTTTGAATTTTTTTAAAGTCCAGCCCATAGCCTTAGGCTATTGGGCCTCGTCCATTTAGGGGCCCAAGCACCATAGGTCTGGGCGGCCAAAGCTCCATCCGCCCCTAGTCCTGGGCGACCAGGGCGATGGTCGCCCTCCCCAGGTGGGTGGCCAGAGTGATGGCCGCCCTCCTCCTCAAGGTGGCCAATGACTTGGCCGCCTTCCCCTGTTTACTTGGTCAGAGAACGTGGCCCAGCTCGTGGCCACATCCTCTCCCCCATTCTGCACGATTTCCACCCACGTGTTGCAACTTCCGACTCGTCGAACCAAAACTCTACCACCTCCAGAGTAAGAGGTGGTGGACATTTTTTTTGGGAGAGGACATTCGGGAAGAGGAAAGGGGAGAAATGACGGAACTTTATCCCGGAGGCTGCTCCTTCTTCCTTCGACCTGGTTTAAACTTCACACCCTCTACTTCCTACTTGCATTACAGCTTCCAGGTAAGTTCGTAGTCTTGCATGTAGTGTTTCCTAGTCCCCAACTTGAGAGGTTTTTTCCTAAAAAATAAAGGGGAGGTGGGTGCTTGAAAGTCTCGGCCATCCTTCCTTCCCACCACCCCCAGGTACCTTCGCCACCATTGGTCTCGCGTCTTTCCATTTGTTAGATCATATATTGCACTACAAGTTTCACTAATGGCCTTCTTTTTTATGTTCTTTTGAGCTACGTTGCAGGACTTCAGCACAAGGGACGAGCAGGGCTCCTTGCCCTTGGCCGGCTGAGGATGAGGAAGAGGGAACCCACGTCTCTTCATCTTGAACATCTCCCCACGATCATCACCCTGCGAGGTTCAGGTAAAACGACCTCTGGTGATCACGTTCTGACTCTTTTTGTTCCTCTGTAGGTACCATTGCATGGAGATATCTCATCCCAAAGCACAAAGCAAGTCCGCATCCCCGATCGATCCGATCCAACAACAACCACAACAACACCACATCCAACGCCAATCTCTGAGTGCCTACAAGCGAAGTGGCGATCACGGTGGGACCTTCTAGTGCCTACTATAAGTCCCTCATGCTTGAAGGCAAGGATTAGTGCAATCGTGTTTGTACATTAGTTCAATTTCTGTAGCTCTATTTTTTAGTTTTCTAAAACTCGAATAGAAGGAGGCCAGACTTCTGGCCGCCTAGGTCCCTGGGTGACCAACCCAGTGGCCACCTAGGCCACCTCCTGGGCGACCAGTACACTGGCCACCCTGGGCTCCAGGCGTCCATCGCCCTGGCCGCCCTCATCCCCGCTAGAAGGCCATTACTCTGGCCGCCTTCTCCACTGGGCGACAATCCACCTGGCCGCCCAGATCTGTGGGCGACCAACACTCTGGCTGCCCTCTGCCTTGTCCATGCTTTCTCCCCCGTAGCAGTGCTATGTGCGCTAGATCTGTTCTTTCTCTCTTAACTCTACTTGTTTGTGCATTGTATGGTTAATTTCTGCAGGTTAATCTACGGGTTTGGGATTAGGAAGAGCCGGCACCACCCCTTTTAGGAAACCCTCTCGTTGGTATTAGACCCTTCACCTGGGGATTCCCACTCGGGTGTAATCGGTTCAGTCCATTCGGGAACCTCCGTGAGTGTAACGACTCGAGAATCCGATTACCGAGAAGGCCCGATAACCCGAGACTCGGACATCCGTCCACGAGTCGGGAGGGCTTGGAAGGGCTAAAAGGAGTGTGGAGGCACAAAGAAATAGGAAATAAAGTAGGACAATTCAACAATTAATAGAAATAAATAAACAACTACAACAACAGAGTCCAGTCAGACAGAAAGTACAGTCTAAAGCAGTAAAATGTACCACATGCCAAGTGAACACTCGGCCCGACGAGCTGGCAACTGAGAACCTCCGCACCGCGCCCTCGAACCTCGAGGAAGAACCGCCACACCTAAAAAGCAGGGGTAAGCCTCCTGTCACGGGCCCAGTAGGGATCCCGCGGAACCCCAACTGAGAATAACAGTGGCACGGAAAGCTGTAACCACAAGTGCAACCGTAACAGCAGGAACAGTAAACCCGGTGGCCAGTCAAAACTCGGCACTACAGCTACTCCTACTGTACCGGCCAAGCAAAAAGAGAAGTCCCGATCTCGCAGTCCGGAACCGGACCATACTAGCACCACTTACCGAAGTAAAAACCCATGGCAACCTCGCCGTAGAGGCCTGTCTCCCAGGACACGGCCAACATGGACACGCTGTCCAAGGTGCAACCCCGACCATCTGGTCACGGACACAGCACCAATAAGACGCAACCTCGGTAAAGCCACTAGCACTAGTCTTACGGCACAAAAATTGACACACGTGCCACGGCGAAACAACCGAAACTCAATGGTCAACACGATCGAAAACCCGAAGGTCAAAGTCACGGAAACTGACAGTCTGTCACTCTCGACTCGACAGGAGTACCTCCCACTAGAAGCAAGGATGAATGTGTCCACTGACGTCTTAGTCCGCGCCTCAGGAGTCTCCCTCCGGCCCAGCGGGAACTGAGACACCGTACAAGTAACCACAAACATGTGACTAGTTGGGGTCAAGCTCGTCAGCACGTGTCCACTGCCCCCAACCACGTGTGCACACACAGACCATGCGTCCCAAGTGTGGCCTCTGACTGGTTTTCCCCACAGTCAGACTCTGGCTGCAAGACGTGGGGCCCGACGGAAATCAGTCTAAAAAATCATCCTCAGGGTAAGCTCTCCACCTACTCCCAGGTGGGACCACTCACGCGTAAGCAGGCTACGACTAGTGGAGGGTCACTGAAGGAGTAGACTCTCAAGCCAACGGAAAATAACGTCCGAACCCGACGAAGTACTGGGATTGTCCCACGTACCAGCACCATCGCACTGTGACCACGGTCGGAGAAGAAACGGGACTCACAGTCCGCGGGCCACGCACCTGGCCACGTAGAAATGCCAAAACATGGTTCCCAAGGCAGCTCACGGGCCACCAAACCGAATCCCTTTCTTAGGGACAAGCGGGAACCCTCCAACCCCGGGCTGGGCAACTGGACTCGTGGTCTAAGGCCTCACACATGGCCCATGTGGAAAGCACGAAAGCACGATTCCCAGGGCAACGCACAAGCTACCACGCCGATAACTGGACTCGCAGTCCAAGGCCAAACACATGGCCCACTCGGGAATCACCTCCCAGGAAAACTCACGGCATGCGGGGGAGACCCCACCGCACCCCCACCGATACACGGTGACTCGATCTTGCGTAACACGAAAGCCCGACACACGAGAAGTCACCCGGACTCTCAAACCCCCGGGCACGCTAAATGAAGTAGCACGGTCTTTCCGACACCCTCAAAACACGGACACAGAATCTCACGGGTGTCTGGGGCACTCACAAGACCACAAGTCGACCACTGGGTCACGATCGGGTCTACTAGGGACCAACACAACGTGAAACGATCGCGGAGAACACGGAAACTCACCTCGGCACCACACAGAGCCTGACGGTCTAAGCTTGGGCCGTCATGGTCTGTAACGGTCCAAGCCTCGACCGTCACAACCACTTTGACGCACCAACAAAGGGCCGTCAGACGCTCGGTGTAAATCGGCTGTGACGCGCTAGTCCTGGTGCGTCACGGTCTGTGACGTGCCAGCCTTGATGCGTCACTGTCTCTGACGCACTCAACCTAGTGCGTTAGAAGATGAGAGAAAACAGGCTGTGACGCACACCTCTAGGGGCGTCACAGTCTCTGACGGTCCTACCCAGGCGCGTCAGAAAATGGGCTACGTCAACTCTGACGGTCCCATGAAGGGGCGTCACAAGGCTTTGACGGTCCTACCTAGGCGCGTCAGGGACTCATGATCCCAACAGTCTGAAAACATGAAAACGGATGTAGCAGTCGAGCCTAGGCGCATTACACCCTCTGGCGGTTCATCGTAAGACTGCCAAAGAGACTGATGCCTTCCGACACTACAGGACCCTGTGACGCACCCACCCTGGGGGGTCACAACATGTGACGGTCACTAGAAGGACCGTCACACCCGTCCGAGAGCGAAACGACGAGAAACGACCCAACAATTCGATCCACGCCCCGATCACCCCCGGGTGATGGGGAAACGAAGGGGAATCCATCCCCAAGCCCCTAGACATACATCCAATCCCCTGGATCAGCCAAAAACGCCGTAAAACGAGAGATCCGGCTCACTCCCCCAAAACATGGATTTTCCCCAAAATGCGAAAATAAACCCGCTCGGCTCACCACGGCCTACAAAACTCGCGGGAAAGGGAATACACGAGCTGGGGGTCCATCTCCCTACCTCCACCGAAGATTTCGCGCCCCGAGCTCGCCGATCCACGAAGAAAACTCCGTGAAACCCTCGCCGTTCCATGAACCCACGGCTGAGCTTCCACGCGCCACCGGCCCTCGATCCTCGACCCGTTCCTCGCCTCCCGCCATTGCCGCCTCACCCTCCTCCGCCACTGTCAGCCGCCCGGGGAGAGGGGGAGAGAAAGAGATGAGAGAGGGTGAGAAAGAGAGAATGAGAGGGGGAGAGAGAAAAAGGGTTAGTTTATATAGAAAAATCTAAAAATTCAAAAAATTACGAAAAATTACCTCTGCGATCCTCGGGAGGAGCACAACGCAGTGGTAACGTCCCAGAGTCGGAAAACGCCACGGTTTGCCCTGCACAGAGTTTCGAAGGCACATCAGGGAAAACACGTGTAAGGCACAAAATACACTCCGAGACCCACTAAAATGATCCGAAAGAAAATCTGGGGCATTATAGTGAGTCCCCGTGAACCATGGATTCCCACACGGTTGCTAGGCAGGTTGTATCATGGAAGTCCTATTAGTCACCTTGGGTTGAGTGAAGTTTCTGCTAGGCTCCCAGAGTGCATTTCACCCCACCCTTAGTTTCCCTTCTCTCCTTCGAGTGAACCAAAAGGAAAAAGAAAAAAAAAGAAGAAAGTGGAAATTAGAAAAAAGAAAAATTGGGACGTTGTTTGTGCCTATACTTGGTTGTGTTTGGACAACATTCCTATCCCCCCTAAACATGTCATTTTTATTATTCTAAACCAACTAATAATTGGTTTAGGATGGAGAAGGTTTATTCAAATCCAAGTTGTGAGGAGGGATTTCCTCCCCAATTCGATTCCAAAATTAGGGGCAATCCTCTATTTTAAATAGAGGATAACGGTTTGGATGCCTTCATAGGCATGTTTTCGGCCACACCAAATGAGTCAGCCCACGCCGATTCGGCTTCTTCTCCCACGAGCGACCATGGCCATGGTAGCCCGTGGGCTCCTACATTATCTCCGCACGACGACCAGGAGCCGATTATCGTGCTGTTCCGTTATTCTCCCATAGATTTAGCCACGATGGCCTCTCGTGGGAAGGCTCCGGCCGTCCCACACATGTCTCCACATGTGACACCTTCTCCGCTCAAGTTCCTTTCCAAGGGTCCGCGAGTCGACCCATTCCCGAAACTCTGATCCAGTTTAGCTATCCAACACCCCCACAAAGGGTTCCTTCACCCCCAACTCCACCAATCATGGGTGCCCCTTTGAAAGGGATGGACCCCTCACTCTGGTAGGAGATCCAAAGCTACATTCGGCAAGCGGTGGCCGAAAGTATGCCCAATTCGCGTCCCCACTCGCTAGCCCAATATTGCAAGCTTCCTAATGCTTATTTCCCACCCAGATTTAAGGCTCCCAAGTATAGGAGGTATGATGGTACCACTGACCCTCATCATCATCTTTTAGGTTTCCTTATGGACTCCCACCAATGGCTACATGATAGAGTCTTGTTGGTCCATCTATTTCAAAAATCCCTCGAGGGCGAGGCCCTACGTTGGTTTGCATCCTTGCCAGCTATCGATCTCATTAACTTTGATATAGTCTCCGAGCGATTCCTTGCTCACTTTGGTCACATGTCATCCATTTCCCCCACTTTGTTTGACCTAGTCATGGAGAAAATGAAGCCCTACGAGGACTTCATCAGTTTTGCAAATCGATGGAGGATTATGGCTGCTAGGATGGAGGTTCCCATTCCCGAATCCCAGGCTGTCACCATGCCGGTGAAGCTCAGGGCAATTCTAATGCTTAGTGAACGCCACACCTTTCACCAACTTTACAACCGAGCTCGGATAGTCCAAGCCCAGATAAAGGATTCCACCTTGCCTCCTTTCTTCGATCCTCGCACCAAGGGTAGAAAGGCCCCGGCTGTCCCTACCACCGAGGGTGTCACCGTGAATGAGCAGGTCAATACAGTTGGCCAGTCCTTCAAGACCTACAATCGCCAGGCCTCCTATCCCACTCAGGCTACGGCTAACTAGGGGCAAGGTAATCCCAAGCCTTATTCCAATGTCCCTCCACCTCAAAGCTACGGTCCCCCTAGGCCGAAAAGGGCTACTTATCCTCCGTTGCCTGAAACTCTAGGTGACATTTTCTTTGCCCTTATGTCCTCGGATTCCATTCAGCTTCCCCCGCAGTGGGATTGGGTTCATCCTAATGCCGACACTTCTAGGTATTGTCCATATCACTGAGCCCCCGGGCATGACATATTCAATTGCTTCCAATTCCGGGACTGAGTATATGATATGAATGATGAGGGGAGAATTAATTGGACCGATGTGAAGCTAGCTATTGCCAACCTCAAAAAACCCAACAAGGACCTAGGCATAGTGCATAACCCATTGCCAACTCATCAACCAACAAAAGATCCCTCCACTTCAAGGCAGCATGAGCGGGTAAACACGGTGATCGGAATGGAACAACGAGTTCCCAGAAGGACTCAGATGTGGGGCGTAGAAGGATTCCTAGGCTGGTACGGGAAAATAGAAGTAGAAGCTCATGAACCCTGGGCAGATGTCAATATGTTCACTCAATCCCAAAACCTGGTCTCACCACGCAGCTAGTCCCCAAATGCTACCCAAAAACCACTCACCTTGATCAACCCTCCTTAAATGTCATGTCAAGAGCCCTATGTCTTTCAAAAAGCTCAGTCGGTGCTGTTGTGCCCCTGTGGCCATTTGAGTTATCTTGTGGTCATTTGGGTCATTCGACATCATCCTGTGGTCATTTGAGTTATTTGATATTCTTGGTTTTTGATGCGGGATGAACCCACGGACACGACTCGAATGAGGAATGCAGTCCTCGGACTCTAGGTGAGCTCGTGATTGTCCCTTAACGAGGGAAGCGTCGGACGTGCACGGTTGAGAAACCGGCAAGAGCTAGGGTGGTCAATTCCCTTTTGTGCCCGGATCGGGTCACGGGATGGTCACTCTCTCTCTCTCGCAGCAGCGGTGAAATAAATATTACAAGCTAACGGCCCCACACATGCTCTCTAGCAGCGGCATATAAAGCATACAAGGAAATAAGCAAAATGCCGAGTGTAAGAGCGAATACGATACCTCCACGCTACCGGGCGTGGGGAAGACGGGCCCGGCAGATCTCGTACTCCCGGAACAAATATTACACAATAATGACAGCCATGAAATATCACCCACTCCACGCAAGGAGGTAAAGGGCTACACAAATGGGCCCGGGAGGATCGAATTCGGGTTGATGGGCGGCTTCTTGCGTCCCTTCGGCAGCACCCGAACTTGTGACTATGGGGCCCACGTGCTGTCCAGAGGGGCCGAGTGGGGCCCGGTGGCACCACTGTGGTGGGGACACTTGGGAAGCGTTCCCTGGGCTGGCGGCACGTTGGAACGTCGACCGGAGGCCGAGCGGCTCCGTTCGGCACCCGTCGGAATAACCGGCCACGGATCTGCAAGTTCTGTTTTCCGGCGCGCGCTCCGACGAGAACGGACGCAGCCACCAGCCCCGGTGTCAGATCGACACGAAACTGGCACCGTTGGAAAGCTCTCTAGAAGTAATTCAACCTAGGCCTAGAGATCAGACCTGGATCTGCACATATCTGGGATTTATTGAATTTTTGAGTTCCTGTTGTACAGTAGCCGAACTCTCATATTAGCAGGGAACTTGTCTGAGAACTACCATTGACCGCATGGTAGATGTCCGATTCAGCTCCTGAGCTCTTCACAAAAGTTATAGTATTTTGCATAAGGAAGATGGCAATGTTTTTTTTGAATGGATTGGAGGAGACTATGATTTGCTAGGAATTTAACACTGTAGGGTGGTCGGATCTGGAAACTGATAGACAGCACTGTAGATGAAGAAGAACACGATTTTTGAAAATTGGATAGAAGACTGATCAGGAATTAATAAAATTCATGGAGTGAGGGGTTGATATACAGAACTCCTAGTAAAATTGGGAGGGTTTGAAAAAATCAAAAAGGTGGTCAGAGATGGGAAACTCAGAACTGCTGTCACTGTAGATAGAGACAAGACAGATCTGGGAGTGAAAGATGAATGAAAATGGAAAATTACTAAATGAAGGAAATTGGACGTGAAAATTTAGGTGGAGGTGGGGATTCAAGGTAAGAACATACCCTCAAAATGTCAACTTGAGATCGTCACGTGGTGGAGATCAGGAATTCATGGAAGACACCTCTGTCCAGAAGGATAGAACCTTGACGATGGCTCCGCGGCGGCTCGACGGCGGCACGAACGGCGACGGCGGCGGCACAGATGATCACCGGAGATAGAGGGGAGGGGATTGAAGATAGAACCACTCTAGATCTGGGGTTGGGAAGGGAAGAACAGTAGGAGAGAGGAGAGGGGCGCAAGAAGCTCTTGAATTTTCCAACAATTTTTCTTCATTAATGCCAACAAATGGAAAATATAACCTTTTATATGCTAGGTATCAAATCTAATGTAGACCCTTGGATCTAGGGATGGGGAATGAAGGGCTGGGATGAAGTGTGAACAACACACAAAAAATAAAATTAAATAAACAAGAAGGGGGCGGCCTATTGACTATATGAAAGGAGTGGAAGGGGTAGGTGGTCTACCTTTGGAATGTTGACCCATTTGTCTCCCATGTGTCCATATGACTAGTCCAACCTTCTAGATGTCCACCTAGGATGGTTGACCAGCCCTACAAGGTGACATGGACCAATGGGAAAGGGCTGAGGGCCCCCTAGCTGGACCTACTACACAATTACACAAAAACACACACAATCCATGGGAATGACTCATTGGCTTATAAAGCCTTACATTTGCGTATATACTTTCCCAAGGATATGAACACAAACTAAAAGGACATAAATGCAAAAAGAAAAGGTACATGCTCGGCGTCGATTCCCATCAACTCTCCCCAGGTGGGAGGAACTCGACCCCGTCGAGTAGGGGTATGGATGCTCGAGTACTCCGGCGGATCCACCACCGGGCCAAGTAGCGCGGGTATGCTCCACTCCAAGTGATCGTCAGCTGCTCATTCCATATATACTCGATATGCACGAACTGCTATGGGCTAAAGGTGGACACTCCGGATGGGGCACTCTCAAAAGGGGAGGTGGCGGCTCGAAGACTCACTAGGAATCACCGCTGAGTCCCTGTAGGTGACTGATCCGGGTATAGATGTAGAACTGATCCCATACTCATCGAGTGAGTCCAATCGCCTCTTACTCATAAGAGAACGACAACGAGCTTGCACAAGACACATGTAGACTCTCAAACTACACACAAAATAAATCACACAAATAAACCACACAAAGAAGAGACAATACCGACTCATATATGACCCTAGACATACCTAATGTTAGTCCGACCCGTACATGGGTGACGTCGGACCAGGACACCCGAATGTGTGCCATGCATGCATTTGACGTAACCGGAGGTTGACGTCATGGGGAACTCCAAGACATACTACGATGCACTAATCATGAACATTGGGCTTGGATGCGGGAAGTCCGGGAGGTGCGGGTGGTTTAGAGGGATCGGGGAAACCAAAGTCTTCCTCACCCCCGAATGATGGTTCGGACCTATGGCTATGTGGACTTTGTTTGGCCCGAGTGGAAAAGGCATGATAGTGAACTCCGCAGAGGAAGGGGAGTGAAGATGGTAGCTCGGGAGGTTCACTAGAAAAAGGGTCAAAGAAGATATGACCCCATGATATGGGTTCCAACATGACATGGTCCCAAGTTTGGAATTCATAGTCACCGTCATACATTATGATCGGTGGGACGACGGACATATGTAGAAAATAGGATTCCTCCCTTAGGCAAAAGGGAACGAAGTCGGACTCGGCCGGAATCGGGAGGAATATAAGAATCTCCGTGGTGACACACCCCATGGTGCACTTAGAGGTAATGGACCCGAAGGCCGGATGGGTGAAGCTAAGACTAGCGGGTTGGTCAAAGCCTCAGGCCAGTAGGTGCGTCAACTTCCATTGCGTGTCTAATCCCATAATAAGGTCATCCAATGTATCAATATGGTGACTAGACCGAAAGGTAGTGTGGAAGGAGTTGACGGGCACTATAGGTAAGGTGGGGTCCATAGAAGGGTAAGGACGTGGAACCAAGCCATCCTTGAGCCAACTAAGAAGTGGCTCGGCTATTTATAGCGTACCCATAAGAAACACGGGTGGCTCGGGATGGACATCCTTTAAATGTGGCTCCTCGAAGGGAGGGTGGCTCCCATGATGGGTGGCTAGAGGGGTGGGCTCTAGGAGAGGTGGCAAGCATGAATCCGAAGGTGGAGTGGGCCACTAGGGTTGGGTGGCGGGAAAGACGAGGGTGTTCAATTGAGCCCTATCCTTAAGGATGATCTTGCCAGGTAGGTAAGGTGGGTATAAGGTGCAAGTCCTTTTGCCCTAGTCAAGATTAGCCTTTCTTTCTCCTAACCACGTTTGCCCTAAA
Source organism: Amorphophallus konjac (assembly GCA_022559845.1). Lineage (NCBI taxonomy): Eukaryota > Viridiplantae > Streptophyta > Magnoliopsida > Alismatales > Araceae > Amorphophallus > Amorphophallus konjac. The sequence goes on from CM040117.1 coordinate 159,080,796, forward strand.
ATGATGCATGGACCATCAAGTGTGTCGATCCTGCACCATGCACCATCGGTGTAAAGAACGGAGCCGACCTTCCTATAGAACTCAACACAAGCAAAATCACCATCACGGACAATCTCGCCTGTCTTGGAGAGAGACTCCACGATATCAAAAGTAACCCAATTATCTGACTCCCTATCGGTGAAATGGAGTTCCGTTGTGGACCCATTAGGTAGAGTGGCTTTAGAAATGATATAGGGTCGGGCTAGGAAGGCCTTGGCTTGGGCCACCAGAGATGACCACTTGGACGCATGGCCTTGGGGAATGGCCATGGATAGAGGACATGGAGATGCATACACACGGAGACAAGACACTAGACCGACTAATGCAAAGGTTGGGACGCATGCATACTAAGGACAAGACACCAAGACTCGGTATGGGGCGGAGTTAATCGATACGAAGATCACTCACGCAATTGTGCGGCCTTCCCGATAGGCGTAGCCTAATGTTTGGATGGCACCTTTTTATATACCGACTAATGGTATGCAAATGCGACCCAAAAGACACTTTTTTTTGTTTTAAAACAATGATGACCCTAAGCACGACTTAGACAATGACAAATGGCTAGACGTAAATGACACTTTTTTTTGACACCCTAGACTCAACCTCGCTCTGATACCAAATTGATGCGGGACGAACCCACAGACACGACTCGAATGAGGAATGCAGTCCTCGGACTCTAGGTGAGCTCATGATTGTCCCTTAACGAGGGAAGCGTCGGACGTGCACGGTTGAGAAATCGGCAAGAGCTAGGGTGGTCAATTCTCTTTTGTGCCCGGATCGGGTCACGGGACGGTCACTCTCTCTCTCGCAGCAGCGGTGAAATAAATATTACGAGCTAACGGCCCTACACATGCTCTCTAGCAGCGGAATATAAAGCATATAAGGAAATAAGCGAAATGCCGAGTGTAAGAGCGAATACGATACCTCCACGTTACCAGGCGTGGGGAAGACGAGCCCGGTCGATATCGTACCCCCGGAACAAATATTACATAATAATGACAGCCATGAAATATCACCCACTCCACGCAGGGAGGTAAAGGGCTATACAAATGGGCCCGGGAGGACCGAATTCGGGTTGACGGGCGGCTTCTCGCATCCCTTCGGCAGCACCCGAACTTGTGACTATGGGGCCCACGTGCTGTCCGGAGGGGCGGAGTGGGGCCCGATGGCACCACTGTGGTGGGGACACTTGGGAAGCGTTCCCTGGGCTGGCGGCACGCTGGAACGTCGACCGGAGGTCGGGCGGCTCCGTTCGGCACCCGTCGGAATAACCGGCCACGGATCTACCGGTTCTATTTTCCGGCGCGCGCTCTGACGAGAACGGACGCTGTGATCAGCCCCGATGTCGGATCGACACGAAATTGGCACCGTTGGAAAGCTCTCTAGAAGTACTTCAACCTAGGCCTAGAGATCAGACCTGGATCTGCACGGATCTGGGATTTATTGAATTTTTGAGTTCCTATTGTACAGTAGCCGAACTCTCATATTAGCAGGGAACTTGTCTGAGAACTACCATTGGCCATAAGGTAGATGTCCGATTCAGCTCCTGAGCTATTCACAAAAGTTATAGTATTTTGCATTAGGAAGATGGCAATGTTTTTTTTGAACGGATTGGAGGAGACTATGATTTGCTAGGAATTTAAGATTGGAGGGTGGTCGGATCTGGAAACTGGTAGATAGCACTGTAGATGAAGAAGAACACAATTTTTACAAATTGGATAGAAGGCTGATCAGAAATTAATAAAATTCATGGAGTGAGGGGTTGATGGACAGAACTCTCAGTAAAATTGGGAGGGTTTGGAAAAATCAAAACGGTGGTCGGAGATGGGAACTCAGAACTGATGTCACTATAGAAAGAGACAAGATAGATCTGGGAGTGAAAGATGAATGAAAATGGAAAATTATTAAATGAAGGAATTTGGATGTGAAAAGTTAGGTGAAGGTGGGGATTCAAGGTAAGAACATACCCTCAAAATTTCAGCTTGAGATCTTCACATGGTGGAGAGAAAGAATTCGTGGAAGACACCTCTGTCTAGCAGGATAGAACCTTGACGATGGCTCCGCGGCGGCTCGAAGGCCCGCACGAACGGCGACGGCGGCGGCACAGATGATCATCGGAGATAGAGGGGAGGGGATTGAAGATAGAACCACACTAGATCTGGGGTTGGGAAGGGAAGAACAGCAGGAGAGAGGAGAGGGGCGCAAGAGGCTCTTGAATTTTCCAACAATTTTTCTTCATTAATGCCAACAAATGGAAAATACAACCTTTTATATGCTAGGTATCAGATCTAATGTAGACCCTTGGATCTAGGGATGGGGAATGAAGGGCTGGGATGAAGTGTGAACAACACACAAAAACTAAAATTAAATAAACAAGAAGGGGGCGGCCTATTGACTATATGAAAGGAGTGGAAGGGGTAGGTGGCCTACCTTTGGAATGTTGACCCATTTGTCTCCCATGTGTCCATATGACTAGTCCAACCTTCTAGATGTCCACCTAGGATGGTTGACCAGCCCCACAAGGTGACATGGACCAATGGGAAAGGACTGAGGGCCCCCTAGCTGGACCTACTACACAATTGCATAAAAACCCACACAAATCATGGGAATGACTCATTGGCTTATAAAGCCTTACATTTACGTATATACTTTCCTAAGGATATGAACACAAACTAAAATGACATAAATGCAAAAAGAAAAGGTACATGCTCGGCGTCGATTCCCATCAGTTTTGATAATGGCCAAACACTATAAGTCATTGTTGTTTTCCACTCTCATATGACTGACATACATGATGCTTTGTTCATGACAGGTAAGCCAATGAATGGACAAGGAATAGAGTGGAGATGGCAAATGTGAAAGCTCAATGATTGCACCCTCCCACGCGGATCGACCTGTGCGGTCAGGTCGCGGGGATCGACCTGCCCGGTCAGGTCGCGGGGGTCAAGGGGGCAGGGCCGCTTGGGGGGGGTTTCTGGGGGCGGAGCCCCCGTGTCACGCCCCGACGCGGAATATCAGGACGTACAGTTATAAACTTGCTAGAAAGCAAATAAATATTCTAAACTAAACAATTACACAATGCTAAGGAAAGATACAACTCTATTGATCAAGATGATTCCAAATCATTACAATAACCAACACTGCTAATACACGATCAAACATGACTTCCAATCTGAATTCTAAAACAATAACTGACTCCAAGAGTAACAAGTGCTAACACAACTCTAAGGGAATAACTAGAGGTAACCAACCATGCCAACTCGACATCTACTACAAGTACACTCAAGAGATATCACTCCTGCCCTTCCCCATCGGTATGCGCATCGTCACCTGAATAGCCTGGAAAGGGGGGAAACAACAACTATGAGCTGACGCTCAGTAGGAAATAACATGCAAGTTTACGTGATTAACAAGTTAATTACATTTTCATATGCAATGCTAAGAAATGAAATAAATGACGATACAATTAAACAGTGAAATACAAAGATCTTGCAAGGTCAAGAAATATAATGATGACAAGAGATAACAAGATAAGAAGTACACGAATTTACAACTAGAGATAGTAATAAAGAATTGAGAATTGGCCAACAAGCAAGTATTTTAAACATCATTTCAAGCACGATCAAGTAACAAGAGTAACAAGAGATTTTTCATGTCATAGACGTAACAAGCTAGTCAAGTACTCGGTGCAATGCCTCACCATGTCATTAACATCCCATGGGCTCACTACCTTTCGGGCGCTCTCCCCAGGACCAGACCGGGCCCTTACGGTGCGTTGGCATCGATTTATTGGATACAAGATCCCACGATTGTCTAGACATTCAGTCAAGTTATATGTCCAATTTAATCAGAGCAATTACTGCCACAAGTATAAGATTTAAGGACTAACTTGTCCTTGGATTCACTAAAATAAAAACTCGGTTATACCGTCACTTTGGGCCGCATTACAAGAATTGGACCAAAACTTGGTCCACGGGGTCAAGAAAGAATGGCTGACAGTGTACCATTCAAGTGTGTAAGCAATCCATTCTACTGGAGTAATAATGACTAAAACAGTAACTTAACAATCAATTTAATCCTAATTACCAAGTTAATATATCAAAGATTATCTATTATCATTTGCATTTAGCCAATTGCCAAAAAGTAGATTCAAGATGATGAGATAAGGAACAAGCTCGTACAGGAATGAAATAGCATGCATTAACAGAAATCTAGTTATACAATTAACCACTAATTATGTGGGTTTCTATTTAACCATTGTATACGTTGAAATGAAGATGATAAACGGCATGTTTTTACACTATGTTTGCATGTAGGGACCAATGTTAATTGAAATCAAAGGGGTACATGAATAGGTCATTAGATCCTCAAAAATATAGTTTTCAATTGGGCTAAGTTGAATGGGTTGATCCCCTAATGATCCGGATCGATCCTCGGTTCAATAACCAACATTTTCGGGTCAAACAACACGTGGGTCGACCCCCTGGAAATTTCCAGGCATGGGTTGACCCATTGGGTCGACCCCTGGAGGTTCCAGGGAGCTACCCTGGCATGGGTCGACCCCTGCAGTGTGGGTCGACCCCATGGGTCGACCCATGCAAAGCAGAAATCTTCTGCTTGCTGGGTGGTATGGGTCGACCCATGGGGTCGACCCCTAGGTTTCCAGACAAGATCGGGCTTCCGGAAATCATGAAAAACTCCACGATTTGGGGTCTAAATGGGTTGGGATCTTAACCACATGGTCTAGGGTTCTTAATAGACATACTAGGGTCATAAAACAAGAGTTTTGAAACACGAATTTCAACAGAAATCAAATGAATCACAACCTATTCTATGATGAACACATGAAGACCTAGTTCTTGACATGCTTCTACTAAATCGTATGGTTCTCTCAATATATACAACGAAATTTAGGGCTTCTTATATCAAAAGAAAGCTAACTTAATGCTGATTCTAACCATGTATGATATGCCATATGTGGATATGGATATCCAACTCAAAAATAGCCCAAAAATCATGCTTCTACTTGAAGAACATACCATAAATCAAGCCTAAACATGCTCGTACTTCGATCCAAAATTCTCTAAACATGCTCAATGAAATTTGGGACTTTCTACGCCAGATGAAAGCTAACAAGATGCTGATTACATTCATTTATATTAATTAGAGTTTGGAGAATTGAAGAGAGATCGAAGAGCAATCGAAGAGCAATCGAAGAGAGAACTTAAACCCCTAGACTGAAGAATGAATTGGACAGCACCTTAGAAAACCCGCAATATCTCCTTGGGTACCTAATGAAAATTGGGGCTTTTATCACCATTGGAAAGATCTCGACGAGAGGAACAATTTCATATATTCATAAGCTGATTTTGGTTAAGGAAACCTACCTCAATCGAATGATCAAAGAGGAGAGGAAGGAGGACGACGGTAGCCGACCCACCTCCACTAAACGGCCAAGAACTTCCTAGATCTGAATCCAATGCGAACACCACGGTCACCAAATGAAAGTAGACTCGTAGAGCTTCATTTTGATAGCTCATAGAGCTTCTGGAGACTTCGGGGCTGGGAGGATTCGACCACGCAAGTTAGGTGTTGGAAAATGGTGCCGCCAAGGTTGACCACTCCAAAACTCGGCCGCCACCATGTGTTAGGGTTAGGTTTAGGTTCGATTGATAGAGGGCTATTGATCCTTAGATTGTGGCCTTTCATTTGCCACCGAAATGAGCTCATTTGGTTGAGTATTTAGCTCTAATTTGGTGTTTTAAGATGAGGTTTACTATTGCGTTCACTATTGGGTAGGTAAGTGTGGAAATCAGACTTAATCCACTGATTAGGCCTAGTTAATGATTTTATTAGGCTTAGTCAAAGAAGAAAAAATTGTTAAACGAAATGGATTACATAATAATATGATTTTTATGGATTTTTATAAAATAGTTGAAAAGTGACTTATACTATTTATTAAAGACTTAATCTAATTAATTACGAATAAATTCTCATTAATTCAAATAATTCCAAATAATTTCAAATAAATTCAAATAATTCTAATTAAATTTCCAAAATAATTTGAGGTATTACACCCTCCCCCACTTAAAGAATTTGGTCCTCCAAATTCACTGCGCTAAATACGGAGGATAGGGAAAGAGATTGCTCACCTAGAACAAGTTGGGATACCGCTTCCGCATAGTATCTTCAGATTCCCAAGTAGCTTCTTCGGTTCCATGCTGACTCCACTGAATCTTGACCATCGGTATAGACCAATTCCGGAGTTGCTGCTATTTCCGATCTAGAATCTTGATAGGTCTTTCTTCATAGGTCAAATCTTCCTTTAACTCAAAATCCACATACTGAATGATATGAGTGGGATCGTACACATATTTCCGTAACATAGAAACATGAAAAATATTGTGTATGCCAGAAAACTGCAGTGGTAATGCCAGTCTGTAAGCAACTTCTCCCACTCTATCTAGGATCTCGAATGGACCAATATATCTCGGACTTAGCTTGCCATGAATGCCAAATCTTCGAATCCCTCTCGAAGGAGAAACCTTTAAGAATACATGCTCGCCAACTTGAAATTCTAATGCTCTTCTCATTGTGTCAGCATAACTCTTCTGTCTTGATTGGGCTACCTGTAACCGATCTCGGATGACACGGATGTTCTGTGATGATTCTGAAATAAGATCCGGTCCACGCCATTGCTTCTCATCTATCTCATCCCAACACAACGGGGAACGACAGCTTCGCCCGTACAATGCTTCAAAAGGAGCCATCTGGATGCTAGATTGATAACTGTTGTTGTAGGCAAATTCAATCAAAGCCAAATGATCACTCTAACTGCCTCCGAAATCAATCATGCATGCTCTAAGCATATCTTCCACTATCTGATTGGTTCTTTTAGTCTGTCCATCTGTCTGTGAATGAAAAGCAGTACTGAAATTCAGGCGAGTACCAAGAGACTCTTGCAGTCCCTTCCAGAAATGTGAAGTAAAACTGGGGTCTCGATCAGACACAATACTGACTGGTATGCCATGGAGCCTTACCACTTCCTTCAAATACAAAGCAGCCAATACATCAACTGTCCACTTGGACTTAATGAGTAAGAAATGAGCTGACTTTGTCAATCGGTCAACAATCACCCATATTGCATCAAATCCACCACGAGTCCTAGGTAGACCCATAATGAAATCCATGCCAATGCTTTCCCACTTCCATTGGGATATGTCAAGTGGTTTCAACTTTCCTGCCGGTCTGAAATGTTCAGCCTTAACTTGCTGACAAACCAAGCATCTACTCACGAAGTCTGCAACTTCTCTGTTCATGTTCGGCCACCAAAAAGATATCTTCAAATCCTTGAACATTTTAGTGCCTCCAGGATGAATGGTATATCTGGATCTATGTGCTTCCTCCAGAATCTTGTTCTTTATTCCGGCTTCATCAGGTTCACAAGTTCTACCCTGGAATAATAATCTTCCATCGTCAGCCATCATGAAGTCAGGTCTGCTGCTCAAGCTTCCCTTGATCTCTCTAGCTCGGGATCATTATCTTGCAGAGATTTGATTTCCATCAACAATTCAGGCTTAAGTTGAATTTGTGCAATCATAACCCGATCATTATCAACATTCAGATCCAGGCTAGCTAATTATTCCAATAGCTTCCACTCTTGTAACATGAGACTGGACAATCGAGCCACAGGCTTCCTGCTTAATGCATCTGCCACAACATTGCCCTTGCCAAGTGTTGACACCTTGAAAATGAACAAGGGTGAAAGCACAATTGAAAAGAGGATCAGACCAACAAAGACCAATAATGAAGCCCGTCAACCATTTACCCGGCTGAAGTCTTTGTCGGCCAAGCTGATGCCCGGTGCCGATATCATTCAGACGGCCACACTGATAAAGCAGCAATCACTCGACTGATGGGACCTCTTAGCACACTTTAATGAGAGCTGTACTACTGCCTCATCCAAGAATCCACAGATGACATGTCAGGGTAAGTCAGATGTCGGCTTATTGACAAGATGTGATATGAGATAAAGATGAAGCCGGTACCGGTAGATGAAGATTGTAAAGGCTTTTGCCAAGTCAGATCAATGAGGAAGAATTGTCTCCACAGATTATACGCCCGGCTGAGGTCTTCCCAGACTAAGGCTGATGTCCGATCTCGTCACCATTCAGGTAACGATATCAATAAAATGATACCCAGTTTTGTCATCATTCATATGGCAATACTGATGAAACCCCTGTCTACGGACTGATGAAAACATATCAATGATATCAATGGAAGCTATGTCACCAATACAGGGCCTTCTCTGGTTCTGATGAATATCAATTTAAAGGATTAAGAGAGGCCAAGGCACGTACGAAGCTTAATAGTCCTAAATGGGCCGGCCAAATGGGCTTCCGAATGTGGCGCCGAGAACCTCAACAGGAGGCCACTCGGCGTGCTGGGAGCTGTTGCGAATGAATGGGGCGCGCCGATTACCATCTGCCGATATGTAAGAAGAACCTGGGTCTATATAAACCCACTTCTTCGAAGAGAGAAAAGGGGGATCAGAGAGAGGCAGAGGAGAGAAGCACCAGAAGAAATAGAAGGGCCTCGAAAAAAAAAAGAGAGATCGAGAGAGATCGAAAGGATAGCCAGAAGAAGAAAGCAGGAAGAAGAGGCTCCAGGTAGGCTGCTCCGGGGAGGGAGAGGAGTCAATGCTCCGCCCTCCCCCATACTTTCTTTTCTTTTCTTCGATGTAATCTAGCGAGTCTTTTCTCGATTTATCAAATGTAGCCGGAGAGTCCCGGTCTTGATTTCCCCCCTCTCTGCTTTGCATTTCTCTTTTACGAGCTGTGTAAGTCTTCGATACAATGCAATGAAATATCAACATGGCCCATTTGGGCACTGATTGATTGAGATATCTGCTCTCCGTCTCTCTCTCCATGTATATAGTTCTCGACTGAAAAGTCCAGTAGCCTAGACTCTTCGAGTTTCAGAGCCGATTGAATGAATCTGTTCTTCGAGGAGGGATGAAGATAGGACCCCTACCCCTATCTAATGGGTTATTGGGTTCTACTTTCTTCTCCCCTCCTGTCTCAATGGCAGATCCTCCGCATATAGTCCGAGTTTTCTCTCGAGCCCTTGTGCTGTTTAGGAACCAGAGACATCAATCTCTTGGTTCCCTGAACTGTTGGCTGTACAAAGATGTGTCTGCTCTGCAGGTTAATGCCATCCCGCGAGATTCTAACAAGCGATGACCCCAGTCTCTCGACCCTCCATTCTAACCCTTGAATGATTAGGGTCTGGAGTTTAGGCGTTAAGAGTTCCTCCGTCACCGGTTTTTCGATGCAGCTGGGTTCGTCTAGGGGATCAGAGACAGTCATCTCTTGATCCCCCAGACGGCCTGCAACAAACAGATGAAACCCTTCACAGGGTATAGACGATGGTCTCTTTTTCCCCTATTGATTCGGCCTTCCAATTCCCTTGGCATCCTTCAAGCAGAGCTATCCACGAAACCCCCTCCTGCACTCCACATTCGGTCTCGATCCGAGCCAGAAAACCCAGAAAATTCCCGAACAGAGTACCGTAATCAAGCCCTGAAACCCTCAACCCTTTCACCTTCCCGGCGTGCTAATTTCCACGCCGAGAACTACGCTGCCGAGAGGCCTCCCTCTTCCTTCCCCTTCAGCAAAACGACAAACCCCCCCGGTGAAACCCTTGTTCCTTCACGGCCTTCCCGGCCTGTGGCCTCCCGGCCCCAGCTTCCCGGCGCGGCGAGGAGCGGGCCGAGAAGCTTCACGCCGGGTGCCTCCCCCTTTTCTTTTGCCATTTAAGCCATGCCGAGACCCCCTTGTTTGGACAAGAAACCCACGCCGAGAGCACCCCCTTTTGGCCTACTAAACCCATGCCGAGAGCACCCCCTTCGGCCAATAGAAACCCACGCCGAGACCCTCCTTCTTCGGCCAATGAAACCTAGTCCGAGGCCCTCCTCTGCACTGTCATCCTTCAATCCTTTAGTCTCCCTATACACCTGTCTAGGGGATGTTCGGAGACCATCATACATGCCCCGAGGAGATACAGCAATGGGGAAGACTTCCCCTACAGCGCCCGTTCCCGATCCGGATTTCACTGCTACCTCACGAACTCAAAGAGCCATGTTATTATATGCGTTCTGATGGGTTCCAAGGGAATATTAACCAATGAGATAGAGGCAAGTAACATCCCCGGGCCCGGTGCCCTTCTTATCTGGTCGTCATCCCGGCCTACCGTGGATGATGACCTATTCACTCTTGGCATAATCCAAGTTGAGGGGACATGCTGCCGAAATTCACACATATCCTACCGGGTAAATGTGATGTTCTCTCCCAGCCCCGCCGGCCCACGGAGTCATGTCTTTGTATGCTCTCCGATGGTCCCTCGAAGGGGGATATAGATGCGACGCCGCACCCACACGGAACGTGTCATGTCGCGCCGGTCCCTACTCGGACTCCGGGTTTATCGTACCCGATCTCTTACGGATCCTACCCTGCCGCTGCATGGGTGGTTTCCTATTCCCACTTGGCATAGTCCAAGATGGCGGGGATATGCCGTCAGATTTTGGCCCGTACTTAATAACCCCCCTGCTTTGACTTGTTCATTTAGCATTCTGCAAGTAAATCAACCCCGTCTCTTTTGAGCCTCATCTTCACCGCTGCTTTCCTCCTATTTTGGCGTTTAATCAAGGGTTGTCCTTCCTTGGAAGGGCGTAATTAACGTCATAGCCTTTATGGTATGATGGACTTCTGGTCCCGACTCGGACTTCACAATCGACTGACCAAGTCAGATCGAGCGCACAATAAAATTGTCACCCCGGTGACTGGCACGCCAGTAAAAAATAAAAAATCCCAAATAAAAAATATAAATAAATAATATCACGAAAAAAGATAAAGATCCACGTTCCACAAGCTGGCACTCCCGGTGGGACCTAGTCTCCCTTCATCTCTACGCCAAAATAGGAGGCCCAGCGGCCCCCCCTCAAATTTCTGCTCCTGTGCGCTTTCCTTATTTTCAGGAAGATGACTACTGGACTTATGTCTGTACACTTCAGTCAACAACCGATCGATATGCATGTGCGAGAGGGTTACCTGGCGGTACCCCTGTCATTCGGAGCAATGCCCCCTGCTGTCGGGCTGCCCAACTGTCTGGGCCTCGTCTTCACCGACCTCCTGCAGGTCGACAACAACCAGCGAGGCACTATTGCAAGTGCCCCGATGAAGACTGCTGGTGAGAAGGCTGACTTACCGGAAAAGACGACCTCGACGGCCGTCGCCTGCTATGTCCACCAAGTTCAAAGGAGGGACACGGTTCCCGCTGCTGCCCAGAGGGGAAAGAGAAATAACCGGAGAAGCCGGTATGCTGCAGCTGAGCGTCATCTTTCCAATTCTGGGAAGACAATGATGATGGGAGATGTCAGGGTGAACCTCAACGGTCGCCCCAGAGAAGTCCGGCCGGACAGGATTGTCCCGACTGTCCAGACCGACAACAGGTTTCGCGTCCTGGCCGCTAGGAGGGCCAACTGGGAAGCTGATGAAAGGAAGCCGCTGGCGCCCAAGCCAGCAAAATATAAACAGGTCTGGCGACCAAAGAAGACTCAGAACTGGGCCCCAGCTCGATATGAGAAGGAGGCTACTGAGGATGCTGTTGCCTGCTTCAGGGCAGGAAGCAGAAGGGAAGAAAGAAACTACAGAAGAGATGCTATTGCTGCTTACCCCAAAGCTCTGGGGAGGAGAGATGAAAAGAATTATGAAGGAAGAAATCTGATTACTACTCGCCCCGTGATGAAGGGCAGAAGATATGAGAAGAAGGAAGACCTTGCTGTCACCCATCCCAAGGCCAAAGGCAAAGTATGGCAAAGGAAGAACTATGATGACACTGCCAACTGCTGCCAAGACGGCGATATGAAAATGAGCGAACCAGTCACGGTTGCCATTCCAAGAAGACCAAGAGCCTGTGCCAGACAGGCTGATATATTCAGATATTCCAAAGCCGAGCATTTGAATGCTCAGATGACAAGACTGGCTCATCAGCAGAAAAGCCAGGAAAGATTGATACTCCGACCAGAGCCGCGAAGGTACGATCCAGAGGAGATGAAACAAGTGGTCCAAGACTACTTCCATTACCTGGGGAACTCTGCCCTCGGTCAGCAAAGATTATCCCGTGCTCTGGGCACCGTGGATGAAGAAGAAGGAGAAGCCCTTCAAGAAGTGATGCTCGGAGTCTCCTCCTCCGATTCAAATGATTATGAAGAAGGTCGCAAGGCCGGGTATGATAAGGAAGACCTGTATAGGGAAGAGGCTGAAGAAAGAGTATCGGTCTTCGACCGACTCAAATACCCTGACCAGGCAAAAAGAAAAGTTTGCAGGCAGAAGGGAAGGATGCAAATCTTTGCCTGTAACATGGCTGGAATCGCCAGGGGGCAGAATATGCTACCAACTCAGCCAGATGAACTGCTCAGGCTGGCTACCAGACCAGGCCCCGTCACAAGAAGAGGTCAGGCTGCAAAAGATAAGATGAAGAATGATGATGAAATCCGCAAGATCACCACCATGACAATCAATGTGGTGACAACAGAGGAAGGAGACAATCCCTTCGTTGATGATGCTGAAGGGACTTCAGAAGGTATACAAATCCCATCGACTCTGGATCCCATGATCCAGATGATGTTTAGAAGGTATCAACAGGAGATCAGTGCTCTCAGAAGACAGTTAAATGAGAGGCATGAAGCCACACCGATCTCCAAGCAAGCCGAACCTGTGGGGCAGACTTCCAGCTCAGCAGAAATGGCTGTTCCAACTAATCCTCTTCCAGCTGATAAGGGTAAAGCTCCAAGCCAGCCTGTCTTCCAGCAAGCAGCAGCTCAGCCCTCTACATCTCAGACACAGCCCGCCGCACCCACCTTGCGCGCCACTGTGATGACGACTCCTTACAGCCAGCAACAAGCTCACTTCTTCCCAGAAGAGATAGATCCAGCCCTAGCCCACAAGCTGATGATTGAAAGAATTGTGGAGATGAAGCTGTCTGAGAAGACCGATGATGGTGTAAGTACCTATGACGTGTACAAAGTACCGTATCCTCCCCAGTATGCCGCTAAAAGACTACCCCCAGGCGTCAGTAAGCCGCCGAAATTTGAGAAATTCAACGGCCAGGGCTCTCCTAGGGAGCACATTGCTTACTATACCACAATTATGGGCGACTTGGCAGCTGATGAAGCCTATCTGCTTAAGTTCTTTGGCTCGTCCCTCACTGGGATAGCCTTTGAATGGTATTCAAGCCTGCCCGCTGGATCAGTGGTTGATTGGCCTGATATGCAAAGAAAATTCCGCGATAGATTTCATGTCACTGAAAGAGAAATTACAATAGCGGAGCTATATGCAACCAAGCAAAGGCAGGATGAAACAGCACTGGACTACATCAAAAGGTGGAGAAACTTAGCCATGAGATGCCGAAGACCTCCTCATCAGGAAGATGCAGTGCAGATATGTAAACAGAGCCTCAAGAGAGAGGTGCTAGAAAAGATGATCGGTGCAGATGTCAGAACATTTGACCGGCTGAACAATATAGTGGCGGAAGTCGAGACGTTCTTGACCAAGCGTCCGACCGCCAATGCTCCCACTATGCCGAAGGGTAAAACCAATGACCGACGGCCATCACATACTGAGGCTAACGCCGTTGATTTTAGAACCTTCGAGCAACAGAAAGGGAAAAAGGAGGCAGATGAAGCTCCCCCGCCTGAAGGTGCAACAGAAAGAAAAGATAAGGTCTCTCTGAGAGACAGAATGAGAAGAGCTTACTCTTTTCCCAAAGATAAGACATCATCACTATTTAACTGGGCATATAAGTTCAACAAGGTAACATTGCCCGAACCAAAGAGACCTGCGGATGCAACAAAGAAAGATGATCCGCTGTTCTGTCCATTTCACCGTGCGCTGGGGCACGCAATTGAAGACTGTTACGTCTTCAAGGATATCATGGAAGGAATGGTCAAAAAGGGCGAGCTACAGTTGGGTGATTACCAGGTGAAGCCACCTCATCCGCATGAGCCTCCACCCTGGAGGATGGCCGCCAATATGATTTCAGTCTATCAGCAGCTGCCTGAAGAAGCCGTTGAAGAATGTACCAGGCATACTTATGAAGCTTGCCTCCTCACCCCACTGAAAGATCAAGAAGGATGGCAGATGAAGCCCATAAAGAACACAAAAAAGACTCTTGCAGTCAGCACCAGTGGGGCAACTATCCGGGGTGTCACCCCAAGGCCTGAGCCACCTCCAGTAAAGCCAGTATGGCACACAGCTGAGACCGGGCCAGTCATCCGGATCCCTACTCACAACCGGAGGAGACAAACTCCCCTACCTGCATATAAAGAAGTAAGTCCTGCAGCCAGGTGTCTACAGCAGTATATCAATGAGCTCGATGAATATGAGCAGAATAAGCCCAAAAACCTGCTGATAAAAGACTGTATACTCTGGGAGCAGCTCGAAGAATTGAAAATGAAAGAGCAACCAGAGGCAGAACAGGAAAAAGCTGAAAATGAGCCCTTCTGGGGGCAGGAGCCAGCAAAGCCAAATTCCCAGAAGAAGAAGAGACGGCCCAAGTCCAAAAGGGGAAAGAAAGTCACGACATTACAATGCAACACCCTGTCGGTACTCTTTTCCTTGCCCGGGGAGAATGATGAGGATGAAGCATCAAATGCCCCGCTAGAAGCCAAGCATGCTGAGGCCTCTACCTCAGCCCATGCAACACGTTCTGGGAACAGATGGGGGCGCCCGCCACCAGCCAATCATAATATTATATTCAGAGGGGAGCAACCCTATCAGATCCCTGAGCCAGAGGTACGAGGTGTCCAGGTTCCTCCCCCCGCCAGCTTGTACCAAGAAAAAGAAGAGGCTCCTTCATTCCTGGAATTCTTGTCCAGTTTGGAAAATGAGCAATTGGCTCACACTGCTTCAGTTGAGAACAATAAATGCCAGCAGACTGCAGTTAGGAGGCAGAAGCAGCATGAAGAAAATAAAGGAAGTAACCCTCTAGCAGAAACAGGGGTCGTTACTACAGAAGAAGCCTCCCGGGGAACCGATCAAGAGGATGAAACCGGCGCTAGGCAGCAAAGGCCACAAGCACCACATGAACCTCCAAGACCCCGTTGGGTGGAGGAGATGAGACTGTCTAATGTCCGGGTGGGCAGCCGGATCATGAGAATGCTGAAGAAGCTCCCTACCAGGTTTTCTATCTGGGAAATCCTCTCTCTGAGTGAAGAGGCTCGCCAAGCCATTATTGATGCCTTGCAATCGCCGGCACAGTATGAAGCACTCTTGACAGAAGTGAATTCTGGTCCGTCAGTCACATTCACAGAGGATGACATGCTAATCCCAAATTCCGGCCATAACAGACCGCTATATATGAGGGGTTCCCTGAACTGTCAGCCGATAAGCAGAATACTGATAGATCCCGGGGCTACTGTGAACATTCTCCCATACCGCATCTATCAGAAATATTACTTTGATCTGCAGCTCACCAAGGTCAGAGACATGAAGATTGCAGGATTCAACCAAAAGTGTGAGACACCTCTTGGGGTAGCTGATTTCAACCTCACATTGGGAGACCTCACTACAGTGGTACGATTCTATGTGATCGACTCCAATACCACGTATAAAGCCCTGCTGGGGAGACCATGGCTGCATGAATATCAAATAGTACCATCCACGCTACATCAGTGCATCAAATACTGCCATGAAGGAAAAGAAAAGAGGGTGTTTGCGGATCTGCATCCTTTCGAAGTGTTCGAGTGCCATATGCTCGATGCATCCTACTATACCGAGGTGTCACAAAAGTGCGAAAGGGAAAAGGCTGTGATCAGCCAGAAAAAGCCCACAACAGAGGCAAGGAATTGGTCTCCACCGCCACAAAAGGGCTATGTTAAAAAGCATAATGTATCTCACATCTCTTATGCTGGTGACTTTGCTCGGGTTACTCCTCCTAGCGTCCACCCGGATAATGCTGATGAAGAAATGAAACAAAAGTACACTCAGGTGGAGGTGCCGTAGGGTTTATTTAAACCCGTCGTCAGCCTTGAGTACCAAACGGTGCTACCACTGAAGACTATGGAAATCCATCGCTTCTGCGAGCCTCCTATTATATTCTACACCGGGGAGCCAGTCGAGGAAGAGGATCAAGACTGTATGGCCCCTGAAGAAGCTGCAGATCGGATGGTACCGATTACAGGCTTGGATTATACTACCCAACGGGTTTCACAAATGTTCTCCAAAATGCAAATGCCATCAATGCAGCCCGCTGCCCAGAAGAAGGCATTCAAGGAGCTGTGGGATCCGCCTCGAGATAGTAAAGAACTGAGGAAGATCACTCAACACCCAGGATTGGGTTATACCCTCCAAGAATACTATGAGGCTGAGGTAAACGTCATATCTGTCTCCTACCAGCATGAAGATCCTTCCGAGGCGGGATATGACAAATACCCCTCGGAAGATGAAGAAATCATTTATCAATCCATAATGAACAATGAAGCCCCAGACAGTCTGCCAGAAACAGAGACATCTGATGAGGCAAAGAAAGCTTGGTACTGGGAGGACCTGTCTTCCAAGGAGGATCTGTTCCAGGCTGAAGCAAAATTTGATACGGGAACCCCGGATGAAGATCAAATAGCCAGAGAGCTGCAGGAGTGTTTAGAGTTCGGACGCATTCTAGAAGAGTTCCGGGCTCTGTAGAATGATGACCTGTCAAGAGAGCCCACATCAGAAGAGTCTCTAAGAACGGAAGAGTCCACTTCTGAATTTCCTGCTGAACTAGCCTCGTCCTCGGGACAGACTGAACAGAATCCGGTAATATTGGCCCTATATGATGCACCAGCCTCCGCTGATGACCAGTATGATGAAACAGAGGAGCATGAAACTGAAGAAGATTGCATCCCGGGAGGCTTTATTGATTTGCAAGAAGCTCCGCCCGAAGTTGAAGACGGGGGCCAAGCCACCGTCGATGAGTTGATAGAAATAAATTTGGGATCCGCAGATGAACCAAGGCCGACATTCCTCAGCGCACTGCTGGAGCCAGATGTCAGGGAACAATATATACAGTTCTTGACAGAATTCCGAGACTGTTTTGCATGGACATATGATGAAATGCCAGGACTGAGCTCTGATGTGGCACAGCATCGATTGGCAATAAACCCAGAGGCTAACCCTGTAAAACAGCCTTCCAGGAGAATGCGTCCTGAATTGATAAATCAGATTAACAAAGAAGTTGACAAGCTGATTGAGGTAGGCTTTGTCGAAGAAAACCAGTATACTACATGGCTGGCCAATATAGTGCCCGTAAAGAAGAAGAATGGGCAGATTAGAATATGTGTTGATTTTCGGGACCTTAATAAGGCTTGCCCGAAAGATGATTTCCCAGTGCCAATCACTGAGGTGATGATCGATGCAACTACTGGTCATGAAGCCCTGTCATTCATGGATGGATCATCTGGATACAACCAGATCTGGATTGCTGAAGAAGACAGAGTGCACACTGCATTCCGCACTCCGAAGGGAATATTCCACTACAAAAGAATGCCGTTTGGGCTTAAGAACGCCGGCGCTACTTACCAAAGAGCTATGACAAAGATCTTTGATGACCTGCTCTTCAAAAAGGTAGAGTGCTACATTGATGATCTGGTGGTAAAAACCAGCAAAAGAGAAGACCATTTGCAAGACCTAAGGATAGTATTCCAGAGGTTGCGCAAATATGAACTCAAGATGAATCCTATGAAATGCGCCTTTGGCATGTCCAGTGAAAAATTCCTCGGATTTATTGTCCGACATAGGGGTATTGAAATTGATCCGTCCAAGATTAAAGCTATCCAGGAGCTCCCTCCACCAAGGAATTTGCACGAGCTGAGATCTCTGCAAGGGCGCCTAGCTTATGTCCGACGATTTATATCAAATCTGTCAGGAAGATGTCATCCCTTTCACAAGCTCATGATGAAAGATGTACCGTTCCTCTGGGACGATGGATGTCAGGAGGCCTTTGAAAAGCTGAAAGAATATCTTAAAACCCCTCCAGTACTAGGGGCACCGGTTAAGGGCAGACCCTTGATATTGTATATCGCAGCCACACACTGTTCCCTGGGGGCAATGCTGGCACAGATAAATGTGGAAGGCAAAGAACAAGCCCTGTACTACCTAAGTAGGAGGCTGATGAGAACTGAAGAAAGCTACAGCTACATAGAGAAGACCTGCTTGGCGCTAGTCTTTGCTGTCAAAAAGCCCCGGCACTATATGCTGTCGCATCAAATCAGATTGATATCTGCAGCAGATCCACTCAAATGCATATTGACTCAGCCAGTACTGAAAGGCCGGTTGGGCAAATGGGCAGTAATTCTGATGGAATTCGATATCACATATATACCCCAGAGGGCAATAAAAGGACAGGCCGTGGCTGATTTCTTCGCGGAGCATCCTGTGCCGGAGAATGATATGTTGGGGACTGAATTACCCGATGATGAGACACTCGAGGCCTGTCAAGCTCAGCCAGTTATGTGGCAACTGTTCTTCGATGGAGCATCCAGAACGGAGACAGATTCTGATGGAAAGACCAGGGTACGGGCTGGAGCCGGTATTGTACTGAAATCACCAGAGGGGGAAGTTGTACATACTTCCTGTTCTATAAACAAGCCATGCACCAATAATGAAGCCGAATATGAAGCTCTGATAATCGGACTCAATATCAGTCTCAACATGGGTATCCAGATGCTTCAGGTATTCGGGGATTCGATGTTGATAATAAAGCAAATCCAAGGGGAGTTCGAAGTGCGGAAGCCAAAACTAAATCCCTATCACCAGAAAGCTGTACGCCTCATGGCAGAGTTCTATCATATTGAACTCAAACATGTGGGCCGTGGACATAATGCCCAGGCTGATGCGCTGGCAAAGCTGGCCAGCTCGCTAGCAGTCCCGCCAGATGAAACACTGAACATTGTTGTTATGAACCGGCCGCAAGTCCCTAGTATGCTAGAAGGGTGCCCCGAAGAGGAAGAAGTTGCCACTATCAGCGCAGTACAGGCGTCTGATTGGAGATAGCACTTGCTACAGTGGTTTCTGCACCGACAGCTGCCACAGAAAAGGGAGGAAAAGATGAAGCTCCTGAGGACCAAAGAGTCCTATGAATTCAGAAATGGAACTTTATTCCGAATAATGGCGGATGCACGCAAAAAGATTCTATTCCGCTGCCTGTCCACTGAGGAAGCTTGGCAAGCGATGAAAGAGATACACGCTGGGACAGCAGGCGCCCACCAGGCTGGCCCCAAGATGAAGATAGAAATCAAGAAGCTGGGCTACTATTGGCCTACTATGTTTGAAGACTGCTGTAAATTTGCAAAGTCATGCCAGAAGTGTCAGGAGCATGCTACCGTACCTAGAAGGCCACCTGCAACTCTGCACCCTACAGTTCCTAGCTGGCCATTTGCACAATGGGGAACGGATGTAGTCGGGCCACTGCCGACTTCCCCGGCCGGTCATAAGTACATATTGGCCATGACATATTACTTCTCCCGATGGGCGGAAGCTGTAGCATTAAGAGAAGTGACTGGTGAACTGGTCGCCAGATTTATCAAGCAGAATATTATCTTCCGGTTCGGGATCCCCAACCGAATAATATCTGATAATGGAAGTCATTTCAGAAATCAGAAAATCTATCGACTTGCCGAGAAATATAAGATTGAATGGAGAACCTCCACTCCCTACAATCCCCAGGCAAACGGATTGGCAGAAGCTTTTAACAAGACTTTGTGCACCTTGCTAGCCAAGGTTGTCAGTGCTAATAAAAAGGACTGGGAAGAAAAGATGTATGAAGCTCTATGGGCATACCGCACCGTCTTTAAGACACCTACAGAGTGCTCACCATACTCATTGGTATACGGCTCGGAGGCAGTAGTTCCACTAGAGATGGAAGTCCCGTCACTCAGAGTGGCAATCCAATATGGCCTGGCCCATGGCGAACAAACAAATGCTGAAAGAAGGTTAGAAGAGCTGGCTGAATTGGAAGGAAAGCACCTCCAAGCTCAGAAGAATATCCAAATGTATCAGGCCCGCATGGCCGCTGCATTCAATAAACTCGTAAAAGGACGAGAATTCAAGAAAGGTGACCTCGTCATGGTCAAGAAAAAAGAAGTCATGGCATCCAACCCAAAAGGAAAGCTAAATGCTAATTGGGAAGGTCCTTATGTGATACAAAGGGTCTATGAAGGAGGGGCCTATGTAGTGGTTAACCATCGAGGGGAAATTCAATTCTCGCCGCTCAACGGTAAACACCTCAAGCTGTATCTTGCTGCACAACCAATATTCCCCGAGTAATCGGGCAGATACTACCTTTTCTTGGCTTAGTGGCATCCCGCTTTAGCCGAGATACACCTTTCCTTGGCTTAGTGGCATCCCGCCTTAGCCGAGATACACCTTTCCTTGGCTTAGTGGCATCCCGCCCTAGCCGAGGTATACACCTTTCCTTGGCTTAGTGGCATCCCGCCCTAGCCGAGATATACCCCTTCCTTGGCTTAGTGGCATCCCGCCTTAGCCGAGATACACCTTTCCTTGGCTTAGTGGCATCCCGCCCTATCCGAGATACACCCTTTCCTTGGCTTAGTGGCATCCCGCCCTAGCCGAGATACACCCTTTCTTCGGCTTAGTGGCATCCAGCCCTAGCTGAGATATACCCTTTCTTGGTATAGCGGCGCTCCGCCCTAACCAAGCCATCCCTCATCATGATCCAATGGCATTCCGACTTGTCACCCTCAAAAAAAAAAGAGGGGAAGAGAGAATAAAATAATAAAAAAAATGGGGTTAAAAATAGAGATACCCCGCCGGTCTTGTTCAGGTTTTCTGAGCAAGAGCAAAAATGGCTAAAACCCAGCTGTGGTGAAAACCCAAAAGGGCACTGCAGGCAAAATCGGGTACCCCGCCACGTGAAAACCCGAAAGGGCGCATGGGCAAAAGCAAGAGGGGGCTGGCTCCGGTGAAAACCCGAAAGGGCGCTTGGGTCAGTAATGTGGTAATTCGAAGTTCCATGCCAACCGGCACGCTACCTTTACCTCCCCTTCACTGGTGAAACCTTCCGTCGGTCAGTTGGCTCCATTCCCCACCGATGATAAAACCCTTCCGGGGTAGACTTTACGTTTACCCTGATGAAATCTACATACCCTCTTTCAAACGTCCCACCGACAATGAAACCCATCACCATTCTGATGAAGCCTGTCCAGCTCAGACCTCACGTCTGTCCTGATGAAGCCTACGCATTTCTTGCCAAGCCCCACCCGCTGTTGATCGATTGACGCACTACCCGATCAATGATAAAACCTGTTGGAATAGACCTTACGTCTGTCCTGACGAGACCTACACCTTTACGTACGTCCCACCATTGATCGATCGGCACCTTGCCCGATCAATGATGAAACCCTATCCAGTTTAGACCTTTCGTCTATTCTGATGAAACTCATGAAATCCCCTTGCATCGATATAAACCCAATATCGATGATGAAACCAACTGTTGATCGATTGGCACCTTACCCGATCAATGATGAAACCCTATCCAGTTTAGACCTTTCATCTATTCTGATGAAACTTATAAGTCCCTTTGCATCGATATAAACCCAATATCGATGATAAAACCAACTGTTGATCGATTGGTACCTTGCCCGATCAATGATGAAACCCTATCCAGTTTAGACCTTTCGTCTATTCTGATGAAACTTATAAATCCCTTTACGTCGATATAAACCCAATATCGATGATGAAACCAACTGTTGATCGATTGGCACCTTGCCCGATCAATGATGAAACCCTATCCAGTTTAGACCTTTCATCTATTCTGATGAAACTTATAAGTCCCTTTGCGTCGATATAAACTCAATATCGATGATGAAACCAACTGTTGATCGATTGGCACCTTGCCCGATCAATGATGAAACCCTATCCAGTTTAGACCTTTCGTCTATTCTGATGAAACTTATAAGTCCCTTTGCATCGATATAAACCCAATATCGATGATGAAACCAACTGTTGATCGATTGGCACCTTGCCCGATCAATGATGAAACCCTATCCAGTTTAGACCTTTCGTCTATTCTGATGAAACTTATAAATCCCTTTGCGTCGATATAAACCCAATATCGATGATGAAACCAACTGTTGATCGATTGGCACCTTGCCCGATCAATGATGAAACCCTATCCAGTTTAGACCTCACGTCTATTCTAAAATCCCCCTTGCATCGATATAAGCTCAATATCGATGATGAAGTCAACCGTTGGCTGATCGGTACATCGCCCAGGCCAATGATAAAACCTGTCCAGTTCGTACTTTATGTCCGTTCTGATGAAAACCCCATATCCTTTTTCAAATGTCCCACCTGCGATAGTCTCTACCCAGCCTAGACCATACGTCTACTCTGATGAAACCTCTTCATTTGCATTCCGGCAACTCGTCTCCCTTACGGCACACATGGCCAATAAGACGTTTGCTGCCACCAACAAATTCGGTTCAAGCACCACCTCGGATGCCGTCACGCGGTGGAGCGAGTTCCCCATCCTTTCTCTGAGGGGGTGGACGCTCTCCTGCCAAGGTACGAGCCATTCGCATGAGGGATTGTTAAAACCGCTACCCCACCTCCCAAAGTGATAAAGCCACATGCAGAATAAGATGGATACGCATGAAGCCATGAGATTCCTTTCCATTAAAAAGGGAGTACATAAAGGGCCCCGAGGCGACACCATACCACAAAAGAGAATAAAAAGAAAATGAAGGGATAAACAATTTATGGCCACCGGAATATATCCTCGAAGGCCAGAAGACCCACATAAGGAGCGGCCCCCAGCTCATGAAGGCACGCCTCCTCCTCCTGAAGTCCAATCGACATGTCTTGGAGAGACATCACTCGTCCCTCTAGCGAGGCTACCTCCTCTTCGGACCGCGGTCGGGTAAAGGATAATTACTGCAATTCGGCTCGAAGTCCAGAGAGCTCCGTCTCCAAGATGGCCATCCGGTCCCGCACAGCTTCTTCCCGCTGAATAGCACCTTGTAGCTCGGCTCGGCGTTCATCAAGCATAAGCGTCAGCTTTCCCAGCTCAGATTTATATTCTGACCTCTGCAGCTTCAACGCCGTTAGCTTATCAACCATAGTCCGTGCTAGGAAGTCTCTCCGATGCACGAATTTCAGTAGAAGCAGCACCCGCTGAACCCATATGTCCAAAGAGCAGCCCATGGCCTGCAAGCCAGCAGTGAAGCGGTTGGCGATTTCCTTCAGTTGCAGATACGTCAAGCCAGGCTGGGATTCTACCAGCTGACGTAGCATGTCCAGGTACTGCCAGACAAAGTTGTCAGAGGAAGCGAAGCCGAAGGAGGCGGAGGGGACGACTTCAAAGGTCACCTCGCCATCAATATCTTCCCACAATGCAACGTCCGGCTGAGAGGACGAAAACGGCAGATCTACTGTAAGGGCTGGCTAGTCCTTTTCTCTGCTCTCCTACTGAGCTGAAGATTCCTCCCCTATCGCTGTATCGGAAGCTATATCTTGAACATCCGCAGGGGGAGAATCGATGAAGGATGGAGCTGCCTCTTCATGAGTCTCTTGAATAGGGGCTTCATCTTCAGCTGCTCTTTCTGGTGACAGGGAAGGAGCTGCTATAGTCGGAGAAGGCAGAAGTCCAGTCTCTATAGCCACTGTGGCAGGGACTGCTGACTCGGGCGCAATTGACATTACTGCAGCCGGTATAAAAGCAGAGCTTCTAGATGGATCGGCTTCGGCTCTGAAATCCGAAGCCCTGATAGGAATGCAACTCTCTCCTGAGGCCCCTAAATCCAACGATGCTAAATCTGTCGAAGACTGTATCCGCATTGGCACAGGGCGAATGACCTCAGGGACCCCCATGCAAGTTAAAGGCAGAAAAGGGACAATAGCCCAGTTTGTAGAAGAAATGTCCATGATAGCCGCGGTTGTGTCTGAGCTAGCAGTGGCAATGCCCTAAGACCAAAGCAAAGCAACTTTCAACACTAGATGAAAGAAACAGATGAAGCAACAAACATGAAAAGGAACCCACCCTTGAAGCAGGGTCCACACCCTCGAAATGGGGTGAAAGAGAAGGAAGCTCCGTAGTCGGAGTGATAAATGGTGGAGTTATGTCGATCTCGGTGTCGAGCCCGGCGAACTCCTCTTGCAACTCCTCCTCAGAAGATAGCACCAGCAGCTTAGCAGGCTGAAAAGGCAGAGCACCTTTTGCAAATACAAGCGGGGCCTCTGATTCAGGAGCATCCCCTTCACTACCGCTAAAAGTCGCTTCCTCCTCAACAGAGACGGTCTTAGAACTGCCTGAGGATATTCCCACACTAGCTACACGCTGTGGGGCCACCTCTAAAACATGTCGGGATGTAGACCGGATAATTATGCGCCTGGCCAGAACAGTACTCTGCTTCGACTGGGTCTTGTGACCCTCCTGTGGTTGAAGCAATTCTTTTGTCATCATGGCTCCGGTCTGCTCTTCACCTGCCACTGCTGCAAAAGAGACCTATGAGGAATATAGCAAAGAAGACAATGCAAGTATGAAACAGATAAGAAAAAACACGCTTACCCTCCACCTCACTAGCCGGCGTGGGAGAAGGCAACCTGGTCTCCACCACAGAAGGTGCTACAACTGGCTCTTGGGCTGTGCAAAAGGAAGGGGTCAGATTCAAGGACTTCTTTGAAATCCAGCGAAAGAGAATGAGGAATGTAATTGCAGGCTATTGATGTTACCCTGAACCGATGTCTGAGCAGCCTCCCTTTCAGATTCAAACTCATCAAATGAGGGAATATCAGGGAGAGGGGTCCCGGTGTCCATAACTACTGAAGCCGATTGCTGAGCATAAACCTTCTTGGCCTTCCTGGCCTTCCCAACTGCAGCCTTAACTACGGAAGCCTTTCTCTTCTTGCCAGGAGGCAGGGGAGTAGTAGTCTGTGCTGCTGCAGGGATTTCAAAATAAGTAGGCTTCTCAGCCTGCGCAATGATTTTTCTATAAAGCCCCTGTCGCTTTATATCAGGCCTGTCTATTGAAGATGTCAGAGAGGTAATGTGATCAGTGGATGCAAAGTGTAAATACTGAGCAGAAATCACTACAGTCAGGAAATAAGAGATCATACCTGCTGGGCCGTCGTAAAAGATAGAGAGCGGCTAGTACAGATAAGCTACCTCCTTGGAGCGTGAAGAAGCCTCCTTGATAAGCCAGCATACATCGCCAAGTACCTGGCACTTCTCCACTAAAGCTGCCAGGTCACTATGACCATGAAGGTCAAGACACCGAAACAAGTCGAGGTGGTCCATACCCCAGCCGTCGACATAATGAAAAGAGACAAACAACGACTTGTTCAATATGCCGGCTATCGGGTTTTCTGCAGATAACCCATGTAAATTCAGCAAAATAAACAACCAAGACGTCTGCTTGTAGTACGTCTGGGTTCTATCTTCCCGGCGAACAAAACTTCCTATACGGGTGAAATCTATCTGTCGGACCCCTCCAAGAAACTACTGCCGGGAGCGGCTCTTCAACAGGAAATGGATATTGTTACGCCTCCAAACGAGCGACCCCTACACAGCTCAAATGTTTCAAGTTCTGCATGAAGGTGTCCTCATTGATAGCAGCGAAGACAGGAGCAGGCGGGTCGGAATCCTCTTCCTTCAAAGCCCGACGCTGGGCCAGATAGTTCTCAGCCTCCCTCTGGTGCTGTGAATAAAGCCTTCTCAGGTGGGCCTCGGGGATGTCAAACACTGGCCCGGGCTGTTGTTTCAGAAAGGAGCGCTCAGCCACGTCCCAGAATGCACCTCTACTATCCCTGTAGAAGCTGGTTCGAATGTTCCACCATTTGATATATTCTGATGTTACCCGGGGGACACGGTTGGAAACTGTGGGAACTCTGAAAACTGCACCGTCCTGGCGATGGTAGAAATCCCACCACAACCGGCCATCGCCGACAATGGAGGACCCATGCTTAGCCCGGCTCTCCAGGGGAAATTGAGCAACTGTTGTGGGGATATGCTGATCATAACCAAAGTTCCGCCCAAAGCGGAATAGATAGTATGGTTCCAGAAGGAGCAGGCCACCCTTTCTGAAAACTAAGACACTAGGACGGATGGCCATGGCCCATCTAACCAGCTCCGGCTCCAGGATTGGTCGGGCAGTGTTAACCCCTGAGACAGGATGGATATATGTCTCTACCTCTTCCAGCTTGCACTCTCTCTGAGGATCAATCAAAGAAGCTGAACCTGCTGCCAAGCTCCAGAAATGAATGCTGCCAGGGGCATCCACCGGCACCTTTATCAGTCGGCCCCTTATTTTGAACAGCTGATCATAGAAAGGACCAGGTTCAGCACTGGCAAACTCAATCATTCTGGGCAGTACTGTGTCTGCCTGCAAAGTTCTGGGAGCCAACTCAGGAAATAAACTGCAGACCCAGGCATTGAAGAAATGAAAAGGACCCACGGTCCTCAAAGAACGGGGAGTCCGATGCTTGTACAGATCCCCCAAAGACTTGTATATCAAACACAGGGCCACTGGGCAGAGCGACAGCCTCATTCCCCAGGCCATCTGACAGGCCGGATATATAGCTTCTGGCCGGATGATTGTTTCGTCCCCTTGAGGGAGAGTGAAAGTGCACAGCCAGAATGTGAAGTAAGCTCCACAATGTGCGATGGGGTCCACGCCTGCTGGGTTGGGACCACCGCTGCCTGCACGGCGCAACGAAGATGGCAGCGCCGACTTATAACGAGGAGCCCTTACTTGCTTGCTAGCAGTCGGACCCACGGAAGGGAAGTCGGCATATTTCAAGGGTCCGTCAAAGAAGTACTGAATCCATTGCCCTACCCGGATCCGCAGCTTGCTGCCCTTCCCTCGGGGATGATAACCTTTGGAGGACCCTCTGCTGTACGCCAGACAAATGGAGCGATATGCCTTCATCAGGTACCGGTATGAGAAGCCAATGGAATATCTGCCTTCACCATCGGAGCTATCCTTCTCAGAATCTGCCAGGCAGACTTCTTCATACGGCTCGCCGTCAATAGGCAATCCGGAAAGCTGTGACAGACTCCAGAGGTCAAGAGATGTCTCACCCTCTGCTGTATAGAATATGTTGAATAAGGGGCAGAAGACCTCGAACATCCCGCAGCATAACCCTCGGGATATAGGATACCGAAATCGAGAAGCAAAAACACTATGATATATCCCGGCTCTGATCAGCAGAGGGGCGTATTCTTTCAGAACAAACTCAGTAAATTCCACGGCTCCTGCTCGAAATAAGTGGGCGTCGGTGATCTTGGTATCCCCAAACCATCCAGCGGCCAAATGATACTTGAACTAAATGGCCGAACAATTCAGCACAAAAGGCTCTTCGCGGTACCCCCACTTCACTGGCGCCAGGAAGAGACCATAGCCGGGCTTCTCCCTATTGACTCGGCCACTGGCATTATCCCACCGAGCAGGTGTGAACTCCGGGGCCCGGGTCAACATTTTCTTTTCCGGCTCCAGCTCCGATATGCCGAGGACTGCATCCCAGTCGCGCTTCTCCCCGGGAAGATATATAGCCTTTCCGCGATATACTGAGTCTTTCAGGCTGTCCCTCTCACCAAGAATTGCGGCTTCAACTGTACGAGCTATTCGGTAGTTCCGCATTCCACCCACGGTGAAGGTCCGGATAAACGGCAGCAAGTGTTTGTCCTTCGGGAAATCCGGGCGATAATCAGTGCCCCGTCTGAAACATGTTTCCATGGTAGTGGAGTATACCCGGGATGTTGACACCGTATCGGTATCAGAATCGGATGATTCATCAACGGAAGCGATCTTGTCGTATCCGAAGTCTAAGCTGTGCACTTTCAGCCAGTTTACTGTGGCCCGTGATATATCTGGTTGGGCTGACGAACTGGTTCCGACGGCTCCAGAAGATGTAGCAGCAGAGCCGGAAGCCATTGCAGTGTCTGTAGTCGAAGAAGAAATGTGAATTAAAAGTCCTAAAATAAAAGTCAGTCTTATAAAGATTGTAACATGAGACCCTATGAAAATTTCGGCAGCATCTCCCCTTATTCGGGGTCTGCCCAAAAAGAATAGGGAGTCACCAACCAAGAGGGGGTGAGCCCGGAAGCAAAAGGGATTAAATCCCCAAAAAATGTCGTACCCGGGACGGGAAGAACTCGCGGCCACCGCCGAGAGGATGAAAACGGCTCGCGCCGAAGAAAAGAAATGGAGGGAGAAGATGAAGAAAGTGAAAGGAATGGTGAGAATGAGAAGAATAAGGGCCTCGGCGCCCTAAATAGGGGCCCGATCGACTAGGGTCTCGGCGCGGTGAAATGCGCGCCGAGAACCCCCTGGCCGAGAGCCCCCTTTGGCCAAAATGGCGCGCCGAGATCCCCAGGCCGAAAGCCCCCTTCGGCCTGTCACGTCGGGAAGCTACGCGCGCCGAGATCCCAGGCCGAGAGCCCCCTTCGGCCCGGCGCGCCGGGAAGCTATGCGCACCGAGAAGCTCCACGCCGGGAGGTCTTCGTGCGCCGAGAAGCCCCTACCCCGTGCCGAGAGGCTCCAAAATGCTGAAAATAAAGAAGATGTGAAGATGGGAAAAAGTGAAAATGAAGAATACGTGTGCAGAATATTGTTGCAACGAAATGATCAGGTCTGAGAACCGGATTGAAGAGAAATTGAGGAAGATGCCCTCGAATAATGAACGTCACCTGCAGGCCCCGTGCCGCCCATTCTGCGCTTACGCCGCCCGCAGGTGGGGGGCATTTTTTGACACCTTGAAAATGAACAAGGGTGAAAGCACAATTGAAAAGAGGATCAGACCAACAAAGACCAATAATGAAGCCCGTCAACCATTTACCCGGCTGAAGTCTTTGTCGGCCAAGCTGATGCCCGGTGCCGATATCATTCAGACGGCCACACTGATAAAGCAGCAGTCACTCGACTGATGGGACCTCTTAGCACACTTTAATGAGAGCTGTACTACTGCCTCATCCAAGAATCCACAGATGACATGTCAGGGTAAGTCAGATGTCGGCTTATTGACAAGATGTGATATGAGATAAAGATGAAGCCGGTACCGGTAGATGAAGATTGTAAAGGCTTTTGCCAAGTCAGATCAATGAGGAAGAATTGTCTCCACAGATTATACGCCCAGCTGAGGTCTTCCCAGACTAAGGCTGATGTCCTATCTCGTCACCATTCAGGTAACGATATCGATAAAATGATACCCGGTTTTGTCATCATTCAGATGGCAATACTGATGAAACCCCTGTCTACGGACTGATGAAAACATATCAATGATATCAATGGAAGCTATGTCACCAATACAGGGCCTTCTCTGGTTCTGATGAATATCAATTTAAAGGATTAAGAGAGGCCAAGGCACGTACGAAGCTTAATAGTCCTAAATGGGCCGGCCAAATGGGCTTCCGAATGTGGTGCCGAGAACCTCAACAGGAGGCCACTCGGCGCGCCGGGAGCTGTTGCGAACGAATGGGGCGCGCCGATTACCATCTGTCGATATGTAAGAAGAACCTGGGTCTATATAAACCCACTTCTTCGAAGAGAGAAAAGGGGGATCAGAGAGAGGCAGAGGAGAGAAGCACCAGAAGAAATAGAAGGGCCTCGAAAAAAAAAAGAGAGATCGAGAGAGATCGAAAGGATAGCCAGAAGAAGAAAGCAGGAAGAAGAGGCTCCAGGTGGGCTGCTCCGGGGAGGGAGAGGAGTCAATGCTCCGCCCTCCCCCATACTTTCTTTTCTTTTCTTCGATGTAATCTAGCGAGTCTTTTCTCGATTTATCAAATGTAGCCGGAGAGTCTCGGTCTTGATTTCCCCCCTCTCTGCTTTGCATTTCTCTTTTACGAGCTGTGTAAGTCTTCGATACAATGCAATGAAATATCAACATGGCCCATTTGGGCACTGATTGATTGAGATATCTGCTCTCCGTCTCTCTCTCCATGTATATAGTTCTCGGCTGAAAAGTCCAGTAGCCTAGACTCTTCGAGTTTCAGAGCCGATTGAATGAATCTGTTCTTCGAGGAGGGATGAAGATAGGACCCCTACCCCTATCTAATGGGTTATTGGGTTCTACTTTCTTCTCCCCTCCTGTCTCAATGGCAGATCCTCCGCATATAGTCCGAGTTTTCTCGCGAGCCCTTGTGCTGTTCAGGAACCAGAGACATCAATCTCTTGGTTCCCTGAACTGCTGGCTGTACAAAGATGTGTCTGCTCTGCAGGTTAATGCCATCCCGCGAGATTCTAACAAGCAATGACCCCAGTCTCTCGACCCTCCATTCTAACCCTTGAATGATTAGGGTCTGGAGTTTAGGCGTTAAGAGTTCCTCCGTCGCCGGTTTTTCAATGCAGCTGGGTTCGTCTAGGGGATCAGAGACAGTGACGGCCTGCAACAAACAGATGAAACCCTTCACAGGGTATAGATGATGGTCTCTTATTCCCCTATTGATTCGGCCTTCCAATTCCCTTGGCATCCTTCAAGCAGAGCTATCCACGAAACCCCCTCCTGCACTCCACATTCGGTCTCGATCCGAGCCAGAAAACCCAGAAAATTCCCGAACAGAGTACCGTAATCAAGCCCTAAAACCCTCAACCCTTTCACCTTCCCGGCGTGCTAATTTCCACGCCGAGAACTACGCTGCCGAGAGGCCTCCCTCTTCCTTCCCCTTCAGCAAAACGACAAAACCCCCCGGTGAAACCCTTGTTCCTTCACGGCCTTCCCGGCCTGTGGCCTCCCGGCGCCAGCTTCCCGGCGCGGCGAGGAGCGCGCCGAGAAGCTTCACGCCGGGTGCCTCCCCCTTTTCTTTTGCCATTTAAGCCATGCCGAGACCCCCTTGTTTGGACAAGAAACCCACGCCGAGAGCACCCCCTTTTGGCCTACTAAACCCATGCCGAGAGCACCCCCTTCGGCCAATAGAAACCCACGCCGAGACCCTCCTTCTTCGGCCAATGAAACCTAGTCCGAGGCCCTCCTCTGCACTGTCATCCTTCAATCCTTTAGTCTCCCTATACACCTGTCTAGGGGATGTTCGGAGACCATCATACGTGCCCCGAGGAGATACAGCAATGGGGAAGACTTCCCCTACAGCTCCCGTTCCCGATCTGGATTTCACTGCTACCTCACGAACTCAAAGAGCCATGTTATTATATGCGTTCTGATGGGTTCCAAGGGAATATTAACCAATGAGATAGAGGCAAGTAACATCCCCGGGCCCGGTGCCCTTCTTATCTGGTCGTCATCCCGGCCTACCGTGGATGATGACCTATTCACTCTTGGCATAATCCAAGTTGAGGGGACATGCTGCCGAAATTCACACATATCCTACCGGGTAAATGTGATGTTCTCTCCCAGCCCCGCCGGCCCACGGAGTCTTGTCTTTGCATGCTCTCCGATGGTCCCTCGAAGGGGGATATAGATGCGACGCCGCACCCATACGGAACGTGTCATGTCGCGTCGGTCCCTACTCGGACTCCGGGTTTATCATACCCGATCTCTTACGGATCCTACCCTGCCGCTGCATGGGTGGTTTCCTATTCCCACTTGGCATAGTCCAAGATGGCAGGGATATGCCGTCAGATTTTGTCCCGTACTTAATAACCCCCCTGCTTTGACTAGTTCATTTAGCATTCTGCAAGTAAATCAACCCCGTCTCTTTTGAGCCTCATCTTCACCGCTGCTTTCCTCCTATTTTGGCGTTTAATCAAGGGTTGTCCTTCCTTGGAAGGGCGTAATTAACGTCATAGCCTTTATGGTATGACGGACTTCTGGTCCCGACTCAGACTTCACAATCGACTGACCAAGTCAGATCGAGCGCACAATAAAATTGTCACCCCGGTGACTGGCACGCCAATAAAAAATCAAAAATCCCAAATAAAAAATATAAATAAATAATATCACGGAAAAAGATAAAGATCCACATTCCACACCAGGATGATACTCGATCGAGAAGTCGAAGTCTTTCAAATACTCCAACCACCTTCGCTACCTCATGTTGAGTTCCTTCTGAGAGAACAAATATTTCAGACTCTTATGATCTGAAAATACTGTGAATGTTTCTCCATACAAGTAGTGCCTCCATATCTTCAAGGCAAACACAACTACTGCTAGTTCCAAATCGTGAACAGGATAATTCTCTTCATGCTTCCTCAACTGCCTAGAAGAATAGGCAATCACCTTTCCATGCTGCATGAGTACACAGCCTAAACCAATACCTGAAGCATCAGTGTATACCACAAAACCTCCTTCACCAGAAGGTAAAGCCAATCTAGGTGCAGTAGTCAAACACTCCTTCAAAGTCTGAAAGCTTTGTTGACAATCATCTGACCAATCAAACTTGTTCTCCTTGCGGGTTAATCTTGTAAGAGATACCGCAATCTTGGAGAAATCTTGAATGAATCTGCGATAATAGCCTGCCAGGCCTAAGAAGCTTCTAATTTCAGTCACACTAGTCGGCTGCTCCCAATTCTTCACTGCCTCCACCTTCGAAGGATCAACAGAAATACCGTCCTTCGTGATAATATGTCCTAGAAAGGACACCTCTTGCAGCCAGAATTCACACTTACTGAACTTGGCATATAGCTGATGATCTCTCAATAGTTGCAATGCCATCCTCAGATGCTCAGCATGCTCTTCCTCATTCTTGGAATAAATAAAGATATCGTCAATGAATACCACGACCCATCGATCAAGATAGGGCCGAAATACATCGTTCATCAACTGCATGAAAGCTGCTGGAGCATTCGTTAGACCAAAAGGCATAACGACAAACTCAAAACGACAAATTGATGATATCCAGATCGAAGATCGATCTTAGAAAAATACTGAGCTCCCGCTATCTGGTCAATAATTCGTCAATCCTCGACAATGGATATTTGTTCTTGACAGTCTGCTGGTTCAATTGCCGATAATCGATGCACAACCTCATCAAACCATCTTTCTTCCTGACGAATAATATAGGGGCTCCCCAAGGAGAAGTACTAGGGCGAATGAAACCCTTCTCTAGCAATTCCATCAACTGTTGCTTTAATTCCCTCAGTTCTGCAGGAGACATGCGGTAAGGAGCCTTGGAAATAGGAGATGTGCCAGGAAAGAGATCAAAAGAAAAGATAACTTCCCGCTCAGGCGGAAGTCCCGGTAGTTCTTCGGGAAAAATATTAGGAAAATCCCGGACAACAGAAATGTCCTTAATCTCAATCTGCTGTTCAGGGGTTGCACAGACAAAGGCCAGAAAGGCCTCGCATCCTCGTCTCATCAGCTTATCAGCTCGAAGAGCCGAGATAAGTGATACGGAGTTATGCTGCTTAACTCCCACAAAAGAAAGTCTCGGGTGCCTAGAAAAAGACACGGAGCTAGAACTGTAGTGAACATTAGCCTCATATCGAGCCAACCAATATGCTCCTAGGATTACGTCATAATCCTTCATGTCCATGCAGACTAAATCAGCTGGTAAATTCTGTTCACTAATCATAACCGTACTAGAAGGATAGAAGTACTGTATTGCCGATCTAGATCCAATACGGGTTGATATTTCTAACAGAGAATTCATTAAAACAGGTTCCATAGCTAAAGACTTAGCAAATCTCTGAGAAATAAAGGAATGTGTGGCACAAGTATCAAAAAGAATAAATGCTGACTTGTTGAGTATAATAAGAGTACCTTTGACGAGTCCACCATCCTTGGCGGTTCCTGCTTCATCTGCATGCAAAGCTTGAAGCTTGCCTTGTGGTTTCTTGATGCCTTGAGGTTTTGCCGGTGTAGCTTGCTCTGATATAAGAGGACAATTAGGGATACAGTGCTCTTTACTTCCACATCGCAGACAGGCGCCCAGCTTGCGCCAGCACTCCTCCATCTTGTGACCAGGACGATCACAAAACTTGCACACGCCCTTGAATGGAACAATAGGGCCAGGCTTCTTGTCTTCATGCCTCGGCATCTTTCCCTTCCACGATCCAGATCCAGTCCATGAACCAGGCCCACTAATAGGCCTCTTCTTGCTATACCCGGGTTTGACATTCCCGGAACCCGTAGGTAGTTCCTTCTTTACACCTTTTCCACGGATTCTCTCCGTCATCTCAAGAGTATCTTCTAGAACTTGAGCTTTCCTCACCATTTCGAAATAAGTGGAGATTTCCATCGGTGCCAACTGATTGATATAATGTAGCTTCAGCCCATTGAGAAAACGCTTCGCCTTCATCTTCTCGGTGGAAATAAGGTGTGTAGCATAACGAGAAAGCCGTGAAAATTGAGCCTCATACTTTGCCACGGACAAACCTCGCTATTTCAGAGCCGCGAACTCCATCGCTTTCTTCTCTTGTTCTCGGTCAGAAAAATACTTACTGTTAAAGAATTCCTCGAACTCTTCCCACGTAACATGCTGATCACCGAGAGTCGCCTTGATAGAATCCCACCAAGTACGTGCATTGCGTTCCAGTTGGAATGTAGACAAAAGGACACGCTCTTGGCTGGTGCATTGTATAACTTCGAAGATTCTTCCCATTTTATCTAGCCAGTGCTCGGCTTCATCGGGATCAGTCGAGCCACCAAATCTTGGCGGATTCATCCCTCGGAAGTTCCGGTATAGATCACCGGTGCCATGATGTGCCGCTCCTGCTTGAGCCACTTGCTGTAAAGCCTGCATAAGTCCTTGAACTGTACGCTGCAAGTTCGTCCATTCCGCACGGTCTGCTGCCATTACAATGGCCTACACGAGGAATAGATTACTAAGGTTCAATAAGATAGATAATAACACGATTAAGATACGAACTTAACCCAAGTTTCTACCCAATCTCACCAGGTCGGGTTCTTACACTTTAATAAGGTTAGGGGTTATCATAAGACTCTAAAACTTAGAAAACCTAGAACTTAGGAAAACCTAGGAATGTGAAACCTAGGGCTCTGATACCAACTAAATTGTCACGTCCCGACGCGGAATATCGGGACGTACAGTTAGAAACTAGCTAGAAAGCAAATAAATATTCTAAACTAAACAATTACACAATGCTAAGGAAAGATACAACTCTATTGATCAAGATGATTCCAAATCATTACAATAACCAACACTACTAATACACGATCAAACATGACTTCCAATCTGAATTCTAATACAATAACTGACTCAAAGAGTAACAAGTGCTAACACAACTCTAAGGGAATAACTAGAGGTAACCAACCATGCCAACTCGGCATCTACTACAAGTACACTCAAGAGATATCACTCCTGCCCTTCCCCATCGGTATGCGCATCGTCACCTGAATAGCCTGGAAAGGGGGGAAACAACAACTATGAGCTGACGCTCAGTAAGAAATAACATGCAAGTTTACATGATAAACAAGTTAATTACATTTTCATATGCAATGCTAAGACATGAAATAAATGACGATACAATTAAACAGCGAAATACAAAGATCTTGCAAGGTCAAGAAATATAATGATGACAAGAGATAACAAGATAACAAGTACAAGAATTTACAACAAGAGATAGTAATAAAGAATTGAGAATTGGCCAACAAGCAAGTATTTTAAACATCATTTCAAGCACGATCAAGTAACAAGAGTAACAAGAGATTTTTCATGTCATAGACGTAACAAGCTAGTCAAGTACTTGGTGCAATGCCTCACCATGTCATTAACATCCCATGGGCTCACTAACTTTCGGGCGCCCTCCCCAAGACCAGACCGGGCCCTTACGGTGCGTTGGCATCGATTTATTGGATACAAGATCCTACGATTGTCTAGACATTCAGTCAAGTTATATGGCCAATTTAATCAGAGGAATTATTGCCACAAGTATGAGATTTAAGGACTAACTTTTCCTTGGATTCACTAAAACAAAAACTCGGTTATACGGTCACTTTGGGCCGCATTACAAGAATTGGACCAAAACTTGGTCTACGGGGTCAAGAAAGAACGGCTGACAGTGTACCGTTCAAGTGTGTAAGCAATCCATTCTACTAGAGTAATAATGACTAAAACATCAACTTAACAATCAATTTAATCCTAATTACCAAGTTAATATATCAAAGATTATCTATTATCATTTGCATTTAGCCAATTGCCAAAAAGCAGATTCAAGATGATGAGATAAGGAACAAGCTCGTACAGGAATGAAATAGCATGCATTAACAGAAATCTAGTTACACAATTAACCACTAATTATGTGGGTTTCTATTTAACCATTGTATACGTTGAAATGAAGATGATAAACGGCATGTTTTTACACTATGTTTGCAGGTAGGGACCAATGTTAATTGAAATCAAAGGGGTACATGAATAGGTCATTAGATCCTCAAAAATATAGTTTTCAATTGGGCTAAGTTGAATCGGTCGATCCCCTAATGATCCGGATCGATCCTCGGTTCAATAACCAACATTTTCAGGTCAAACAACACGTGGGTCGACCCATTGGGTCGACCCCTTGGAAATTTCCAGGCATGGGTCGACCCATTGGGTCGACCCCTGGAGGTTCCAGGGAGCTGCCCTGGCATGGGTCGACCCATTGGGTCGACCCCTGTAGTGTGGGTCGACCCCATTGGTCGACCCATGCAAAGCAGAAATCTTCTGCTTGCTGGGTGGTATGGGTCGACCATGGGGTCGACCCCTGGGTTTCCAGACAAGAACGGGCTTCCGGAAATCATGAAAAACTCCACGATTTGGGGTCTAAATGGGTTGGGATCTTAACCACATGGTCTAGAGTTCTTAATAGACATAATAGGGTCATAAAACAAGAGTTTTGAAACATGAATTTCAACAGAAATCAAATGAATCACAACCTATTCTATGATGAACACATGAAGACCTAGTTCTTGACATGCTTCTACTAAATCGTATGGTTCTCTCAATATATACAACGAAATTTGGGGCTTCTTATATCAAAAGAAAGCTAACTTAATTCTGATTCTAACCATGTATGATATGCCATATGTGGATCTAGATATCCAACTCAAAAATAGCCCGAAAATTATGCTTCTACTTGAAGAACATACCATAAATCAAGCCTAAACATGCTCTTACTTCGATCCAAAATTCTCTAAACATGCTCAATGAAATTTGGGGCTTTCTACTCCAAATGAAAGCTAACAAGATGTTGATTACATCCATTTATATTAATTAGAGTTTGGATGTTAGATCCTACCTCAATCGAAGAGCAATCGAAGAGAGAACTTAAAGCCCTAGACTGAAGAACGAATTGGACAGCACCTTAGAAAACCCGCAATATCTCCTTGGGTACCTAATGAAATTGGGGCTTTTACCACCATTGGAAAGATCTCATCGAGAGGAACAATTTGATATATTCATAAGCTGATTTTGGTTAAGGAAACCTACCTCAATCGAAGGATCAAAGAAGAGAGGAAGGAGGACGACGGCAGCCGACTCACCTCCACTAAACGGCCAAGAACTTCCTAGATCTGAATCCAATGCAAACATCACAGCCACCAAATAAAAGTAGACTCGTAGAGCTTCATTTTGATAGCTCATAGAGCTTCTGGAAACTTCGGGGCTGGGAGGAATCGACCACGCAAGTTAGGCGTTGGAAAACGGCGCCGCCAAGGTTGACCACTCCAAAATTCGGCCGCCACCATGTGTTAGGGTTAGGTTTAGGTTCGATTGATAGAGCGCTATTGATCCTTAGATCGTGGCCTTTCATTTGCCACCGAAATGAGCTCATTTTGTTTAGTATTAAGCTATAATTTGGTGTTTTAAGATGAGGTTTACTATTGCGTTCACTATTGGGTAGGTAAGTGTAGAAATCGGACTTAATCCACTGATTAGGCCTAGTTAATGATTTTATTAGGCTTAGTCGAAGAAGATAAAATTGTTAAACGAAATGGATTACACAATAATATAATTTTTATGGATTTTTATAAAATAATTGAAAAGTGACTTATACTATTTATTAAAGACTTAATCTAATTAATTACGAATAAATTCTCATTAATTCAAATAATTCCAAATAATTTCAAATAAATTCAAATAATTCTAATTAAATTTTCAAAATAATTTGGGGTATTACACCCCGGAACAAAATTTTTATTATAGGAGCGATATAATAAAATAGAAATATTCAAGACTGTCAAGATTGTTGCCACAGATGAGAACGTGCTGCTAAAGGACTTAAGCAACGGAGCTAAACGGTTAATGGATTGAACCGGGGTAACCCGGGTTCTGCCCAGCTGGCGGTCGATCGCCAGCATAGGGGCGGTCGACCGCCCCTACCAGCAGCCAACTGCTTGCACGTTTCTCAGTGGCGGTCGACCGCCAGCCCAATAGCGATCGACCGAAAATTCCAGGGACTAAATTTCTACACCGATTCTCAGTAGCGGTCGACCACCAGAAGCTTCCGGTCGACAACCAGTCCCGAGCCAACAAATGTTGACTTTATTTTCCACTTCGAGAAGAGCCCCTTTCCTTATAATTTTTTAACCCCAAAGTCACCCAATCCCCCATGGATTGTGGATCTGGTCTGGGGGATGTCCAAGGACCATTCAAAAGATATAAAACAAATGCAAGAGGGTTAGAAACCCTAGTTGATCATTTGGGAGATCAAAGGAGATTGTAAGGGTGTGTTCAAGGGAGAGGAGTTCGAGTACTGTAGCTGTGAACAGTACATCGGGAAGAAGTTCTTCATCAAATCCTCAAGTGATTCAAGCTACTTCAAGAAGAGATCAACCCCAAGCCAAGTGAAGAAAGAGCTGCAACCATCATCTTCTTTCTCATCTCAAGGTGATCCAAAGAAGCTCATTCTCAAGGGAGATCAAATCTACATCCTTCATCTTCTTCATCAACTCAAGGTGATCCAAGGAAGACCATGTCACAAGGAAGAAGATACTATTGAAGAATCAGATTCAAGCTCCAGTAATCTCAGATAAGATCTTTTCTCCTTGAGCATATTTCATATCTTGTTTGAATAGCTTGATATTTGTTCTCTTTTCATTTCATATAAACAATTGAAACTGAAGATCATCCCTACCGGTGGTTAGTAGGAAGGCAATCGGAAGTTGTCTGATCTGCGGTGTTGACGTCCCTACCTGTGGTTAGTAGGAAGGTAATCGGAGGTCTTTCCGATTTACGGTTCAGTGCGTGGCACTAGTAGAGCCTCACCGGATTTGGTGAGGGGTGGACGTAGGACTGCGGATTCAGTCTGAACCACCTTAAAATTCTTTGTGATGTGGTTTGTTTGTGTGATTGTTTCGTTCTAGATGCATGCTTCGGTTCGAATCGTTATATTAGTTGCTCATCTTGCCAAGCGAATCATAGTGTTCTTCGATAAGCTAGTTACACTCCGTTGCAATTTATTTTATCTAGCTATATAGAGGGTTGCATTGCGAAAAGAGGGGCAGATCTATTCACCCCTCCCCTCTAGATCCGATGTCCACCACTCAACAAGTGCAAGAGCGCCCTTTGGTCCTCCTAAAGCCACCTCAACTAAAATCGGTCTTTACTCCTTCTCCTGTCGAATCTGGAGATGATTCAGCCTTTCTCTCATATATATTTGGATCTCCAGCTCCCTTACAGCTCATTCGCCTAAAGCCCTCGGAATAGAATGACTCGAAGGAAGCCTCAATCAATGTCACTCTCCGGAACCGCATCATTCTCCCATCCCAAAGGCAATCTCAGCCGGAGGAAGGGATTAATTCTCAAGGCCCTCCTGTGGAGTACGACATTCTCCAGCATCTGGACAGGACCCCCGCTAAGGTTTCTATCATGGAGCTTCTTAGAAAATCTCCGCCACACTAAGCCACTCTACTTCAATTCCTCCAGAAAATCATGGTCAATGAAGACCTCCCAGCAAGTGGCGTGACCGAGGCGATTATGGCCCTTACATATGGACCATCCATCTCATTCTCTTATAAAGACCTTAATTTGCCAGAAAGCAGGTCACTCCCGCTATGCTTCACGGTTACTCTCAACGGAGTTAAAGTTGACTCCGCCCTCATAGACACGAGAGCGTCCATCAATGTGTGTCCCATGAAAACCATCAAGAAGATTGACCTCCAGGAGGAAAACTTAGAATAGGTATGCACCACTATCTCAGCTTATGACAATTCAAGAAGGTGCGCAAAAGAGAAGGTGACCCTCCATCTTGGTCTAGGACCGATGGTTATGACATCGAATTTCTTTGTCCTGGATGTCGATCCTGCATATAAGGCCATCCTAGGACGGCCTTGGATTGAGCAAACCCTCAGAATTCCATCAACAGCCCACCAGTGCTTTAAGTTCCCTTACAATGGTAGGGTGATCAAGATCAAGAGCATCCCGTTAGCGGAAACTCTTAATGCCATCACTTCTGATCAGATCCCCTTCATGACTATTCTCGATAAAGGCAAGAAACATGTTCTCTCCATAGAAGGCGCGATAGGACCTTCCGCTTTAGGTCCACCCGATTCCCCTTTCCTTCCTCAGCCAATCGCACATTACAACATCCCTCATGGTAAAGGATGGGAGATCATGACCAGGATGGGCTTCACCAAGGGCAAAGGTCTAGGTTAGCTTGAACAAGGGCCTACGCATATAAGAAAACTCCGGGTTGCCAAGGGTCTTGCAAGTTTGGGTTACTCTCCAGAAGAGCCACCTAAGGCAACTTAGGATAGAAATTTTACGTATGGTCGCTTTGTCATAGGGCCGATTCAGCCAGGAACTCGGCAAGAGCCGAGAGAAAAGTTTGAAGTTGTTCAAAGAAAAGAAATTCCACCCGATTCAACATTCGAGGAAGACTTTGGTCTCCTCTCTCTTTTTCATCTTGATAAACCCCCTGATCAATTTTCCCCCTCAGGCATCTTCCTTGCTACGA
Source organism: Amorphophallus konjac (assembly GCA_022559845.1). NCBI lineage: Eukaryota > Viridiplantae > Streptophyta > Magnoliopsida > Alismatales > Araceae > Amorphophallus > Amorphophallus konjac. Next base: position 159,121,669 of record CM040117.1, read on the forward strand.
ACAGGCCAGCACCTGTTCTCTTTATCCTCTTCCTATTCCATCCACCATTTCCTCCGCTCTTCACTTATCCAGTCATGGGGCAACCCACACATCAGGTTTTCACTTTCACTCATGACCACAAAAAATGCCAATTCTCAAATTTGGACTTACGAATTCACTATTGAGGAAACGGCCTCCTTGGAAGATGATTCCCTCGGCCAAGGGCCGACTCTTTCCACCTTGAACTTCCTTCCACAAGCTTCCCTTGTACAAAGTAGGGTAGAGCCTAGGTTAAGTTCAGATTTGTACATAGCGTCTTTTCCTTCCAAAAAGTCTAGTGTACGTCATGTTCCCGCGCATTATATCGGCCAGCTGCCCGATAAATGTGCGCAGCTTTGTCTGGTCTCTGAATTCACTTCCACTCCCATTTCCCTAGGGGCAGTCAAACTAGACGGATCTCCAGCAGATGACGGTCTAGGGGTGTACGTTTTAGAAGAAGAGGATGATGTAGAAGAAGAAGAAGAGCCATTAGAAGATGGTAGTGATCCGATAGCTTCCTTCGTCGACGGAACCAAGAAATTTGATGAGCCTAATGTCTCCATTGGCGAATCCACCAAGGAAGTCAATCTTGGTACCAAGGATGACGCAAAGATTATATTGATAAGTGCCAATTTAACTGATGAGGAAGAAGCTACGCTTGTGGCAGTTCTCAAAGAATTTCTCGATGCTTTCGCTTGGTCCTACGAGGATATGTCGGGTCTGGACCCGTCCTTAGTTGAACACTGTCTGGTCCTGAAGGCCGACGCTCGAGCTGTCAAACGGAAGTTAAGGTGACTTCACCCGAAGCTCACACTCAAGGTCAAAGAAGAAGTGGACAAGCTCCATAAGGCCAAGTTCATCATGGTAGTTTTGTATCCGCAGTGGGTAGCTAACATCGTCCCTGTTATGAAGAAGGACGGTAGGGTCCGCATTTGTATAGATTTCTGTGACCTTAATCGTGCTTGTCCAAAGGACGATTTTCCTCTCCCACACATAGATGTCCTGGTGGACAACACCGTCGGCTATGAGATGCTCTCCTTCATGGATGGCTTCTCGGGGTATACCAAAATCCGCCTAGCAGAGGAAGACCAGGAGAAAACATCTTTCACCACTCAGTGGAGGACCTACTGCTATGTCGTCATGCCCTTCCGTCTTAAGAACGCAAGAGCGACCTATCAAAGGGCAATGATGGCTATCTTCCATGACATGATGCATATTTATATGGAAGTTTATGTGGACGATATTCTGGTTAAGTCCAAAACCAGGAGTGGCCACGCAGAGATCCTCCGTGCAGTTCTCCAACGGTCACGGGAGTACCAACTTAAAATGAACTCCAAGAAATGTGTATTCGGGGTCTCTTCAGGCAAGCTTCTAGGGTTCATTGTCAGCAAGAGAGGAATTGAGATCGACCCTAATAAAGCTAAGGCCATTGCCGAGATGCCTCCTCCCAAGAATATCAAAGAAGTCTATGGTTTGATCGGGCATTTGCAATTCATTAGGAGATTCATATCTCACCATTCTCAGCGATGCAAGCCCTTTTACGACATGTTAAAAGGAGAGGTTAGATTTGATTGGAATGACAAATGTCAAAAGGCCTTCGATGACCTGAAGAGCTATCTTTTAAATCCTCCCGTTCTGGCACCCCTGGTCTCGGGTCAGCCTTTATTGCTCTATGTTTCTACCACTAATGAATCTGTTGGAGCAGTATTGGCTCAATATGACGATGCCAAAAGAGGACGCGCAGTCTACTATTTGCCCAAACTATTCAATGATATTGAACAGCAGTACAATCCTATGGAGAGGACTTGCGTGGCCATCGTCTCGGTCGCCCAAAAGCTAAAACACTATTTCTTGCACATGAAGTCAAGCTCTTGGCGCGAATGGACCCTATCAAGTACTTGCTGGAAAAGCCTGCCCTAACTGATCGTTTGGTGAGGTGGCAGAGTTTTCTCAATCAATTCGACATCACCTACGTCAATCAGAAGGAGGTCAAGGGGCACGCCATTTCCGAGCACCTTGCCCTTCATCCACTCCCTACATTCTCCCCTGTTGATGAGAGTTTCCCGGACGAAGAGTTAGGAGCCATTATAGATGGTGAACCTTCGTGGATTCTCTACTTCGATGGTGCATTCAGTTCAACGGGCTGTGGGGTCGGAGCTGTTCTCCAGTCCCCGAAAGGTGTCATCATTCCCCGTGCTTGTCAGCTAACCTTCCCTGCTACAAACAATGTGGCTAAATATGAGGCACTCCTCATGGTCTTAAAGGTGGCGTTGGCACTCGGAGTTAAGGAGCTCCGGATCATTGGAGATTCTTAGCTCATACTCCGGCAATCCCTCAGCAAGTACCAAACCCGGGACTCGAAATTGAAACCCTACTAAGACCTGGTCGGCAGGGTAGTCCGGCGGTTTAGGAATCTCATCTTGGTGCACACCCCTAGGGCTCAAAATATTTTAGCTGATGCCCTGGCGTCTCTGACATCTTCTCTTCCAATCCCTGGCGAAAAGCCGTCATCCACGGTCATCGTGCAGAGAATGCACACCCCCTGACATTCTGATCCTTGGTTCCAACAATTCTTTGAGCCCTCTTCTCAAGTCCACGTCATCTCCCATGAGCTTGAGATTGATCTTGAAGACGGCAACCCTTGGTTCTTCGATATTGAAAACTATCTCAAGGATCGCTCCTTCCCCGATTATGCTACTGCTTCTGATCGGCATGCCATTCGCCGAGCCGCAGAGCATTTTGCCATTATAGGTGGTCTCTTATATCGCAAGTCTCTCACTGGAGTTTTCCTTCGCTGCCTCGACGAGGCCGAATCTCAAGCTGTTGTCGAAGCTGCACATTCTGGTGAGTGCGGTGGCCATGTAAATGGTCGCATGCTTGCTCAGAAACTTCTTCGTCAATACTATTGGCTTACCATGAACGAGGATTGTGCCCGTTTTGTCCGCCGTTGTGCTAAATGTCAACTCCACGCAGACAAGGTCCACGCTCCTTCATCCTCACTTCATCCTCTTATAGCTCCCTGGCCTTTCGCCATGTGGGCATTTGACGTGGTTGGTCCCTTGGAGGATAGAATCGGAGAAATTCGTAGAAAATCCTTCATTCTCACCGCTACGGAATACTTCACGAAATGGGCAGAAGCTGAGGCGTTCACAGAAGTCAAAGCAGTGACGGTGGTGAAGTTTATCAAGCGCAACATCCTTGCAAGGTTCGGCGTTCCCCGTGACATCATCACCGACAACGGACCATAGTTCACATCCCAAGAGCTCCGTGATATGTGTGGTAAATATGGCATCAATTTGCATCATTCATCTCCATACTACCCACAAGGAAATGGACAAGCTGAAGCTACAAATAAAACTCTCATTAGAATCATCAAGAAAACTTGCAAATCTCACCACTATTTAGACTGGCCAGATCGCCTCGTTGAGGCCCTCTGGGCTTACCGCACTTCCGTCCATACTCCCACGGGTCAAACCCCGTACGCACTTACTTTTGGGATAGATGCGGTACTCCCATATGAAATATTCGTTCCCTCACTAAGAGTGCAGCTGGATCCCGAGCAACGTCGAGAAAACCTATTAGCCCAGCTGGAACTATTAGATGAGAAATGGATGATCGCGGCCGATCACGCACAAGTATATCACAAGAGAATTGCACGTTACTATGCCAAGAAGGTTCTAGAGAGAAAATTCAGGGTAGGCGAACTGGTTTTGAAAAGGAAAATCACTAAAACCACCGGTTTAAAGGTAAATTTTCAAGAAAATTGGGAAGGCCCTTTTGTTGTCAAAGAAGTCTACTCGGGTAACGCTTACAAATTAGTGGACTCCCAAGGAGTAGAGCTCACATACCCATGGAATGGGGTGTATCTCAAGAAATTCTATTCATGAGACTTTGTACATAACTATTTAAAAATAAATAAAAATTCAAAAAAAAAATTCAAAATAAACAAAAAGAAAATTTAAAATCAACGTCTGGTGATCGCTACACAATCCAAACTCATTGCATCAATCCTTCATGCTAGATAGGGACCGTCAATATGTGGTAAATATCGGGTCTTGGTCCACCAGAACCGTGGAGATTCCTGTCTGGCCACATCGGCTTATGTTTATAAGAAGGAAAAATAACTTGCACACACTCACGCGTTTTATCCAAAATGGGTAGCATCACCTTTGATAAGGCCTCACCCGAAGGTCTCCAGATAAGCGGCACTCTTTTGTTCTTCTTCTCTTTGACTAAATGAGACAGCCGACGCCCTTAAAATGCTGAGCATGTGAAGTTGAAGTACAAGATCCTTAAGGTGAGAGTAGGATTCATCCCCTCGAGCTCAGGTCAGAGCACGAGAAGAGGGCAGTGTCCCCGCAGGCATAAAAAGGGGGATTTTCAAAACAAAATGACAATATTCTTCTCCCCGAAGGAAAAGAAGAAAGAAAGAAAGAAAGCAAGCAAAATTATGGATATGTGACGAAGTCACATAAAAAGCCTGGTTGTGATTGTGCCTGACCCTAGCATATGAAACCCCTCCTATTTAAAGAATCAAATCAAAAAAATTTCCCACAGCAGGGGCATCTAGCGTCATAATGCTCGGGGTATGGTCCAAAGTTGCCTAAAAGGAGAAAGTCGAGTAGGCTCTCAACTAGCTCGCCGGGTTAATGGCTTTGCCAGGTCCTCTCAAGAGGTTTACCCCCTACATTCTTCCTTCTCCCCTCAAAAGATGTAAAGTTTGATGGAGGTCTTGAAGGATGAACCCTGTCTAGGTTCCAACCTTATTTAACAAAATACATTTTGGTTGTTCACTTCTAAATAACAGAAGCCATCGCCGCGAAGGGGTCTCTGTGTTTCTGGCTGGTCAAGACCCCTATTTATTGCCCTTAACGCTTTCTTATGTTACCTCGGGCTTTGGTCAATGCAAGCGCATCACCTATGGGTGCGACAGCGTCTGATTCTGAGTCAGCGTCGTGTGGTTAGGGTTCCAAGGTCTTCCATCATAAACCATCTAGAGTTGTGAGGAAATAGACTAGGGTCGGGCAAATTATTTACCTCGAACACTTTTTGGGTGTATCCCTGTGATCGGAAGCAACTGGGAGCCTAAGCTTGACATGACGACATTATCATCAGGATAAGACTTAACCGGCGGGACCATCATTCGAGGAGTCTAGAGGCCCAAATCAACCTAGATGTGCGCTCAAGATACCTGGGAGGTAATTTAGAAAACCCCCATCTCCATGTAGGTCAGCTGCCATATGGGTGGTCATCATGCGTTCCAAAAAAATCAAAATCAAAATCAACAAAAAATCAATATATTCAAATCCAAAAAAAAATCCAAACATTCATAACTCCAAAAAAATATATATTAGCACAAAATACCAAAAAATGTGCAAAAATTCAAAATAAAAAAAAATAGGTTTTGCATCCGCATGAGCATTGCATGATCACGTTTCCCCTTTTGCTTACGTTTCGCTTGCCTACATGCATAGCACATTTCCTTTTTTCTAAATCTTGTTAATAAGATTTAGCCCTCTGACCCTGCATCGAGAAAGGTACTATCTGCTTTTGGCAGGGGGCTAAAAATATACTACACTAACCTTTTCCCTTTAGTGTGGTTGGAACAGGTAAGAAAGGGAAGACATCGTCAGGCTAAACCAAGACAAGTACACTGAAGAAAGCTCATTTCATTACCAAACATGTCCATTACATCCCATTGAAACAACATCCTAGGGGCATACCCCTAGTGTACAAAAGGGGCAGCTGCTACTCAGCTACACATATCTCTCTCTATCTACCTCCTTCTAATCTGTGCCAGTGCAAGGTCGACTCTACCGACTATCAGCCTCATCTCCGTTTCTGCCTCCCATGTCTCGCATCCATGATGGCCGCGAAGCTCTCGAACCTGAGGTGGCTGGCTGGATCACTCCCTGTCCTGCAGGAGACCGCGTCATACCCATAAGCTCATCCATAGTAAAATGCACGTCTCCTATGGTCTGGAGTGACTTAGAAGGAGTCGCAGGCCTCACTCCCTCTCCTAGGGCACCCCTACCCTGGTACCTCCGCAGCACCCGTCGTCGCAAGGCTTGTAACTGATCGAGAGCCCGCTACTCCCTGACCGCCATCGCCATCTGTTGAGCACGTGCCTCAGATTCTCTTTTCTTCACCTCGGTAAGGCGACCCTCGATCCTCTCGATGGAGCTCAACTCTCCTAGACGGTGGGTCAACTCCTCTATCCGTGCATCTTGCTCCTACCGGATGGCCAGGTCGGCCGCCGGCTCCTTCCTCTGCAGAAAACGAACAGTCATGTAAAAACATGCAAAGATGATAAAAAAGAGAACTACTTTCAACTTGAGTGCTAGGTTCTTACCGCCTCGGCCAGCTCGGCCTCTCGCTCCTCGGCTCGCTCGATAGCCCCAGCTAGGTGATCCTCCAGCTCCTCGAGGGCACCGGTTCGAGATGAAGGGCCAGCCTCTCCACCTGCTCTCACCCGCACGTAGGCCAATTCCCCTCGCTGGCTCGGCAAGGGGCAAGCAGTTAGTCAAGCTCAATCAATTCCAAATTCTAAATCAATCAAGTTTGTTTTGACTCACCATCTCTCGGATCTCGTGTTGTAAGTTCACGATCGTCTGGTTAAGGACGCCTATTCGATCCTTGAGTATCTTCACAGCCTCAGTCTCTGACATCTGCACATCACATCCTCAAGCTCACTTAGCACTTTGCTTAAAACAAGAACATCACAATTGAAAGCTAAAAGAGCTACTCACCTCTCGGGTGTCGAGACGAAGGCGTCTAGCATATCCGTCCTGATAATCTGCAAAGTAAATCTCGCTACTCCTCATGGTCCGGTCATGCTCCAGTGAGGGGCCTTCCTGTAGTGCCTCTGCCTCCCTGTGGTAGCGGGAGGCCCAGTCCTGATCGCTCGCCGAGGTTCGGTGACGCCCTCGATCTGACTCATGCTCAGCTAGAATCACCACTCGCAGCTGATCCCTCCCCAGCGTCCTCTGCACTAGGCGAAGGAAGAGCGGCTCCCTTAGGTTCACACAGAACAGCACTGTATCCCTGTGAAACCAAGCTCACCCCTCCCTCACCCAAGGCTGAGTGGTGGTATCCTCTATCGTGTAGGGAGTCCAAATCACCTACCACACATCAAAGAAAAAATGAATGTTTTGATAATTGAGTACACAACAAATGATAAAACAAGTTACACAACTCTTTTATCCAAGACACTCACCCGGTGGGGAGGGTACTCATCCAGTGCTGTCCTGAGGTCAAAGAGTCTAGGGGCCACTAAGTGCCGATCCCAGACCATCTCCCACCGAGCCATTAGAAGAACCATTTGCATCAGGGCTCGCGGGATCGTGCCGCGACCAAGAGGGAACCGTGTGTACCCCCAAATCTGAAAACCACAAAAGAACAATCAATCAATCAAATTTTGAATCAACATGCTTAGAAGGGGTAGACTCTATACCTGCAAGAAGGGCGTGAAACCTCCCAGGTTCCCTAAACCTGGGCGTACAGGATCCAAGTGGGCGAAGAGGTCCGCCAGCATCGCTCTTCCCCACGCAAGATGAGGTCCCTATTCTAGGTCCCGCACTAGTAAGAGATCTTTCAGATTCACCTTATTTGATGCAGTAGCAAACAGTAGTCTCCCAAAGAAGTACAAGAAGAAAAGTCGCAACTCCTGCTGCTTGCTCCTCCCCTAAGATCTGAGTCTCTATCTCACTCACCCTGGGTACACATCTAAATCCTCTAGCGGCCCGCGTATCATCCTCGCGAGCCCCGTCACTGCACTGATCTTCCCAGGCGGAATACTGGTCACTGGTCTTCTAGATCGAGCCAGCTGAGGCGCGAGCAAGTCCTCTATCTCCTCGCGATAATCTCTCAGCTCAAAGCCGAGCACCGGGGCCCCTGCCACGGGCAACCCCGTCAAGTAGGCCACATCCTCAAGTGTGGGGATCATGTGCCCCCACGACATCACAAATGCTCTGCAGCTGTCCATCCATCTCTCTCGTATCGCCGTCAGGAAGGTGGCGTCTACCTGGAAGGGTCGAATCTTGAAGAACGGGCCGAAGCCCATTCTATCCACCCTCTCTCGTTGCCCAGAAGGAAGGGCATGGTACCAAGCCCATACCAAGTCCCATGTGACTTGGGCTCATATTCTCCTTGGACCCTGCACACATTAGAAAGAAGAACACAAGAAATCATTAGATCTTCCAAGCCATTCCACTATTTTTTTTTCACTTACACAAGCCCTGGGAGTAGGGCAGCCAAAGTGTTGGTCGCCTATGTCCCTGGGCGGCCAAACCCCTGGCCACCCTCACCCCATTAGTGGGCGACAGGTGATGGTGCGGACACCAGGGCGATCAGTGACACGTCGGCGAATCGACGGTGCCATACGCGGAGCACCAAGTGGACTACTTCGGCTTCCCTTCAAATTAGGGACAATTTGGCTTCAATTTGGACTCTTTTTGCATTGAAATTGAGCTTGTAATGAACATTCTACTTGGGTTTGCATAATGGGCTGGTTGTAAGGCCCTTAAAGGGCCAATTGGTTAAGGCCCTTAAGCATTCCTTAAGAAAGGAGTGGCCTTGGTCCATTGTAATGGATCCATAAGCCATGCATGGCCCAATTGGGCTTCCTTCCTACATGGGCTATCTAGGTTGGGCTATCTAGAATGGGCTCCCTTCACTCATGGGCTCTATGGAAAGGGCTAAACAAGAATGATGGAGTGGGCTTAAGCCTTGGCCAAATGGCCCAATTGGAGGCCCAAGTAGGGGGCGCCCCCTATTTTGTCATATTAGGCTAGTTGTTTGAATTTCTTTTCTTTCCACCTTCATTTAACACATGGAGCATTCAAATGGCTGCTGGTCAAATACAAAATTGGCTGCAACCTACCACCTTTACCTTGAATTTCAAAGGTTGGTGAGCAACCATGTCCCCTTGTCTCCCTTTCCCTTTCACCAAGTGTCATGATCCATGCGCACCCCCCCTCTCCCTTCTTGAATCCCACGTAGCCCCCTCCCCTCTACCCCTTGCCATTGTCTATTTAAAGGCGTGTATAGTGTTTGTGCAGAAGCTAATGAAAGTTTTATGAAAGAAAGTGTGTTTAAGAGAGTGATTCTCTTGTTCTTCCTTGGGTGTGACTCCCTTGGTTCTGTCCTGTGACGGGACAGAATTGGGTCGTGTGACTCGACCTTGTATCCCCCTCTTCCCTTTACCTTCTTCTTCCACAAAAAAATCACAGTGATACCTCTGAGAGTTAGAAAAATTTCAGCGCTGGTTTTGCGTCAATCGGAGTTTGTGAGCGACAGCAGTAATTCGTTTCGTGGAGGCGCGCAGATCGGTCCCTGATTGCTGCCCAGATCTGGAGGTGACTGTGTTTTAATTTCTCTAGCCCAACCCCGAAGCCATCTGAAGCTAGTTCCTGAAGAGAGATCGTAGGATTTCAAGTCTTCTTCGCATTACCGCTAGTCTTGCCTCAATCTGATCACTGTGCTGTTCGTGGCGGCGATTCTTGTGAGATCGCGCAAGAGATCTGAGCAGATCCGGCCCCAAACCAGAGCCAACTTCCAGAGTCCTTCCCGGCTCATCCAATCGAGATCTGTGAAGGATCTTCGGAGTACATCTTTCTCTTGACGTCGCCAACAATCTCCCATAAAGAACGTCTCAATCCGACACCGACAGCTATTTTTTCATCATTTTACCGTGTCGCTGCGTCGTTCTGGGAGCTCAAAACCAGAAGCTGAGAAGAAACGTTACTGCGCCCAGATCTGAAAAGATATGATCGCGCCCTTGGGAGTGAAGAAACTACATCTTGTCGCCGACATTCTCCAACAAATGGCACTCCAATCGAGTATCGGATCTGGCCATACTAGCCTCCGCAAGTTCGCTGCGCAGGGTGACCAGTGTGGACAGAACCGAGTCGGCTTTCCGTCGGCATACCCGAGCGGCTCCGGCACGCGTCCCTCGCCTCCTACGAGTGTGGCCCGTCAACCCGGGTTGCAGCAACGCCAAAATTATCAATTGTAGCCCGATACCTCCCTGTGTGGAGTGGGTGTTCAGTTCTGAAATTGTAAAGTTAATCATTTGTGTATTGGGGTTGTTCGGAAATCGGCCGGGAATTCTTCCCAACGCCTAGGCATGGAGGTACGCGATTCGTTCCGATCCTTACATTTACTGTTTAGTATCCTTTCTATATTACTACGTTTGTGAGAATAGGGCCGATAGCTAGTTTCAAATTCACCGCGATTGTGAGTTGTGAGCGCCCGTTCTGTGGCTCCAATCGAGCACCGAGCGCGAATTAGCACCCTAGGCGACGGTGGTTTCTTAATCGCTGCGATCCCCACGTTTCCCTTGCAACGGATGATCATTGGGCTCAAAAGAGTCGCTGTTGAGAGATGTCTCCACCCAGAGAATACCACGGTGGTCAGCCGCCCGGCTTGCCTTAGTGTGCTAGTGCTGGCCGCACAACGAGTTGGTCGTACGTCTTAGCCCGGTCGTCATCCGTCCCGCATCAAATTGGTATCAGAGCGTCGTTTAAGTCTAGGGTCATTTAAGTCCAAGGTTGCATTTGCATTCCTATAACCTGGTATATAAAAAGGTGTTGTCCAAACGTTAGGCTACGCCTATCGGGAAGGCCGCACACTTGCGCGAGTGATCTTCGGATCGATTAACTCCGCCACGTACCGAGTCTTGGTGTCTTGTCCTTAGTGTGCATGCATTCCAACCTTGCATAGTCGGTCTAGTGTCGTGTCCTCGTGTCGGCATGTTCATCCCTTAGCTCCCCGAGTCCCATGGGTTCCCAAACGCCTAGTTCATATGAATGGTGGTGACACCACCAAGGATGGAGAATCCAACCCCACCACATCCGTAGGCCCGAAGCCTCGAACTTCTATGGAACCAAGGTCCCGAGCGACTACCTCAAGTGGGAAGCCGCCATGGACGCATATTTTGAGTGTTATACTATGTCTAAGGCAATGCAATTCTCTTTCGCCAAAGAGCGGCTTCTTCATGAGGCCGCCGAAAAGTGGGACTACATTGCACGTTTGAGAGAGGTTAGGAGGCAATGGCCCATCGAGTCATGGTGGGACATGAAGAGAGAGCTTAGGAAGGTCTACGTTCCCCAACCGATCACCTCCAACCGACCCCACCCAATCACCTCCAACCAAGTGGGTCCTAGTCAGAGGCAACGAGCCCTACACGTAGATGAGCCTAGACCCAAGCCTAGGCCGGATGCTTACGGGCGAGTCCACTCTGATACCCCTACTCCAACCCGAACCGTTGCCGAACTTGTGCAAATGATTTCGGATCGGGGGGATAGGAGGTGCGCTTATTTTGAGTCATTAGTCTCCCCTTGCCCACCTTCGAGGTAGGAGGTAGCCATACCCGCACCTAGGGGGGCCATAGCCCGTAGCCCCAACCCGGCCCCATCTAAGGGGTCCCCAAGCCCTCTCCCCATTATGGAGATCCCTCCTTCATCACCTGTGAGTGCTCCGTTGCCATCCTCTCCTTCCGAACTTCATCCGGAGCCGTCTTGTTTGGAGCCACCTCCGCCCGAGCCACCCGTGTTTCTTACGGGAATGCTTTTCATCGCCGAGCCACTCCTTAGCTGGTTCAAAGATGGCTTGGTCCCATCTCCCTTCCCGTCCATGGACCCCACACTACCTCTAGTGCCAAGCAACTCATTTCACACCACCTTCCAGTCTAGTCACTATGTGGATACATTGGACGACCTTCTTAAAGGGTTAGACTGGCAGTTGGCATTTACGCACTTGTTGGCCCCAGGCTTCGACCGACCCACCGGTTGTAGCTTCACCCATTCCACCTTAGGGTCCATTACCTCCATGTACACCGTGGGTCATGTTACCACGAAGGTTCTTCTACTCCTCCCGTTACCGGCCGAGCCCGACTTCACTCCTTTTATCCCGAGGGAGGAGCCCTACCTTCTATACACTGTCCCAACTACCACGATGGATGGAGGTGACCATCACCTTCATGAATTTCAAACATGGGACTATGTAATGGAGGAACCGGGGGGTCACACATTCTTTGACCCATTCGACCCCTTCTCTAGTGGGCCTCGTGATCCACCACTTCCCCTCTACTTTGTCAAGGAAGTCCCCTACCACTCTCTTCCCACTTGGGTCAATCAAACTCCACATAGCAATAGGTCCAATTATATTATTGGGAAGCATGGCATGCCTTACCTACATGTAGTGGTGATGAACCTCTTAGCCCACCCACACCCACATCTGATAGGAAGTCCTTGCATGCATGGTGTCTTTTTGGGTGTCTAGGAGTACATAATCCTACCTACCTTTGGTTGCATCTAGTGTATGCATGGCACACATTTGGGTGTCCTGGTCCGCCATCGTCCATGCGTAGGTCAGACTAACCATAGATTTGTCTAAGGTCATGTGTGTGTGTGTTTGTTTGTCTCTCTAGTTGTTCTCTTTCATACATATGGTTTGCATAAGTCGTGTCTCAATAAAAGGCCAGTCAAGCACGTATAAGGAGGTAGCCGATGCATGCTACATATCCGTGGATTCAAAAGGAGAGTACGTCATGATCAGGGTCATACCTGAACGGTTCCTCTTGGGGCCGTAAAGCAACTCTAGGCCCGCGATACCCCCCTTCCCGAGTCACGAAACAAGTGGGTTCAAATGCGTATGTTATTGAACTACCGTATGACTATGGTGTCAGTTTGACGTTCCATGTTTCTAGTCTGGTAGCATATTAGAACCCGCGGTGATCCTAGTGAGTTTTGGGCTTTCTCCTCCTATTGTGAGTGATACACCACCCGAGAGTCCACTCTTCCAGCCTCAACGCATGCATATAGATTGTATATTGGATGAGCAAGTGATCACAGGAACGGAGCCTACCAACACGTCCTAGTGCGTTGGCGAGGATGCCCCACGATGAACAACGCCCTGATCACATGCAGAGAGCTCAAGTTTCACAACCCTTACTCGACGGGGTCGAGTTCCTCCCACCCGGGCAGAATTGGTGCGGACACCAGGGCGAGCAGTGACACGTCGGTGAACCGACGGTGCCATATGCGGAGCACCAAGTGGACTACTTCGGCTTCCCTTCAAATTAGGGACAATTTGGCTTCAATTTGGACTCTTTTTGCATTGAAATTGGGCTTGTAATGAACATTCTACTTGGGTTTGCATAATGGGCTGGTTGTAAGGCTCTTAAAGGGCCAATTGGTTAAGGCCCTTAAGCATTCCTTAAGAAAGGAGTGGCCTTGGTCCATTGTAATTGATCCATAAGCCATGCATGGCCCAATTGGGCTTCCTTCCTACATGGGCTATCTAGGTTGGGCTATCTAGAATGGGCTCCCTTCACTCATGGGCTCTATGGAAAGGGCTAAACAAGAATGATGGAGTGGGCTTAAGCCTTGGCCAAATGGCCCAATTGGAGGCCCAAGTAGGGGGTGCCCCCTATTTTGTCATATTAGGCTAGTTGTTTGAATTTCTTTTCTTTCCACCTTCATTTACCACATGGAGCATTCAAATGGCTGCTGGTCAAATACAAAATTGGCTGCAACCTACCACCTTTACCTTAAATTTCAAAGGTATGTGAGCAACCATGTCCTCTTGTCTCCCTTTCCCTTTCACCAAGTGTCATGATCCATGCGCACCCCCCCTCTCCCTTCTTGAATCCCACGCAGCCCCCTCCCCTCTACCCCTTGCCATTGTCTATTTAAAGGCATGTATAGTGTTTGTGCAGAAGCTAATGAAAGTTTTATGAAAGAAAGTGTGTTTAAGAGAGTGATTCTCTTGTTCTTCCTTGTGTGTGACTCCCTTGGTTCTGTCCTGTGACGGGACAGAATTGGGTCGTGTGACTCGACCTTGTATCCCCCTCTTCCCCTTACCTTCTTCTTCCACAAAAAAATTCCAGTGATACCTCTGAGAGTTAGGAAAATTTCAGCGCTGGTTTTGCGTCATTCGGAGTTTGTGAGCGACGGAAGTAATTCGTTTCGTGGAGGCGCGCAGATCGGTCCCTGATTGCTGCCCAGATCTAGAGGTGACTGTGTTTTAATTTCTCCAGCCCAACCCTGATGCCATCTAAAGCTGGTTCCTAAAGAGAGATCGTAGGATTTCAAGTCATCTTCGCGTTGCCGCTGGTCTCGCCTCGATCTGATCACCGTGCTGTTTGTGGCGACGATTCTCGTGAGATCGCGCAAGAGATCTGAGCAGATCCGGCCCCAAACTAGAGCCGACTTCCAGAGTCCTCCCCGGCTCATCCGGTCAAGATCTATGAGGGATCTTCAGAGTACGTCTTTCTCTTGACGTCGTTAACAATCTCCCACAAAGAACGTCTCAATCCGACACCGGCAGCTATTTTTCCATCATTTTACCATGTCGCTGCCTCATTCTGGGAGCTCAAAACCAGAAACTGAGAAGAAACGTTACTGCGCCCAGATCTGAAAAGATCTGATCGCGCCCTTCAAAGTGAAGAAACTACATCCTTTCACCGACATTCTCCAATAAACTGCGCTCCGATCGGATATCGGATCTGTCTGTACCGGCCTCCGCAAGTTTGCTGCGCAGGGTGACCAGCGTGGACAGAACCGGGTCGGCTTTCCGTCGGCATACCCGAGCGGCTCCGGCACGCGTCCCTCGCCTCCTGCGAGTGTGGCCCGTCAACCCGGGTTCCAGCAACCCCAAAATTATCAATTGTAGCCCGATACCTCCCTGTGTGGAGTGGGTGTTTAGTTCTGAAATTGTAAAGTTAATCATTTGTGTATTGGGGTTGTTCGGAAATCGACCGGGAATTCTTCCCCACGCCTAGGCGTGGAGGTATGCGATTCGTTCCGATCCTTACATTTGTTGTTTAGTATCCTTTTTATATTTCTACGTTTATGAGAATAGGGCTGATAGCTAGTTTCAAATTCACTGCGATTGTGAGTTGTGAGCGCCCGTTCCGTGGCTCCAATCGAGCACCGAGCGCGAATTAGCACCCTAGGCGACGGTGGTTTCTTAATCGCCACGATCCCCACGTTTCCCTCGCAAGGGACGATCATCGGGCTCAAGAGAGTCACTATTGAGAGACGTCTCCACCCGAAAAATACCACGGTGGTCAGCCGCCCGGCTTGCCTTAGTGTGCTAGTGCTGGCCGCACAACGAGTCGGTCGTACGTCTTAGCCCGGTCCTCATCCGTCCCGCATCAAGTGACCTGGCCGCCCAGGCTTGTGGGTGACCAGGACCCTGGCTGCCCACTGGTTCACCCCCCTCCAAGCCTTCCTCCGACCTCTATCTCCCCATAAAACACATAAACACAAGAGGATCTAATGAATTCAAGGTAAGGGTATGAAACTTACCTTCCCGGGCTATTCTTTTCCCTCTTGGGCGGGCTCGCCATCATCCGAACCCTCGTCTTCATCATCCTCTTCCCCATCTTCAACGTCGGCTAGCCCTTCGTTGAGGATAGCTTCCCCTGCAACACCTCCATCATCTCTATTCTCCTCCAAGCTTGCAGAAACCGTGGCCGACGAAGATGAGCTCGCCGTAGCTTCTACTTCCTCTTCCTCCTTGCTCAAAGAAGAGGGATCGGGCACAATGTCAAGCCGAGCCCTTCCACTTCTCCCCATTGCTCAAATTAGAAGATCTATGTGGCTAGAATCTCACTCAAGTAAGGATCTCACTCTCCAAGTTCTCTAGCTCTCAAGGCGTCCACAAGAAGGGTCGCCCAAATGAAAGAGGCGGCCACCCTTTTAATGAGCCCTCCAAGCAGAGGGCGGCCAAAGTACTGGCCGCCCAGGCTTTAGTGGAGGCGACCTGTACCCTGGCCGCCCTCCCCCTTGTTCAACAAAAAAAAAAAAGAACAAATAAGAAAACCAATAAAAACAACGAAAATAGCTTGCACACAAGCCATACCTTGCCTTGCTTCACAAGATTGCTTAAGTGACCGGGCACATCAGAGAGAACACCAAGCTCATGATCTCCTGATTGGGTAGAAGAAGACGCCATTGCCTATTCCCTCTTTTGAACCACTCCTCTTGCTTCAATCCTTTGATCAACTATGGAGTAGAACCCTGCCCCTTGGCCCTTATAGGCTAAGAGTCCCACCTGGCTCGAATTCCAACAGTTTTGGGATAAGAGTAGGAGGGCGGCCAAACCGATGGCCGCCCTTCCCAGGCCTTGGCGACCACAGGTCTGGCCGCCCAGACCTCAGGGTGTCTATCACCTTGGCCGCCCTCATTCCCCTCTTTGTGAAGCTATGCTTGAATGAGTATATATGGTTTGGCTTAATACCTTGATTGTTCATTAAATGAAATGCATTTATTGTTCTATTCATATTATCATTGATGAACTTTACTGGCGTGTGCTAATGTAGCTGTAGGTCTCCACACTTATGGGACCAGCAGGTGATAACGCCTCGTTATCTTGCATTATAGGTAGAATGCCGGAGGCTAATAGCTTCGGGCATATAAACTCCGAGTTCCTCTCTAAAAAAAACCATGAAGAGTTTATACTCCTTAAGCTATTCGATGGTCGCCTGTTGCCTATCACGGGATGACGGACTTCCCGAATTCTCGACTATGCTTAACTACAATGTGGAACGATGGACCCCATTGGGATCCTGACCACGCCTGTCACCAAGCATAGGATGACAGACTTCTAGAACTCTTGACCGATTTGTTCGGAGGCAGGCAAATAAATCCTCCGGCTTTGCATTAGATAGGTCCTTATCTTTAAACCCAGCATGCATCATATAGGTCTTTTAGCCCCATTTGAAAGCAAATCCAAAAAAAGTATATATGCAAAAAAGAAAACAAAATGCATACATCTCATCTGGAAGCTGTGACGCATAAGGAAGGGAGGCCACGTTGATCTGACCAGCCCATGGTCCTCTGGTCCCCGCATCTGGTTTTCCGAGTCCTTCGATTTTGCCGAATTTGCACGATTAAGTCTATGTGATTCCACTCCGATTTGACCAGCAGAAAATGTGTTTTATACAAGGCCGTTTTGAGTATCTCGCGATTCAACAAGTCATTGTATTCCTATATCCTGATCCTTTTACTTGACTTTGTTTAGGTCTTGTATCTCCTTGAGCACTGGATGCGATCATCCCCTCAAGTCCTGCAGCGCCATGCTAGGGGGCCCCACGCGGCCGCAGATACAAGCCTCTTAGATTAATTGTCCTTCTTTACATTTACCAATGACTTACTTGATCACTTGATGCTCATGCGACCCTGCATGAAGCTTGTTTTCCGCTCAAGAATCTCATTGAGCGTGTTGCCCTCATTAGGCTTATTTCTTTACCGAAACACCCATTTATCAGTCCGCCGGGCTCCCTTGCAAAATGGGCGTTCCGGAGGGGTATTTGTAGATGCCTAATTTCGGACATCCCGGGGATCCCCAATGGGTCCTCGTGTAAATGACGCTTAATTGTCGTACTCGTTTTACCGATGTTTGAATTTTTTAAAGTCCAGCCCATAGCCTTAGGCTATTGGGCCTCGTCCATTTAGGGGCCCAAGCACCATAGGTCTGGGCGGACAAACCTCTGGCCGCCCCCAGTCCTGGGCGACTAGGGCGATGGTCGCCCTCCCAAGGTGGGTGGCCAGAGTGATGGCCTCCCTCCTCCTCAAGGTGGCCAACGACTTGGCCACCTTCCCATGTTTACCTGGTCAGAGAACGTGGCCCAGCTCGTGGCCACATCCTCTCCCCCGTTCTGCACGATTTCCACCCACGTTTTGCAACTTCCGACTTGTCGAACCAAAACTCTACCACCTCCAGAGTAAGAGGTGGTGGACATTTTTTTTTTTGGGAGAGGACATTCGGGAAGAGGAAAGGGGAGAACTGATGGAACTTCATCCCGAAGGCTGCTCCTTCTTCCTTCGACCTGGTTTGAACTTCACACCCTCTACTTCCTACTTGCATTACGGCTTCCAGGTAAGTTCGTAGTCCTGCATGTAGTGTTTCCTAGTCCCCAACTTGAGAGGAAAAAATAAAAGGGAGGTGGGTGGTCGAATGTCTCGGCCATCTTTCCTTTCCACCACCCCAGGTACCTTCGCCACCATTGGTCTCGCGTCTTTCCATTTGTTAGATCATATACTGCACTACAAGTTTCACTAATGGCCTTCTTTTTTATGTTCTTTTGAGCTATGTTGCAGGACTTCAGCACAAGGGACGAGCAGGGCTCCTTGCCGTTGGCCGGCCGAGGACGAGGAAGAGGGAACCCACATCTCTTCATCTTGAACATCTCCCCGTGATCATCACCCTGCGAGGTTCAGGTAAAACGACCTCTGACGATCACGTTCTGACTCTTTTTGTTCCTTTGTAGGTACCATTGCACGGAGATATCTCATCCCCAAAGCACCAAGCAAGTCCACATCCCCGATCGATCTGATCCAACAACAACCACAACAACACCACATCCAACGCCAATCTCCGGGCGCCTACAAGAGTGAGAGAGAGGGAGACGGAGGGTATCAGCTCTCCCCCTTTGTGAGTGCGTGGGTGTGTTAGAGAGAGAGAGAGGGAGGGAGAGGGAGATATGACTATGAGAGAGGGATACTGTGAGAGTGGGAGAGGGAGACGGTGAGAGAGGGAGAGGGCTCAGGTGAGGGAGGGTGGAAGTGGGGGGACTTACCAGAGGGAGCCGCCGTCGTCACTCACCGGAGAGAGAGAGAGAGAGAGAGAGAGAGAGAGAGAGAGGGGGGGGGGGGGGGGGAGATGCCACCACCACTCGCTGGAGAGAGACTGCAGTGGGGGAGATGCCACAGCAGCTCGCCGGAGAGAGAGAGGAGGAGACGCCGTCGCCGCACGTTGGAGGGAGGGAGAGAGGGGGACACACCGCCAATCTCGCCGGAGAGAGCGAGGAAAAGGGAGACGCCGCCGTGAGAGAGAGGAGAGTCGAGCATGGGGTGGGGCAGGGGACGAATGGGATGGAAAATGAAATAAATTCCTATGGATTTCTGACGGCAGTAAGTTTGGTCGCAATTTTCCTTCAGATATTCCGACTGAATATTATCGTCAAAAATTTGGTCGAAACTTTCGACGGATTTTCTGACATAAATTATATCCGTCCCAAATTCATATAGAATTTCCAGTGCATAATTATCTGTCGGCAATACAGACAGATTAGTTTCCGTCGAAAACTTCCGTCGCTATTACCGCCTCTTCTTGTAGTGCTCTTCATTTTATTTTCTTTCTGCTGAGTACTTGAGAGCAAGGTCAGGATTCACAAAGCTCTCCTCGAAGACGTGTTTACGGAAGAGAGAGGATCGCCTACCCGAGAGTCGTTGTATCTCTAGGAGGACATTGTCACAAGAACCGCATGTCGAGAGACAATAGAACTCTTAGTTCTAGCGATCACGCACTTCGACCCGACAGACTATGTTTCTAACTTCATTTATTTATTTATATTGACTAATTGTGTTGCATGTTCTAATTTTTCAGCAATAGTTTCTAAAAATCTAAGAGTTCTATTCATTTAATATTATTGAAAATAATATATATATATATACATATATATATTATTTTGATTCTTAAAAAAAATAAATAAACTTGGTAATTGAAACACGGTCAATTACTTTTGACGTTTCCCTAAACACATTAATTATATATATATATATATATATATGTTAGTTTAAAAAAATACTATGTTAGTTTAAAAAATACTATGTTAATTTGACTAGATTAAAAAAAAGAAAAAAAAATTGAAACACGTCAAACCCCGTTGACGTGTGAGGAAAAAAAATAGAATACATTGTTACTATATTGACGTTTGACGTGAAGGAGGAAGAAAAAAAAACACGATACAAACAATCGGCTATCTTTCGAGATGGTCTACCCCTTTAGTCAAAAGAAGGGAAAAAAAACAAAACAAACTATCTATCGACTATCATCTCCTTGTCAAAAGCATTAAAAAACCCTAAACAAAACACACAATCGACTATCACATTCTTCGGTGAAAAGCATTTAAAAGTTGTCACCTGTCTGTGCGTTTGGAAACAACTTGGGAAGATATCTAGGAGATTATAACGATTAAAATCTCCAGACAAGAGTTAATCTTTATCAAATGCATCAATATTTATCTCGACTTCTATGTCAAGATATTATGAGAGGAGAGAGAACTGTGACTCATGAGACGAGTTCTCTCCAAATCTCACGGATCCCGCACCAATTTACTTTTCGCACATCTCTACCCAATTCTGAGAATGATTTTACAATTTTACCCTGCATAACCTTAGCGACAGTGACCTTTTTCCTCACCCTCCGATCACACTTCTCGTCCCACGGATAAGGAGTTAAATGATATTCACCATGTGATGGGTAAGACCCAAGTTTCAAATGTCATTTGTGTATTTTTTTTTTCAAAATCTCTATCTTGTCAGACATGCGTCAGATTGTGTTTAATGTGAAGATTTTCAAAAAAATCTCCATGACTCTGATGTTTCCCAAACACGCCCCCCCCCATCGCAAATAGTCGATCTCTTTATTAAAGAAAAATATAAATAAACAATCAACTATCACGTTAAAAATAACATAGTCGACTCTCTCTCTGTTTCGTTTGTTTAATTGCTATCTTATTGAGATAACTAACTATCTCTCTAAGATAGGCGACTATCTCACTGTTTAAACATTAGCAGCTCTATCTCAGTAGATAGCTGACTATTTCAGTTTCTGTATTTTAATTATAGAACATAGTTATTTCTACTTTACAGAAAATATAATTTCAAAACAAAATTTACAGTGCATTATAATCTCTGTTTACTGTAAATAAATTTGTAAATATTTTCTGCTATTTACAGAAAATTAAAATATTATTGTTCTTTCAAAAAAAAAATTCGAATCTTTTATTGTTTAAAAGAATCATTTTTACTTTCAGAAAATCAGAAAACTCTTAATATTATTCATGTTTGAGTAAATTAATTATATTTTCAGAAAAATATATTCTAAAAACTTACTTCTATAGAAAAAATAGTTAGCTCTATTTTCTAAAAATAAAGTTTTGTAAAGTGTTATTCTCAATTAGTTTACATAAACCAATTCTGTTTGCTAAAAATAAATTCCAAAATATTATAATTTACAAGGAAAAAATATTATATCTGACAGCTTGACACTTTCGTTTACTACAAATTATTTCTGTAACCATCGTTACATTAAAGCAGAGTTCGCCGACTCGCTGATCTGTATCAGATCGAGATTTTCTTGATCCGGTACGGTACGCCCGAGTCGCAACCGACTCGGACAAACTCGGCCCTCTCTCTCCTTCTCCCCCTCCTCTCTCTCTCTCTCACACACTCTGACTCGGCCCAACTCGGCCGATCCTGGGGTGATCCACAACGTATCGGATTTTCCCGGATCCAATACGATATGCCCGAGTCGACGAACCATGCGTTACAATACTTCGTTATGTGAAACTGCCTATTGTCTTTACCTGCCTTAGATAATTGAAAGTTAATCTCTGAACTTTCTTTACTGCATTTTCGTTGTGATAACCTTTACGAAAGATGCTTGTTTGCACTTTTATATTGACAAAAGTCCACGTCATCTATCAACAGATTTGGTCAATTCTCTATAGTCTCTCAATAACTAGTTTAATAACTAAAGAATCCCTTAATGCTAAGTCGGATAAGTTTGATGGCATAAACTTCAAAAGATGGCAAAATCAAATGAGGTTCTGGTTGACCACCCTGATATTAATCTTAGCTATTAGTGATAGCATCACTGAGAGCTGGGGATCGGGTTCTTCTCAAAACACCACTCAACGGGTCCAAACTCAAGCATCCCGGGCCCAAACTGAACCCGAGTCCTCCTCCTCCACAATCACATCAGAAGAGATAGACTATTACTACCTCCATCAGGTAATGGGAGCTCTATCCGACAACCTATACGACATGTTTTATAACTCTAAAAGTGCTAGTGAATTATGGGATACGCTAGAAACAAAATATAGCTTTGATGATGCCAGTATCAAACGGTTCAAGGCATTCGACTTTAATAAATTTAAATTTGTAGACAACAAACCTATGAACGATCAAATATATGAATTTGAAAATCTTATCCACGAATTAAAAGTCATCGGATCCCACTTAGATGAGTCCTTCCAAATAGCCAGACTATTGGATAAACTACCCCCCTCTTGGTCTGACTTGACCAGGACACTAAGCCACACTCAAGGAACCCTCACCTTGACCCAATTATTTGGAGCAATTAGGATAGAGGAACAACATAGATTAAGAGAAACCACCACACAAAACTATACACCTATGACAAATACGATCGAGAATAAATATCAAAAACACCATAAAAAATCATTTCCCCCTAAGTTTAAAAACTTTAAGAAAAATAATTGACCATTCCATAACAACAAACCCCCAAACCATAATCCTCAAACTAAAAAGTCAAATGAGAATAACGAGGAACGATGCTGCTACGTATCCGGACGGACCAGCCATCTTGCCTATCAATGCTACATTCGGAAGAAATCTGCACGAAAGGCAAAGAGAAACGGCGCACGTCCTACCGGCGCTCAAGTCAATATGGTGACTGAAGGTGTGTGGACGCTTAAAAAAATTGCCATTGGAAGCCAAAGCAGTGTCAGCCGAAGAAATGAGGAAAAGAACAGAAGAAGCCATTCTGGCTCCCTAACCGCGTCGACGCACAACAGCACCAGCGTCGACGCCACTGAAGATAGAAGGCGAACAGCAGCCTCAAGCAGCGGGCTGCGTCGACGCACTATAAAGGTCGCATCAACGCAGCTGAAGACGGTGGGCTGAAGAGTGGCCTCTAGCAGCTAGCTGCGTCGATGCAGCCTGCAACCAGCATCGACACCACTGAAGATAGAAGGCAAATAGCAGCCCCTGGTAGCGGGCTACGTCGACGCACTGTGAAGGCCGCGTTAACGCAGCTGAAGACGGTGGGCTGAAGATTGGCATCTGGCAGCTGGCTACGTCGACATAGCCTGCAACCTGCGTCGACGCACCCTCAATACCCAAAAATGCCGTACCGGCGCGAACTTGGCCTCGACACATGGATCAACTTCTGTATGGCGGCGCCGGCTTCTAGAGAGCGCATGGAGTCCATACAAGGCACGTGGATCGATATTCTCCAATCATTGGAGATTATCCCTCGACACCTTTGCCTTGGGAAAGAAGAAAAGGGCCTTTTATGCTATAAAAAGGACTCAAGGCCCTAAAGAAGCCCCCCCCGGCGGCTATATTCTTTCCCCCACTTGTGCTGTTCAATCTTTCTGGAGAGTGATCCCAGAGCCCTCCGCTACTACCCCTGTACTGAAGAGAAAGAAAGGAAGAGAAGAGAGAGAGGTGTGCTACTTGGGGAGGGAGAGGAGTCAATGCTCTGCCCTCCCCCCTGTTTTCTCTTTCCTTTCTCTGCTGTGTATGTTTTCTTTCTCCTTTCGTTTCTGTTTGTTTGTCTCTCAGATGGATTAGTTCTGGGACAATAATGTACTTCCCCCGTGCAATGAAATGAATAGAATGAATGCTTTCAATATTTGAATGTTATGTGTCTGTCTTGGCGTATTCTCTTTACCCTAGTCCCCAATTCACCGTGATCAAGCTACTACTCTTTTTGCCTCTTCTTTTCCTACTTGTTTTATCCTTTGGAAGAGAGCATTGTATCATGCGGAGAGTCCATGCTCAGCCCATCCAATCGCAATGGATTGGGTTTGGGTTCGGCCCCCTCTCGATTGGCCAGATGAGGATCCACTCTCAGGCGTCATTCTATGCTCTTGGATGAGGTAGGTGGCAGCACACCACCCCAGCTCCTGCAGTGAATAGATGCCCTTCTGGGCAATAGCAAATGGAGACATGCCCCCTCCCCAATGCATCTCGACGGGTCCCTTTTGTCTATTTTGATCCCCAGCTCCTCTACGCATCAAATATGCATGCTTCTTGTGTCTTCGACATGTCCGTTTTCCGCTGCTCAGTATATGGGGCATTTGTGGAAATGGCCATATGCCTTCTCACCCAAGCTCATGGGTTGTGGAGACCTTGGCTTAGTCCCAAATCTACTATTAACCGCTGTAATCTACAATGTCTTACTACTATTCTCCGTATGCAATATTCGCCCATTAAGAGGCTACCATTTCGTGCGTGAAAAGTCACATTGGCCTCTATGCCAATAACACACGAGCACCCTTTTTGTTCGTCTAAATGCTTAGTGGGGTTATGTCTTCTCCGAACATACATCTATATGACTACTGAATTCTAAACATCATGGTTTCACGTCTCCATGTGGGGCACGAGCTTGCTGAATCTCCAAGCATGGCACATGACCTCACATATCGGAGCAATAGCATCTATTCTCTGATTTCACAAAAGCTTTCTCTCCATAACTATGGACCTGCCATGGGGAAGGGATACATTGTGTTTTCACACCGTTTGAATTTCTATTTTCTTAACCACTCTCAATCCCCAGAGGTTTGTTGCCTTATAGCATGATCTCTGGTGGATGTTTCATCGGAGGGCTGGATATTAATGGCCTTAGAGCTAGTAATAATTAACTGCACAAAATGCACAATGTAGCTGGGAATGAAGGAATCCCTGGGTTAGCAGAGCTCCCCTTGTAGGCCAGTCCTCGGGGTGTCTCTCTACCCAATTTTGGGATATGGAGCAGCCATCTCGGGCTTGCTCTGATTTTTGGAGCCATCTCAGAATTTCTATGGATGCGTTTCATATTTTTCACCCCCAAAACTCGGGTCTAGGGGAGGTGTTGCCAATTTTTTGTCAGAATTGTGGGCTTAGCAAAAAAAAATTGAACTGATGCTTGAACGTGGACTGAACAAATGAACATGATGCTAAAACAAAGACATCAAACACAAAAGAACTAAGAAACAATGCTGAACCAAGAAGAAGATTGAAGATAATGCAATCACGTTGAACATGTGATCGAACAAGCCATGAACACACTTCCGCATAAATAATGTGACTAAATTGATCAAGGGCAGATCTGAAATGAAGAAGACGATCTTATAAACAAAAAAAAGCCTTGTAGGTGGCAATGAAAGGAAAGAAAATTCATATAGAAGAAATAATAAAGATGCATAAGAAGCTAAAAATCAGTCAATTCATATGCATTTATGCATTTTCCATTTACCACACTTGGGTGATTTGAATCCCGCTGCAGCAGGGGTCGTCGACCCTTCTCTTCTTTTAGTTTGCCCACGGCTATCCTGCATCGACCTCACCCTATTCTAGCTACTCTGCATCAACTCTCCTTTGAGATCATTGGATGGCCAGCAACTAGCTCTGCTGCGAAACAGATCAAACACTCTACGTGCATGGAGCAATCCGCATTAACATCCACCATATCTTCATGGGTTATGGTTGAACTTACCCCCTCGTGCACTTCCCAGTGTAGAATAATCCGTTTACATACATCTTGAGGCATGCATGCGTGTGCTAGCAAGCTCAACTTTCTGCATATGCCAACTTCTTCTGTTTTCGGTCGACCAACACATGAGTTTGGTCGGCCAAACCCTTCATGCATCGACGCCCGAAGGGGGACTGGTCGATGTGCCTGTTGTCACCCTGCTGAACTGCCTCCTGGCAACTTCCCTTTGATTATCTAGGGTCAAACCTTCTTGAGCCTATCTATTGCCGGGTAGTCAGCCTAGCTAAGACAAATTGCATGCTTTGGATGCATCATGCATTCATCTTAGCGTTTGTGTGACCTCCATAATAAATTAAATCATTACTCCATGCATTATGCATGCCTCATATAATAAACCTCGTGCATCATCATATGCATGCTTGAATGCCATGGCCTGGGACTGGTGGTATATCAAATGGTGGGCTGATGAAGGGTGGGTTATGCCCATCTAGACCCTCTCACTATGCGCAAGTACACAACTCCGCCCCGTGCTACAATCCCACTACATAAACGAATCACATACCCACGTGGGTGCTTACATAGAATCATTTTCTGCACTGCCTTCTCGCTAAGCGAAGCATGCATTAAATTATCTCATATACAAAAAGAAGAAATGAAAGAAAGAAAGAAAATTTAAAGAAGAAAGAAAAGAATAAAAGAAAGAAAGCTAAAAAGAATGAAGCAAGAAGATTGGAGTTTAATACTTATTAAAAGCTTCAAGATCAATCCATTGCATGAACAAGTGAACAAACAAATGAAGAATAGGGTAATTTCTCGCTCACTAACGTGGGCTGCGTCGATGCAGCCTGGATCTGCGTCGACGTAGCGCTTCATGTCAGCTCCCTGGATGGGATTCGAGCATTGACGTACGCAATGGCCCTTTGCAGCTCCTCTGCGCTGGCTCCTGCGTCGACGCGGCCTAAGCTAGGCGTCGACGCACTGACCCTTGGCCCTTTCGACTTGCTAAAAGAAAAGGAAAAAGTGATAATAAAATGAAAAATAATAATAAAATAAGTAGTAAACAATGAACAAGATAAGAAAACAATAATATTGATGACATAGTGCATAAAGAATAAAAATAACAATAACAAATAAACATACAACAAAAATAAAAGAAGAAATGATGAAGCCTTCACCTCCCTCGAACCCTTTGCAAAGAGGATATTAACGAGGCCTTTGTGGGTCATACTTGAACCTTGGGATCATCCTGTCATGGTCATATCTTGACCCCACTCTAGGCCAATAGCCCGCCGTGTTTAGGTGAATTGTCATTGGGATCTAATCTCGAACATTAAACTTGCCATACCTCTGGCAGACATGTGTTTACAATTGGGACTCTTGTCCAGATATGATTTGGTCGATTAATGACCGACTTTGTTCAACTATTTACTCCTCAATGGGGTATGCTTTATTAAAGTTTGGAATTCTCGTTCCTTTCTCGAATCAATATCAATTTAAGGCCCGAGGGCTCCTTTTCCTGACATTTATTCAAAGGTTTTCTCCTCTCCAAGGAGATATAATTAACGTTGTGACCTTTATGACGCGGCGGGTTCTTAGTCATGACCCGATACCCACAATCGTCTGGTTAGTCAGACGGAGCACATCCATGGTTTCAGGCCCTCCCAGTCTTGTTACCTGAATAAACGTCACTACGGCGACTGGAATGCCCACACACTTAATAAAACCCTAAAAAGATAAAACAAACGCTACAAACAAGATCGAGAGAATGAAAAGACCCGAAATCATCGAGTGCGTTCCATAAGTTTGGCACGCCCGGTGAGATTGAACGTCCTTTCATATTCTTGCCTGGATTAGGGGCCCAACGGCCTCCTCCTAAAATACTAACTCGCTTTAAATCTATAAATGCAGGTTGCGTCTTGATCAACTTTATGGCTGTCTCATTCTGACCACTCGTGGTTGCTGATCACGCCAGGTATGGCTACCTGGCCGTTCCTACGAAGTTCGGCGATTTCCCGCCAGTTGTGGGCTACCCCAACTTCTTGGGGGTGGCCTTCGTCGAGCTCCTGGACGTCCAGGAGATGAAGCCAGTCATTGTTGCAAAGGCGACCACAACTAATGCTACTGCAGTGTGCTGCTACGTCCACCACATCCACTCCCGCATTGCCAGCAGTAAGAGGTGCTCAGCGACTGCCAGGACGGTGGCCAAGAAGAACGCCGGCCTATTGCAAGGCCGGCTCTCGACATCGGGCATATCCGTGCTGATCGGAGGTGTCCGTGTTTTTCTGAAGGGCCGATAGGCCAAGATTTCACCCGATCTGGTAATCACAAACATACCAATGAGGAACTCCTTCCAAGCACTGGCATATGAAAAGCCGGACCGTGTCAAGTCTGGATCAAGGGGAGGTCTTGCCCCGAAGCCGACTAAGCTAAAGCAATTATGGGTGCCCAAGCAAAGGCGGGCCTCGGCTACTGTTCAATGGGAACCTGTGCAGGTTGACATGTTCGATGAAAAAGAAGAGGAAGAAGGAAAAAGAATAGAGGTGCCAGCTGTAACACCTCGCAGACCAGCCTTCCAAGGCCATGACCGGAAGGCGAATGTTTATGCCTCCGACCGAGGATGTAACAAGGTAGCTGGAGGATGACAATCTGCTTATCATCTACCAACTTAGCACAAGATGTCACCACCTAGATTTTGCCCCGCAGATGGGCATGATGATATTACCCAGGTTGTCTGAGGATATTTCTGAGGTCTTGGGAACACCCCTCGAGGTACGCAGTAGCTCTTAGAAGCTATGAACGTTGTAGAAGATGAAG
This sequence comes from Amorphophallus konjac, assembly GCA_022559845.1. Classification (NCBI taxonomy): domain Eukaryota; kingdom Viridiplantae; phylum Streptophyta; class Magnoliopsida; order Alismatales; family Araceae; genus Amorphophallus; species Amorphophallus konjac. The sequence continues at coordinate 159,149,800 of CM040117.1, forward strand.
GCCGGGGAGAGCAAGTCAACCCGAAGGAAATTGCTGATGAAGGGTCCAGCTGCTATGGAACATTTTTCCATGAACAAGCCACGCCGAGGGTCTCGGTGTTGGATAGACTAGCCTTCCCTGGGTAGCCAACCAGGAGGGTGATATAGAGAAACAAGCACCTCCAGATATTCAGCTGTAACATGGCCGGAGTGGCTGGCAGCTATGGGTCTCTACCCGAAGAATTTGAAGAGGTGATTAGGCTCGTCGAGAGGCCCGGTCCTATCACTAGAAGAAATAAAGTTGCAGCTGATGCAGTGCAAGCCCTTGTTGGGGAAACATGCACGGGTGTAGTCACCATGGCTGTGAACGTGATCACCACCGAAGATGAGGGCGAGAGGCCAGCCCTCGCTTTAGATGCTCCGATGGAGGGAGGAGGTCAGGCACCTAGCCCCTCCACCCCCGATCCAACAATGATGATGCTACTCCTGAAGTACTAGTAGGAGATTGAGATGCTAAAGAAACAATTGGGCGTGCTGAGCAAGCAAGCGTCAGTCTCGAAGTAGGTGGAAGCTCCTCCTAAAACATAACGGCGTGGCACCGTTGAGGTCGAGGGCTCACCTCAGATGATGGCTTCTCAGCCATTACACAATTGTGTTGGGGGCATGGCCCCAATACCACCACTGGCTCGTCAATTGTAGGGGACTGTCGCTGCTATGCCTTAGGCCACGGTGTTGGCAACACCTCAGATGCAGCAACACACTTCTATCCAGATCTGGTGGACCCGGCGATGGTGAGCAAGCTGATGGTTGAACAAATAATAGATATGAAGTTGGCAGACCGAGGCAGTGATGATTATGCCTCGTTCGATATATACAAGGTGCCATATCCGGCTTACCATGCTGCTAAAAGACTTCCTCCTGGCATCAACAAGCCGCCAAAGTTTGAGAAGTTCAACGGGCAAGGATCGCCGAAGGAGCACATAGCCTATTACATGAACGTAATGGGAGCAGCAGACGAGTCCTACTTGTTGATGTTCTTCGGGTCCTCTCTTACAGGACTCACATTTGAGTGGTATTTGAACCTGCCAGCCAGATCCATTAGTCACTAGCCAGATTTGCAACGGAAGTTCCGAGAACAGTTCTACGTTGCTGAAAGGGAGGTCACTGTGGCCGAATTGTATGCTTCCAGGCAGAAAAATAATGAAACAGCCCTGGAATACATTAAGAGGTGGCACAATCTCAACATGAGATGTAGGCATCCACCACATCAAGAAGATGTTGTGTAGATTTGTAAGCAAAATCTGAAGCGGGAAGTCCTCGAGAGAATGATAGGAATGGAAATTAAGTCATTTGACCGATTAAACAATGTGGTCGAGAAAATCGAGACTTTCCTCTCAAGATATTCTTCTACCCCTACAATCTCCAGCCAAAAAACTAAATCAGCTGATATGTGGCCTGCGCCCAAGGAAGTTCACACTGTAGATGTGGTGACCCAGACTCCGGATACCGGGTAAACCTGATACCACTTGGAACCTGCGAGGCCTCCCACGAGCGAAAAACCTCCGAAGGGATAGAAAGGTATGTGATAGTACATTGAACTTCCAGATAAAGTAGTAAGTAATTAAATTTCAATGATCAGAATTGCTAAAGTAGCAGAAATAAAATTACATTTTTTATAACAATTAAACTAACAGAGTCCAGTTCAACAGAAAAGAGAACGTACTCTCAAGTCGGGGGAAACTCGACACTTGCAACGCTGGCAACTAAGAACCACGCAGCAGGTATCGCCCAGTAGGAGGAAGAACTGCTACACCTGAAAAGTGAGGGGTGAGCCTCGTGTCACTGGCTCAGTAGGGATCCCGCAGAACCCTACCACAAAACACGCAGTAACAATAGTGCTACACTAAGGCAAAGCAGTAACAACATGAGTAGAAACAATAGTGAAAGTAAAGAGGAAAGCCATAACACGGAAACACGGTAGTAGAAGGAACCTCGGCCCACTAAACTACTCCGAATAGCAATGGAAAGGTGAACCCCTATCATATAATGTCGGGCGTTACCGATACATTGTCGAATCACGAAACCCTATCGTGAAAAGCCTACCAAAACAGGTAAAGCCTATCAAAGACCTACATAGTTAAAGGCATAAACATACACAAGCTCACTGTCGTGTACGTCAGACTAGACTAGACCACGAGTGAAGCCAACATAGACGACCCGACAAGTCACGTCAATCATGATGGAAACTAGTCACAAAAACACAAGTCACAAGAGTCATGCGTCAAGTGACAGAAGCACCTCCTCACTTGAAGAACAGCCAGATGCGTCCACTGACGTCTTACACTGCGCCTCAAGTATCTCGCGCACGCCTAGCATGGCGGTAATTGAGACACTCACTAAGAACCAAGTACAAGGAACAACAGTAACGAGTGACTAGTCTGGGTCACGCCCGTCGGCGCTCATCCAACCGCCCCTGACCACGTGTGCACAGACAAGACCAATACCTTGAGCCAGGCCTCTAGCTAGTTTTGCCCCCCAGTAGGATGCTACCGCAAAGCAAGGGGGCCCACGGAAACTAGCCTAAAAACTGTCTGTCGGGAACTGCCCTGCCACCACTCCTAGGTAGGCCTACACATATGAAAGTGTCGTCAAGCTACGACTAGTGAAGGCTCACTAGACACAGAGACTCCAAAATAGTGAACATCGAAGTACAGACAGGGTAAGAACACACTATCGCTCATACTATGGAACACAATGCAGTATACAACTGCTACTAGACTCAGGACAGTCAACTAGACCTGCTGACAATGATCCTTGAGTCACAAGACTCGGGTCAAGATCGTCACACATCACAGCACCACGATGTTAATCAGCCTAGTCCCTAAGCCAAAAACTATGGAAAACATATTATGGAAGACGGCACGGAACAGCCGGATCCATAACAGCAATAATATCAACAGTGAGTCCTTGGCCTCGAGCTACACAACGGACACACAATTCCGCATAACACGAACCACGGAACATGAGGGATCACCAAAACCCTCGAACCACATGGACACAAAAATTGAGGCAAGACACTACCTCCAAGCATCCAAAACTATGTCTCGATCCTCACAAGATAGATGAGACACTCACGAGGTCACGTGTCAATCGTTGGGTCACAACCGGGTTGACCATAAACCATAATGACCCTCGATATAACACAAAACACTACTCGGTACAATGGCCCTCTCAGACACCCTATAACAGAGTCACAGCCCTCATAGGACATCCAAGCCATCCATGGAACAGTCGGCTAACCTAGGGGTCGAAGCCACAATAATCGGAATCAAACCAACACAAAATAACACTCTGGGCAGGTGGCATTCTCACCCTGGCCGCTAGACCATCCTGACGGTCATCCAAAGGGCTGCTACCTTCAAGAGAAAACCCCAGATATAAAAACTACAAAAGCAGGAGTCTTGCGGTCTGCCTGAGGCCACTACCTTCATACAATGGTCTCCTCATTGCCGCTACGCACAGTCAAACCTGACTGCTACGCACAGTCAAACCCCAAACAGTTAAACTGACTGAACCGGTCAAAACCAACATATCGGTCTACCAAGAACCGTTTCACAGGGAAAAGTGATCGCCCTAAGGCCGCCTAATTCCCCCATGCGGTCGGAGCTAGACCGCTAGCCAGAACCGACATAAAATGACAGGTGGTGGTCATAGATAGGCCGCAACACCTCAGAGGCAGTCAGTCGCATGGCCGTTACCCAGCGAACCGACTTAGCCAAAATCAACGAGGAGAGTAGCGGTCACCCTTGGGCTGTTACTTAGAGCCTAGCGGTCCTCCTCAGGCCGCTATTCTAAGCTTAGTGGTCATTACATGGCCACTAGCAAAGACCTTGTGGTCAGTCGTGAGACCACAAAGTCAAACTGACTTAACACTCCACTTAGCAGTCGCCAGTGGGCTGCCAAAGATCAAAAATGGTCTCTGGAAGTGCCGCCAAGCCAACACGGCAGGAAAACCATAGGGATGCTCAAAACCTGACATTTCCACGCCCTAATTGCGTCTAAACGACGGGGACACAACCCTAGACATGATATACACCTTCCACAAGCCGGAAGGGATCAATCCACGCGTAAAAACACAAGAAATCAACCCAAAATGAGTCACATAGATGGCCGGGCTCATACCGGCTCCGATTCTCAACCAAATGCAGTAAAACAGGTGGGAAAAGATTCCCAACATGCCAGGGGTTCAAATGAAACCAATTAAACTAGAAACCGTCGCTTGGAACGACGAACACGGTTCACACCCCCCCGAACATGAAATTCGCCCAACCGAGACAAAACCCGCTCAAACTCACACCGTTCGGCTCTAAATCGCAAGAGAACATAGGAAAAGAGTAACGCATCTGTGCCCCTACCTCCACCGAAGATCTCACGCACCGAAATGGCCACAATACGTCGAAAACCATCACACGAATCCGCCCACGTCGGCTTTGAATCCACCGAGGGATCACGCTCCATTCCTCGCACCAGCACGCTCCACGAAACCTCCATGACGTCCATGCCTCGTCCATCTTGCCACGATCATGCGCCCCATAGGCGAGAGGAAGAGAGGAGAGAGAACAGAGGGAGAGAGTAAGAATGGCGATAGGGACAGAGGAAGGAGAGAGAGAGGTTAAAAAGAAAAGAAAAAGGAAAATTAGCAAGTTTTCTAAAATCTGATTTTTGGCACGAAAATTCATAAATTTAGAAAGATACATAAAAATAATCTTCACGATCCTCGAAACGAGCACAATGCACCTGTAGCATCCTTGAGTAGCAGAACTCAACGGTCAACTCTCCACATGGTTCCGCAAGTTATACAAGGGTAAAACCTGCGTGGATCGTAAAACACGTATCAGGACCCACGAAAACGATCCGATAGCTCTCCGATTCTAATCCGAAGAATCCAAGATATTACAATTTCCCCCCCTTAAAGAAATTTCATCCTCGAAATTCAAGGAGCCAACAAGTGAACAAGGGAGGAACAAACCTAAACACTGGCTACGCTCTCCAAGAATCAGCCAAACCTCAAACATAAAGCACGATAACACAATAACACGATTCTCGAAAAATACAATTCAGAGGGATACTGCCAGACCACAATCACAGACATACGCTCCGGAGCTCAAGACACACCGATCCACAGAACGAGCATGGCACACAAGTGAACACAAGTCCGGCACCTCCGAAATAGGGCATCATCGCTTAAGTCTCACAGGGAAAGGAGACATGACCCATGTCACGAAAATAGCTACCGATAACACACTCAGTAGACACAACAAGCATCAACTTAAACAAGGAAACATAATCCTCTCAGCTGACTGCTCAACAACATCAGCTTCCGTACCAAGAATAACAACGAAATCTGGCACACAGAACGCCAACGACAGCACTGGACAACGAGCACAATCAAGTCAGTCCTCACTCAGACATTACTTCTAATTCGAGTAGCATGCAAACTCTACCATGGCAGAAGAGTATAGCAAAACCAACCAACAAGATCTCGGTCCACTCAATGCCAAATCAGACTCACAAGGAACTCCTCCCAAGCTGAACACAACCACTAACCAACAGCAACAACACCTGCAGAATCCCAGCTCCGTTCTCATCACAGAACCATGGGACACAACTGCAAGCTGGGTCACATCAAGGCACAATTACAGCTGAACACACGGCTAACATATACAAGTCACACTGCGAGTAGCTTACCAATAAGGACCCACAACAACAACAACAACAATAATAATCTTGGAGAATGCATCTCAAGGACCACAATCACGTCTCGAGAGCATAACTCCCAAGAAAAATACAGAGAAGAAAGGGTACTCGACCAACATATATGCCCACATATTTCTGCAATCCTCACGCATGTTGGTGCCAACCATCACAAAGCTTAAAGCAATGGCACAACAACCAACAACATCAAGGCACACATAGCGAAGACGATAATCACACCGAGGAAACAAACCTCTCGGTCGGCAAGAATCTTCCAACCAACGATCCTTGACCTGGAAGCCCACACGCCTCCGCTGCACACTCACACAACGCACACAGGCATCACAAACAACTCGGCATCCGCATCTCAGTACACACTCGGCGCCATCGCAATTCACAAAACTACAATGTACCACGCCTCGAGTACCGATCCTACAAACAGCCGATCACAAGTAGCCAAAGTGCAAACCAGAAAGGGCACCAGCTTCAGCGCAAAGCACAAAGAACACCTGTCTCAGCTTATCCTCACGTCCTGAAATGATTACTAAACATTCACAGCACAACAGCCGCCAAACACGGCACATCGGACACGGTGCACAATGGCTCCCAACACACACACTGGGTCCAAAGCCAAGCAACCGTCGAACAAAGGTAAATCAGGCTCAGAACTAACATAGTCCACACTTAAGCAGACACAGGACAAAGGCTTCATAGAGACAACACTCCCAAAGCTTACCTCGAAAAGACGCCACCAAACAAGATGAGAAGAATCAAGCTCAACTAACAGTAGCTCACCAGGAAGGAAAATCCTACGTTCGCCCGAGCATTCTCTCAATCAAGGCATCCAATCAACTAGCTCAACATAACCTTAACACCTCAGCACCTCAGGGGCTGACCAAACCTCAAGCCGGGACAACCAAAACAACATAAAAATGTGCACGGCCATCACTCCAACGATAAGGTCACCAGCCACCTGAACAAGCCACGAAAAAATCTCAAACACCGCACCACAGATTCACGCCTATCGGTGAACTCTGTCAAGTACAATATAACCGAGATAAACACCATGACAAAAGAAAACACTCCGTCACATCCTAACGAGAGCAAAAACTATCTCACACAATGTCAACCCAGCACGCACAAGACCACACGCGAAAGCAAAGCAATAAACAATCGCGAAACCTATGCCAGCTGCCAACTATACTGTACCTTAAGGACTCTGAGTACTACAATATCTTGTATTCCCATGTACTTCACAAACAAAAGCTCAACTAGCTCAGAAAAATTCGGAACAACTCTGAACTCTCGCTCTGATACCACCTGTGGCGACCCAGACTCTAGATGTAGAAACCCGATAATTAAAAATGAGAAATAAAATTTTTAATTTCATTATGTAATTAGAATTTTTATGAAATAATTAAATTACATTTGTACTATATGAAATAAGTTAGTTTATTGAATTTACATGAATTAACTAGAAGTAAATAGAGATTAAATACTTTAAACCTTAGATAAATCATAGAAAGCCCAATAAAAGTCCATATAATGGACTAGGATCACAATTGGCCCATTGGATAATCCATAATGGGTTGGATTAATGGGTTAAAGGATTTATTAAAGGATGAATAACCCTAAATTCGTAACATGTGTTTAATATGACATTTAAGGGATTAAAATAACCCCATTTCTAGAAGATTGACTCAAAAATCAACCCTTACCTAACTTATAACTTTAGACCAGCCTAAATTACATTGTTTTCACACCAAAATAGGGCTAGATTAAGAAGAAAAATTCAATTTTTCTTCTAATTCGTGGGTGGGGAGTTTGGCATTGTTAGGCAAGGAATCTTGACACATTTGGTCAAGTTTTCCCTATAAATAGAACCCCATTCGACTCTTAAACCATCCCTGGAGGCTAAGGTTATGCTACTGCGAAGTTTGGTGGAGATTTGAAGGAGGATTTGGAAGATCAAAAGGATTTCTTATATTTGAAGATATTTCCTTAGATCCGACTAAAGGTAGGTGTCTCTCAGGCTAAACTCTAATTAAAGTATGCCATCTTGTTCATTTTTCTATCCTCTTTCCATTTATAGTTCATTTATTAAATTCCATTATGAATTGAGCAAGTTATGGCCTTTTTAGTGAAGGGTATGCCCATTTTCTACTTCTGTTAAGAACGCGCCGTAGGACAAGGCCGCGTTAATAAACGCGTTGCCACGATATACCGCGTTCTTACATACCCTATTCCCGCCACCTAAATTTAAAAAAAATATATAATTTTCTTGAACGCGGTCGCCCAGGAAACCGCGATCTAAAGAACGCGGTCGCCTTCAGTAAGAACCCCGGAAAGATCGGGGCTCAAAAAAAGTTATATATATATAATAATAATAAGAACGTGCCCAATCCCGGCAACACGTTCTTGAGAACGTGCCCAGAGCCTGCGTCGCGTTCATAAATCACATCGGAACACCCCTAGGGTCAAACAGAAAAAATTCTAAAAATTTATATATATATATATAAGTTTAAGAACGCGCCCTAAAGGGCTACCGCGTTAACAGATAGAAACCAAAAATGTTTGAAATCTATGTAAATATGTTTATATATTAAAAACATGTTAAAATTTATTTTTCTGCTGAATAAAGATATTTTTAGCATATAAAAATCTATTTTTACTATATTATTAGTAAATAAATGCATGAAAACTATTTCAAGCATGTTAAAAATTCTTCCGGCATGATAAAATTCTTTCCAGCATGTTAGAATTATTTTAGCATGATAGAAATATTTTCAACATATTAAAGCTATTTAAAATTATTTTTCAGCATGATAATTCTATTTTCCTATCAAATAATTAGTAAAATAGTATAGTAAAATTATTCACAACTTGATAAAAAAATTTCTTGTTATCAGATAATTATGTATTCAGCATGGTAAACATAATTCTATCAACTTATCAATAAATTAATGTAGGAAAGTTATTTTAGCATATTAAGTAGTAAATTTTAGCATGTTAAATATTAATTTTCAACATGTTAAAAATCAATTTCAGCATGAAACATCTATTTCTATCATCTTATCAGGAAAGTAAAACATAAAAATTATTTTCAGCATGTTAAAGTTATTTTTAGCGTGATAAGATTATTTTCTGTGTATTAAATATAATTTCTTAGTAATTAAATAGTATAATATTGAATAATTAGTAAATAATATCAGAATCATGATTTTAATTCAAAAGTATATGATCCTTACTTAAAACTTAATATTCTCTGATCCTATTACTTTCTCAAAAATTTAATAAGTAATTTTATGAACGTGGCGCTCACCTACACCACATTCTTAATAAGAACGTGGCGCAGGCAACCACCACGTTCATAACAGCATGTTTAAAAATCTAAAATAAAATTATTCTGAGGTCTAATTAAATTAAGGCTTTACCAGTATGTTAAAAATAATGGTCAGAACCTATGAAAATTAAAACCACATAAAAGAAAATTTTTTATAAAATATTTTATGAACGGGGCGCAGGCGGTGACCACGTTCAGAACGTGGCACTCGCCTACACCACGTTCATAACAGAATTCCGATTGACTATAAAAACTGAATTTTGGCTAAAATAAAATATCTCCAGGATATAAAAACTTCCTAAAAATATGTCTAAACACTTGTTAAATCAATTGAACATCAGATTAAATTATGGAATTAAAATAATTCTATAAGTTCTATTTACTTGCATTTTCTTCCTAGTTACCGTTCGTTCATTGAATTTCATGACTTAATGTCGTTAAACATGATGCCTTAAAGCTATTATCCACTCTTCTTGAAATTTCTAAATTTTGTCAGATCTGTACTTAATTACAATTAGCTTCTTTCTTGAAATTCGTTGGCCATAATTATATAAAGTGGATGTCTAAGCGTACTTGGGATCTTATGATCCACCGACCCAATGCCTGACATTTATGGGGTCCGGTCTGGTCCTGGGAGGAGCACCCGAAAGTACTTATGCCCATGTGAGTTGATTGACCACGGTGTGGTATTGCACCGAAGTGTATGACTTGCTAGATTTTACGACATTCCACTATTCGTACTTGTTACTTGTTTATATGATTACTTGAAAATTATATGAATTACTTGACTTGCGTGAAATGGCCAATTACAAGAAATTCTTTACTTGTTCAAAGTTATTACTTGAAAATTTCTCTTGATATCATATTATCTCAATTACTTGAAAATTCCATTCATGTTATACACTTACCGATACAAGTTAGAAAATTGCTTAAATTATTAATACATAAAGATTGACCGGTTCTTAAGAGATATAAAATCCTACTGAGCTTTTAGCTCACCCTACATTTTGGTTAATTATTACAGGAAATGAAAATGAACAAGGGAATGGACAAGAGTGAGAGAGTGATTTTCCTTTTTACCTAGATTTATGTAGATCATTAGTGTTTTTACAAGAATGATGTATTTTGGATTGGAAGTTGTAATTTGCCTTTATGGCTTATGAATTAGTGATGTAAACTTCATTTTGATGGAATAAAAGTATCATTTTTCCCATTCATTTCTATCTTTAGAAATAAAATTGTACATGCTCTGATCGACACGATTGTTTACGACTAGTTCGCGTCCCGATATTCCGCGTCGGGGCGTGACAGTCTTTGTGGTATCAGATACTAGGTTACATAAAATCCTAGGTTTCACAATTATATGTTCATTCTTAAACTTAGGTTATGTTTCCCTTGGTATAGGTTTTAGATCAATATCTAGATACTTGGATAAGGACTTAAACATTCCCGTTAAGCATTGGTAGAAATACGGGTTAAGTTTTAAAGAAAAAGATTTATCTAGAAATAAATAAATGAATAAAATAATTAAACCTTGTAATTATAGTTTTAGGCTAATTCTCACAAATGGCCGCCGAGAGAGCTCAATGACGCGATATGAAGTGCACCGTTCAAGGCTTAACTCAAGCCCTCCAACAGGTTGCTCAGGGAGGAGCAAACCGAGGAGCCGATGATTTGTATAGGAATTTTCGGAGCATGAAGCCTCCCAAGTTCGCAGGATCTACTGATCCGGATGAGGCCGAACATTGGATTAAGGAAATCAAGAGGATTTTCCGAGTCATGCAATGTGCCGACGAGGAAAAGGTCCTACTCGCTACTTTTCAACTAGAATGGGATGCACGTGCATGGTGGGAATCAGTCGAAGCTACTTTACCGCACGACCAAGTATTATGGGAAGAGTTCGTGGAACACTTAAAAAGTAAATACTTCTCCGACCAAGTATAAGAAAGGAAGGCCGCCGAATTTGTCACCTTAAAGCAAAGGGGACTATCGGTCGCCGAATATGAAGCTCAATTTTCAAGGTTATCTCGGTACGCTCCACATCTCATGGGTACCGACAAAATGAAGGCACATAGATTTCTTAACGGCCTTAAGCCACAATATATTACTCAACTGGCCCTGATGGATATCCAAATTTATTCCGATACGGTATGAAGAGCACAACTCATGGAAGATGCAACAGAGTTATCGGATCGCATCCGGGGAAGAGAAGCCAAGAAAGAGTAAGTCACGGGAGTCGGGAGTTTCAAACCTTCCTTTGGGAAGAAGAGGCTCAATGACAGGCATAACTTCAACAAAGGCGGGCGTAATTTCAACAAAGGTGGATGTAACCTTCAATGGGACAAGAAGCCAAGGACGTTCGACAAGCAAATTGTTCCTTTCTCTACGTCATCAAAGGAATTATGCAAATTCTGTGAGAAGCCTGGACACAAAGCTGAGGAATGCTGGAGAAAACTCGGCACATGTCTTAGATGCGGGAGTCGGGAGCATAGGATCCCGAATTGCCCTCTTCTCAACGAGCAAGCTCCACCACCGGCAAAACTTATTATTTCCAAAAAGCAAGGAAGACTTCAAGCTCTTTTGGATGCGGAACCTACCGAGGAAGGAGGCGTCGTGGAAGGTACTCTTTCTGTGTACTCAAGACATGCCTCTGTCTTATTTGACACCGAAGCTACGCATTCATTTATATCTAGAAGATTTGCTGGTCTTTTACCTATGAAGCCTGTTCCATTAGATTCCACACTCACTATTACTACCCCTATTGGAACCGGAACGGAGATTAAACATTTCTATCATGCTAGTGAAGTTCTAATTAGCGCTTATAACTTACCCGCTGATTTGGTATGCATAGACATGGACGGATATGATGTTATATTGGGTGCCGATTGGCTATCTGCACATGGAGCTAATGTCAATTGCAAGTTGGGCATGGTAACTTTTATGGGTTACCCCAACTTCATATTTTCTGGTATCAGGCATTCTAAGCACTTGTCTCTCATTTCGGCCCTCAAAGGCGAGAAATTATTGAGGAGGGTGCCGGCTTCTTAGTTTCTATCACTATGACCGAGCATACGGAACCCGTTCTAAAAGACATTCCTATCATTCGAGATTATTCTGATGTATTTCCGGACGAGTTGTCTGGTATTCCTCCCAAGAGAGAAGTGGTTTTCTCTATTGATTTAATTCTGGGAGCTGCACCAGTTTCTAAAGCTCCGTATTGGATGTCTGCTGTTGAAATGAGGGAATTAAAGGAACAATTACTAGAGTTATTGGAGAAGGGATTTATCCGACCAAGTACTTCACCTTGGGGAGCCCCGGTTGTAATGCCATGGATCATGGTAGGTCTTGCTGGATCTTCATTGGATCTTTCGGGTTTGTTTCGGTGAGTTTCGATTCACTTTTGTGGCTTCCGAGTTGAGCTTTACGAGCCGTGTGAGTTTTTCTCTCGTACTAGTTACGGAACCCTACGGTGAGTTTGGTTGTCAGTTCCACGACTCGTGAATGCTGCAGTGACGATGTACTCTCCGAGCCAGTCGTTTTGACTATTTTTGTGTATTTTTCAGAGAGAGGGCCAGAAATCAGATTTTTCAAAAATTAGGAAAATTCTAATTTCTTTTCCTATTTCTTTTCTTTCCTCTCTCCTCCCTTCTCATTTCGCCGCCGCCGTCTCTCTCTCTCTCCCATTTTCTCTCCTCTCGAGCTTCCTCGGCTCCGACTGCAGATGGAGGACCTAGGAGCGAGTGTTGGGGATGCTATGGAGCTGACTGGGTGCGTGACAGGGCGAGGATGGAGTGGTTTTGGCGCGATCCCGAACGGTGGATTCAAAGCCGGTGTTTGAGCTCACGGTGCGGTTTTCGGCGCAGTTTAGTCCCTTCGGGGCATGGTTTCTTCGGTGGAGGTAGGGAGACGGACCGCCACCTTGTTCTGCACGTTTCCTCTATTTCCGTGCATGATTTGGTGCTCGATCGGGGGAGATCGGGCCGGTTTTGTGAAAACCATGATTTTTGGGGTTTTCAGGGTTTGCCGGAAAACGGTAACCATTTGTGGCGTGGTTAGTGTCTAACTGACCGCTGGGATGTCTGGATCTCATCCATGCTAGTCTCGTGTTGATCGGTCGTCATTCGAGGATGGTAGGAGTCCGGGAACCTCGGTGACTCGTTTAGGGTCAATGTGTCCAAATCACCCCGATCTCTTGTTTTAGTGCTCGCATGTGAGCTTTTTAGCCTCCTAGTGTTGTTTTTCATCATCTAGTCTTGTTTCACCTGCGCTTTGGTGTGAATGGGGCGTGGAACGGCTCGATTTGGCCAATCCACTATTTTCCTGCCGTGACCGGTGTAGCGGTCGTTTCAGTGACCGCCAGAGGTCCCTGGCGGCCCTACGATAGACCGTCACAGCAGCTGGGCGTTTTTAGTTCTTCGTGGTCTTGGGAGTGTGACGGCCCAGGGGAGGCGCGTCATAGCTCTCTGATGCGTCCGGGGTGATGCGTCACGCCTATTTTGTCGTTTAGCATTTTGGTTAAGGCGGTTCCTTTGACGCACCTGCCCTAGTGCGTCAGAGTTTTGTAACGCGCCTGGTGTTGGCCGTTATGTTACGTTTGACTTGGAGTTTGACCGTTGAGTCGGTTTGTGTAACGGTGGTGTCCCCGTGCGTCACAGTGTTGTAACGCGCCTGCCCCAGGCCGTTACATGCTGTTTTGGCCGAGTTGGGTGGTTGTGCCGTTGGCTCTAACGGTCACGCCATCGTGCGTTAGGCTTGTGTAACGCGTCCGTGATGGACCGTTACATGCCTTTCGGCCAGTGGTTTCTTGACTTGAGCCAGTTGGCCCTAACGCGCCTGCTTTGCTGCGTTAGGCTGTGTGACGCGCCTGGTCTAGCGCGTTACGTGGTTCGAGTTGTATTTTAAGCTTGAGGTCTATTGGCCCTGACGGCCCGGGTCGGGCGCGTCAGAGCGGTGTAACGCGCCTGGTATAGGTCGTTACGTGCCTTGTGTGTTTTAGATGTTGGTGAGGGCGGCGTGTGTGACGGCTCTCCTCCTTACCGTCACGTTGCTATAGCGCGTCTGCATTAGACCGCCACTGTAGCGACCCGGATTCCGGATACCCTGTGTACCCGGTAGGACGACCGGATACACGTTGTACCGCAAGGGACCCGCGAGGCCTCCCAAGCGTGGGAAAGCGCTGAAGGGAAAAAGGCGTGTGTGGAATACATTGAAGCCGCAGATATAACAATAAGCAATTAAATTTCATTAAATTGGAGTGCTAAAGTAGCAGAAATAAAGTTACTTTTTCAATAAAAATTACAACAATTACAGTTATACACCAGAGTCCAGTCCAAAGGAAAGACAAAGTACAGTCTGACAGAAAAGGACGTACACAGAAGTCGGGGGAAGCCCGACGTAGGTACAGTTGGCAACAACTAACAAACGCGCACCTCTAGGAACAGCAGAGGCAGAAGGCGAAACCCATCTGAAAAGCAGGGGTGAGTCTCTAAACAGAAACTCAGAAGGGGTCACGCGGATCCCCACTAAAAAAATGCACAGTGCAACGGAAGCAACTCAAATAGCAAGTGCAGCAAAGCAGGAAAAGCTACACTATAAAGCTGTAAACAGAACAAGGACAGCAGGAGTAGGGAACATGCAACGAGCAAGGGGAGCTCAATAACAAAGAAGAGCGAGGCCGTAAAACATGGAACACGGCCACCGAGGAGAACTCGGCACTCTAAGCTACTCCAAAAGGCAACAGACGGTCAACCCCAAACTCACACAATAGGGTACACCAGTCCGTCGACCAACACCAAAAAAAGAGGGCAAAAACCAACAACGCAGACAAAAAGGTCTAGAAAAGACCTAGACACACGACAACCAAACACGAGCAGAAATGTCGTGCACCCAGCCCCACGCACGACCAGAACGCCGCGCCTACAACAGGACACCGACCTCGAGTACAGCCACGAGAGGGCCACTCGTAAAGGTCGCAACGCACGAGAAACGCTGAGAGTCATTGGGCAAGTGATAGGAGTACCCTCACACTAGAAGAACAGCCAGATGCGTCCACTGACGTCTTACACTGCGCCTCAAGTGTCACGTCTACCAGACCGTGTGCAGCACGGAGGAGACTAGACACACCAAGAACCAGGTCCAAGGAACAACAACGTTCCAAGGAAGAACAGCAACTACGGACACAGGACCGCAGTACCAAGCTGCGAGTGACTAGTCAGGGTCATGCCCGTCGACGCAAGTCCTCAGTCCCTGACAACGTGTGCACACACTGACTACTACCTAGGCCAGGCCTCTAACTAGTATTCCTCTCGGTAGGACGCTACCGTTGGCCGGGGACCACGAAACTAGCTTAAAAACCGTGTAACGGGAAACTGCCCGTCCACCACTCCCGCTGGGTGACGTACTAAAAAGCCTACGTCACAGGCTACGACTAGTGGAGGTTCACAAGGCACGGACTCCAAAACACAAGTGCTGAAGTACAGACAGTCTACGGAAGCCCTGTCACACGTACTACGAAGCACCACTGGCAGTACAACCACTGCCGACTGACTCAGGACCAGGCAACTAGACCTACCACGTAACGATCTCGAGTCGAATGACTCAAAGGCAAGATCGTCACAACCAGCGGAACAAGCCGCCAATTGGTCTAATACTAAGCCACAAGAAACGACACTCCGCAGGAAACAACTCACGGAGACCTGAGGGAACACCGAAGACCCTCAGACATGCCTGGACAAGCAACCCAAGGTAAACGATACCTCGAGGCATCCAGAACCAGTGTCTCAGACTGGACAGAACCGCCAAGACACGCACACACTAGGTCACACGTCAACCACTGGGTCAGACCGGGTTGACCAGAACCTAACAACAATGCTTGAAAAGTAGGAAAGAGAATCCTACCTCAAGCAAGAAGACTCCTGGCTACCTTACAACGTAGTCTTAGCTTTCATAGGATGTCAAAAGACCTCCACGGGACAGCGGGCAGACCACAAGGCCAAGCCAAGACAAGTCGAAACCGAAACAACGAAAAACGGAGCACAAGGGATGTAACGCGCCAACCCTAGACCGCTACAAGAATATGATGGTCTAGACCTGGGCCGTTACACTCCGAGCGACGGTCGGGGGGGAGCAGCCGTCACTCACACCGCCCTATCAAACTCTAAAACACATAAAACAGCATGTAACGGCCAGCACCGGGCACGCTACACACACCTGATGTGCCAGACCAGGGCCGTCAAGGCCAACAACCCTCAAACACAAAACACACGAAGCATGTAACGCGCTAGACGAGGCACGTTACAACGAACTAACGCATGGGAGTGAGCGCGTTATAGCCACCTGACGCACAAGACCAGGCGCGTCAGGGCCAACACACCCACAACCAAAGCTAGCTGAGAGGCATGTAACGGCCAGCACAGGGCGCGTTACAAACGCCTGACACACAGGGGCCCCACCGTTATATCCAACGACGCAGCAACCCAGCTCAGCCAACACAGTATGTAACGGCCTGGGGCAGGCGCGTTACAAACACCTAACGCACGGCGGAACCACCGCCAGAGGCACCGCCTCAAATGGTCAACGTCGATCAAACGGAATGTAACGGCCAGAACAAGGCGCGTTACATCCATCTAACGCGCAGGGTCAAGCGCGTTAGGGTAACCGACTTAACCCAAGCAATAAATGACAAAAGAGATATAACGTGCCTCACGGGACGCGTCAGAGAAAATGTGACGTGCCAGCCCTGGGCCGTCACTCTCTCAAAACCCCGAAGAACTCAATCAGCCCAGACAAATGTAACGGTCAGTCGTGGGGCCGTCAGAGTAAATGACGGTCCTTGGAACGACCTCCACATCAGCTACGGCGGGAAAATAGAGGAATGGCCAAATCGGCCCGTTCCACGCCCCATTCACGCCGAAGCGTAGGGGAAACCAACCCAATCGATGAAAAAACAACATAAGGAGGCTAAAAAGCCCACATGCAAGCATTAAAACTCAAGATCGGGGTGATTCGAACGAATCCACCCTAATTGGATCAACGAGGTTCTCGGGCTCCTACCGGCCTCGAATGACCACCGATCAACGCAAAACTAGCATGGATGGGATCCTAACATCCCTGCGGTCAGTTTAAAACTAACTACACCGCAAATGGTCACCATTTTTTGGTAAACCCTACAAATCACGAAAACCACGGTTTAGGCAAAACAAGCCCAAACTCGACCATTTCCTTGCCGAACGGCGTGCAATGGCAGGGAAAACGGAGAGGAAGAAGTGAGGAACCGTCACCCTACCTCCACCGAAGAAACTGAGCCTTGAAAGGACTAAACCACGCCAAAATACACTCGCGAACCGATCCACCGGCTTAGAATCCACCGAACGGGATCGCGCCAGAATCGATCCGATCCTCGCCTCATCGCGTACCTAGCCAGCTCCACCACGTCCCCAGCACAAGCCCCTAGGTACCCCGTCTGCAGCCGGAGCCGAGAGAGCGAAACGGGAGAGAAAACGGGAGAGAGAGACGGCGGCGGTGAAATGAGAAGGGAGGAGAGAGGAAAGAAAAGAAAAAGAAAGAAATTAGGAAATTTTCCTAATTTCTGAAAATTCCGAAAATGCACCGAAAATGCATAAATTCAGAAAAATACGTAAAAATAGTCAAAACGACCGGCTCAAAGAGTACATCGTCTCTATAGCATCCACGAGTTCAAGAACTAACAAACAAACTCACCGTAGGGTTCCGTAACTAGTACGAGAGAAAAACCCACACAACTCGTAAAGCTCAACTCGGAAGCCACCAAAGCGAACAAAAACTCACCGAAACCAATCCAAAAGATCCAATGAAGATCCAGCAAGACCTACCAAGGATCCAGGGCATTACAACCACAGTGGGTGTGTAACGGCCCAGCGTTAGACCGTCAGGTTCGTGTAACGGTCTAAGGGTGGTGCGTTACAGCCTTTGTGCTCCGATTTTCGTCGTTTCGATTTCTCACTGTCTTGGCTTATCCTTGTGGTCTGCCCGTTTTCCTGTGGATGTCTCCTGACACCCTATGAGGGCTAAGACTACATTGTGAGGTGGCCAGGAGTCTTCTTGCTTGTGGTAGGATTCTCTTTCCTACTGTTGTCGTCGTTGTTTGGTTCCGGTCAACCCGGGGTGACCCAGGGCTTGACAGGTGACCTTGTGTGAGTGCCTTGGCGGTTCTGTCCAGTCCGAGACACTGGTTAAGGATGCCTCGAGGTATCATTTTATCTTGGTTTGCGTGTCTAGGCGTGTCTGAGGGTCTCCGGTGTTCCTTCAGGTCTCCGTGAGTCATTTTCTGCAGAGCGTTGCTTCCCGTGGCATAGGATTAGACCGATTGGCGGCTTGTTCTGTTGTTTGTGATGATCTTACCTTTGAGTCGTCCGACTCAAGGATCGTTACGTTGTAGGTCTAGTTTCCTAGTCCTGAGTCTGTTGGCAGTTATCTTGCTGCCTTGGTGCTTCGTAGTACGTGTGACAATGCTTCCTTGCCTGTTTGTACTACAACCCTTATTTCGGAGTCTTGTGTTTTGTGCACCTCCGATTGTTGTTGCCCTAAGGCCTGTGAGTTGCCGACCCGCCTTGGTTGGCGGAGGGGTGTTCCTGAGATATAGTTTGTATGCTAGTTCCGTGGGCTCCCAGCCAACAGTAGCGTCCTACCGAGGGAGAAAACTAGATGGAGTACCTGGCTTAGGCTAGAGCCAGTGTGTGCACACGTGGTCAGGGGCTTTGGACTTACGTCGACGGGCATGACCCTGACTGGTTACTTGATGCTGTTGTTCCTGTTTGGTTCAGTGCGTGGGTCTGCGACTCTACCGTGGCTTCAGCGGTATTGTAGGCGAGACACCCGTGGCGCAGCATAAGACGTCTGTGGACGCAGTTGGCCGTTGCTCTGGTGGGGAGGTGCGTCCGTCTGTGATGCGTGGCTCTCCACTGCTCTTTGCGTTTCTTGCGCGTCGTGACCTTTCTGAGTTAGCCCTCTCGTGGCCCTACTCAAGGTCAGTGTGGTGTGCACGACTTTCTAGTCGTGGGTGTGTCGTCGAGTCTGTCGATCGTCTGTGCGGGTCTTTTCTAGACCTTTTATCGGTCCTTGCAGGTCTTCATCTTAGGCCTGGTGCCGTGTTGGCAGATCGGTAACTTCTGACTTTGTTAGATCAGAGTCGCCCTTCTGTCACTATTTGGAGTAGTTTGGGGTGCCGAGGTTAGTTCGGCCGCCACTTGTCTGGCGTGGGTTCTTCCCCTTTCTCACTTTTTCGCTACTCCTACTCCCCGTCTATTCTCTACGGCTTCTAGAGTAGCTTTACAGCTTTGTAGTGTAGTTTTCCCACTTTGCTACACCTGCTGTCCTTCCTGTCGTTTTGTTGTTCCGTGTTACTGCGTGTTTTTCAGTGGGGATCTGCGTGACCCCTACTGAGCCAGTGACACGAGGCTCACCCCTGCTTTTCAGGTGGAGTGACATCGTTCGTTCTGCTTCCGCGTGGTTCCTGGTGCGCTTGCTCGTAGCGTGTCGTTGTGGCCAGCTGGTACCTGCGTCGGGCTTCCCCCGACTTCACGGTACGTCTTTCTTTTCTGTCGACTGTACTGTGCTAGACTTGCTGTCTTTAGCTTTGGACTTGACTCTGGTATATAATGGTTAAATTGAAACTGTTAATTAAAAAGTAATTTTATTTCTGCTACTTTAGCAGTCCGATCTAATGAAATTTAATTGCTTCTGTTATATCTGTGTGGCTTCAATGTACTCTACACATGCCTTTATCCCTTCGGAGCTTTCCCGCTCTTGGGAGGCCTCGCGGGTTCCAAGTGGTATCACGTGTATTCGGTAGTCCTACCGGGTATACCTAGTATCCGGGATCCGGGTCGCTACAGGTGGTATGAGAGCGTGTTCTGAGATGTTCATAGTTCTTTTCTGAGCTATCGAAGCATTGTTGTGTGAAGTACATGGGAATCCGAGATATACAGTATCCAGAGTCGTGAGAGTCCAGTACAGTCTTCAGCTGGCTTTGGTGTTGCGATTATTTATCGCGTTGTTTTCTTCGTATGTTGTCTTGTGCGTGCTGCTCTAGCACTATACGAGATGGTCCTGCTCTTGTCAGGATGTGATGAGGTGTTTCTTTTTCGTTGTTATGTTTGTCTTGATCATGTTGTACTTGGCAGTGTTCACTGGAAGGCTTGAATCTGCAGTACGTTGCGAGGTTTTCTCCGTATGTTGTTCAGGTTGCTGTTGACCTTTAGCCTTGGTCTGATGACCATACACGTTCTCACGTTATCTTGGTCATCCCGGCTTGAGTCTGTTCAGCTCCTGATGTGTTCCGCTTCTGTTGAAGTGCTCGATTAGATTCTGTGTTTGAGAAGTTGCTCAGGCAAGCTAGGATTTCCCTTCCCTGGTGAGCTTTCGTGGTTGAGCTTAATTGCTTCTCATCCCTTCTGGTGGAACCTTCTCGAGGTTTGCCTTGGAATTGCTGTCTTAGTGATGCCTTTGTCCTGTGTCTGCTTAAGTGTGGGCAGCTTTGTTCTGAGCCTGATCTGCTTTTTGCTATACGGTTGCTTGGCTTTGGACTCCATCAGGGTGTTAAGAGATGTTGTGTACCGTATTTGTCGTGCCGTGTCCAGCGGCCGATGAATTGTGAAGGCTCATTTATCATTTTCAGGACGTGAAGGTAAGCTGAGATTAACGCTTTTCCTTGTGCTTTGTGCTGAAGCTGGTACTCTTCTCTTGTTGCACTTGGGCTCCTAGTGATCGGTTGCTCGCAAGATCGGTACTCGTGGCGTGTTATTTGCGATCTTCATAGATTGCAAAGGCGTCTGGTGTGTGCTGAGATGCGACTACTGAGGTTGTTCTGATGCCTGTGTGCGTTGTTGAGTGCGCAGCAAAAGCTTGTGAGTTAGCTACTCACTGGTCGAGAGATTTGCTTCTTCTCGATGTGACTTCATCTTGGCTTCTTGTGCCTTGACGTTGTTGTTGCCGTGCTGTTGCAGGTGATTTTCTACGGTTAGCATTAGCATTTGTGAGTATTGAGGAATTTGTCGGCATTCCTGCTTATTGAGTACCCTCTACTCTGCATTTTCTTCTCTTGGGTGTTGTGCTCTCGAGGCGTGTTAGTAGTCCTTGAGTAGCGTTCCCTGAGGTTGTTGTCGTTTTCTTACTGTTTCCCTATGATCTTGTGTCTCTGTGTGGACTAGGTCTTATCGGTTAGCTTTGCTATACTCTTTTTCCCTAGAGTTAGCTTGCGACTCGATCAGATGTAATATCTGAGTGAGGACTGACTTGGTTGTGCCTATGGTCCAGTGTTGTCATTGGTGTCATGTGTGCCAGGTGTTCCCTGTTGCCTTTGGCACTGGAGCCGATGATGTGGTCGAGCTGTCAGCTGAGAGGATTGTGCCTCCTTGTTTGAGCTGATACTCGCCGTGTCTGTTGTTTCGTTTCTTTGATAATTGTTGTTTGTGGCAGTCGTGTCTCTTTCCCTGTGAGACGTAGGCGACGTTGCCTTGTTTCGGAGGTGTCAGACTTGTGTCCACTTGTGTCATGCTCGATCCAGAGCATGTGCTCATGATTATAGTCTGACGATGTTCCTCTGAGCTGTGCTTCTCGAGATTGGTGTTGTTTCCGTGGTTGTGCTGTTGGGTTGTTCTTCCTTGCTTCTCCTTTGTTAGTGCTTAAATTTTGAGGATGAAATTTCTTAAAGGAGGGGAGGATGTAATGCCCTGGATCTTGGTAGGTCTTGCTGGATCTTCATTGGATCTTTCGGGTTTGTTTCGGTGAGTTTCGGTTCACTTTTGTGGCTTCCGAGTTGAGCTTTACGAGCCGTGTGGGTTTTTCTCTCGTACTAGTTACGGAACCCTACGCTGAGTTTGGTTGTCAGTTCCACGACTTGTGAATGCTGCAGTGACGATGTACTCTCCGAGCCAGTCGTTTCAACTATTTTTGCGTATTTTTCGGAGATAGGGCCAGAAATCAGATTTTTTGGAAATTAGTAAAATTCATAATTTCTTTTCCTATTTCTTTTCTTTCCTCTCTCCTCCCTTCTCATTTCGCCACTGCCGTCTCTCTCTCCCGTTTTCTCTCCTCTTGAGCTTCCTCGGCTCCGGCTGCAGACGGAGGACCTAGGAGCGAGTGTTGGGGATGCTGTGGAGCTGACTGGGTGCGCGACAGGGCGAGGATGGAGTGGTTTTGGCGCGATCCTGAACGGTGGATTCAAAGCCGGTGTTTGATCTCATGGCGCGGTTTTTGGCGTGGTTTAGTCCCTTCGGGGCATGGTTTCTTCGGTGGAGGTAGGGAGACTGACCGCCACCTTGTTCTGCATATTTCCTCTGTTTTCGGGCATGATTTGGTGCTCGATCGGGGGAGATTAGGCCGGTTTTATGAAAATCATGATTTTTGGGGTTTTCAGGGTTTGCCGAAAAATGGCAACCATTCGTGGCGTGGTTAGTGTCTAACTGACCGCTGGGATGTCTGGATCTCATCCATGCTAGTCTCGTGTTGATCGGTCGTCATTCGAGGCCGGTAGGAGTCCGGGAACCTCGGTGACTCGTTTAGGGTTGATTTGTCCAAATCGCCCCGATCTCTTGTTTTAGTGCTTGCATGTGGGATTTTTAGCCTCCTAGTGTTGTTTTTCATCGTCTAGTCTTGTTTCCCTTGCGCTTCGGCGTGAATGGGGCGTGGAATGGCTCGATTTGGCCAATCCACTATTTTCCTGCCGTGACCGGTGTAGCGGTCGTTTCAGTGACCGCAAGAGGTCCCTGACGGCCCTACGATAGACCGTCACAGCAGCTGGGCATTTTTAGTTCTTCGTGGTCTTGGGAGTGTGACGGCCCAGGGGAGGCGTGTCATAGCTCTCTGACGCCTCCGGGGTGATGCGTCACGCCTGTTTTGTCGTTTAGCGTTTTGGTAAAGGCGGTTCCTCTGACGCGCCTGCCCTAGTGCGTCAGAGTTTTGTAACGTGCCTGGTGTTGGCCGTTACGTTACGTTTGACTTGGAGTTTGACCGTTGAGTCGGTTTGTGTAACGGTGGTGTCCCCGTGCGTCACAGCGTTGTAACGCGCCTGCCCGAGGCCGTTACATGCTGTTTTGGCCGAGTTGGGTGGTTGTGCCGTTGGCTCTAACGGCCACGCCCTCGTGCATTAGGCTTGTGTAACACATCCGTGATGGACCGTTACGTGCCTTTCGGCCAGTGGTTTCTTGACTTGAGCCAGTTGGCCCTGACGCGCCTGCTTTACTGCATTAGGCTGTGTGACGCGCCTGGTCTAGCGCGTTATGTGGTTCGAGTTGTCGTTTTAAGCTTGAGGTCTGTTGGCCCTGACGGCCCGGGTCGAGCGCGTCAGAGCGGTGTAACGCGCCTGGTATAGGCCATTACGTGCCTTGTGTATTCTAGATGTTGATTAGGGTGGCGTGTGTGATGGCTCTCCTCCTAACCGTCACGTTGCTGTAGCGCGTCTGCATTAGACCGCCACAGCGGGCGTGTAACGGCCCAGTGTTAGACCGTCACGTTCGTGTAACGATCTAAGGGTGGTGCGTTACAGCCTTTGTGCTCCGATTTCCATCATTTCGGTTTCTCATTGTCTTGGCTTATCCTTGTGGTCTGCCCGTTTTCCCATGGATGTCTCCTGACACCCTATGAGGGCTAAGACTACGTTGTGAGGTGTCCAGGAGTCTTCTTGCATGTGGTAGGATTCTCTTTCCTACTGTTGTCGTCGTTGTTTGGTTCCGATCAGCCCGGGGTGACCCAGGGGTTGATAGGTGACCTTGTGTGAAGTGTCTTGGCGGTTCTGTCCAGTCCAAGACACTGGTTCTGGATGCCTCGAGGTATCGTTTTACCTTGGTTTGCGTGTCCAGGCGTGTCTGAGGGTCTCCGGTGTTCCCTCAGGTCTCCGTGAGTCATTTTCTGTGAAGCGTTGCTTCCCGTGGTTTAGGATTAGACCGATTGGCGGCTTGTTCTGCTGTTTGTGACGATCTTGCCTTTGAGTCGTCCGACTCAAGGATCGTTACGTTGTAGGTCTAGTTGCCTAGTCCTGAGTATGTTGGCAGTTGTCTTGCTGCCTTGGTGCTTCGTAGTACGTACGACAGTGCTTCCTTGCCTGTTTGTACTACAGCCCTTGTTTCGGAGTCTTGTGTTTTGTGCGCCTCCGATTGTTGTTGCCCTAAGGCCTGTGAGTTGCCGACCCGCCTTGGTTGGTGGAGGGGTGTTCCCGAGATACGATTTGTATGCTAGTTCCGTGGGCTCCTAGCCAACGGTAGCATCCTACCGAGGGAAAAAACTAGCTGGAGTACCTGGCTTAGGCTAGAGCCAGTGTGTGCACACGTGGTCAGGGGCTTTGGACTTACGTCGATGGGTGAGACCCTGACTGGTTACTTGATGTTGTTGTTCCTGTTTGGTTCAGTGCGGTGGTCTACGACTCTACCGTGGCTTCAGCGGTATTGTAGGCGAGACACCCGTGGCGTAGCATAAGAGGTCTGTGGACGCAGCTAGCCGTTGCTCTGGTGGGGAGGTGCGCCCGTCTGTGACGCGTGGCTCTCCACTGCTCTTTGCATTTCTTGCGCGTCGTGACCTTTCTGAGTTAGCCCTCTCGTGACCCTACTCTAGGTCAGCGTGGTGTGCATGACTTTCCAGTTGTGGGTGTGTCGTCGAGTCTGTAGGTCATCTGTGCGGGTCTTTTCTAGACCTTCTGTCGGTCCTTGCAGGTCTTCATCTTAGGCCTGGTGCCGTGTTGGCAGATCGGTAACTTCTGACTTTGTTAGATCAGAGTCACCCTTCTGTCACTGTTTGGAGTAGTTTGGGGTGCCGAGGTTAGTTCGGCCGCCACTTGTCTGGCACGGGTTCTTCCCCTTTCTCACTTGTTCCCTACTCCTACTCCCCGTCTGTTCTCTACGGCTTCTAGAGTAGCTTTACAGCTTTGTAGTGTAGTTTTCTCACTTTGCTACACCTGCTGTCCTTCCTGTTGTTTTGTTGTTCTGTGTTACTACATGTTTTTAAGTGGGGATCCGCGTGACCCCTACTGAGCTAGTGACACGAGGCTCACCCATGCTTTTCAGGTGGGGTGACGTCATTCGTTCTGCTTCCGTGTGGTTCCTGGTGCGCTTGCTCGTAGCGTGTCGTTGTGGCCAGCTGGTACTTGCGTCGGGCTTCCCCCGACTTCACGGTACGTCTTTCTTTTCTGTAGACTGTACTGTGCTAGACTTGCTATCTTTAGCTTTGGACTTGACTCTGGTATATAATTGTTAAATTGAAACTGTTAATTAAAAAGTAATTTTATTTCTGCTACTTTAGCAATCTGATCTAATGAAATTTAATTGCTTCTGTTATATCTCTGTGGCTTCAATGTACTCTACACATGCCTTTATCCCTTCGGAGCTTTCCCACTCTTGGGAGGCTCGCGGGTTCCAAGTGGTATCACTTGTATTCGGTAGTCCTACCAGGTATACCTGGTATCCGAGATCCGGGTCGCTACACCGGTCCTCTTTGTTAAAAAGAAGGATGGTTCGATGAGGTTGTGTTGATTATCGGCAATTGAATCAACTCACCATCAAGAATAAATATCCTTTTCCGAGGATTGGTGAATTATTCGACCAGATTTCTGGAGCTCGATATTTTTCAAAGATCGATCTTCGATCTGGTTATCATCAGTTGAAAATCAAAGAAAGTGATATTTACAAGACGGCATTTCGGAGTAGGTATGGACATTACGAGTTCACCGTTATGCCTTTCGGCTTAACAAATGCGCCTGCCGCATTCATGCAATTAATGAACAGCGTATTCAGGCCATACCTCGATCAATTTGTGGTTGTCTTCATCGACGACATTTTGATCTACTTGAAATCCAAGGAAGAACATGAAGAACACCTCAAGAAGTCCCTTAAATTATTAAGAGATCACAAGCTTTATGTCAAATTAAGCAAGTGTGATTTCTGGTTGGAGGAAGTTTCTTTTCTCGGTCACATAATTTCCCGGAACGGTATCGTTGTAGATCCTTCAAAGGTCGAGGCCGTAAAGAACTAGGAAAGACCTACTAGTGTGATGGAAATCCGAAGCTTCTTAGGATTGGCTGGATAATATCGAAGATTTATCACGGACTTCTCCAAGATTGCGGTATCTTTAACAAGATTGACAAGGAAGGAGAATCCTTTTATATGGTCCAAGGAATGCGAGAAAAACTTTCAAACTTTAAAGGATTGTCTGACGACTGCTCCTATTCTCACATTACCTACGGAAGGAGGAGGATTCGAAGTATATGCTGATGCATCTGGAATTGGCCTAGGTTGCGTATTAATGCAACATGGCAAGGTCATAGCTTATTCCTCACGGCAATTGAAGAAGCACGAGGAAAATTATCCCGTACATGACCTAGAACTGACAGCTGGGGTCTTTGCTTTGAAGATCTGGCGACATTACCTCTATGGCGAAGCCTTTACGGTGTATTCTGATCACAAGAGTCTCAAATATTTATTCTCTCAAAAGGAGCTGAATATGGGACAAAGACGGTGGTTGGGATATTTAAAGGATTTCGACTTCTCTATACAATATCACCCCGGAAAAGGCAATGCCGTAGCTGATGCACTTAGCCGGAAGCCGATGGCTTTATTATCGAGCATGATGGTTAAAGAATGGCATCTACTTGAGTAAATGGCCAACTTAAACCTCAATATGGAGGAGAAGGAAGGCGGAGTCTTTATTGCTAATATTCGACTCCAACCCGAGTTACTCTCGAAAATTAAGGAACGACAGGGTGATGATCCGTTGATCGTGAAAATTAAAGAGAAATTAGATCAACGACCGGATTTCCTTCCAGCTGATGATGGAAGGTTATTATTCAAAGGAAGAACATGTGTACCGGACTGTTCTACCATCGAGGGTAAAATCCTGGAGGAAGCACATCAATGTAGGTATACTATATCATCCCGGTGCTACAAAAATGTACCAAGACCTCAAGAGAACATTCTGGTGGCCGAATATGAAGAGAGAGGTAGCTGAGTTCGTAAGCCGATGTTTGGTTTGTCAACAAGTCAAGGCCGAACACCTTAAACCGGCTGGTAAGCTCAAACCTCTCGAAATACCGGAATGGAAATGGGATAGTATCAATATGGACTTCATTGTTGGATTACCGAAGACCCGAAGTGGTTTTGATGCTATATGGGTAATTGTGGATCGGCTAACAAAGTCTGCTCACTTTTTACCTATCAAGACTAGATGGACCGTGGATGTTCTTGCCGCTTTATATATCAAGGAGATCGTAAGGCTGCGCGGTATTCGAAGCTCTATTATTTCGAACCGAGATCCGAGATTCACCTCTCATTTCTGGAAGGGTTTACAATCGTCTATGGGTACTAGACTAAGGTTTAGTACAGCTTTTCACCCTCAGACGGATGGACAAACCGAGAGGATGAATCAAATTATTGAAGATATGTTGAGAGCATGCATGATTGACTTCGGTGGTAACTGGCATGAACACTTACCATTGACTGAGTTTGCTTACAATAATAGCTATCAGTCGAGTACTCAAATGGCACCATTCAAAGCATTATATGGCCGAAGTTGTAGATCGCCTCTATGCTGGAGCGAGGTTGGTGACAAAGGATTGATTGGTCCCGACATTGTACAAGACACAACTGACAAAATCTAGTTGATACAAGAAAGGTTAAAGGTCGCTCAATCACGGCAAAAGAGCTACGCCAACAACCGGAGGAGAGACCTTGAATTCCAAGTGGGGGAGCATGTCTTCTTAAAGATCTCATCCACACGAGGAATTAGAAGATTCGGCATTAAAGGAAAACTAAGTCCGAGATTTATCGGCCCTTTCGAGATTCTGGAGAGAATCGACGAGGTAGCATACAAGCTGGCTTTACCTCCTCAACTGGCCGGTGTACATGAGGTATTCCATGTATCCATGCTAAGGAAATGCGTCTATGATCCTTCACATGTGATTCAATTTGAAGAGTTGAAACTCCAAAAGGACCTATCATATGAAGAAAGATCGATCAAAATATTGGATCAAAAATTACACCAACTGAGAAATCGGGCCATACCGATGGTGAAAGTCTAATGGAGCAAGCGTGGATTCGAGGAAGCAACCTAGGAATTGGAAGAATCCATCAAGAAGAAATATCCAGATTTAATCTCAGGTTAGAAATTCGACCTTTCTACTCGAATTTTTGAATTTTAGTTGTATAATATGAATTTGGAGGACCAAATTCTTTTAAGTGGGGGAGGATATAGAAACTTGATAATTAAAAATGAGAAATAAAATTTTCAATTTTATTATATAATTAAAATTTTCATGAAATAATTAAATTACATTTTTACTATATGAAATAAGCTAGTTTATTGAATTTACTTGAATTAACTAGAAGTAAATAGAGATTAAATGCTTTAAACCTTAGATAAATCAAAGAAAGCCCAATAAAAGTCCATATAATGGACTAGGATCACAATTGACCCATTGGATAATCTATAATGGAGTGGATTAATGGGTTAAAGGATTTATTAAAGGATAAATAACCCTAAATTCGTAACATGTGTTTAATATGACATTTAAGTGATTAAAATAATCCCATTTCTAGAAGATTGACTCAAGAATCAACCCTTACTTAACTTATAACTTTAGACCAGCCGAAATTACATTATTTTCACACCAAAATAGGGCTAGATTAAGAAGAAAAATTCATTTTTTCTTCCAATTCATGGGTGGAGAGTTTGGCATTGTTAGGCAACGAATCTTGACAAATTTGGCCAAGTTTTTCCTATAAATAGAACCCCATTCGGCCCTTAAACCATCCCTGAAGGCTAAGGTTATGCTGCTGTGAAGTTTGGTGGAGATTTGAAGAAGGATTTGGAAGATCAAAAGGGTTTCTTATATTTGGGGATATTTTCTTAGATCCGACTAAAGGTAGGTGTCTCTCAGACTAAACTCTAATTAAAGCATGCCATCTTATTCATTTTTCTGTCCTCTTTCCATTGATAACTCATTTATTAAATTCCGTTATGAATTGAGCAAGTTATGGCCTTTTTAGTGAAGGGTATGCCCATTTTCTGCTTCTGTTAAGAACGCGCCGTTGGACAGGGCCGAGTTAATAAACGCGTTGCCACGATATACCGCGTTCTTACATACCATATTCCTACCACCTAAATTTCAAAAAAATATATAATTTTCTTGAATGCGGTCGCCCAAGAGACCGTGATCTGAAGAACGCGGTCGCCCAGGCGACCGCGTCTTCAGTAAGAACCCCGGAAAGATCAGGGCTAAAAAAAAATTATATATATATATAATAATAATAAGAACGCGCCCAATCCCTGCAACACGTTCTTGAGAACGCGTCCAGAGCCTGCATCGCGTTCATAAATCACCTCGAAACACCCCTAGGGTCAAACAGAATTTTTTTTGAAAATTTATATTTATATATATAAGTTTAAGAACACGCCCTAAAGGGGTACATCGTTAACAGATAGAAACCAAAAATGTTTGAAATCCATGTAAATATGTTTAAATATTAACAGCATGTTAAAATTTATTTGTATGCGGAATAAAGATATTTTTAGCATATAAAAATTCATTTTTACTATATTATTAGTAAATAAATGCGAAAAATATTTCAAGCATGTTAAAAATTCTTCCAGCATGATAAAATTCTTTACATCATATTAGAAGTATTTTAGCATGATAGAAATATTTTCAGCATATTAAAGCTATTTAAAATTATTTTTCAACATGATAATTCTATTTTCCTATCAAATAATTAGTAAAATAGTATAGAAAAATTATTCTCAGCATGATAAAAAAATTTCTTGTTATAAGAGAACTATGTATTCAGCATGGTAAACTTAATTCTATCAACTTATCAGTAAATTAATGTAGGAAAGTTATTTTAGCATATTAAGTAGTAAATTTTAACATGTTAAATATTAATTTTCAACATGTTAAAAATCAATTCCAGCATGAAAAATCTATTTCTGTCATCTTATCAGTAAAGTAAAACATAAAAATTATTTTCAGCATGTTAAAGTTATTTCTAGCATGATAAGATTATTTTCTATGTATTAAATCTATTTTCTTAGTAATTAAATAGTATAATATTGAATAATTAATAAATAATATCATAATCATGACTTTAATTCAAAAGTATATGATCCTTACTTAAAATTTAATATTCCCTGATCTTGTTACTTTCTCAGAAATTTAATAAGTAATTTTATGAACGTGGCGCTCACCTACACCACGTTCTTAATAAGAACGTGGTGCTGACAACCACCACGTTCATAACAGCATGTTTAAAAAATTAAAATAAAATTATTATGAGGTCTAATTAAATTAAGGCTTTACTAGTATGCTAAAAACAATGGTCAGAACCTATGAAAATTGAAACCACATAAAAGAAAATTTTCTATAAAATATTTCATGGATGTGGCGCAGGCGATAACCACGTTCAGAACGTGGCGCTCGTCTACACCACGTTCATAACAGAATTCCGATTGGCTATAAAAATCAAATTTTGGCTAAAATAAAATATCTCCAGGATATAAAAACTTCCTAAAAATATGTCTAAACACTTGTTAAACCAATTGAACATCAGATTAAATTATGGAATTAAAATAATTCTATAAGTTCTATTTATTTGCATTTTCTTCCTAGTTAACGTTCGTTCATTGAATTTCATGACTTAATATCGTTAAACATGATGCCTTAAAGCTATTATCCACTCTTCTTGAAATTTCTGAATTTTGTCAGATATGTACTTAATTACAGTTAGCTTCTTTCTTGAAATTCGTTGGTCATAATTATATAAAGTGGATGTCTAAACGTACTTGGGATCTTATGATCCACCGACCCAATGCCTAGCATTTATGGGGCCCGGTCTGGTCTTGGGAGGAGCGCCCGAAAGTACTTGTGCCCATGGGAGTTGATTGACCACGGTGTGCCATTGCACCGAAGTGCATGACTTGCTAGATTTTATGGTATTCCACTATTCGTACTTGTTACTTGTTTACATGATTACTTAAAAATTACATGAATTACTAGACTTGCGTGAAATGACCAATTACATGAAATTCTTTACTTGTTCAAAGTTATTACTTGAAAATTCCACTTGATATCATATTATCTCAATTACTTGGAAATTCCATTCATGTTATACACTTCCCGATACAAGTTAGAAAATTACTTAAATTGTTAATACTTAAAGATTGACTGGTTCTTAAGAGATTTAAAATCCTATTGAGCTTTTAGCTCACCCTACGTTTTGGTTAATTGTTGTAGGAAATGAAAATGAACAAGGGAATTGACAAGAGTGAGAGAGTGATTTTCCTTTTTACCTAGGTTTATGTAGATCATTAGTGTTTTTACAAGAATGATGTATTTTGGATTGAAAGTTGTAATTTGCCTTTATGGCTTATGAATTAGTGATGTAAACTTCATTTTGACAGAATAAAAGTATCATTTTTTCCATTCATTTCTGTCTTTAGAAATAAAATTGTACATGCTCTGATCGACACGATTGTTTACGACTAGTTCGCGTCCCGATATTCCGTGTCGGGGCGTGACACTGGATACCGGGTAAACCCGATATCACTTGGAACCTGCGAGGCCTCCCAAGAGTGGAAAAGCTCTGAAGGGATAGAAATGTATGTGATAGTATATTGAACTTCCAGATAAACCGGAAAGCAATTAAATTTCAATGATCAGGATTACTAAAGTAGCAGAAATAAAATCACATTTTCTATAACAATTAAACTAATAGAGTCCAGTCCAACAGAAAAGAGAACGTACTCTCAAGTCGAGGGAAACCCGACACTTGCAACGCTGGCAACTAAGAACCACGGAGTAGGTACCGCCCAACAGGAGGAAGAACTGTTACACTTGAAAAGTCAGGGGTGAGCCTCGTGTCACTGGCTCAGTAGGGATCCCGCAAAACCCTACCACAAAATACGCAGTAACAGTAGTGCTACACTAAAGTAAAGCAGTAACAACAAGAGTATAAACAATAGTGAAAGTAAAGAGGAAAGTCGTAACATGGAAACAGGGCAGCTGAAGGAATCTCGGCCCTCTAAACTACTCCGAACAGCAACAGAAAGGCGAACCCCGATCTCACAAAGTCGGGCATTATCGATCCACTCTCGAATCACGAAACCCTATCATGAAAGGCCTACCAAAATAGGTAAAGCCTATCAAAGACCTACACAGTCAAAGGCACAAACATACACGAGCTCACCGTCGTGTACGCCAGACTAGACTAGACCGCGGGTGAAGCCAACGCAAACTACCCGATATGTCATGTCAATCATGATGGAAACCAGTCACGAAAACACAAGTCACAAGAGTCATGCGTCAAGTGACAGAACAACCTCCTCACTAGAAGAACAGCCAGATGCATCCACTGACCTCTTACACTATGCCTCAAGTATCTCGCACACGCCTAGCACAGCGGTAACTGAGACACTCCCTAAGAACCAAGTACAAGGAACAACAGTAACGAGTGACTAGTCAGGGTCACGCCCATCGGCACTCGTCCAACCGCCCCTGACCACATGTGCACACACAAATCCAATGCCTTGAGCCAGGCCTCTAGCTAATTTTCTCCCCCAGTAGGACGCTACTGCAAAGCAAGGCGGCCCACGGAAACTAGCCTAAAAACCGTCTGTCGGGAACTGCCCCACCACCACTCCTAGGTGGGCCGACACACAGGAAAGTGTCGTTAGGCTATGACTAGTGGAGGCTCACTAGACACAGAGACTCCGAAAATGTGAACACCGAAGTACAGATAGGGTAAGAACACACTATCGTACGTACTACGGAGCACAATGCAGTATACAATTACTACCAGACTCAGGACAGTCAACTAGACATACTGACAACGATCCTTGAGTCACAAGACTCGGGTCAAGATCATCGCACATCACATCAACATGCTGTTAAGAAGCCTAGTCCCTAAGCCATAAACTACGGAAAACACATTATGAAAGATGGCACGCAATAGTCAGATCCATAACAGCAATAATATCAACAGTGAGTCCTCGGCCTCGAGCCACACAACGAACTCACAATTCTACATAACACGAAGCATGGAACACGAGGGATCACCAAAAGCCCTAGAACCACATGGACACGTAAATCGAGACAAGACACTACCTACAAGCACCTAAAACTATGTCTCGATCCTCACAGGATAGACGAGACACTCAAGAGGTCACGTGTCAACCGCTGGGTCACAACCGGGTTGACCAGAAACCATAATGACCCTTGATATAACACAAAACACTACTTGGCACAATGGCCCTCTCAGGCACCCTATAACACAGTCACAGCACTCATAGGACGTCCAAGCCATCCACGGAATAGTGGGCTAACCCAAGGGTCAAAGCCACGATAACCGGAATCAAACCAATACAAAATAACACTCTGGGCAGGTGGCGGTCTCACCCTGGCCGCTAGACCATCCTGACGGTCATCCAAAGGGCCGCTACCTTCAAGAGAAACCCCCAGATATAAAAACTACAAAAGTAGGAGTCTTGCGGTCTGCCTGAGGTCGCTACCTTCATAAAATGGTCTCCTCATGGCCGCAACGCTGAGCCTGGCGGTCGTGAGCTGACCGCTACGCATAGTCAAACCCCAAACAGTTAATCCCACTCAACTGGTCAAAACCAATGTAACGGTCTACCAGGAACCGTTTCATAGGGAAAAGTGGTCTCCTTAAGGACGCCTAATATCCCCATGCAGTCAGAGCTACACCGCTAGCCCGAACCGACATAAAATGACAAGTGGCGGTCACAGATAGGCCGCAACACCTTAGAGGCGGTCAGTCGCATGGCCATTACCCAGCGAACCGACTTAGCCAAAATCAACGAGGAGAGTTGTGGTCACCCTTGGGCCGTTACTCAGAACCTAGCGGTCCTCCTCAGGCCGCTATTCTTAGCTTAGTGGTCATTACATGGCCGCTAGCAAAGACCTTGCGGTCAGTCGTGAGACCGCAAAGTCAAACCGACTTAACACTCAACTTAGCAGTCGCCAATGGGCCGCCAAAGATCAAAAATGGTCTCTGGATGGGCCGCCAAGCCAACACGGTGGGAAAACCATAGGGATGCTCAAACCCCGACATTTCCACGCCCCAATTATGTCTAAATGACGGGGAAACAACCCTAGACACGATATACACCTTCCACAAGCCGGAAGGGATCAATCCACGCGCAAAAACACAAGAAACGGGCGATTCCCACGAATCGACCCAAAATGAGTCACATGGATGGCCAGGCTCATACCGGCTCCGATTCTCAACCAAACGTAGTAAAACTGGCAGGAAAATATTACCATCATGCCAGGGGTTCAAATGAAACTATTTAAACTAGAAATTGTTGCCTGGAATGACGAACACGGTTCACACCCCCCGAACATGAAATTCACCCAAACGAGACAAAACCCACTCAAACTCACACCGTTCGGCTCCAAATCGCGAAAGAACGTAGGAAAATAGTAGGGCATCTGTACCCCTACCTCCACCGAAGATCTCATGCGCCGAAATGGCCACAATACGCTGAAAATCATCACACGAATCTGCCCACGCCGGCTTTGAATCCACCGAGGGATCACGCCAACGCCACGCTCCATTCCTCGCACCAGCACGCTCCACGAAACCTCCACGACGTCCCTGCCTCATCCATCTCGCCACGGTCGCGTGCCCTGCAGGAGAGAGGAAGAGAGTGAGAACGACGGTGGGGAGAGAGGAAGGAGAGAGAGAGGTTAAAGAGAAAAGAAAAAGGAAAATTAGCAATTTTCCTAAAATACAATTTTTAGCACAAAAATCAATAAATTCAAAAAAATATGAAAAATAATCTTCACGATTCTCGGAACGAGCACAACGCACCTGTAGCATCCTTGAGTAGCAAAACTCAATGGTCAACTCTCCACAGGGTTCCACAAGTTATACAAGGGAAAAATCCACATGGATCGTAAAACGCGTATCAAGACCCACGAAAGCGATCCGATAGCTCTCCGATTCCGATCCGAAGAATCCCGGATGTTACAGTAGACTTCAAGGCATTCAAGTAGCACAAAGAAAAAGACAAAGGAGTTGCTGACCCTCCTCCTGCTAATCCATCTGAATGCCAGGAGGGCCCCTCCCTGCGGAACAAAATGAAGAAGCTATACTCCTTCCCCAAGGAGAAGACCCGGGTCTTGTTCGAATGGGCCACCCGCTATAACAAGATCACACTACCATACCCGAAGAGGCTAGGTGATGCTAGGAGGAGGGATGATCCTCACTTCTGCCCGTACCATCAAATGCTCGGGAACCCCATTGAAGATTGCTACGTCTTTAAGGATGTGATTTAAAGTATGATTAAAAAGGGAGAACTACAGAGGGGCGAACACGAGGTGGATCCTCCGCGTCGGCATGAAAATGCCCGATCTAGGGGAAACTATTAATATGATATCACTATATCAGCAATTGCCCGAGGAGGTGGCAGAAGCTTACACAAAACACACTTATGAAGCTTTTGTGCTGACTCCAGCAAAAGACCGGGAGAACTGGCAGATGGTACCTGTAAAAGTAAAAAGAAGGCCGACATCCTGCTCTAGTTCGGGAGTCTGAATTCGTGGCATTACACCACAACCAACTCCACTAGTTGTTACCCCAGTTTGGCATGATACAGCACCTCAAATGGTCATCAGGGTGCCGACCAATAATAAGAAGAAGCAAGTCCCCCTACGGGTACATCAAGAAGTCAGCCCGACCGTCAAGCAATTGTAGAAGATTATAAATGGGTTAGATGAATATGAACAACCCAAGCTTCAGCCATTACAATTGAAAGAATATGTCCCTTGGGAACATTTAGAATCCCTCGGGCTAGAACAAGAAGCTGAAGATGAATTTTGGGGAGGAAATGCCCCGAAAGATACTCCACCTGAGCAGACGCCTACAGAGAAGAAGAAGAAAAAGAAGAAATCAAAGAACTAAAAAAAAGGTAGCATCGTCTCCTGTAATACTTTGTCAGCTTTGTTCAACTTAGCCCAAAGCTCTGAAGAAGGTGACAAAGAGATCTACTTCACACCAGCTGAAGCCAACCAGGCTGAAACCTCTACCTCCTAACATGCCACTAGGTCCGGGAGAAAGTGGGGACGTCTGCCCCCAGCTAACCACAATATTATGTTCAGGGGTAAACAACTGTACCAAATCCCCAAACCTGAGATAAAGTGTACAAGAGTCCTGCCTCCACCAGGCCTCTACCCTGAAGATGCAAGAGACCTAGAAGCTCCCTCTTTCACTGAATTTCTGGCAGCAAAGAAAGGCGAGCAGCCATGCCAGCAGTCTCGGTCAAAGGCTAAAAACACTTCTACCCAGGCCTCAGGTATGCCATTTCTGGCAGATGAAAGTGGTGAAGGCATCGCCCCTGTTGCCAAACCCATCCAAATAAAAGAACCAGCTGATCAGATGTGTCGGGAGCAAATAATTCCCGAAGAACAAGATAGATCGCTTGTCGAGCCAACTGCTCTGATGCTAAGCTGCAGCAAGCATAAGAGAGCTGAAGAAGGAAGAGTGCATAATGTAAGAGCCGGCGCTCGAATATTGAAACAACTAAAATGAATCCCAACAAGATTCAATGTCTTGGAGATACTCTCCCTAGATGAAGAAACTCGACAGGCCGTCATTACAGCCTTGCAAACCCCGACGTACTTCGAGAGTTGCTTTGTTGAGATGTGTTTGGAAGCTGCTATTACCTTTGCTGATGAAGATATGCTCCTGCCAATGGCCGAGCACAATGGAACCTTATACATGAAGGGGCAATTAAATGGCCATTCCATCAATATAACTTTGGTTGACCTAGGGGCAGCAGTAAATATACTCTCTTATTGGGTCTATCAAAAGCATTACTTCAATGTGCACCTGATCGAGGTCAGGGACATGAGGATTGCTGGTTTCAACAAAAAATGTGAAGTACCCATGGGTGTGACAGAATTCAATTTTTCCTTTGGAGATTTCACCACTAGAGTGTAGTTTCATGTCATCAACGCCGACACCTCATACAAGGCACTGCTTGGCCGACCGTGACTGCATCAAAATCGGGTGGTACCTTCTACTTTGCGCCAATGCATCAAGTACCCCCGGGATGGGAGAGAAGAAAGAATCTTTACATATTTGCACCCCTTTGAGGTGTTTGAGGGCCATCTACTCGATGCCTCGCTCTACTGGGAGAAGTAGAAGCAGACTTCTCGGCCAGCTCAGAATAAAGTAAAGAAAGCTGCAGAAACTGACGATTGGTTCCCTCCACCTCCACCCGATTACGTGGATCAATAGGAGGTGTTACACATCGCTGAGCTTGAGGGACTGCACAGGGCAATACGATCTGATACCTACCCCGAGCCAGAAGCACCTGAGCTCAAAGACTTGCTGGGTTATGTGAGAGTCCCTCTGGGAATCACAAGACCACTCATAGATATAGATTGTCCAATAGTCGAATTGCTAAAAACCCTTGAGGTTCCCAATCCCGAGGGGCAGACATGTTTTACTCGGCTAGTGAATAGCCAATAAAGGGGGATGATTGCAAACTCTCCGAAGAAATCCAAGACTCGATCGTACCGATCATGGGGCTGCCCGATATAACTGGCAAGGTGATAAAAATGGCCAGAAGGCAACAAATTCCCTTCTACCAAGCTGAAAGGCAGAACCAAATGTTCAAGAAGTTGTGGTATCCACCCAACTTAGACAAAGAATTATTGCAGATTACCTGGCACCCTGGCTTGGGCTTCTCCCTAGAAGAATTCTATGAAGCAGATATGATATCTATCTTTACCCCAACTGGCGATGACCCTCCAGAAGATCCAGCTATGCAAGAAGCTAAAAGCCAGGAGCAGCACATGTCTCCAGACGACGAAGTACAAAATGAAGAAATACACCTTTGGAGGCCATCTCCACATAGGGATATGGTCGCGTACACTTCTGAAGGATTGGTCCCAGCTGTTCATGGCAATAGGGTGTTGCTGCCCCTGCCCGATGCTACAACGTGGGACGATGGCCTGAGCTATGCCCCGGATTTCTCCAAAATAACCCTACCATGCTCGCATTACTATACGAGTAGCAGCAGGAGATTGAAAGATTGAAGAAGCAACTGGCTGAAGTACTAGATGTATGTTTGAATTAACAAAGGGCATTCTTCCCCAACAATGCAGTTCTACACCACTAAAGCACTCCCCGCTGACCAAGGCGGAGCTGTTTATGTACAGGCAGGAAGATGATGAACCCATCCTGGATTATATCCAAAGATGGAGGGGCTTATGTGCAAGGTGTGAGCTTCCATCGAGCCATGAAGCCACTGTCCAGATCTGCAAACAAGGTCTGAAGAAAGAAATTCGGCAAAGAATAATCGGTGTCAAAATCCAAACCTTTGACCAGCTCAATACAATAGCAAATGATGTTGAAGCCTTTTTGGCGAAGTATTGCCCCACTGTCTCTACGGCAAGGCGGGAGAACAAATCTGAAAGTGTTGGCCTCAATGCTTTCGAGCAAATGGAGATGAAGACTCCAGAAGTGATGGTCGAGTCTTCGACCAATGAACCTGCGAAACAAAGCCTCTCGCTGCGGGGGGAGATGAAGAAGCCCTACTCTTTTCCAAGGGAGAAGACACGAGCGATTTTTGAATGGGCTTGTCACTATGACAAAGTTATTCTGCCAGAGCTCAAGAAGCCGGAGGATGCTAAAAGAAGTAACAACCCTCGATTTTTCCCATATCATCCAATGATGGGGCATTTGATCGAGGACTGTTATGTTTTCAAAGATATAGCCCAAAGTCTGATCAAGAAGGGCGAACTCCAAATGGGGGAATACATGGTAGACCCACCATGCCCGCATGAAGCAGGCACTTACAGAAGGGGAGTTCATATGATCTCCAGCTACCACCGAGCCCCCGAAGAGATATCAGAAGATGAACAAAGCAAACCTCACACCCAAAAGAAGCTGTCCGGGCGGCCAAGGTCACCCATGAAGGAAAATAAGAAAAGTCAACCCTGTCCCACAGGGGCATGCACCTCCCCAACCCTGGGGGCAGCCGGTGCAGCTAATAAAGAATGTTGCAAATCAGATATGACCACCTTCTCCACTCTGGTAGACGAAGGGCTTTCGAAGGAAGTCTATGACGATTACCTAGATGATCACGAAGAAATCATGCAACTCTCAAAGCTTGGAGATATCCCGGAGCACCAAGCAATAACACAAGAAAGGCAAGAAGCCGATATTGCAGAGGTCGCCACGACCCCTGATGAAACCCCGCATGAAAAAGAATTTAAGAAGCTCCCCTTAGCCCCCAAGCACGATTCATCTATGGTCCAACAACCAAACTGCCTGGAAGTTCCACTGCCTACTTCACCGCTGACTCCCCAACAAACTTAAAAGCTAAAGCAAGAAGCTGATAAAATGCCGCCGCTAGGCAAAATAAGGCAAGAAAGCATCTATGATGTCCTTGAAGCCGAAGAAGATGATGAAGGCTTCATCAACTTGTAGTCGGCCCCGCCAGAGATAGAAGACGGTGGCCAAGCTACCATCGATGAGCTGGTCGAGATAAACCTCAACATGGAAGATGAGCCAAGGCCAACCTTCCTCAGTGCACTCCTTCTCCTAGAAGAAAGGAAGCAATACATACAGCTGCTTCAAGAATTCTGGGATTGCTTTGCCTGGAACTATAAAGAGATGCCGGGTCTTAGCCCCGAAGTTACTCAACACATGCTGGCCATCGACCCAAATGCCGAGCCAGTGAAACAGCCACCTCGGCGAGTGAGACCAAGCAAATAAACCAGATTTGCAAAGAAGTCGACAAGCTCATAGACGTCGATTTTGTAGCAGAAAATCAATATACTACCTGGTTGGCCAACATTGTGCCTGTCAAGAAGAAGAATGGCCAAATCCGGATATGTGTGGACTTTCTAAACCTGAACAAAGCATGCCCGAAAGATGACTTCCCAGTGCCAATCACTGAAGTCATGATCGATGCTACAACTGGCCACGAGGCGATGTCATTTATGGACGGTTCGTCCAGATATAACCAAATATGGATCGCCAAACATGAAAGAATTCACATGGTCTTTCGATCGCCAAAGGGGATATTTCACTACAAGAGAATTCCCTTCAGCCTCAAAAATGTTGACGCCACTTACCAAAGGGCGATGATAAAGATATTCAGCGAGCTGGTCTACAACAATGTCGAATGCCACATTGATGATTTGGTCATCAAGACCAGAAGAAGAGAAGACCACCCCAGTGACCTCAGGGTCATATTCGAAAGGCTGAGGCAATTCAAGCTAAAGATGAACCCCATGAAATGTGCCTTTGGCGTTTCAAGTGAAAAATTTCTCGACTTTGTAGTCAGATATCAGGGAATCGAGATAGACCCCTCCAAGATAAAAGCTATCCAGGAGCTGCCACATCTGAAGAATTTGACAGAATTATGGTCGTTACAAGGCCGATTAGCTTACATTCACAGATTTATTTCCAATCTGTTCGGACGATGCCAGCCATTCCGCAAGTTGATAATGAAAGATGTACCTTTTCACTGGAGTCAAGTGTGCCAGAAGGCCTTCGACCAGCTAAAAGAATATCTAAATGCGCCACCAGTGCTGGGAGCACCTGTCAATGGGCGGCTGATGATCCTGTACATAGCTGCTACTGAATGCTCACTGGGGGCAATGCTGGCCCAGAACAACGACGAGGGGAAAGAGCAGGCACTTTACTACCTCAGTGGGGGATTAGTGAGGGCAGAGTCGAAATACACCCCGATTGAGAAGATTTGCCTTGCTTTGATCTTTGCGGTCAAGAAGATGAGGCACTACATGCTATCCCACGAACTGCAGCTGATATCAAGGGCTGATTCAATCAAATACATACTGTCCCAACTAGCTTTGAAAGGGTGACTGGGAAAATGGGCCGTCATCCTGATGGAATTTGACATCACCTATGTGTCACAGAAGGCCATCAAAGGCCAGGCCATAGCTGATTTCTTTGCGGCACATCCGGTGCCTGAAGATTCCCCGTTAATTATGGAGCTTCCAAATGATGAAACACTAGAAGTGGATCAAGTCCATCAATCCATATGGCAGCTCTACTTTGATGGGGCATCCAAAATAGAAACATCCCAAACGGGGCAAACAAGGA
This sequence comes from Amorphophallus konjac, assembly GCA_022559845.1. Lineage (NCBI taxonomy): Eukaryota > Viridiplantae > Streptophyta > Magnoliopsida > Alismatales > Araceae > Amorphophallus > Amorphophallus konjac. The sequence goes on from CM040117.1 coordinate 159,190,989, forward strand.
TAAGGGCCGGAGCAGGCATTGTCCTTAAGTCCCCGGAGGGAGAAGTGTTGCATACATCATGTGCAATTAACAAGCCCTGCACAAATAACGAGGTAGAATATGAAGCGCTGATCATTGGCCTTCAGATTCCTCTTCACATGGAGATTAAAATGCTGCAAGTATTCGGCAACTCAATGCTAATTGTCAAGAAGATATAGGGATAGTTTGATGTCCGAAAGCCAGAATTACTTCCTTACTGCACCAAAGCAAAGAAGCTCATGCAGTGATTTTACTTCATTGAAATAGGCCATGTCGGTTGCAATCAAAATGTTCATGCAGATGCACTAGCAAAGCTAGCAAGCTCACTGGCAGTCCCGCCAGGTGCATCCCTTAACATAACTGTGATAAATAGATGCCATGTTCCTAGCATGACAGGGGAGCCAGATGAAGAAGAATGTGAAGCTGCAGCAGCAGAAGTACTCAGCTCACTCGACTGGAGGGAACCTCTGATACAATGGTTTAAACACCAACAGTTGCCCCAGCAAAGAGAAGAGAAGATTAGATTGATCAGAACAAAAGATTCTTATGAATTCAAGAATGGAACCTTGTTCCGAATTATGGCAGATGCCAAAATAAAAATATTCCTCTGATGTCTATCGTTGGAGGAGGCTTGGACGGTCATGAGAGAAGTTCTTGCCGGATCGGTTGGTGCTCATCAGGCCGGTCTAAAGATGAAAATTGAAATCAAGAAATTGGGATACTACTGGCCGACTATCTTCGATGATTACTGCAAGTATGCCAAGTCCTGCCATAAATGTTAGGAGCATGCTACGGTCCCAAGAAGACCCCTGATACACCTACATCTAACAACACCTAGCTAGCCGTTTGCTCAATGGGGCACCGATGTCGTAGGCCCGCTACCCCCATCTTCCTCAGGATGCAGATATATCCTAGCAGCAACAGATTACTTCTCCCGCTAGGCAGAAGCTATAGCACTAAAAGAAGTTATGGGCAAAATCATGGTCAGATTTGTCCGTCAGAATATTATATTTCGATTCGGCGTGCATGATCGAATTATCTCCCACAACGGAAGCCATTTTCGGAACCAGAAGGTCTACATGCTGGCCGATAAATTCAAGACAGATTGGAGGACATCCACTCCATACAACCCACAAGCAATCGGGTTGGCTGAAGCTTTCAACAAAACTCTCTGCACGCTTCTCGCTAATATGGTCAGCTCTAGCAAGAAGGATTGGGAGGATAAAATGCACGAGGCACTTTGGGCATATCACACTGTGTACACCAACGGCTGCTCACCGTTCTCATTGGTGTATGGCTCAGAAGCAGTCATCCCGATAGAACTGGAGATACCCTTATTATGGGTCGTGATCCAGCATGAACTGGTCGAAGACGGCCAAGAAAATGTCGAAAGAAGATTGGAGGAACTCTATGATTTAGAAGGGTAGCGACTCAAAGCCCAACAGAACATATAGGTCTACCAAGCCTGTATGGCGCGTGCCTTCGACAAGCTCGTCAGAGAGCTTGAATTCAAGAAAGGAGACCTTGTTATGGTCAAAAGATAAGAAGTAATGATAGCCAATCCAAAAGGTAAATTAAATGAAAACTGGATAGGACCTTACGTGGTCTAGAAAGTCTACGAAGGTGGAGCTTACGTCCTCATCAAGCATCGAGCGGAAGTTCAATTCCCACCTCTTAATGGGAAACATCTGAAGCTCTACCATGCACCACTGTCTCAGTTCGGCGACTAGCTAAAACCCACATTGCACAATGAATAAGCCTCTACCAGACTCTTGTAATGAATTGCTGCTTCACACCAACTTTTGGTCCCACTGAAATAGGTGACTCTTTGCTTGACATTGAACCAATGTCGATGATGCCACTTCATTCGGTACCCATGACCTTTTGGTCTTAACTGAGGAGCATGGCTTAGACCTTAAGTCTGTGGCCAGATGAAACCTGAATCCTTGCGTCAGCTTAAACCAAACGTTGACGATGTCAACATCAGTCCCACCGTGATTTTCACTACGAGAATCAATACGGCTCAATGGCTTAGACCTTTTGTCTAAGACCAGCTTAAACGCTATCCTTGCATTGGCATATACCCAATGCCGACGATTTCATCAAGGTTGATGCTCGACTCCCGTCAGGACCACCCGCTAAAACCCAACGGCTTAGACCTTTCGTCTAAGACCGGCTTAAATGTTATCCTTGCGTTGGCATATACCCAATGCCAATGATTTCATCAAGGTTGGTGCTTGACTTCTCGTCTGGGCCAACCGCTAAAACCGCTAAAGCCCAATGGCTTACACCTTTCGTCTAAGACTAGCTTAAAGCTATCCTTGTGTTGGTACATACCCAATGCCAATGATTTCATCAAAACTAGTGCTTGACTTCCCGTCGGGGCCAACCGCTAAAACTTCTAGGACCCAATGGCTTAGACCTTTCGTCTAAGACCATCTTAAATGCTATCCTTATGTTGGCATATACCCAATGCCAATGATTTCATCAAGGCTGGTGCTCGACTTCCCGTCGGGGCCAACCGCTAAAACCACTGAAACCTAACGGTCTAGACCTTATGTCTAGAGCCGGATGAAAAATAAATTCCCTTTCAGGGTTGGTGCTTGACTTCCCGTCGGGGCCAACCGGTAAAACAGCTAAAACCCAATGGCTTAGACCTTTCATCTAAGACCGGCATAAACACTATCCTTGCATTGGCATATACCCAATGTCAATGATTTCATCAAGGCTGGCGCTCGACTTCCCGTCGGGGCCAACTACTAAAACCGCTGAAACCTAATAGTCTAGACCTTACGTTTAGAGCCGGCTTAAAAATAAATTCCCTTTCAGGGTTAGTGCTTGACTTCCCGTCGGGGCCAACCGCTAAAACCGCTAAAACCCAACAGCTTAGACCTTTCGTCTAAGATCGGCTTAAACGCTATCCTTGCGTTGGCATATACCCAATGTCAATGATTTCATCAAGGTTGGCGCTCGACTTTCCGTCGGGGCCAACTTCTAAAACCACTGAAACCTAACGGTCTAGACCTTACGTCTAGAGCCGGCTTAAAAACAAATTCCCTTTCAGGGTTGGTGCTTGACTTCCCATAGGGACCAATCGTTAAAACCGCTAAAACCCAATGGGTTAGACCTTTCATCTAAGACTGGCTTAAACGCTATCCTTGTGTTGGCATATACCCAATGCCAATGATTTCATCAAGGCTGGCGCTCGACTTCCTGTGGGGGCCAACTGCTAAAATCGCTGAAATCCAATGGCCTAGACCTTACGTCTAGAGCCGGCTTAAACAATTCCCTTCCAAGGTTGGCGCTTGACTTTTTGTCGGGACTGACTGCTAAAACCCAGCGGCTTAGACCTTTCGTCTAAGACTGACTTAAACAATTTCTTTGCATTGGCATATACCCTATGTTGATGATATTATCATAACTAGCGCTCGGCTCTTCATTAGAGTTAGCTAACCTGGTCCCACCGGGGTACACCCTAACGCATTGTTGCAGGCCTTCCACCTGTGGACACCAAAAATTGCACACCCAGATATCCTGTTCGGTCCAGCATCAACAACGGAATCGAGTGAAGAAGCCCCGGAGAGACTGGTCATCCGGATTCCCCAAACATGCACACACTGCCATAAGGCTGTCTCCAGAGTCACGACAGTGAAGAGAAATCAACCACCAAGGGCCTCACAAACCACGGGCCACGGAGAAAATCAAATGGGCCATGACACGTGCTCACAACGGGCTCAGAACGGGCTCAGAAATGCACCCGGTGTGGCCTTCAGCGGCACACTCTTGCCCTTCAACGGCACACCCTGGTGGCCTTCAGCGGCACAGCCCCTGGCCTCCAGCGGCACGCCCATTTGGGGCTTCAGTGGCACGCCCATTTGGGGCTTCAGTGGCATGCCCATTTGGGGCTTCAGCGGCACGCCCTTTTGGCCCTCCTGCGGCACACTTATTGAGCCCGCCAGCGGCATAGCGTGAAGGCATTTCAACGGAATGACGTGACCCCATGCCCTACATATCCTTGGCGCGCAGTGAGATGTCCGAGGTGTCAACCAGAGGTTGGGCCACGCAGGCTACTCCTCTACCACCAAGGACGGGGAGGTCAAACCCCATTCAATGCCCTTCACCTCCCGCCACCGTCGTTCGCGCCCAAACGCTCCCGCCGCTGGGGTATAAAATGCCCTCCTTCTTCGGCCAGAAAAAGAGAGGAGAGAAAAGGAGACAGATAGAGAGGCAGACGAGAAGAGTGAAGAGGAGAAGAGAAGAAGAGGGAAGAGAGGAAGAGGGGGGAGAGGGCTCGCCGCTCCACCCACCGCCGCCGTCTGTGCGAAGAGGGGAGAGGAAGAGAGGGGAGAGGGCTCCCTCCTGCTACTCCATCCACCGCCGTCCGTGCGAAGAGAAGAAGAAGAAGAGAAGAAGAGGAGAAGAAGAGGAGGGGGAGGCTTCCACCCTGCTACTCCGTCCACCGCTGTCCGTGCGAAGAGAAGAAGAAGAAGAGAAGAATAGAAGAAGAAGAGGAGGGGAGGCTTCCCCCCTGCTGCTCCATCCTCCGTCGTCCGCGCAAAGAGAAGATGAGAAAGGGAAAAGAGGAGAAGGGAAGAAGAGAAAGAGAAAAGGAGGAGAAGAAGGATAAGAGAAGAAGAGGGAAGAGAGGAAGAGAGGGGAGAGGGCTCGCCGCTCCACCCACCGTCGCCGCCTGAAGAGAAGAAGAGAAAGAAGAGAAGAAGAAAAGGGGGGAGAGGGCCTGCTGCCCTTCCACCTCCCCGCTGCTACTTCTGCTCATTTGCCTAAAGGGAGATGCTCTTCTGTTTCTCCTTGGACACCCAGGCCCAACGCTTCTATCCTGAGGCCCCTTGAGCCTCTCTCCCTCCTGCCAAGATTTCCTTCGACCTAGCCAACCAACATCCCCGGTCCACCCTTAGCCCTTCTAGCCGGCATGCCCAGCCTTCCACCTTGCCCGGTGCGCTGTGGTTACACAAACCCAACACACGCTAAACTCCCAGCGGCAAGCCTTGGTGCCCCCGTTCACCGGCACAACTCTTGGGAGCCTTCCCCGGCACGGCCCACGACCCCAGCCCGACATAGTCCCCTGGCCGGTACACCCCCCCTTTTGCGGCACGCCGTGGCCAAGCCCTTCGCCGGCACACCCCTGTGGGTCTTCCCCGGTATGCCCAGCGGCCCTTCGCCGACACACCCCCAACCACTTGCCCGGTGCACCCCCTGCTAGCGTTGGAGAGGTCTCCCACTCGCCGTTTCTTTCGGGTTTTCTGAAGTTTTATTAAAGGTGTTGCCGCTCTCGGGCGCCCACCTCCAGTTGTCGGGTTCTGCCACTCCATGTGGGCGCGTTCCCTGTATCTCCCTTACGCTCGGGTCAAGGGGAGATGCTGCCGAATTTTGGTTAGAAACGATAACATATTAAAAGGATAAAAGGAACCAACAAACAAATGGAACGACCACACGTTAAAAAGGACTAAAAGAAAGCAACAAACAAATAAAAAGAACAACGGTAAAATGCTTTAACCGAGGCAAGGGAACCGTAATCAACTCAAAGAGAGCCGAATCAAATAACGACTAAGCAACTCGAACATCCGTCCTCAGGAGAGAAAGAATGGAAGATAATCAAGAGAAACAGAGAAGAGGCCCATCCAAACTTAATAAAATCAAGAGAGAAAATGAAAAGAGAAAAGACATAAGAATGGAAGAGGAGTGGGCTCCCCATGCCCTTCGCCGGCACGTCCCTTCAGCCACCTTCGCCGGTACACCCTCTAGCCACCGGCACGCCCTTCGCCGGCACGCCTGCTCGCGCCCTTCGCCGGCACGCCCCCTTCAGCCACCTTCGCCGGCACGCTTCCGCGACCCCTTCACCGGCACGCTCTCCCTACGCTCAGCGGTATACCTGCACGTCCCTCGCCGTCACACCCTGCTGCGCCCTTCGCCGGCATGCCCCCAGCCCAGCTTCACCGGCACGCCTTGCTTGGCCCTTCGCCGACCCGCTCCCCACGCCCTTCGCCGATACACCCTGCAACGCCCTTCGCCGGCACGCCTCCTCTTCCTTCCCCGGCACGCTTCCATCGCCTTCGCCGGTACGCGCCTCCACGCCTTTCGCCGGCACGCCAGCTTGCCCCTTTGTCGACACACTCTCCCAGCCCCCTCGCCGGCACGCTCTCCCTGCCTTCGCCGGTACACCCCCTTTTTGGCCCTCCAGCGGCCCACTCTCTCTCTATAAAATATGTATAATAGTAATAATAATATTAACGATAATAAATTAATAAAAAATAAAAACTAGGATGAATAAATAAATCTCAATATACATATGAAATAAACAAAAAATGTGAATTAGTAATAATAATGGTAAAAAAGGGGAAATATAATAATAATAATAAACAACATGGATAAAATCATTCATAACAAGTATATAAAAAGGGAAATAACCGATAATATATATATATAATTTGAAACCCAGATAAAAAATGACAAAACCTATATCGCAGCCCCCCGTCTCTCCCGTGACCCGGTGTCGAAGGAACAACAATGCTGCCCTTCCAGGTTGGGCCTGAGTCTTGGGAATTATCCCAAAATAGCCACGACCTGACCTCGCCTCGGGCCGATATTCCGATTAAATCGGACTCATTTCTCGGGCCGGATCCGTTCCGAGCCACTACTAAAATTGCCGCACGTTCGCCAGACATTTGAACGGGTTCACCTCGATTTCCACCGTGTTTCTATTACGAACCGGTGCCCGAACATGAAAAGGTCCATGCGTGATCGATATGGCCGACGGTTCCCATCCCGACATGGTCGTAACCCGGCATTGCTCTGGGCCAATAGCCTGTCGAATCGGATTCATCCTAATGGGATTTGTTCCCGCTCTTTCATTGAAGTTGCCGTGAACTCGTCGTACGTTTGTACGGGGTTGCTTCTATCTACGTCGTACCTTGAATATGGACACTTGTTCGAATATCAAGTGGTCCGCAAGTGACCGACAGAAATCGGAATAGAACGGGATGGCTCCCGTCATCCCTGGACCCTACACATGGGAATATCAATAAGGCCTTCGCAGGCTGTGCTGGGACCTCGGGTCCGTCCTGATTATGGTCACTGTCCGACCCATATCCTCAGCCTATAACCCGCTCCCTTTGAACACGTTTTCGGTTTTGGAATCTAGTCCTGGGACTCTCCTTCGCTGCCCTCCGGCACCGAGAACATTAATGATGCCTACGCAAGCCCCGTTTGGACCGCGGGAGGCGCCCCCGACATGGTCCTGACTCGATCTTGCACCGGACAAACAAACTCATTGGTTTCCTGCTACACTAATCGAGATTTAACCGAATGTTTTCAGAGTCTCGGAATAATATGTTTGCCGTGTCCTGGCATACATATGTTCTAGGTCCTTCTATGATGATTACGATGTTCTCAAGCCGGACACCCGTCCGAATATTAAACGGTCTCCCAAATGACCGACACATTTTGAACTTCCGCTTCCCTAGACATAGGGCTTTCCAGCCGATTCAAGGGATATCCCCTCATTACCCCTTGGCACCAGAAATATTAATGACGCTCATGCAAGTCATGTTTCGACCGCGGGGGGCCCACCGCAGTATGGTCGCAGCTTGCTCTTGCACCGGGCCAACAGATTTACGGGTTTTTAACCGCTCCAACCGAGGCTCGGTCGAACATTTTCCGCTCTCCCGAACAATAAATTTGCCGTACCTCGACATACATGCGTTCCGATTTTCCCGCGACAATCACGATTTTCTCGAGCCGGACATTCGTCCGAACATTAAATGGTCAGTACACGACCGACATGATCGCGGATGGTTTTCTTCTCGCCCTCGCGTGAGGATGTCAATACCTCGTAATAGACCTTTCATGCAATTAATTTCTTGGCCATGAGGCCCTGAATCCCGGCGATTAATCAAGGGTGTTCCCTCGTATGGGGGATGTAAATGACGCCGTGACCTTTATGGCGCGGCGGGTTTTGGTCCTGACACAAACTACACAATCGTCTGACGAAGTCAGATCGAGCGCACCATGGGCTCTTCGGGGCCCGAATAAATTGTCACTTCGGTGACTGGCACGCCCACGCACTTAACAGACGAACCGTCTGAATGAGCGAATTTTAGTGCGTCCACAAGTCTGGCACGCCCGGTGGGACCTAAACCACCCTTCATCTCTTCGCCGGGATTTGGGGCCTCGTGGCCTCCTAATTAACGATGTTTGCCTGCTTTGATGAATGGCAGGTGCTGTCTTCGCCAGTCCTATGGGGAGAAAAGCCAGACTCGGTGCAGCTGCCTTCGTGGCCTCGAGGACGCTACTTCAAAGCATATGTAGCTTCCAGGAATCATGGGGGCTGTTATAAAAAAAAAGAGAAGAGAAGGGAGGGGAAATCAAACCCCCTTTTTTTCCTCAAGAAGAAAGAGAAGAAAAGAAGAAAAGAGGAAAAGAAGAAAAGAAGAAGAGAAGAGAAGAAGAAAAGAAGAAAAAGAGAAAAGAAAGAAGCAAAAAAAAGAAGAGAAAGAATTGGCAGGAGAGGGTTGTACGATCACGTCCATCGAGACCCGTGCTGAACGAAGATTACCATTGTGGGGTTGATGTAGTGGAGCGAACCACTCATCCCCTCCTTGAGGGGGTGAGCACTCTCCTGCACCTCCACCCTGGTCAATCATACAAGAAGAAGAGAAAAAAAAAAGAAAAAAGAAAAAAAAAGAGAGAGAAAGAGAGAAGAAAGGAAGAAAAGTTGGCCAGCATCACCGACTAAAAGAGCAAGAAGAAACCCGGCATCCCGCCCAACTCTAGGAGGCTCCGAGTCTGCGGTGCAATGACCCCGCTCGTTCCTCCTTCCTACTGCCTCCATCCGGCATAAGACGGCCCCTCGAGTGGCTGTTAAAAGACCCAGCGAGCCACAATTGTAGCTTGGTGAATGGCTGCCCGCTGTGGGGAATGCTTTATAGCAATGAGGCCAAGCACGGCCACCACTCCCGAAGAGAGCATGCATATACTCCGCCATGGGGGATAAGAAGAAGATATATACCCTGCTACGGGGGCATAAGAGGCAAAAAAAGGGATACACCCCATTCCCAGGGGCACATGAAGAGAATCCGCCCCGACTGAGGGGCACAAAGCAAAAGCTACACCCCGGCTTCGGGGCATTTGAAGAAGAATCCGCCCTGACCTGGGGACATAAGAAGAAATAGAGTTGCACCCCGGCTTAGGGGCATTTGAAGAAGAGAAATATACCCCGATATGGGGGCACATGAAGCTAAAGACACACTCCGCCCTTGGCGCATAAGAAGCAGAAGCACCTACCCCAGCCTGGGGGCACAAAAATACACTTCGCCCTTGGCGCATAAGAAGCAGAAGCATCTACCCCAACCCGGGGCACAGAAACAAAGAGACATACATCCCGATCTGGGAGCATAAGAAGAAAGATATATTCCGCCCAAGCGGCATTTGAAGAAACAACATACCCTGCTTCGGGGGCACAGAAGCCGTAAAGAGATACACCCCCGCCTCAGGGGGGCGTAAGAAGTAAAAGATACACCCCGGCCTCAGGGGGGCATAAGAAGCAAAAGATACACCCCCGTCCCAGGGGCATTTGAAGAGAGCTACGCCCCGTACCAGGGGCATATGAAGAAGAAACATACCCCACCTGGGGGCATAGAAGCCATGAAGAGTATACCCCGGCTTGGGGGCATTTGAAGAGAGCTACACCCCGTACCAGGGGCATATGAAGAAGAAACATACCTCGCCTCGAGGGCCTAGAAGCTATAAAGAACATGCCCCGGCTCAGGGGCATATGAAGAGAAGTCCACCCTGGGTTATGGGTATTTGAATAAGAAACATACCCCATCTGGGGGCATAGAAGCTGTGAAGAGTGTACCCCACCATGGGGGCATTTGAAGAGAGCTACACCCCACCTCGGGGGCATTAAAAAAAAACACACCCTGGTCTGGGGACATAGAAGTCAAAAAAATACACCCCTCCTGGGGGCACAACAGCGAAGAGGCAAAACACACCCCCTCAGGGGAGATGCATACCAAATGAAGCTACACCCCAACTTGGGGGCACATTAAGAGAAATACACTCCAGCGTGGAAGCATTAATGAGAAAAGAAGAGTAGAATAAAGAAAAAGACACGCACGAGGCAGACGTGGTCTTCGAGCCCGCCTCATCACACAAAAAAAGAGAAGAAAAGAAAGAAAAGAGACATGGGGCAGACGTGGTCTTCGAGCCCGCCTCATCACACAAAAGAAGAGAAGAAAAGGAAGAAAAGACACATGAGGCAAACATGGTCCTTGAACCTGTCTCTCCATAAAAAGAAGAAGAGAAAGAACAGTCACGAGGCGAACATGCTCCTTGAACCCGCCTCTTCACACAAAAGAAGAAGAGAAGAAAAGAAAGAAAGAGTCCCAAGACAGACGCAGTCTTTGCACCCGCCTCTCCACATAAAAGAAAAAAAGAGAAAGAGTCATGAGGCGAACATGGTCTCTGCACCTGCCTCTCTACAAAAGAAGAAGAGAAGAGAAAAAAAGAGACATGAGGCGAACATGGTCCTTGCACCTGCCTCTCCATAAAAGAAGAAGAGAAGAAAAGAAAGAAATGATCACAAGGTAAACATGATCTTTGCACCTGCCTCTCCATAAAAAAAAAGAAGAAACAAGGAGTCCTGATACAGACGCGGTCTTAGCACCTGCCTCTCTACAAAATAAGAAGAGAAGAGGAGAAAGAACAGTCACGAGGCGAACATGGTCCTTGAACCCGCCTCTTCACAATAAAAAAAATGAAGAGAAAGAAGAAGAAGAGAAGAAAAGAAAGAGGATCGCGAGGCAGACGGGGTCTTCGAATCCGCTTCCTCACATAAAAGAAGAAGAGAAGAAGGAGAAGTGAGCTTTGAGGCAGACGTGGTCATTCACCTTCGGCCTTTGGGCCACCAAAAAAAAAGGGAAAGAAAAGAGACATTTCACTTTGGTTCGGACCCTTCCCCAGCCAGAGAACAAAAGAGGACCCTTCCCTTCGGTTCTTGTATCCTGCTACTCGACGCCCTTCAGCTCAGTCATTCCGGCCAAGGCCCACTATCAGGATTAATCCATCCGTCCCACCGCGCTCTCCGATATCTTTCAGCTTTATAGCCTACTTCTAACATCTCTCGGCTTGTCAGCCTGCTCCCAATATCCCTTGACTTTTTAGCCTTCTTCCCAATATCTTCGGCTCTTGCAGCCCGCTTTCCCCTGCTGTGGCTCTTGAAGCCTGCTACCCAATTTCGGCTCTCATAGCCCGCTTCCCAATATCTTCGGCGCTTGCAGCCCGCTTCCCCCTACTTTGGCTCTTGCAGCCTGCTACCCAATTTCGGCTCTCGTAGCCCGCTTCCCATGCTTTGGCTTCTGTAGCCTGCTCTTTTAATTTCGGCTCTTGCAGCCCGCTTACCCAACTCTGGCTCTTGTAGCTTGCTTCCCAATCTCGGCCTTCCACGGCCCGCTTCCTATAATTTCGGCTCTCGTAGCCCGCTTCCCAATATCTTCGGCTCTTGTAGCCCGCTTTCCCAACTCTGGCTCTTGTAGTCTACTTCCCAAATCTTGGCCCTTGCAGCCTGTCGCTCAGAATCTCGGTTCTTGCAACCCGCTTTCCCAATTTCGGCTCACGTAGCCCGCTTCCCCATAACCTCGGCTCTTGCGGGCCGCTCCCCATAACTTCAGCTTTTACAGCCCGCTGCTCATACTTTGGCTCTTGCAGCCTGCTTACCTTTGGCTTTTATAGCCTGCTCCCCAATTTTGGCTCCTGAAGCCTGCTTCCCTTCGGCTTTCATAGCCTGCTTCCCAACGTCGGCCCTTGCAGCCTGCTTCCCTTTGGCTTTTATAGCCTGCTCCCCAATTTTGGCTCTCGTAGCCTGCTTCCCAGAGTTCGGCCTTCACGGCCCGCTTCCCAGAATTTGGCCCTCACGGTCCGCCTCCCATATTTTGGCTCTTGCAGCCTGCTTCCCAGAATTCGGCCTTCACGGCCCGCTTCCTAGAATTCGGCCTTCATGGCCCGCTTCCTAGAATTCGGCCCTCACGGCCCGCTTCCCAATTTTGGCTCTTGTAGCCTGCTTCCCAATTTTGGCGCTTTGTAGCCTGCTTCCCAACTTCGCCTCTTTGCAGGTCACATTCCAACTTCGGCTCTTTATAGCCCGCTTCTCAACTTCGGCTTGTAGCCCGCTTCCCCGACATTCCGACTTCTATAGCCCACTCCCCTTTGGCCTTCGTGGCCTGCTTTCCGATTTTGGCTCCCATAGCCTGCTTCCCCGATTTTGGCTCTCGTAGCCTGCTTCCTCGATCTTTGGCTCTCGTAGCCTGCTTTCCTTAATTTCGGCTCTTCCAGCTTGCTTCCCAACTTTAGCTCTTATAGCCCACTCCCCTTTGGCCTTCGTGGCATGCTTCCCGATTTTGGCTCCCATAGCCTGCTTCCCCGATTTTGGCTCCCATAGCCTGCTTCCCTGATTTTGGCTCTCGTAGCCTGCTTCCTCGATCTTTGGCTCTCGTAGCCTGCTTTCCTTAATTTTGGGGCTTTGTAGCCTACTTCCCAACTTCGACTCTTTGCAGCCCGCTTCCCAACTTCGGCTCTTTACAGCCCACTTCTCAACTTCGGCCTGTAGCCCGCTTCCTCGACAGTCCGGCTTCTATAGCCCACTCCCTTTTGGCCTTCGTGGCCTACTTCCCGATTTTGGCTCCCATAGCCTGCTTCCCCGATTTTGGCTCTCGTAGCCTGCTTCCTCAATCTTTGGCTCTCGTAGCATGCTTTCCTTAATTTCGGCTCTTGCAGCTTGCTTCCCAACTTTGGCTCTTATAGCCCACTCCCCTTTGGCCTTCGTGGCCTGCTTTCCGATTTTGGCTCTTGATGCCTTCTCTCCTAACCTTTGGCCTTTGTAGCCCGCTTCCCAGCATCTCCCGACTTTTACGGCCCGCTTCCCTAATGCCCCTTGGCTTTTCTGGCATACTTCCCAACTTTGGCTCTTATAGCCCACTCCCCTTTGGCCTTCGTGGCCTGCTTCCTGATTTTGGCTCTCGATGCCTTCTCTCCCAACCTTTGGCCTTTGTAGCCCGCTTCCCAGCATCTCCCGGCTTTTAAGGCCCGCTTCCCTAATGCCCCTTGGCTTTTCTGGCTTACTTCCCGGCATCTTTTGGCCCTTATGGCCCGCTCCCCTAATATCCCTTGGTTTCTATAGCCCGCTTCCCTAATGCCCCTTGGCTTTTCTGGCCTACTTCCCGGCATCTTTTAGCTCTTACGGCTCACTCCCGTGATGTCCCTCGGGTTCTATAGCTCGATTCCCTAATATCCTTTCAGCCCTTTTACAATCTGCCTCCCTAATACCTTTACTGCCACTACACTTATACTTAACAACAATAGTTTCCTATGCAAAAAAATAATAACAAAAAATAACAAAAAAAATAGTAACAACAACAACAACAACAAAAACAAAACAAAACAAAAACAAGAAAAGAGAATGCATGATTGCCCTACTTGCATGTTTGCTTAATATAGAATAGTACGCCTCCTTGGAATTTTCTAGGACCGCATTTCCTTGCTAAATAAAGCTGCCCCGATTCCGGATGCACGGGCGTCACGGCACGCACTCGAAGGAAACCCAATTATGGCAGGTGCACATGTCAAGGGGAAGAGTCATGGCTGAATCGCTAAGCCCAACTCACAAAATAAACCTGAGACAATGCTCCCACACTTAGCACTTAATGTGTTCAATAGCTTTCAACCATAGGGATTGCCCGAATTCCTTCTTAGCACTCTACGGAGACTTGAATTCCTGCACTCGCGTGAAAGGTAATCGTGAGGAAAAAGCTACCTACCCCCACTGTAAAACAAAAAAAATAAAAAAGAGAGAAAAAAATGATGCAAAGAAAAGAGAGAAACGTGAATCTGAGTAGCCGGGGAATCCCCATTGAGACACATGAGGAGACTCGCGTGAAATGGTGAAGCGAATTACAATAAGGATGAAACCTATTAGCCGGGAATCCCCATTGAGACATATGAGGAAACTCACGTCAAACGGTGGAATCCGCAATAGAATCACAATAAGGATGAATCTTAGTAGCCGGGAATCCCCATTGAGACACATGAGGAGACTCGCGCCGAACGGTGAAATCCGCTACCAAAATAAACAAGTGGGGGCTGTGTGAAGCTACCGAAAGTCGAAAGCCTGGAACTAATGTGTAGGCGCTAGAGTGATCCTCGAGTGTCACCAGGAAAACCTGCATATCCCTATGGTTAGGGCTCTTTGTTCACACATTTGTACCGCCACGCCACAGAGAATTGTCTCGGGTGAAGTGCGTGAATTAAGGCTATGCATGCAAGACGTGCGATATCCTCTTGACGGGTGCACCACCCCTCAATTGTGCCTCATGACCCGCACCGTGTCTGCGAATTATGGGCGATGTCCCTATCCCATCCCCTATAGAGGGAGCTATCACATACGTATATTTATGTTATGCCTGCTAATGAATGCCTGCATGCTTGAATAAAAAAATATAATAACAAATAAAAAATAAAAAAAATAATGTGTGTATACAGTAAAATCAATTTCGGCTATCGCAGCCTACTTTCCCAGCTCTGGCTCGTAGAGCCCAATCTTGGCCCCCCATGGCCTACCTCTTGCCCTCGCGGATCGTTAATCTCCCAACTCCTGCTTCTGTAGTCCGCTTCCCCGATTTGGGCTTTCACATCTTGCGCCCTAATTTCAACTCTTGCAGCCCGCTTCCCAACATCTTTGGCTCTTGCAGCCTACTTCCCAGAATTCGGCCTTCACTGCCTGCTTCCCAGAATTCAGCCTTCACGGCCCGCTTCCCATAATTTCGGCTCCTGCATCCTGCTTCCCAATATCTTTTGCTCTTGCAGCCTGCTTCCCAAAATTTGGCTTTCATAGCCTGCTTCCTAGAATTCGGCCTTTGCGGCTCACTTTCCATAACTTCGGCTCTTGCAGCCCGCTTCCCAATATCCTTGGCTTTATAAGCTGCTCCCCCAATTCGGCCTCCGCGGCCCGCTTCTCGACTTTGGCTCTTCTAGCCTGCTTCCCTTTGGCTTTTATAGCCTGCTTCCTAACTTTGGCTCTTGTAGCCTGCTTACCTCGGCCCCTATGGCCTGCTTTCCCAAGTCTGGCTCTGGCAGCCTGCTCCCCAAATTTCAGCTTTCGCAGCCTGCTTCCCTGATTTGAGGACACTAAAGAGATTCTCATCCCATGTTTACGTGTAAGGGAATATAGAAGAGGAGAAAAGAGAAGAGAAGAAAAATAAGAGAAGAAGAGACCAACAAACCAAGTCAGCTCCCGGCGCCCTGTCGGCACTAACGAAGAGACGAAGAGACCAACAAATCAGGTCAGCTCCCGGCACCCTGTCGGCACTGACGAAGAGACAAAGAGACCAACAAACCAGGTCAGCTCCATGCACCCTGTCGGCACTGACGAAGAGACAAAGAGACCAACAAACCAGGTCGGCTCCCGGCACCCCGTCGACACTGACGAAGAGACAAAGAGACCAACAAACAGGTCAGCTCCTGGTACCCTGTCAGCACTGACAAAGAGATAAAGAGACCAGCAAACCAGGTCAGCTCCCGACACCCTGTCGGCACTGACGAAGAGACAAAGAGACCAACAAACCAGGTCAGCTCCCGGTGCCGTGTCGGCACTGACAAAGAGACAAAGAGACCAACAAGGCATGTCAATCCCCGATGCCCCGTCGACGCTGACGACGAGACAAAGAGACCAACAAACCAAGTTGGCTCCTGACACCCCGTAGGCACAGAGGAAGAAAAGAGGAGATAAACAAGTCATGTCGGCTCCCGACACCCCGGCGACACCGTCGAAGAGGAAAAGAGGCCAGTACACCCGCGGGCACCGCCCGGCTCATCCTTCGCCCGCGCTACCCGTGGATGGGGGGCATTTGTGGACACCAAAAATTACACACCCAGATATCCTATTCGGCCCAGCATCAACAATGGAACCGAGTGAAGAAGCCCCGGAGAGACTGGTCATCCGGATTCCCCGAACATGCACACACTGCCGTGAGGCTATCTCCAGAGTCACGACAGTGAAGAGAAATCAACCACCAAGGGCCTCACAAACCACAGGCAACGGAGAAAATCAAACGGGCCATGACTCGTGCTCACAACGGGCTCAGAATGGGCTCAGAAATGCACCCGGTGTGGCCTTCAGCGGCACACCCTTGCCCTTCAACGGCACACCCTGGTGGCCTTCAGCGGCACAACCCCTGGCCTCCAGTGGCACTCCCATTTGGCCTTCAGCGGCACGCCCATTTGGGGCTTCAGTGGCACGCCCATTTGGGGCTTCAGCGGCACGCCCTTTTGGCCCTCTTGCGGCACACTTCTTGAGCCCGCCAGCAGCACAGCGTGAAGGCATTTCAACCGAACGACGTGACGCCCATGCCTTACGTATCCTTGGCGCGCAGTGAGCTGTCCGAGGTGTCAACCAAAGGTTGGGCCACGTAGACTACTCCTCTGCCACCAAGGACGGGGAGGTCAAACCCCGTTCAATGCCCTTCACCTCCCGCCACCGTTGTTCGGGCCCGAACGCTCCCGCCGCTGGGGTATAAAATGCCCCCATTCTTCGGCCAGAAAAAGAGAGGAGAGAAAAGGAGACGGACAGAGAGGCAGACGGGAAGAGTGAAGAGGAGAAGAGAAGAAGAGGGAAGAGAGGAAGAGAGGGGAGAGGGCTCGCCGCTCCACCCATCGCCGCCATCTGTGCGAAGAGGGGAGAGGAAGAGAGGGGAGAGGGCTCCCTCCTGCTACTCCGTCCACCACCGTCCGTGCGAAGAGAAGAAGAAGAAGAAGAGAAGAAGAGAAGAAGAGGAGGGGAGGCTTCCCCACTGCTACTCCGTCCACCGCCGTCTGTGTGAAGAGAAGAAGAAGAAGAGAGAACAGAAGAAGAATAGTAGGGGAGGCTTCCCCCTGCTGCTCCATCTTCCGTCGTCCGCGCAAAGAGAAGAAGAGAAAGGGAAAAGAGGAGAAGGGAAGAAGAGAAAGAGAAAAAGAGGAGAAGAAGGAGAAGAGAGAAGAGGGAAGAGAGGAAGAGAGGGGAGAGGGCTCGCCGCTCCACCCACCGCCGCCGCCTGAAGAGAAGAAGAAAAGAAGAGAAAGAAGAGAAGAAGAAAAGGGGGGAGAGGGCCTGCTGCCCTTCCACCTCCCCGCTGCTACTTCTGCTCATTTGCCTAAAGGGAGACGCCCTTCCGTTTCTCCTTGGACACCCAGGCCCAACGCGTCTATCCTGAGGCCCCTTGAGCCTCTCTCCCTCCTGCCAAGATTTCCTTCGGCCTAGCCAACCAACATTCCCGGTCCACCCTTAGCCCTTCTGGCTGGCATGCCCAGCCTTCCACCTTGCCTGTGCACTGTGGTTCCACCAACCTGACACACGCTGAACTCCCAGCGGCACGCCTTGGTGCCCCCGTTCACCGACACAACCCCTAGGAGCCTTCCCCGACACGGCCCACGCCCCCAGCCCAGCACAGTCCCCTGGCCGGTACACCCCCCCCCTTAGCGGCATGTCGTGGCCAAGCCCTTCGCCGGCACACCCCTGTGGGTCTTCCCCGGTACGCCCAGCGGCCCTTCGCCGACACACCCCCAACCTCTTGCCCGGTGCACCCCCGGCTAGCCTTGGAGAGGTCTCCCACTCGCCGTTTCTTTCGGGTTTTCTGAAGTTTTATTAAAGGTGTTGCCGCTCTCGGGCGCCCACCTCCAGTTGTCGGGTTCCGCCACTCCATGTGGGCGCGTTCCCTGTATCTCCCTTACGCTCGGGTCAAGGGGAGATGCTGCCGAATTTTCGTTAGAAACGATAACATATTAAAAGGATAAAAGGAAGCAACAAACAAATGGAACGACCACACGTTAAAAAGGACTAAAAGAAAGCAACAAACAAATAAAAAGAACAACGGTAAAATGCTTTAACCGAGGCAAGGGAACCGTAATCAACTCAAAGAGAGCCGAATCAAATAACGACTAAGCAACTCGAACATCCGTCCTCAGGAGAGAAAGAATGGAAGATAATCAAGAGAAAGAGAGAAGAGGCCCACGCAAACTTAATAAAATCAAGAGAGAAAAGGAAAAGAGAAAAGACATAAGAATGGAAGAGGAGTGGGCTCCCCATGCCCTTCGCCGGCACGCCCCTTCAGCCACCTTCGCCGGTACACCCTCTAGCCACCGGCACGCCCTTCGCCGGCACGCCTGCTCGCGCCCTTCGCCGGCACGCCCCCTTCAGCCACCTTCGCCGGCACGCTTCCGCGACCCCTTCACCGGCACGCTCTCCCTACGCTCAGCGGCATACCCGCACGTCCCTCGCCGTCACACCCAGCCGCGCCCTTCGCCGGCACGCCCCCAGCCCAACTTCCCCGGCACGCCTTGCTTGGCCCTTCGCCGACCCGCTCCCCACGCCCTTCGCCGGTACACCCTGCAGCGCCCTTCGCCGGCACGCCTCCTCTTCCTTCCATGGCACGCTTCCATCGCCTTCGCCGGTACGCACCTCCACGCCCTTTGCCGGCATGCCCGCTTGCCCCTTCGCCGACACACTCTCCTAGCCCCCTCGCCGGCACGCTCTCCCTGCCTTCGCCGGTACACCCCCTTTTTGGCCCTCCAGCGGCCCACTCTCTCTCTATAAAATATGTATAATAGTAATAATAATATTAACGATAATAAATTAATAAAAACTAAAAACTATGATGAATAAATAAATCTCAATATACATATGAAATAAACAAAAAATGTGAATTAGTAATAATAATGGTAAAAAGGGGAAAATATAATAATAATAATAAACAACATGGATAAAATCATTCATAACAAGTATATAAAAAGGGAAATAACCGATAATATATATATATATATATATATAATTTGAAACCCAGATAAAAAATGACAAAACCTATATCGCAGCCCCCCGTCTCTCCTGTGACCCGGTGCCGAAGGAACAACAATGCCGCCCTTCCAGGTTGGGCCTGAGTCTTGGGAATTATCCCAAAATAGCCACGACCTGACCTCGCCTCGGGCCGATATTCCGATTAAACCGGACTCGTTTCTCGGGCCGGATCCCTTCCGAGCCACTACTAAAATTGCCGCACGTTCGGCAGACATTTGAACGGGTTCACCTCGATTTCTGCCGCGTTTCTATTGCGGACCGATGCCCGAACATGAAAAGGTCCATGCGTGACCGATATGGCCGACGGTTCCCATCCCGACATGGTCGTAACCTGGCATTGCTCTGGGCCAATAGCCTGTCAAATCGGATTCATCCTAATGGGATTTGTTCTCGCTCTTTCATTGAAGTTACCGTGAACTCATCGTACGTTTGTACGGGGTTGCTTCTATCTACGTCGTACCTTCAATATGGACACTTGTCCGAATATCAAGTGGTCCGCAAGTGACCGACAGAAATCGGAATAGAATGGGACGGCTCCCGTCATCCCTGGACCCTACACATGGGAATATCAATAAGGCCTTCGCGGGCTATGCTGGGACCTCAGGTCCGTCCCGATTATGGTCACTGTCCGACCCATATCCTCAGCCTATAACCCGCTCCCTTTGAACACGTTTTCGGTTTTAGAATCTAGTCCCGGGACTCTTCTTCGCTGCCCTCCGGCACCGAGAACATTAATGATGCCCACGCAAGCCCCGTTTCGACTGCGGGAGGCGCCCCCGGCATGGTCTTGACTCGATCTTGCATCGGGCCAACAAACTCATTGATTTCCTGCTACACTAACCGAGATTTAACCGAATGTTTTCAGAGTCTCAGAATAATATGTTTGCCGTGTCCCGGCATACATATGTTCTAGGTCCTTCTGCGACGATTACGATATTCTCAAGCCGGACACCCGCCTGAATATTAAACGGTCTCCCGAACGACTGACACGTTTTGAACGTCCGCTTCCCTAGACATAGGGCTTTCCATCCGATTTAAGGGAGATCCCCTCGTTGTCCCTTGGCACCGAAAATATTAATGACGCTCATGCAAGTCCTGTTTCGACCGCGGGGGGCCCACCGCAGTATGGTCGCAGCTTGCTCTTGCACCGAGCCAACAGATTTACGGGGTTTTGACCGCTCCAACCGAGGCTCAGCCGAACATTTTCCGCTCTTCCAAACAATAAATTTGCTGTACCTCAACATACATGCGTTCCGGTTTTCCCGCGACAATCGTGATTTTCTCGAGCCAGACATTCGTCCGAACATTAAATGGTCAGTACACGACCGACATGACCACGAATGGTTTTCTTCTCACCCTCGCATGAGGATTTCAATACCTCATAATAGACCTTTCATGCAATTAATTTCTTGGCCATGAGGCCCTGAATCCCGGTGATTAATCAAGGGTGTTCCCTCGTATGGGGGATGTAAATGACGCCGTGACCTTTATCGCGCGGCGGGTTTTGGTCCCGACACGAACTACACAATCGTCTGACGAAGTCAGATCGAGCGCACCATGGGCTCTTCGGAGCCCGAATAAATTGTCACTTCGGTGACTGGCACGCCCACACACTTAACAGACGAACTACCTGAATGAGCGAATTTTAGTGCGTCCACACCACCTGATCCTATACACAAAGCCTTTCTACTTTGCATTGTCATATATCCTATGCCAATGATCTCCTTGCAAGGTTGGCATTTGACTTCTCATCGGGGCCAGCCACTAAAACCCAACGGCTTAGACCTTACGTCTAAGGTCGGCTTACACAATTTCATTCCAAGGTTGGTGCTCGACTTTTTGTTAGGGCTAGCCACTAAACCTTACGTCTAAGGCCGGCTTAAACAATTTCACTCCATGGTTGGTGCTCAACTTTTTGTTAGGGCTAGCAGCTAAAACCCAACAGTTTAGACCTTATGTCTAAGACTGGCTTGAATGCTCTTCTTGCATGCTTGACTCCTTGTTGTGCCCAATTGCTGAAACCCAACAGTTTAGACCTTCTGTCAAAGACCAGCTTAAATGCTTTTCTTAGGTTGGTGCTCGACTCCTTGTCGTGCCCAGCCCCTGAAACCTAATGGCTTGGACCTTCCATCTTAAGACCGGCTGAAACACTATTACCCTTGCTAAAACCTTCTGTCCCACTACGGCGCAGACCCTTAGTCCCACCGAATTTTATCTCAGTTAGACGATGAAAGAAATCTGCACCCACGTGTCCCGCATGCTTGTCCCTCACCTGCGGCACCCATGGGTGGGGGGCATTAGTGGACGCTTAAAGAACTTGCCATTGGAGGCCAAAGCAATGTCAGCTGAAGAAATGAAGAAAATAACAGAAGAGGCCATTCCGTCTCCCTGACAGCGTCAACGCACAACAGCACCAGCGTCGATGCCACTGAAGATAGAAGGCAAACAACAGCCCCTAGCAGCGAGCTGTGTCGACGCACGGTGAATGTCGCGTCAACGCAGCTGAGGATGGTGGGCTGAAGAGTGGCCTCTGGCAGCTGGCTGCGTAGACGTAGCATGCAACCAATGTCGACGCCACTAAAGATAGAAGGCGAACAGCAGCCCCTGGTAACAGGCTGCATCGACGCACTGTGAAGGTTCCATCAATGCAACTGAAGACAGTGGGCTGAAGAGTGGCCTCTTGCAGCTGGCTGCGTCGACGCAGCGTGCAACCTGCGTCGACGCACCCTCAATACGCGAAAATGTCGTACCGACGTGAACTTGGCCCCGACACATGGATCAGCTTCTGTACGGTGATGTCGACTTCTAGAGAGCACGTGGAGGTCGTACAAGGCACGTGGATCGATATTCTACAATCATTTGAGATTATCCCTAGCCCCCTTTGCCTTGGGAAAGAAGAAAAGGGCCTTTTCTGCTATAAAAAGGACTCAAGGCCTTGAAGAAGTCCCCCCGATGGCTCTGTTCTTCCCCCCGCTAATGCTGTTTGATGTGCACAAACCCGTCGTTGAAAAAGTCGTGCCACAATTTAAAATTAATCGAACTCACTCACTTAAAAAGATTAAAATTTAAGCAAAGTTGTGAATACGGGTCGATCTCACGAAGAAGAAATGTTTCCAAAATAGCATGGAGGAGAATTCTTATATTTCAAAAATCCGAAGTTTGGAGTGAGATTAAACTAATGAAAATGAAACTTGCATGAAAATAAACTAAGTAAAGAATATGAGAGGGTTAAGAATAGAAATTGGAAAGAGAGGGAGAAAACTAAGAAGAACACAATTGCATAAAATCTGAATTTGATTACTATGAAAGGTGACAAGTACAACATATGTGAAAATTAAAAATACAACTTGACTGAAAATAGAAGAGTGAAAGAAGAAATTGGAGCCACGAGTATGAAGAGTGCCGCCGTCTCCTTGCCGTGTCGAGCCTTGGATGAGACCGCCCCACTTTGCTTCAAATTCTCGCGAAAATAGAGACTGGGGCGGCGGGCGCAAATTTAAATAGCAGCTACTTACGAGGTCGCCCATTCTTTTTTCCTCTTTTTGTCATTTTTGATTTTTTTCATAAATCAGAAAATGGCCACTTTCCAGGAAGCCGCTATTTTTTTTATTATTTTCCATAAATTTGAGAAATAGCGACTGTTTAAACGGTCGCTTATTCTTTTCCATTTTTCTGTAACTTTCTTTCTGATTTTTCGTGTAGAGAAAATAGCGCCCACATGAATGGTCGCTCATTCTTTTCCCCAAGAAATGGCGCCTCCGTGAGTGGTCTCACATTCTCTTCTATTTTCAGTGTTTTTTTTTTCTATTTCCATAAATGAATCTGCGCCTCTTCAGTCAGTCTCGAATTCTTTATTTCTTTATTTTCTTTTTCCAGCAAAAATAAATTGGTGCCCATTCGGTCATTTGCTATTTCTTATTTTTTAAAAAATTCTTTAAAAATTTGCGTCTGATCATCCAATCGCTATTTTCTGAAAATTTAGAAAATTTAAAATGTCAATATATTTCAACCAAAAATGACTTTCAAATGATTGTGTAATTTCTTAAATATTTCTTACATGATCATTTTGGCTCAAAAAGATGATAAAATGAATACATACTTAAATTAATGGCGAGAATGAAATTAACTACTTATGTAGCACAACTTTATTTATTTAATGCTCAAAGATGATATATGTGATGCAACTTATGATGTAAAATATAGCATTTATCACACGTCCCAACTTACTCATTGCTAGTCCCTTAACAATGCAAATAATTTAAAATTTAAGATTAACAAGAGTTTACAAAATCCACACTTTCATATCTAGCTTTCCCTTCATAGAATCAACCAAAAATTAGGAATATGGAATCATTAATGCACACTAGCTTTATGTAGGAAATTAAAGTACATGATCAAGAATACAAATCAAAAGTTCAATAGCACTTGTGCATGTGTAATACTAAATCCACAGCTTTAGACAATTGCGTCCCCTATTTGCTATTCCGAGCAAGTGCCCTTCAACCCTGCACCTCTTAGATTAGAGTATTAAATATACTAATTTTTTGTCTACCTTATTTATTTATCCCTTTGGGATATTTTATACCACACATGATACTGTACTACCCTTCACTGTTTAACATGAACCTCAACTCTTGCCTTAGGAGAAGTAGGCCCGATTTTACAGATCAAGGTTCCCTTTTCCTTTTGACGTGAACCTCAACACGTCTTAGGTGAAGTAGGCATAGTTACTAAGACTAGGAGCATTTTTCATGATGTTTATTTTTCATCATTTTTTTCAATGTGCTATTTACACTAATTTAATAACTAACTTGGATAACTAACTTGACAGAAAGCTTTGTAAAAAGATCTCTTTCTTGAGAAGTACAGAATATCAGATAACATATCCAAAATAACAGAAAGTTTATCTTGCTTGTTTCATTAGTGTGCAAAGTGAATTTATTTTTCTAAAGCGCACATGAACTTTAAAAAGATTCTTATATCAGTTTTCCATAGCTAGATTTGAGTAAATTTTTCTTCATCATTCTCTGTAGTCTTTCTTATTCCAGAATCACTTTCAATTTTAAACATAAATCAAGAAACTCAAATGGGGATTTCATATTTTTCATTTTTTTCATGCAGAACAATATGTCAGGTTGTACTATATACATCATGAAATAAAATTTTTCTCTCCCCCCAACTTGAATGACATATAAAATTGAAAGTAATAGAACAATATAACAAAGAATATAGTTGAGATGGAGGGATACAACCTGCTATGCGTGGCGAAACCACCTTTATATGAATAGCTACAACTTCTTCTCCTTGGCCTATCTACTGGAAAACAAACTAAAAATAAAACATCAAATAATAAAATACTGGGTTGCCTCCCAGAAGCACTAAGTTTTTCGTCTTCAGCCAGACGTATGAAAGCTCACAAAGATTTCATTCTGGATCATTCAAAACAATGGACTCTTTTAACAGCTGCTCATTTTCCAATTAAGGTTTTAATCTTTGACCGTTGATAGTGAAAATATGACCATTTTTAGGATTTAAAATTTTAACAGCACCATGGTCAAAAATTTTAACAACAACAAACGGTCCATCCCATCTGGATTTTAACTTACCGGGGAACAAGCGCAGCCTAGAATTAAAGATCCAAACCTTTTGATTAATAGAAAAAATTTTCCTGTGAATATGCTTATCGTGAAAAACCTTAGTTTTAGCTTTGTAAATCTTTGAATTCTCGTAGGCTTCATTTCTTAGTTCCTCCAGATCATTAAGTTGTAGAGCTCTTTGGGTACCAGCTTGATTAAGATCGAAGTTGACATGTTTAATGGCCCAATATGCTCTATGCCCAAGTTCTACAGGAAAGTGGCAGGCTTTTCCAAAAATAAGGCGATAAAGTGACATTCCAATAGGAGTTTTATATGCAGTTCTATAGGCCCATAATGCATCATCTAGTATCTCGGACCAGTCTTTCCTATCTGGCCTAACTGTCTTATGCAAAATATTTTTAATCTCCCTATTGGATACTTCAACCTGGCCTCTGGTTTAGGGATGATAGGAGGTAGCGAGCTTGTGAGTGATGCCAAATTTACAGAGCAAAGCTCTGAATTGTGAATTCGTGAAGTGAGGACCCCCATCACTAATCGTGGCTCTAGGACAACCAAATCTAGAAAAGATATTCTTCTGTACAAATTTTATTACCACCTTATGGTAATTGGTCCAAGTAGCTACAGCTTCAATACATTTCGAAACATAGTTCACTGCTACCAAAATATATTCATTGCAAAATGAAGGTGGAAATGGTCCGATAAAATATATTCCCCAAACATCAAAGATTTCAACTATCAGATTGGGATTAAGCGGCATCATATCTCTCTTAGAATCGTTACCCACTGTTTGACATCTCAAACACGTTTTGGAGAATTCATAAGCATCTTTAAATAGTGTGGGCCAATAAAATCCACTTTGTAGCACTTTCGCCGTAGTCTTCTTTCCAGAAAAATGTCCCCCACAAGTCAAATTATGACAGAAGTTCAAAATAGATTGTTGTTCCTCCTCGGGGACACATCTTATTTCAATCCGATCTGGACCCATGTGAAACAGCTCCGGGTCGTCCCAAAAATAGTGCTTTGCCTTTGCAAAGAATTGATCCTTCTCCTGTTTAGTCCACCCTCCTAGAATTTATCCTACCGCCAGGTAATTGACAATGTGAGCGTACCAAGAAGTTGTATGAGAGATAGAAAGAATTTGTTCATCAAGAAAAGAATCCGACATAGGAACACTTTCAGGTATCACTATCTTGGATATATGATCAGCTACCACATTTGCTAACCCTTTCTTGTCTCGTATCTCCAAATAGAATTCTTGCAACAATAAAATCCACCGAATGAGACGGGGTTTAGCATCCTTCTTGGAAAGGAGATACTTCAAAGCAGAATGATACGAATAAACAATAACCTTAGCCCCTAACAAATATGATCAAACTTTTTCAAGGACAAACACAACAGCTAGCAATTCCTTCTCCATGGTGGTGTAATTCAATTGGACATCAGCGAGGGTGCGACTCGCATAATAAATCACCACGGGCTTCTTATCAATCCTTTGACCTAGGACAGCTCCAATGGCATAGTCTAAAGTATCACACATTATTTCAAAAGGTAGCGACCAATCAGGCGATTGAAGAATCGGAGCTTAAGTGAGGGCCGCTTTTAAGGCATTAAATGTCTTAAGACAAGAATCATCAAATTGAAAGAGAGAGTCCTTAGCTAGCAACTGAGTGAGAGGACGATCAATGGTGGAAAAGTTTGGAGTGAATCTGCGATAGAATCCCGCATGGCCAAGGAAGGAATGAATCTGCTTAACAGAAGAAGGAGGAGGAAGATTGGAAATCAGATCAACCTTAGCCCTATCAACCTCTATTCCTCTCTCTGAAATCACATGGCCTAAAACTATTCCTTCTTTCACCATCAAATAGCTCTTCTCCCAGCTTAACACCAGATTTGATTCAATGCACCTCTTCAGTACCTGAGTTAGATTTTCTAAACAGCTTTCAAAAGAAGTACCAAACACAGAAAAATATCCATAAATACTTCTAGAAATTCACCTACCATTTCAGAAAATATAGATATCATGCACCGCTAAAAGGTGACTGGGGCATTGCATAACCCAAACGGCATTCTTCTAAAAGCAAATTTGCCATAAGGGCACATGAATGTTGTCTTCTCTTGATCTTCTGGGTAAATAGCAACTTGATTATACCTAGAATAGTCATCCAAAAAGTATAAATACTTTTGTCCAGCCAGTTTCTCCCGAATTTGATTCACAAATGGGAGTGGGAAATGATCTTTCTTTGTCATCAAGTTCAATTTTCTATAGTCTATACAAACTCCACCCTGTGTGTAATCTCATTGGTACTTCTTCTCCTTTCTCATTGGTAACAGCCGTCAGCCCTGACTTCTTAGGAATAACTTGCGTGGGGCTGACCCACTTGCTATCTGAAATGGGATATAAAATCTCAGCATCCACCCACTTTACAACCTCTTTCTTCACTACCTCCATGTTTGGATTCAGTCGGCGCTGCATCTCTCTACTTGGCTTGGCATTGTCCTCCAAATAGATATAATGCATGCAGACATCTGGACTAATACCCTTCAAATTTGTCACAGACCAACCTATCGCCCCCTTATGCTCCTGAAGGACATCTAAAAGCTGAGACTCCTAAGCAGAAGTGAGATTGGAGGTAATGATTACGGGCAAAGTGTGGTCGAGGCCCAGATAAGCATATTTCAAAAAATCCTATAGAGGTTTCAATTCAAGAATGGGCGGTTGATCCAAAGATAGAAGAATGGGTTTAGCTTGCAATGGAGGGAGTGGCTCTATCTTAGAGTAGGGTACGGAAGATAATAAAGAATCCTGCAGCATGTTACCCTCTTCTAAGGTATCCTTCACTTTATCCGGATTTTTATCGATCAATTCTTCAAAAATATCAATAATATTACATTCCTCATCTTGTTCCGGATATTGGGATGCTCTAAACACATTCAAAGAAACCTTCTCACCTCCGAATGATATATCCATCATTCCCGTGGCACAGTTTATGTTGGCCTTTTTCGTAGCTAGAAACGGTCATCCCAAAATAATTGGAGTATGTTTTAATTCTTGGGACAAGGCCATATCCAAAATGAGAAAATCCACCGGGAAATAGCACTCATGTACTTTCATAATAACATCTTCTAGTAAACCACTCGGAGTTTTCACAGAACGATCCGCCAATTGAAGGATTATAGATGTGGGCTTCAATTCTCCTAAATCAAATTGCTCATATATAAAGGTGGGCAAAAGATTCACGCTAGCACCTAAGTCTAGCAATACTTTATCAAATGTAACGCCACCTATATAACATGAAATCAGAGGAGCTCCGGGATCCTTCAACTTTTTAGATAAGTGGTTCATCACCACAACACTAACATCTTCAGACAAGCGGATCTTTTGAGTTATCACCTTAGGCTCCCTTTTCGAAGTACATAGCTCTTTTAAAAACTTTGCATACACCGGCACGTGCTTGATTGCGTCCAGAAGTGGAATATTGATATTCACATGTTTAAACAATTCCACGAATTCCTCCTGTTAGATCGACTTTTTCTTTTGAGCCTTTGACTTTAGAGCATCTGGAAAAGGGATCTTAGGAACATACTCTTGGGGTCCTTCTTCATCAACCATAGCTTTACCTTTATCCAGCTTATTTTCTCCCCCCTCCGGCTTCATCTTCTCTTGCACAATTGCAAGCTCCTCATCTTCACTATCACTTTCTTCTTGGGCTTCATGGCCTGAACTACTTCCAACTTCTCTAGCCTTATAAGGGTCATCTAAAATCTTCCCGCTCCTAAGGGTAGATATAGCCTTGGCATTCTCAAATTAAGGGCCCATAGGAGGAGGAGGCTGAGGTTGGTTAGGTTAAGGAAGAATAGGCGGAGCTCTCTAAGGAAAACCTGGGCCGGGTTGATTTCGGGGGTTAACCACTGGTTGGCTAGGAAGCTGGCCTACCTCTCTTCTCATGTTATTCACTGCTAACTGCCCTATTTGATTCTCCAACTTGGAAATAGACTGATGTTGAGTAAGGATGAGTTGTTGGAGTTGTTCGAATTTCTCATCGAAATTGGGCTGAGTAGGAGGTGGCTGATGTTGGGGTTGATGAAAATGATTAGAAGGATATTGATTATATGGGCCCTGAGAAAATTGATTTTGATGATATGGGGCCTGAGTTTGATAGAATGGAGGTTGAGGGTATTGATGTTGAGCTTGTTGAAAAGGAGGTTGAAAATGTTGGTGCGACTGACTTGGCACTTGAAAAGTTTGTTTTGGAACGACTTGCTTTGAGGGATTAGCTTGCATAGGTGGACCTTGCTGAGGTTTCCAAGAAAAGTTAGGGTGATTCCTTCAACCTGGATTATAGGTGTTAGAATAAGGATCATAAGTAGGTTTGGACACACCCTGAGCAGCAAAGATCTGTTCTTGGATGAATGGGGGAAGCTGAGCCGCCGTAGGGCAATCAGTGACAGCATGGTTAGGGCTAGAATATAAAGCACAAATTTCTTCATGATTGGGAGCTGAGAACGGTTGAGATTGTGGAGCAGAAGAGAAAGAAGGTTCCTACCTAGATAGCAGCTGATCTAACTTCTGGGCTACTAAATCAACCTTTTCTATCTTCTGAGCCAACAAATCCATTTTATTTAATTTTTGAGTTATGGCATTGATATCCATCTTGTTCTCAAATTCTCCTTAATTCTTAACTTCATATAGCCCTGACCTCTTAGATGGCCCAATCAGACATGACTAATGAAATTTTCACCAAGCATCTCGAATAAATCATAGGCCTCGTCCTCACTCTTACTCATAAATGTTCCCCTACATGAAGCACCCACCATATGCCTATAATTTTCTATAAAATCCTCATAACATGCCTGAACAATTTGCCATCTTGATAATCCATGGTGGGGGCATTTCCTTAGCAAATCCTTCAACCTATCACACGCTTCATGGATTTGTTCTCTAGGGTTTTGTGTGAATCCAATTATGGCTCTCCTCATCTTATTGGTTCGACCTATGGGATAGAATTTCTTCAATTTTTTTTTGCATTTCAGCCCATATATCAATGGATCTACCCAAGGCACCTAACCAATATTTGACTTTATCATTGAGTGAGAAAGGAAAGAGAGTCAATTTAAGAGCATCATCTGAAAAATTGTGAATTTTGACAGTTGAGCATATCTGGAGAAATTCATCAAGATGTTTATATGGATCTTCATTGGCATTGTCATAGAACGATGGCAACATTTGGATGGTACTAAACTTGATTTCATATTGAACTGCCTGAGTCTGAGATACTTGAACATAGAAGGTGTCACGCCCCGACGCGGAATATCGAGGGCGTGAGCGAGTTGTAAACAAGCGTGTCGATCAGAGCATGTACAATTTGATTTCTAAAGAGAAAGATAGATGAGAAAATGATACTTTTATTCCATCAAATGAAGCTTACATCACTAATTCATAAGCCATAAAGGCAATTACAATCTTCAAACTCCAAAATATAACATTCTTGTAAAATCACAATGACCTACATAAATCTTAGGGAAAAGAAAAATACTTTCACTCTTTTCCATTCCCTTGTTTAATTTCATTTCCTACAACAATTTACCAAAACGTAGGGTGAGTTAAAAGCTCAGTAGGATTTTATATCTCTAAAAAATAGGTAATCTTTAAATATTTATCATTTTGGACATTTCTTCCAAGTAAATCGGGAAGTGTTTAAGATCATGAATAGCGAGTAGGAAATTGTATACGGAATTTTAAGTAATAAAATGATAACAAGGTTCCAAGATAATTTCAAGTATTGAATTTTGAACATGTAAAGAATATCATGAAAGAATTTGGCCATTTCATGCAAGTGAAATATATCATGTAATTTCAAGCAATTCCAAGTAACAAGTAAACAAGTACAATAACGAAGTGTGGAATGTCATAAATAATCTAGCAAGTCATTCACTTCGGTGCAATGTCACACCGTGGTCAATCAAATTCCATGGGCACAAGTACTTTCGGGCGCTCCTCCCAAGACCAGACCGGGCTCCATTAATGTCAAGCATTGGGTCGGTGGATCATAACATCCCAAGTATGTTTAGACATCCACTTAACGCTATGGCCAATGAATTTTAAGAATAAGCTCATTTGTAAAAAGTACAGATCTGGCAAAAATCTCAGAAGTAGCAAGAGAAGTGAATAATAATTTTAAGGCATCATGTTTAACGACATCAAGTCGTGGAATTCAAGAAAGAGCAGTAACTAGGAAGAAAAATCAAGTAATTAGAGTTTAATAGAATTAATTTAATTCTATGGTTTAATCTTATATGCATTTGGTTTACAAATATTTAGACATGTTTTCAGGAAGTTTTTGTACATTAGAGATGTATTAGTTTAGCCAAAACGGTGATTTATTATTATAAAAATTAAAAAAAATAGATTTTTATGTCGAAATAATCTTAACTTGCTGAAAATAATTTTAACATACTTAACATGATTTTCATATCTTACTTTACTGATAATATAATAAAAATAAATTTTTCATGCTGGATTTAATTTTTAACATGCTGAAAATTAATTTTTAACATGATAAAATTAATACTTAACATGCTAAAATAATTCTTACACATTAATTTACTGATAAGATAATAAAGATAAGTTTACCATGCTGATTACAAAAATTCTTTGATAACAACATAAATTTTATCATGGTACAACTTATTTTTCTATATTTATTTATTAATTATTTGATAGGAAAATGGAATTATTATGCTGAAAAATAGTTTTAATATATTGAAAATAAATCTAACATGCTAAAAATAATTCTAACATGTTAAAAATAATTTTATTATGCTGGAAGAAATTTATCATGCTGGACGTAATTTTCATGCATCAATTTACTAATTAATAGTGAAATTAGGTTTAACATTCACAAAAATAGTTTAAATAGATTTTAACATGCTGAAAATAATTTTTATATCTCAGTATGTATAAAATAATTTTATCATGTTGGAAGTCATTTTTTACATGCTGAAAATATTTTTCATACATTAATTTACTAATATGGTTAAAAATAGATTTTTATATGCAAAAATAATTTTATTCTACAAAGAATAATTTTTAACATGCTGTAAGAATTAAAACATGCTAATATTATCTTTTCTTATTTTTGGTGACTAAATACGTATAATTATTGGAGATTCCAAATGTTATAGTTCATATTGTGTAGTGACTAATATTTAGTCCCACATTGGAAGTTTAGAAAACTTTCATGGCTTTATATGTTGGAGAGGTCACCCTTGGGTCAGGACCCAAAGGACATAGGATGTGGGCGCACTGATGTGTGGTTTGGTTTGATTTAGTTTAAGTGTGTACATATATATATATATATATATATATATATATATATATAAGTCAGAAAAAGTGTCGACCCGGGAGGTCGACACTTTTCACTAAGTTCCATTTTTTTAGCAGAAAACTCGATCTCGAGTGTCGACCCATAGGGTCGACACTTTTTCTGCAACTTTCGATTTTCTTCACTAAAATGGCTATAACTCACTCATTTCTCAATAAAATTTAGTGAATAAGGTATCAATGGAAAGAGCATTGAAAAAGGAACAATCTAACATGCTTTAATTAGAATTTAGCCTGAGAGATACCTACCTTTTTGTGGATCTAAAGAAGAGGTAAGATAAATCCCCAAATAAGATGAAACCCTTGAATTCTCTCAAATCTTCCTTCAAATCTCCTTCAATCTTCAAAGTAGCATAGCTTAGGCCTCCAGGGATGGTTTGTGAGTTGATTGAGGTTCTATTTATAGCCAAAATAAGGCCAATTTTGTCAAGATTCCTCACCTAATTTTACCTAACCCATTAAGTCCAAATTTAGAAGAAAAATTCGATTTCCCTTCTTAATCTAGCCCATTTTTGGTGTGAATTGGTGTGAAAATAATGTAGTTTTGGCTGGTCTAAAGTTGTATGTTAGGTAAGGGTTGATTCTTAAGTCAATCTTTTAGAAATGGGATTATTTTAATCCCTTAAATGCCATATTAAACATATGTTACAAATTTTGGACTAATTATCCTTTAATAAATCCTTTAATCCATTAATCCAACCCATTATGAGTTATCCAATTATAATCATAGTCCATTATATGAACTTTTATTGGGCTTTCTATGATTTATCTAAGGGTTAAAGTATTTATTTTTCAATTTACCTTAAGTAAATTCAAGTAAATGCATTTCTCTAGTTTATTACTTACAGTAAAAATGTAATTTATCTATTTCATGAAAATTTTAATTATAAAATAAAATTAAAAAAAATTATTTCTCATCTTTATTTATCAGATTTCTATAGAATGACAGTTGATATTGATTAGACAAGAAATAGTCCTTCATCTGCTTAGAAGCAACTTGTTGCAGTTGATGTTGATTTTGGTTCTCCATGAGGTGAAGTTGTAGATAATTTGTAGAATACACTAACCTCTCAATCTCACTAATGGGCTCTAACAAATATGGGTGTAGGGATCTCTTACCTTGCATGTAATGCAAGAGGGCCCAAAGAAAGATAGTTGTTTTTGAATTTTTAGATTTTTAATTTTTTTTAAAATGAGTCAAATGCAATACTAACTATATAAATTATGTATGTGAAAATGATTATTTTTTTATTTTCAATTTTTTTATGCAAATGAGTTTGAAAATAATGCAATGAATCAACCACTATATGAATGTAAAATGATGATATATATTTTTTTCTTTTTTTGAAAAGAAGAATTGGTACTCACTACTAAATTGGTTAACTGGCCAGGTACTAAATTGGTTAACTGGCCAGGTAAGAGGTGGAGTTGTGGGAGGTTCCCTCTACTTTCGTATGGTCCTAATTAAATAACCACAATCTCACTTGGACGTTTGCTACAAAACCTTTAGACATCAATTTTTTAAAATAGTAAAAAATTCTAACACTCTTTTTTTTTATGTGAAATCTTCTAAGGGTAATGTACCTTCAAGGTACATCTTGGTACAACCGTCTCGGCGTCCGTGAGGGAATCCACGGGTGCAGGGACTTATAGAGGTCTTGAAAAAGGAAATTCTAATTCAAAGAGACGGAATGCTCCTAGAGGGTCTTTCTAATTCCAAGAAGGGTGTAAGAAATCCTAACTTTCCCTTGAGAAGGGGAAAGAGAAGAGAAAAGAAAGAATTTTTTTTTTAAATGCTAATTCAAGTAAATAAGAAACCAACTAAAATGTAAAGGACATGAGAATAATACAACTAGGATGAAGACATGCTAGCATCATAATATTTTTTTATTTTTTAATTTTTTTCAGAGAATTTTTTCAAATTTTTTTTCAAAACAAAGAGATATGGATAAAAGATAACTAACAACTAAAACTACCAAAAATATATATGCAATAATACTACAAATTAACACCTAGAATCCTATTTTTTTATGGTTTCTAGTTTACTGATTTTTTTTGAATTTTTTTTAAAATTTTTGTAATTTTTTAAAAAATTAGAAAAATAGGACATTTTCCTATGTTTACTGACCTTTAGCGACGCTTGAATTTTCTGTAATTTCTGAATTTCTATTTTCTGCTACAGTTTCATGATTCGGTGACGCTTTTTGTGATAGTTTTTTTCTGAGAATTTCTAGGTCTGAATTTTTGTGGATTTTTTAATTTTTTTTATATTTCTTATAAAAATAAAAACAGAAAAATTAGAAAACTATATACAAATCAAACACAAGAATTTTCATCCGTTAAAAATTATTTCTGAAGTCCCACGATCAATGACACCCAAGAGGGGGGTGAATTGGGTGTTTACCAAATTGAAGAAAACTTGGTCTTTTATAAAATATGTGATACAAAGCTAGTTAGAAGATCCAAAACTATTTGAACACAAATTGGATTTAACAAACTTTATATGATAAGATATAGATTATGCAAGATAAACGAAGAAAAATCCAGAACAACAATTTAAACTAACGTTTATGTAGAATGGAGATAGAGGAAATGGAGCAAAACACACAAAACAAGCACAATACACAGCAGTTTTTAAGGTGGTTCGGATGCAACGACGGCAATCCTACGTCCACCCCTCACCAAACCCGGTGAGGCTTCACTCGGGAATAAATCCCCAAACGGAGACGACGCTCCAACCACACACGTACGACGACGCCTGTCCACATACATGGGGACGCGCCCCAATACACACACACACACGGAGATGAGGTCTCTAACACGATCCAACAAACGGATCAACAAGACACACACACGCTGCGACAAGTGCAGCAAACCACACACTAAAACAACTGGATCTAAGTAGATCCCCACACACACACACGTAGATCTAGGAAGATCTACGCACACACAAATGGAACATAATGACCACACACGACCACAGATCTACAACGATCCACACACACACGAATGTTTCCAGATTGTGAAGAACACAAACATAAAGCCTAAAACACAACAACAATAAGGCACAGTTTAGAAGACTCCTGATTTGGCTTCCCTTGAGTGTATGATATAGAGCTTGGAATGATGCTTCCTGCTTCACTTGAATGGCTTCAGATTAAGTTTGAATGGGTTTGGAGTGGACGTAGAGTTGCTGCACGGAGTACTGTTCACGGTTACAGTACTCTTCCTTCTTGACTTGGATAACCTCCCTTTGATCTCTTCTTGAAACTCTTGCTAGCTTCTTGATAGCCTCCCCCTTGATCTCTCTTTGTTGGTTGCTTGATTCTTCACTTCATAGATGCTTGTGAGCTTGGGAAGTACCTTGAATGGCTTGTAGATGGATGAAGAACTTGCTGCATGAGGTACTGTTCACGGAGCTACAGTACCTCTTCTTCCTCCTTGGACAGCCTCCTCTTAGATCTCCCTTGAAGCCCTCTTGGTTGGTTAGGGTTATGGCTTCAATGAGATGTTTTATCTCTCTTAAATGGTCCATAGACAAACCCCAGACCAGATCCACAAATCATGGTGGATTGGGTGTCTTTAGAATTAAACAAATGGGTAGAAAGATCACTCCTCGAGCTTGAAACAAAAGTCAACAAAAGTAGGCCTCGGGGTTGGCGGTCGACCGGTGGAGGGCTGGCGGTCGACCGGAATTTTACAGGTTTCAGTCCGTTGCTTGCTGGGAAAAATGATTGACCGCCCCTGTCTGGGCGGTCGACCGCTACTGGCGGTCGAGCAGTCCTGGACCTGCGGTCGACCGCTGGCAGGGGAAGCCCCAGGTTTCTCCTGTTCAGCCCTTTAAACCCTTGAGCAGCTCATTCACGTTTGTGGCATCAAAGTCCTTCGACCTTGAGGATTTGTACTGAGTATATGGACCACCTGTTTTGGGTTGTAGAGGAGCAGGGTGCTTATCCACAAGTTTAGTTCACCAGGTGACTGCCATGTGTTTGATCCTGCAAGCAAGATAGTTAAGGTTAATACCATGCTTGTTCACATTAAGGAGGTTATGAAACCTCTTGTCTCTTGTAAAAATAATTCAATCAAGCATGAATCAAGATCATGTACCATTGCCATTTGCCATCTCAAACATATCTAAACATGAATGTGCAATCAACCATAAGTTTAGTTATCATCACTCAATCACACATTAAGTTTAGTTATCATCAAAACCATAACGCCAACAATCATCAAAACTATAACTTAACAATCACAACAACCATCAAAATCATAACTCAACAATCTCCCCCTTTTTGATGATGACAAACTTAATGATGATACAATAGAATGGCACAAACAATCTTCCCCTCCTGTCACACATAATTATCAATTTTTATCCCCCTTTGACATAATCAAAAAGTGGGATAATGCAGAACTTTCTCCCCTTGTGATATAATCAACAATATCAACAATCTGGAAGAAGCCAAACAAGGAAGAACAAGCTGATCTCCCTTTGAAACAGCAATAGCCCATCTTATCAATACAGAAGAAGCAACATCAAATCATGGACTGACAAATCAATATAAGTCCAATTAGAGGAAACTAGTTGCTTATTATTCTCAGAAATCAATATGATACCATCCAAAACGAATACAGTCAAGCATGTATGGATACCAATTGAAAGTGATGAGTGGCCTCAAGGATATGAGCCAGTGTAGGAAGATGTTCACAAAATAAGGTGTTCAACATAATAGCATTCAAAATCTAGAGCCCATGGCAGATTTTCACACAAACAAGAGCCGGAGGACATATCAAAACGATTTTCTTTGATTTTCAAATTTTTGATTTTTACATTTTCTGTTTAAATGCATGAAGCTATATATATGCAGATGATGACTCATGAAGTGCACACAAAGTAATCAAATAGTTACATATAAACATACATGCAATCTCCCCCGTACATATATGAGAAGGGAATGGGTATAATAAAGATGCAAGAGAGTCATTCTCACCCGAATGCACATGTGTAGCACATGAGAAATTATGCAATCATATAGGAGATACATGTAATTGTTAAAGCAGTCAATCAATTTTATGAATCCATAATGAATCAAATTTCCAGATGTGTAAGTGAGTAACATGAAAAATGATAGTTGCAATATGGATATTCAGATTTTCAGATCAACACAAGGAGATATTTTACAGACTGCACTTCAATTTTGAGAACAGCGTATTGGAGGCTACGCTCTACCTCAATGAGTTTTCACCAACAATTTTCAACTCAACCAATATCACATGATAATCAGAATTTTTTCAAGAGTGATCATGTTCAAATAATCCATTTTTACGTGAGTAGACGCATGGAGCTCATGCCAGAATCCCCGGTTACTCAAAATACTGAACCATTTCACCTCATTTTGAACAGAGATACTAGTCAACACTTTTCAGATATGAACCACATCACGTCTCAGGTGACATGTGCCCATTTTACTCAGTGAGACCGAGCATTGCTCTATCTTTCATTATCATTTCAGATTTTTCAACAAGGATGGGTAGGCAGCTTTTTTCTCAACTGTCTCTTCAACATACATGCAGCAAGTTTAACATCTCGAGAGTGTTGAAAAGAAAATCATATATCCTTATCTTTAACACTCATTTTAACATTTTGTGCATGAAGTGTGCGAATTTGATTCAACATGTATACTGAAAATATCATGAATACATAACAGTGCAACTCCCCCTAAATAGATGTACTTATGAAATATAAACTCTCCCAGAGTGTACGACATGAAGCACTCCAATAATGACTCAAATACAGCAATATTTATCAAGAAGACATAAGGTCATAGAAATTTTAAGGATGGTGGTGAATAACATATAATAACAAGTAAGCACATAGAGGGAATGTATGCAACATGCAATACAAGTATGCAACTGATACCAATCAAATGGATACCAATTGAATGAACTGAATGTAGCTAAGGCATGAGTTCTATTGCAATACAACATTTAACATGGGTGCAAAATGTGAGTTTTTGATTTTTCATTTGAGTGAATTAAATGCACCTAATGTATTGGGTTCTGATGCATGCAACCTATAACCATGTGAGAATGGAATGCAAGATGAAAAATGACACTATATTCAAGAGAGCAGTTCAGATTTGAAAGATGAGCATGGAACATTATTCATCACAAGTGGTTCATATACAAAGGTGTAGAAATCATTTGGCATGCAGTGGAAACCATTTATCGTCAAAAATAGTTAAGAACAGATTTTCAAAAGTTTTGAAATCAATCACAAGTCATTCAGGAGTAGACATTTCCATTGCAGAGCTCTTCACTTCAACAAGGATCAATTTTAGAAATTTTGAAGCAATTCATCATGAGCATGTTGTATGTTTCAATTAGAGATCACTCATTCAATAGAGAATAACATTCATTTCAACTTGTTTAGCTAGCAAGACCCCCTTTGACAAAAACATGAATCTTAGAAAAATTCAGTGAAAGTGTAATGTTTCTCTTATGACATGGGGCTAGCTAACAAGGAGCAAATAGTAGAATCAGAAGAAGTCTTTCAAGGCCAAACAATCAATTTCTTCCAGTTCTAGTACAAGGCGGAGAACTTTGGTCCAAAGATCAACTCACGCAGAGTGAGAGTTTCCAGGTGAAGATAATCCACCTTTTCACTACTCAGTATTTGATATACCAGATACTCAATTAAGCTTAAATGTGCTCAAGCAATCAGATTGAAGGATGTTTAAAGGTCAACATAAAATTCAAGATTTTCAATTTCATTTAACTAATAAGCAGGTTAATCACAGCAGAATGGAGGAGCAATCATTTCAGGTATGTAGAAATAATACATGTCATCAGAATAACATCACAAAGTCCTATAGACTAATGCATGAATTTTCATTTCCATAGTAAGAGGGTGAATTACCTTAATTCAAAGGACAATACCGAAGGCCTTCAAGCACCAAAATTACTAACCTCACGAAGGTTAGTATTTTAGATTTACTTTCTTACCTTTGCCTTGAGAATCCATTTTCTTCCGAGCCTTCCACCTATTGAACCCATTCTTGGTTAAAAGAGATGCGTGCCTTTCATACCATGTCTTGGGTACTTACTTCAACACGTACAAAACTTTCACCACCTTGTACTTGAGTCGATCGTAGAGGTTGTTCTACACAAAATACCCCATCTTCTTGTAGCAACTTGAGAGGGTTCTCATCATTTTCATCCTTGCAGGGTATTCTCCCAGTTGATTCAAGCTTGGTCATGACTAGCCCATCATCATTTAGATCTTGGAAGTATAATATGCATCTAAAGATAGAAAGGTTTGATTGTCAATTTTGATTCAAATTTATTAATAATGATATGACAAATAATTTTAACAACCAACACCCCTAGACAGCTCTAGATGTAATGCATGACACATGTGTGAACCTGAACATTAAGCCCATATGACGAATGTGATTGCTCCCCCTTAATGTGTGCATGAATGCAAGATGTTCGGTGACAATCCGATCCCATATGTAGCCTTTTAAGTAAATGACTCATAGTACCAGGCGGAGAACTTAGATCCGAAGATCACCTCACGCGTAATGATAGTTTTCAAACAGGCTTAACCTGCCCTTCCACTTGTCACCATTTGATATACTATATAATCATGGATGATGAAGGCAGGGGAATTGTAATGCATTATGGCATGAATAAACAATATTCAACTTATGCATGACAGAGTATGAAAGTGTATGCAAACTCAATATGTGTAGTGAAAACATGATCTGAAGAATCTTCAAGCTCTCTTACCACAAGATGTTATATGACAAGTGATATATGCACGAGTATGCAAACAACAATGAATGGAATACATGTACGGACATGTGCATTATCACAAGACTATTTAGCACAATATGAATAAAGCCATGACACCATTACTGAAGAGAGTGAGAGGGATATCACCTGAGTTTTTAAATTCCGTTTTTGATTATCTGTTTTAGCCTTTCTTGAGTCACTTGACTCGTGTGCCTTACCTTTTTGGTAGAAGTCACGTGACATCATATTCTTCCTTCTCATGGGTTCTACTGATTTGTGTGTATGAGCATGATGTGTTGAGTGGGAGTTCTTTCTCTTCAACAAAAACCAGCACTGTGAAGTCGTATGACCCCATTTACCACAATAATTACAATGTACAGAAAGTTTTGTGATGGATGCTTTCTTTTCATTTTTCAAAGCAGCTTGGTTCCTACATGCTCTCAAGTCATCATTTTTCATAATGAAGCAATCATGCATGGCATGTCCAGATTTACCACAGTAAAAGCATGAGAGTTTCTTTCTAATTGGTTGTGTGTGTGTGGAAGAGGTATGTTCAACATGCATGGAGGTGCTAGCAGGCATGGAGGTGCTAGCAGTATTTTTAGATTTTTGATGCAAATTGATTTTCATTGTGGAGACATGTGTGTGTGCAACATGATTTTTCTTTTCCAGATTTTCATTTGATCTTTTTATTGTCTGTGAAGAAGATTGATTTGGAGACCCATTTGATGTGCTGGCTATGTTTGAATTGTGTGCAAAAAATGTATAAACTTTATTTTTAAACTTCTTTTTGTTCACAGGATTAAAGCCCAGTCCTTCCCTTTGAAAATTCACTTTCGTCCCCAATAATTTGTCCAAATTTTCTTGACCATTCACAAATCTAGACATTGAAACATTCAAGTCAAGAATTTCAGATTGAAGAGATGCAATGTGTAATTCATAGGAAACCATCTTATTTTCATAGGAGTTGACTTGTTCAAGTAAAGTAGCATTGATGGTTTTATGACTTTCAATTTCTTGCAACAAAGCATGCACTTTTTCAGATTCATCATTATTCACAAATTTCCCTTTTTCAAGAGCAAGTAATCTTTCAGAAATGGTTCTATTCAATTCCTTCAGTTTCTCATTTTTCATTTCAAGATTTTTATCATGAGCAAACTCATTTTGACCATTGCTCATAAGACTAACTCTCTCTCTCAGCTCTTTATTTTCATTTCTCAAGGAAGAAATTTGATCTTTGTGAATTTCAATGTCGAACACATGACCATCAATCAATTCTTTCAAGTGTGAGCATTCTTTACATGGAGAATCACATTTATTTTATCCAACATTCTTTTTCAATTTTTTATTTTCAGACTTAACCCTCTCATATTTATCAGCAAGCTCATCATATGCAATAAATAGCTCTCATACCTAAAATCATCTTCATTATCAGAATCAGAATTTACCTTTGAGCTTGATTCAACTTGTTGATCACTCCCTTGATCACTCGTGCTTGCCACAAGACATTGGTCTTCATGCTCTTCCCAGACTTTGGTTAAGCCAACCAAGATATCCTTCGCGGATCTGCAATGGGAGACAAACGGAAAATGATTAGAATCAACTGCAACAATAAGTAATTTTAGAATCAAACAATTTTGATCATGTTTTAGCTTAGAATCTGTGGTCCAGACAGATTTATCTTTAGGCAACTCATAAGGACCATGTGAGATAAGCTTCCATAGCTTAGGATCATATGAGTTGACTAGACTACACATCCTTCCTAATCACAAATCAAAATTACAACCATCAAACACCGGTGGAGAATTCAAAGTGTACATAATGGTAATCATTGATCTGGATCACTTTAGATCGTTAGATCTATGAAATTAGAGTCTCGGCTCTGATACCAATTGAAGTCCTGCGATCAATGACACCCAAGAGGGGGGTGAATTGGGTGTTTACCAAATTGAAGAAAACTTGGTCTTTTATAAAATATGTGATACAAAGCTAGTTAGGAGATCCAAAGCTATTTGAACACAAATTGGATTTAACAAACTTTATATGATAAGATATAGATTATGCAAGATAAACGAAGATAAATCCAGAACAATAATTTAAACTAACGTTTATGTAGAATGGAGATAGATGAAATGGAGCAAAACACACAAAACAAGCATAATGCACAGCGGTTTTTAAGGTGGTTTGGATGCAACGACGGTAATCCTATGTCCACCCCTCACCAAACCCGGTGAGGCTTCACTCTGGGATAAATCCCCAAACAGAGACGACACTCCAAGCACACACGTAGGACGATGCCTGCCCACACACACGGGGACGCGCCCCAATACACACACACACACACAGAGATGAGGTCTCCAACACGATCCAACAAACGGATCAACAAGACACACGCACGCTGCGACAAGTGCAGCAAACCACACACTAAAACAACTGGATCTAAGTAGATCCACACACACACACACGTAGATCTAGGAAGATCTACGCACACACGAATGGAACATAATGACCACACACGACCACGGATTAACAACGATCCACACACACGAATGTTTCCAGATTGTGAAGAACACAAATATAAAGCCTAAAACACAACAACAATAAGGCACAGTTTAGAAGACTCCTGATTTGGCTTCCCTTGAGTGTATGATATAGAGCTTGGAACGATGCTTCCTACTTCACTTGAATGGCTTCAGATTAAGCTTGAATGGGCTTGGAGTGGATGTAGAGCTGCTGCATGGAGTACTGTTCATGGCTACAGTACTCTTCCTTCTTCACTTGGATAACCTCCCTTTGATCTCTTCTTAAAACTCTTGCTAGCTTCTTGATAGCCACCCCCTTGATCTCTCTTTGTTGGTTGCCTGATTCTTCACTTCATAGATGCTTGTGAGCTTGAGAAGTACCTTGAATGACTTGTAGATGGATGAAGAACTTGCTGCACGAGGTACTGTTCACGGAGCTACAGTACCTTTTCTTCCTCCTTGGACAGCCTCCCCTTAGATCTCCCTTGAAGCCCTCTTGGTTGGTTAGGGTTATGGCTTCAATGAGATATTTTATATCTATTAAATGGTCCATAGACAAGCCCCAGACCAGATTCACAAATCATGGTGGATTGGGTGTCTTTAGGATTAAACAAATGGGTGGAAAGACCACTCCTCGAGCTTGAAACAAAAGTCAACAAAAGTAGGCCTCAGGGCTGGTGGTCGATCGGTGGAGGGCTGGCGGTCGACCGGAATTTTACAAGTTTCAGTCCGTTGCTTGCTGGGAAAAACGGTTGACCGCCCCTGTCTGGGCGGTCGACCGCTGCTTGCGGTCGATCGGTCCTAGACCGGCGTTTGACCGATGGCAGGGGAAGCCCCAGGTTTCTCCCGTTCAGCCCTTTAAACCCTTGAGCAGCTCATTCACGTTTGTGGCATCAAACTCATTTGACCTTGAGGATTTGTACTGAGTATATGGACCACCTGTTTTGGATTGTAGAGGAGCAGGGTGCTTATCCACAAGTTTAGTTCACCAGGTGACTGCCATGTGTTTGATCCTGCAAGCAAGATAGTTAAGGTTAATACCATGCTTGTTCACATTAAAGAGGTTATGAAACCTCTTGCCTCTTGTAAAAATAATTCAATCAAGCATGAATCAAGACCATGTACCATTGCCATTTGCCATCTCAAACATATTTAAACATGAATGTGCAATCAACCATAAATTTAGTTATCATCACTCAATCACACATTAAGTTTAGTTATCATCAAAACCATAACGCCAACAATCATCAAAACTATAACTTAACAATCACAACAATCATCAAAATCATAACTCAACAATTTCCTCCCCGGTAACGGCGCCAAAAATTGATGTGCACAAACCCGTCGTTGAAAAAGTCGTGCCCCAATTTAAAATTAACCGAACTCACTTACTTAAAAAGATTGAAATTTAAGCAAAGTGGTGAATACGGGTCGATCCCACGAAGAAGAAATGTTTTCAAAATAGCATAAAAGAGAATTCCTATATTTAAAATTTTTCAAAGTTTGGAGTGAGATTAAACTAATGAAAATGAAACTTGCATGACAATAAACTAAGTAAAGAATATTAGAGGGTTAAGAATTGAAATGGGAAAGAGAGGGAGAAAATTAAGAAGAACACAATTGCACAAAATCTGAATTTGATTGCTATGAAAGGTGACAAGTACAACATATGTGAAAATTAAAAATACAACTTGACTAAAAATAGAAGAGTGAAAGAAGAAATTAGAGCCAAGAGTATGAAGAGTGCCGCCGTCTCCTTGCCGTGCCGAGCCTTGGAAGAGACTACCCCGCTTTGCTTCAAATTCTCGCAAAAATAGCGACTAGGGCGGTGGGCGCAAATTAAAATACCGGCTACTCACGAGGTCGCCCATTCTTTATTTCCTATTTTGGTCATTTTTCTTTTTTTCATAAATCAGAAAATGGCGACTTTCCAAGAAGTCGCTAATTTTTTTAATATTTCCCATAAATTCGAGAAATAGCGACTGTTCAAACGGTCGCTTATTTTTTTTCATTTTTCCATAACTTTATTTCTGATTTTTCGTACAGAGAAAATAGCACCCACATGAACGGTCGCTCATTCTTTTCCCCAAGAAATGGCACCTCCGTGAGTGGTCGCACATTCTTTTCTATTTTACAGCGTTTTTTCTTTTGTTCTATTTTCATAAATTAATCTGCGCCTCTTATGTCAGTCACGAATTCTTTATTTTCTATTTCCAGCAAAAATAAATTGGTGCCCATTCAGTCAGTTGCTATTTCTTATTTTTGTAAATTTTTTTTAAAAATTGGCGTCTGACCATCCGGTCGCTATTTCCTGAAAATTTAGAAAATTCAAAATATCAATATATTTCAACCAAAAATGACTTTCAAATGATTGTGCAATTTCTTAAATATTTCTCACATGATCATTTTGACTCAAAAAGATGATAAAATGAATGTAGACTTAAATTAATGGTGAGAATGAAATTAACTGCTTATGTAGCACACTTTATTTATTTAATGCTCAAAGATGATATATGTGATGCAACTTATGATGTAAAATATAGCATTTATCACACGCCCCAACTTACTCATTGCTAGTCCCTTAGTAATGTAAATAATTTAAAATTTAAAACTAACAAGAGTTTATAAAATCCACACTTTCATATCTAGCTTTCCCTTCATAGAATCAACCAAAAATTAGAAATCTGGAATCATTAATGCATACTAGC
Organism: Amorphophallus konjac; assembly: GCA_022559845.1. Taxonomy (NCBI): domain Eukaryota; kingdom Viridiplantae; phylum Streptophyta; class Magnoliopsida; order Alismatales; family Araceae; genus Amorphophallus; species Amorphophallus konjac. The sequence continues at coordinate 159,235,907 of CM040117.1, forward strand.
TTTATGTAAGAAACTAAAGTACATGATCAAGAATACAAATCAAAAGTTCAATAGCACTTGTGCATGTGTAATACTAATAAAAAATCTGAAGTTTGGAGTGACATTAAACTAATGAAATGAAACTTGTATTAAAATAAATTAAGTAAAGAATATGAGAGGGTTAAGAATAGAATTTATAAAGAGAGGGAGAAAGCTAAGAAGAACACAATTGCATAAAATTTGAATTTGATTACTATGAAAGGTGACAAGTACAACGTATGTGAAAATTAAAAATATAACTTGACTGAAAATAGAAGAGTGAAAGAAGAAATTGGAGCCAAGAGTATGAAGAGTGCCGCCGTCTCCTTGCCGTGCCGAGCCTTGGAAGAGACCGCCCCGCTTTGCTTAAAATTCTCACGAAAATAGCGACTGGGGCGGCGGGCGCAAATTAAAATAGCGGTTGCTCACGAGATCGCCCATTCTTTATTTTCTCTTTTTCTCATTTTCATTTTTTTTCATAAATCAAAAAATGGCGACTTTCTAGGAAGTCGCTAATTCTTTTTTTTTATTTTTATTTTCCATAAATTATGGAAATAGCGACTGTTCAAACGGTCGCTTATTCTTTTCCATTTTTTCTTCAACTTTCTTTTTGATTTTCCGTACAGAGAAAATAGCGCCCACATGAACGGTTGCTCATTCTTTTTCCCAGGAAATGGCGCCTCCGTGAGTGGTCGCACATTCTTTTCTATTTTCTAACTTTTTTTCTTTTTTTCTATTTCCATAAATGAATCTGGGCCTCTTCAGTCAGTCACGAATTCTTTATTTCTTTATTTTCTTTTTCCAACAAAAATAAATTGGCGCCCATTCGGCCAGTCGCTAATTCTTATTTTTCATAAAATTATTTAAAAATTGGTGTCTGACCATCCGGCCGCTATTTCTTTAAAATGTAGAAAATTTAAAATATCCATATATTTCAACCAAAAATGACTTTCAAATGATTGTGCAATTTCTTAAATATTTCTCACATGATCATTTTGGCTCAAAAAGATGATAAAATACTTGCAGACTCAAATTAATGGTGAGAATGAAATTAACTGCTTATATAGCAAAACTTTATTTATTTAATACTCAAAGATGATATATGTAATGCAACTTATGATGTAAAATATAGCATTTATCACTGTTCAAGCTTCCTGGAGAGTGATCCGATAGCCCTCCACTGCGACCCTTGTGCTGAAGAGATAGAAGGGAAGAGAAGGGAGAGAGGTGTGCTGCTTGGGGACGGAGAGGCGTCAATGCTCCGCGTTCCCCCTTGTTTTCTCTTTCCTTTCTCTACCGTGTATTTTTTCTTTCTCCTTTCGTTTATGTTTGTTTGTCTCTCAGATGAATTAGTTCTGGGACGATGGTGTACTTCCCCCGTGCAATGAATTGAATAGAATGAATGCTTTCAATATTTGAATGTTATGTGTTTGTCTTGGCGTATTCTCTTTTCCCCAGTCCCCAATTCGCCGTGATCCAGTTGTTGCTCTTTTTTTCTCTTCTTTTCCTCCTTGTTTTATCCTTTGGAAGAGAGCTCTGTATCATGCGGAGAGTCCATGCTCAGCCCATCCAATCGCAATGGATTGGGTTTGGGTTCGGCCTCCTCTCGATTGGCCAGATGAGGATCCACTCTCTGGCCTTATTCAACGCTCTTGGATGAGGTAGGTGGTAGCACAACACCCCAACTCCTGTAGTGAATAGATGCCCTTTTGGGCAACAGCAAATAGAGACATGCCCCCTCCCCAATGCATCTGGACGGGTCCATTTTATCTATTTCGATCCCTAGCTCCTCTATGCATCAAATATGCATCCTTCTTGTGTCTTCGACATGTCTGTTTTCCGCTGCTCAGTATATGGGGCGTTAGTGGAAATGGCCATATGCCTTCTCACCCAAGCTCATGGGTTGTGGAGACCTTGGCTCAGTCCAAAATCTACTATTAAGCGCTGGAATTTATATTGTCTTGCTGCTATTCTCCTTATGCAATCTTCGCCCATTAAGAGGCTACTGTTTGGTGCATGAAAAGTCACATTGGCCTCTATGCCAATCACACATGAGCACCCTTTTTGTTCATCTAAATGCTTCATGGGGTTATGTCTTCTCCGAACATACGTCTATATGACTATTGAATTCTTAACATCATGGTTTCACGTCTCCATGTGGGGCACGAGCTTGCTGAATCTCCAAGCATGGCACGTGAGCTCACATATCGGAGCAATAGCCTCTATTCTCTGATTTCACAGAAGCTTTCTCTCCATAACTATGGACCCACCTTGGGGAAGGGATACATTGTGTTTTCACACCGTTTGAATTTTTGTTTTCTTAACCACTCTCAATCCCCAGGGGTTTGCTACCTTATAGCATGATCTCTGGTGGATGTTTCATCGGAGTGTTGGATATTAATGGCCTTTGAGCCAGCAATAATTAACTGCACAAAATGCACAATGCAGTTGGGAGTGAAGGAATCCCTGGGTTAGCGGAGCTGCCCTTGTAGGCCGGTCCTCGGGGTGTCTCTCTACCCAATTTTGGGATATGGAGCAGCCATCTCGGGCTTGCTTTGATTTTTGGAGCCATCTTAGAATTTCTATGGATGCATTTCATATTTTTCACCCCCAAAACCCGGGTCCGGGAGAGGTGCTGCCAAATTTTTGTCAGAATTGTTGACTTAAAAAAAATCTAAACAGATTCTTGAATGTGGACTAAACAAATGAACATGATGCTAAAGCAAAGACATCAAACACAAAAGAAGCAAGAAACAATGTTGAACCAAGAAGAAGGCTGAAGATAATGCAATCACGTTGAACATGTGATCGAATAGCCATGAACACACTTTCGCACAAACAATGTGACTAAATTGATCAAGGGCAGATCTGAAATGAAGAAGATGATCTTATAAACAAAAAAAGCCTTGCTGTCCGCAATGAAAGGAAAGAAAATTCATATAGCAGAAATAATCAAGATGCATAAGAAGCTAAAAATCAGTCAATTCATTTGCATTTATGCATTCGGCATTTGCCACACTTGGGCAATTTGAAGCCCGTTGTAGCAGGGGTCGACCCATAGGGTCGACCCTTCTCTTCTTTCAGTCTGCCCACAGCTACCTTGCATCGACCTTACCCTATTCTAGCTACTCGGCATCAACTCTCCTTTGAGATCATTGGTTGGCCAGCAACCAGCTCTGCTGTGAAACAGATCAAACACTCTACGTGCATTGAGCAATCTGCATTAACAACCACCATATCTTCATGGGTATGGTTGAACTTACCCCCTCGTGCACTTCCCAATGTAGAATAACCCGTTTACAAACATATTGAGGCATGCATGCGCGTGCTGGCAAGCTCAACTTTCTGCATAAGCCAACTTCTTCTATTTTCGGTCGACCAACACATGAGTTCGGTCGGCCGAACCCTTCATGCGTCGACGCCCGAAGGGGGACAGGTCGACCCGCCTATTGTCACCCTGCTGAATTACCTCCTGGCAACTTCCCTTTGATCATCTAGGGTTAAACCTTCTTGAGCCTAGCTATTGGCTGGTAGTCAGCCCAACTAAGACAAATTGCATGCTTTGGAAGCATCATGCATTCATGTTAGTGTTTGTTCAACCTCCATAAGAAATTAAATCATTACTCCATGCATTATGCATGCCTCATATAATATACCCCGTGAATCTGATGCATGCTTGAATGCCATGGCCTGGGACTAGTGGTATATCAAATGGTGGGCTGATGACGGGTGGGTTATGCCTATCTAGACCCTCTCACTATGCGCGAGTACACAACTCCGCCCTGTGCTACAATCCCACTACATAAACGCATCACATACCCACGTGGGTGCTTGCATAGAATCATTTCCTACACTGCCTTCTCGCTAAGCGAAGCATGCATTAAATTATCTCATATACAAAAAGAATAAATGAAAGAAAGAAAGAAAATTTAAAGAAGAAAGAAAAGAATAAAAGAAAGAAAGCTAAAAAGAATGAAACAAGAAGATTGGAGTTTAATACTTATTAAAAGCTCCAAGATCAATCCATTGCATGAACAAGTGAACAAATAAATGAAGAATAGGGCAATTTCCTGCTCACTGACGTGAGCTGCGCCAACGTAGCTTGGATTTGCATCAACGTAGCAGTTCATGTCAGCTCCCTAGATAGGATTCATGCGTTGACGTACTGTGTGCTTGCGTCGACACGATGGCCCTTCGCAGCTCCTCTGCGTTGGCTCCTGCGTCGACGCGGCCTAAGCTAGGCGTCGACGCACTGACCCTTGGCCCTTTCAACTTGCTAAAAGAAAAAGGGAAAGTGATAATAAAATGCAAATAATAATAATAAAATAAGTAATAAACAATGAACAAGATAAGAAAATAATAATATTGATGACATAGTGCATAAAGAATAAAAATAACATAACAAATAAACATACAACAAAAATAAAAGAAGAAATGATAAAGCCTTTACCTCCTTTGGACCCTTCGCAAGGAGGGTATTAACAAGGCCTCTGCGGGTCATGCTTGAACCTTTGGATCATCCCGTCATGGTCATAGATTGACCCCGCTCTGGGCCAATAACCCGTTGTGTTTAGATGAATCATCACTGGAATCTAATCTCGAACATTAAACTTGCCGTACCTCTGGCAGACATGTGTTTACAATTGGGACTCTTGTCCAGATATGATTTGGATTAATGACCGGATTTGTTCAAATGTTTACTCCTTAATGGAGGCTGCTTTATTGAAGTTTGGAATTCTCATTCCTTTCTTGAATCAATATCAATTTAAGGCCCAAGGGCCCCTTTTCCTGGCATTTAATCAAAGATTTTCTCCTCTCCGAGGAGATGTAATTAACACCGTGACCTTTATGGCATGGCGGGTTCTTAGTCCTGACCCGATACCCACAATCGTCTGGTTAGTCAGGCGGAGTGCATCCATGGTTTCAGACCTTCCTTGTCTTGAAACTCGAATAAGTGTCACTACGGTGACTGGCATGCCCACGCACTTAATAAAACCCTAGAAAGATAAAACAAACGCTACAAACAAGATCTAGAGAATGAAAAGACCTGAAATCATCGAGTGGGATGCACAAGGTGCTGGTGCATCTGAGCCGACATTGAGGTCTCTCCTCTCAAACCTTGATGTGAACTTGACAAATCTGCTTATTGATTGGTGGATTGACATCGAAGCCAATATTCTTATGTGTGGTGATCGCTCCTAGTTTTCAACTTATCAGGACTCAAGTGTAGGAGCTGTGATGATGGGAAATAATGTGGAGATGCAAGTGCTAGAGACTAGAAGAGTTGATCTGAAGTTAACTTCAGGAGAGATTTTGACCCTTCACGACGTTCACCATGTTCCCAACATCAGGCGGAACCTAATTAGTGGGTCCCTTCTAGGGCAGCAGGGATATAAGTTAGTTCTTGAGTCGAATAAAGTTGTAATAACTAAATGTCTATCTTTTGTTGGAAAAGGATTTATGTGCGATGACCTTTTCAAATTAAATGTTTGCACACCTTCTTTTAACGAACAATCCATTGTATTGAATGTCGAATCATCTTCTACATGGCATTCAAGATTGGGCCATATTAATTATAACTCAATTAAAAGATTAATGCGCTTAAACTTAATTCATAAAATGGATATCAAACATCATGAAAAATGTGAAATTTGTGTTGAAGCAGAATTACCCAAACAACCATTTAAATCAATAGATAGAGACTGTGATATTTTAGAGTTAATACACAGTGATGTATGTGACTCTAGATGAAAATCTAGAGGTGGCAATAAATACTTTGTGACTTTCATAGATGATCTATCAAAATGATGCTACCTCTATCTAATTAAAATAAAAGATGAAGTATTAATCAAATTTTAAATCTATAAGGCTGAAGTGAAAAATTAATAAGAAAAGAAAATTAAAACACTTAGGTCTGATAGAGGAGGAGAGTACACCTCTCTCCCACTCACCCAATTCTGTCAAGAAAATGGAGTAATACATGAAGTAACTGATATGAGACGATGCTCGTCGTTAAAAACACTGCGCACTCAATTTTGAAAATTTTCCACTCACACAATAAAATTAAAATTTGAGCGTAGTGACAAGTACGGGTCGATCCTACAAGGAGGTTATAAATTTAAAATTGAAAGTTTTATTTTTTTAAAAAAACTGTCGATTGGATTTTGATGTTAGAATTAAAAATTTCTTAAAAATAAATCTACCTAAAGAAATTTGAACGGTTAAAGAAGAGAAATATAGAGAGAGAAAAGTAGAAGAAATAGAGAGAGAAGAGAGAGAGAGAAAATAACACCGATCTAAATTTATTGCTCAAAATAAAACATTACAATATGTTGAAAAACCTAAAAATTATGACCCCAAACAAAATATAACTAAACTAAAAAATAAAGAAATAAGGTGAGGAAATAACCGTTAAGCGGATGAAGACGTCGTCGCCTATGCCCTTGAGCTTTTGAGAGTCGCCCAACTCAGTGTAAATGCCGTCGTGAGAGAGAGCCTTAGAGAGATAGATTTAGAGGGAGAAATAGTATAAATAGAAGGAGAGATAAAGTGGTGGCTGTGGGAGTTAACAAAAGAAAAATAAAATAAAATAAATAGTAGTGTGTGTGCGTGTGACGACCCAGTCTTCGGATACCAGGTAAACCCGATACCACTTAGATTCCGAGAGGCCTCCTAAGAGCGGAAAAGCGCCGAAGGGATAGAAAGGTATGTGAGAGTACATTGAACTTCTAGATAAAGCAGTAAGCAATTAAATTTCTCTGATCAGGGTTGCTAAAATAGCAAAAATATAATTAAATTATCTATAACAATTAAAACTAACAGAGCTAGCAGAGTCCAGTCCAACTAAAGTACAGTACAACTGAAAAGAGAACGTACCCTCAAGTCGGGGGAAGCCCGACACTGGCAAACGTTGACAACTAAGAACCATCGCACTGCACCTCTAAAGCACGAGGAAGAACAGCTACACCTAAAAAGTCAGGGGTGAGCCTCGTCTCACTGGCTCTGTAGGGATCCCGCATAACCCTACCACGAAACAATGCAGTAACAGTAGTGCTAACAACTAAAGTAAAGCAGTAACAGCAAGAGTACCAACAGCAAAAGTAAAGAGGAAAAGCCGTACTAAACAGAAACACGGTAGTTGACCGAACCTCGACCCTCTAAAACTACTCCTAATCGGTAGAGACACGGATCCCCAGACACATAGTCAGGAATCGCTAAACCGATATAAAGAAACTTTGGCTACACAGCTAGGACAACATCACGACACTTTAGTCGTGCAGGCTCGTCTACAGAGACAAAAGCCCAACTCAAGACCACACGGTCTAAAATCACCAACACATACACAATCTCACCGTCGTGTACACTATAGTAACCGTAACCTCGGGTGAAGCCGAACATAGACTACCTGACAAGTCACCCCAACAGTGACGGAAAATAGTCACGAAAGCCACAAGTCATCATGTCGTGTGACAGAAGCACCTCCTCACTAGAAAAAAAGCCAGATGCGTCCACTAACATCTTACACTGCGCCTCAAGCGTCTCCCACTCGCCTAGAATGGCGGTAACTGAGACACTGAACAAGAACCAAGTACCAGGTAATGAGTTACTAGTCAGAGTCACGCCCGTCAGCGCTCGTCCAAACACCCCTGACCACGTGTGCACACACAAGCTTAATGTCTTGAGCCAGGCCTCTAGCTGGTTTACCCCTCCCGTAGGACTCTCACGGCAAGACAAAGGGGCTCACGGCAACCAGCCTACAATCGTCTCAACCGGGAACTCACCCCGCCACCACTCCTAGGTGGGCCGACACACAGGAAAGTGTCATCAAGCTACGACTAGTGAAGGCTCACTAGACACAAAGACTCAAAATAATGAAGTACAGACAAGGTAAGCACGCACCTATCACACGTACTATGAAGCATAAGGCATAACATAAAACTATCGCCAAACTCTAGACAGACAACTAGACCTACTTACAACGATCCTTGAGTCACAAGACTCGATTCAAGATCATCGCACATCACGGAAACCTGCCGTTAATCAGCCTAGTCCCTAAGCCAAATCACAGTAAAACATATTATGGAAGATGGCACAGAATAGTCGGATCCATAACAACAATAATGAAACTCCACAGCCCTTAGGCCGCTCAACGGACTCACAATTCCGCGTCACACAGAACACGAAACTTGAGGGATCACCAAAACCCTCAAACCACATGGACACATAAACCAAAGAAAGATAATACCTCCAAGCATCCAAAACATAGTCTCAATCCTCATAGGATAGACGAGACACTCACGAGGTCACGTGTCAACCACTGGGTCACAACCGGGTTGACTAGGAACCATAATGACCCTCGAAATAACCTGAAACGCTGCTCGGTACAATGGCATTCCCAGACACCCTATAACACTATCACGGCCCTCATAGGACGTCCAAGACATCCATGGAACAATGGGCGAACCAAGGGGTCGAAGCCACCACAACCAAAAACCAAACCGGCAAGAAAACACCCCGAAGGCGCGGTTCTCAACAAGTCACGCTCACCTAGAGGTGGTTAAAGACTAGCTGCGTTTACCAGTCAATTCATAGACGTGGTTCCAGGCAAACTGCCTCTGGCCTATGAATGAAAAATACATAAATAGAGAAGGGAAAGATAGAGTCGACGCTTCACGAAGCGGAGTCGACGCAAGACAGACGCGGTTCCAGGATAGCCGTGTCAGTCCAGACGTGGTTACGCGTTGACAGCGTGAGTCCCAGACGTGGTACGCCAAAGACCATGTCTGGAAGAAGATAAAGCACAGGGAACGAAGACATGCAGATGCGGTTTTATGCCAACCGCTTCAGTTAGACGCGGTTGAACGTTGATTGCGTTATCCCACGCCATACGCTGAAATCGACAAAGCCCGAAAAGTAGACACGGTTCACGACTGACCGCTACAGAGGTCGAGAGATGAACACGGTTACTGGTGGAACGCGACTCGTCCTCCGATCCAAAAATCGTAGAAACACACAAAACCCCGTTTTCCACGCCCTAATCGCTCCTAAACTTTGGGGAAACAATCCTAGACTCGATATCCACCTTCCACATGTCGGAAGGGATCAAACCAACCTCAAAACAGCTAAAAATCGACGATTCCCACGAATCGACCCAAATCGAGTCACATAGACAAACGGCTTCATACCCCCAATTCACAACCGAATGCAATAAAATTGGTGGGAAAGAAATCCCAACATGCCAAGGGTTCATATTTTACCATTTAATGTGAAAACCATCGCCTAGAACGGCGAACACGTCTCACACCCCCTGAACATGATTTCACCCTTAAAGTTGGAAAACTCGCTCAAACTCACACTATTAGGCTCCAAATCACGAGGAAATACTGGAAAAGAGTAGGGTATCCATCCACCTACCTCCACCGAAGATCTTACGCACCGAAACGACCAAACTACTTCAAAAATAATCACACGAACAACTCACGCTGGCTTTGAATCCATGAATGGGATCGCGCCAATGCCACACTCTGATACTCACGCCACCACGCCTCAGGTCAGCTCCACGCCGTCACCACCTCACCCAGCTCTGCCACGGTCGCGCGCCCGGGGGAGAGGAGAAGAGAGGAGAGAGAACGAAGGGAGAGAAAGAGGGCACGGTAGGGAGAGAGGAGAGAGGATAAAGGGTTAAGAAGAAAAGAAATTAGGAAATTAGCAATATTTACTAGAATCTGATTTTCTGCACAAAATTTCGTAAACTCAGAAATATACAAAAAAATAGTCTCTGCGATCCTCGGAAAGAGCACAATGCACCTGTAGCGTCTCGGAGTTATAAAACTCAACGGTTCACTCTCCACAGGGTTCCACAAGTTATATAAGGAAAAAACCCGAGTGGATCATAAAACACATTTCAGGACCCACGAAAGCGTTCCAAAAGCTCTCCGATTCCGATCCGAAGAATCTAGGGTATTACGGTGCGTGTGTGTGAGAAGATATAGAGAGAAAGAGAGAGACTAAGAGGGGGAGAGATGATGTGGAGGGGGGAGAATAGAGAAAAAAATAAAAGAGAAAAGAGCAGACGAGAGAGGGAGAGATGGAGAGAGCAGAGAAGAGATGAGTGTAGAGAGGGGAGAAGAGACGACGGCAAGGGGGAGACGTGGAGAAGAGAGATGGATGCGGTGGCGGAGGAAGGAGAAGGAGTAGACGAGAGAGAGGAAGAAGAGACACCGGTGAAGGGGCAAGTAGAGAGTGGAGACGAGGGAGATGCCGATGCGGTGGGGAACGGAGAGAAGGCGAGAGAGAAAGGGAGTGAGACTTTAGTAGAGGAAGGAGAAAGGAGAAGGAAGAGAAGAGAGGGTGCAGAAGAAGGGGAAGAGAGGAAAAGAAGAGAAAGAGAAGTGGAGAAGAAGGACGTGTAGAGGAGAAATAGGGAGAGAGAGGGATCGGCACTAGAGAAGGAATCTTGCATAGGGGCCAAAAATAATGAGTGTGATATAAATAATCATGTAAAAATAAGTATTTATCAGTAACTATCCCCGACTCTCCTCAATCCAACGGTGTAGCTGAAAGGAAAAATAAAACATTAATGGACATGGTTAACTCAATCCTAATTAGTTCAGGTGCACTTGAAAACTTGTGGGGGGAGGCCATGTTAATTGCCTGCTATATTCTAAACATAATTCCCTTTAAACAAAATGACTCTACACCTTATGAAATTTGAAAGAAAAGAAGACCTAACTTAAATTTTCTTAAAGAGTAGGGGTGCTTCGCAGGAGTGAAAGTACCAGAAAATAAAAGAAAGAAAATTAGACCGAAAATAATAGATGTGATCTTCCTAGGGTACACTACAAACAATAATGCAAATAAATTTTCTAGTAACACAAATAAATTTTTAGTAATTAATTCTGAAATAAGTGGCATATCTAATAACACCATAATTGAGGCTAGAGATGTTGTTTATTACGAAAATATGTTTTCCTTTAAATCTAGAATTGAAACCAATATAAGAAATAATGAACCAACCTCTAGCTCTAATCCCACTTGCCCTAGAGAAGAAGAAGAAGCTCCTATAGAACCAAGAAGAAGTAAAAGAGCAAGAACAGAAAGAGTTTTTGAAGACTTTTATGCATTACTAATAGAAGATTCTCCAACCACATACTCTGAGGCCATGAGCTCTATGGATTCACCCTTCTGGAAGGAAGACATAGATAATGAAATGAATTCAATAATCCAAACAACACTTGGATATTAACTGATTTGTCTCCTTGTTGTAAGATAATCAGATCTAAATGAGTCTTTACGAAGAAATTGATACCAGATGGATCAATTGATAAATATAAAGCAAGATTAGTAGCCAAAGGGTTTACACAAAAGGCTAACGTAGACTATTTTGATGTATAATCTCCTATGGTTAGGATCACCACCATTAGAGTCTTAATTGTCTGAGCATCCATACATAAACTAATCATACATCAAATGGATGTAAAAATTGCTTTCTAAATGGTGAACTAGAAGAAGAAGTATATATGGATCAACCTGAGCATTTTATTGCCCGAGGTCAAGAATAGAAAGTGTGTAAACTACTCAGATCTCTATATGAATTAAAATAGGCACCCAAACAATGGCATGAAAATTTTGATCAAATCATTCTTTTTTATGGTTTTAAGATCAACCAAATTGATACATGTGTGTATCATAAAATTTTTGATTAAAAAGTCATCATCTTGTGCCTGTACGTAAATGACATTTTAATTTTTAGATATAATATTCAAGTTGTAAAAAAAGTAAAAGATTTTTTGTCTCACAATTTTGACATGAAGGATTTAAGTGAACTTGACCTAATCCTTAATACCAGAATCATAAGAAATTCAGGTGGAATAACTTTATCATAGTCTCACTATGTAGAGAAAATCCTTATGAAGTTTTATTACATAGATTGTCAACCAATCACCACCCCCTATGACTCTAGTGTTCACCTTAAGAGAAATTTAGGACATCCAACGCTACAGAGTGAATAGGTACAAATCATAGGATCATTTGGATTCCTAACAAATTACACCAGGCCTGATATTGCCTATGCAATTATTTTCAAAAAGAACTTCTTCAGTTGTTCTCCCCCTTTTTTTTTGTTTAACCCCCTTTTTGTTCCCCGTAAGAGGATAGATATATTTTGTTTCGGGAAAGGTTTTGGAGGTTGGTGAATTTTAGAGTCTTCTCTCTCTAAACCTTCCTTTTGCTCGAGGGCCTTGGCCAAGAAGGAAAAGGGTCCTGCGCATGGAAGAGGTATTAGGTGATATGCGAGATCGGGTACTGGACGAGATCCCCATAGGCCGCAAGCAATCAACGTTTATTTACATCGGAACGAATCCAAACACCTTGTTTCTTTCGTCAGCAAAAAGGAAGATGATACCACAATGACCGTGATATAGGAGGGACCATACGCATGTTGTTCACATAACATAGACATCATGAAAGTGGGAATAAAAGTATATCATCATCCACATTTCATTGATAACAAGCCGTGGGAGGCATTTTATAGAGGTACAGTAGAACTTCCTTACATCGTAGGCAAGCCACGGGACAATCCGTTAGGAGTGACGGTCCCCAGGTCATTGCATCAGATGGAGCCCGACTGCACTAACTGCTGGTGTTCAATTGACCGCGTAAGTCTCCCGGTCGGGCTTTAGAACACTGGCATGCCGACATAACCATGCTCATGGACGGCATGCTTGAACTACGCATCTCCTGAGTAGGAGTACATCCCGAGGGTGCCGCCCCCTCTCTGCAGCACATCTGGAGTTGAAATGGGTTTGGAGGAAACCCTAAGGAGTGTGCTCATGCAGGAATGATTACAAGCCTGGAAGTGTCGTATACTGATACATCAGATATGCCACTCTAGTAGGGGCATGACACTTTACCACTAAGGAGGCTTGCAGGTGAAAGCTGGCATGACCATGCCTGTATGAGGAACGGTCGGGATGTAACTGACCCGGAGCAAAATTGGAATCTAGAAGTTGGAAGGCGTACGGGTCATAACTGACATGAAGCAAAACTAGATGTAGGCCAGTAACAAGAGATGGCTGGAATGAAATAAACGTTAGGGGAATCATGGCCGCAGCCAGAGTTTGATGCCGGGCTCCAATGAAACGACCGACTTTTTTTGGAGTGACTATTCGATTAGGATAACCCATCAATGGGCCAAGAGTGTAATTAGGGAACTGGGATGAGTAATGGGTGTGTTGTAGATGAGGATAATTGTGTAAACTGAGGCTGGGTGATCTGGGACAGTCGAGAAGCTGTGTCATTGGAGCAGCTGATTGACTGTAGATATTATCGATATCAGGAACGGAACAATTGTATCAACTGGAGCAACTGTATAAACTAGATGAATAGGTGAGCAGAGGTCCATGAAGCTAGATCAATTGAAATAGTTGTAACCATATTAATTGGGACTGTTGCGTGATTAGGGTCTAAGAGACTGGAATTGCTAGAAAGGAATGATCCAATTGATAGTGAGCCAACTGATGAGCCAGAGTTGATGAGGGAGAGGAATTATTAAAAGACTAGGATTGCCAAGGGAACTAGATATGCTGACTGGGTTAACTGAGAGATCAACATGACTTCTTTTCTCTCGTTTTCTTTTTATAAACATATGGCATCACCCAAGGTGAAAGCTTCCTCTTCATTTGTCAATAGAAGAAACTAAGGTATATTCTTCTCAAAGGAAAATGTCATTCTTCATGGCAACATAGTAACGACATCATTACCCAAAACTTAGATAGAGCAATCAGAACAATTAGAAATCAACTCCTCTGGGTGTCTTCTGGAGTGGCTTCGTGTGTGTTCGCCTCTTCGACTATTGACCTTCCCCTCGTATTTATAGCCGTGGGGAGCTATTGAAGCGTTGGAAGTAGCTATCTCTTCTAGGTGAGGGTGCTAAAATCTCGAATGGGTCAGGGTAGGGGTGCTGGTTCCTCGAATGGGTGGAAGTGAGGGTGCTAGTTTTAAGAATGGGTCGGGGTTGGGGGCACTGGATTCTTGAATGGGTCAGAGTGGGGGGCGCTGGATTTTGGGATGAGTGAAAGTGCTCCATTTGGTAATCAGTCATGGTAGGGGCACTAGATTCTTGAATGGGTCAGAGTGGGGGGCGTTGGATTCTGGGATGAGTGAAAGTGCTCCATTTGGTAATCAGTCAGGGTGAGGGCGTTGGGTTCTTGAATGGGTCAGAATGGGGCACTAGATTCAGGAATAGGTTAGGGTAGGGCACTGGATTTGCAAATCAGTCAAGAGGGAGTGCTGGATTTGCAAATTAGTCCAGGTGGGAGTGCTGGATTTGCAATTTGGTCAAGGTGGATAAGGGGTGAAAGCGCTCCTTTGAGAAATGTGTCAGGCGCTCAATTCTAGAATTGCTCAAGGTGGGGGACGCTCGCCGCCCTCACCCTATCCACCTGGGGGCGGGGAGCTCCCCCACTTGCTCTAGTGTGCCCCCACTTGCTCTAGTGGAGCCTTCGCCCCTATAAAAGAGCAGTTCACTATTCCTTTCATATTTTCTTCACAGTTGGGATTTTTATATGATATTTGTTCTTCTAACTCAAAAATTGGGATGAGTTGTTGACCGTTTGACAAATTCTTTGTCCTCTCGTGTAAGTATATTATACATATACACACGTGTATATATATATATATATATATATTATAAACTTCATAGGGTCAACAAATGCCCCCCACGGGACGTCGGTCAGAAAGTAGTGATGGCGGATGGGTCGTGTATATTACTCGCCTCACTAATCCTCTTTTTGTTGTTGCCATAGTGGTCAGCATCATGTCGCGCTCTGGGAGCGATCGCCAGGCGGTTGGGTCCTCATAACAACAAGAGACCCAAAGGATCCCCATTGTGCGTCATCTGGGGCGATCGATGCCCCTATTTTCTCCCACAACCATCACAAAGGAAAATTTCAGCACCATGGATCATGGGTACCATTGGGTGGTTGAAGGGGTGATTGGTGAGGCTGGCGACAGAGAAGGGATGGTGGAGCTTAGCAGGCTTAGGCGTGCTGGCCAACTTTGGAGTTATGATCGCTCTAGCTCCTACCCTCGTCACTTCCCTTTGGACCTGCACCTTTATGCTTTTCTGCAGTATTTCGTACCAACGGGGATGGAAAATGATGATCCCCTGGTGTCCAGCGAGCGCAGCCGACTAGAAGTAGCCATTCTTGTAGGCTTGAGATAGCTTGCTCGGGGCCAACAATTCCTTCTACCCTAGTTTTCTGATGGGATTTTAGCGACCCGTGGAGTTTTCGGACATGGACTCCCTGGGGTTCTTCGCTCAACATGAAGCTTTTCGGGTCTGTGTGTCGTCATTATTTCTGGCGAGCTGGGACTTGAACGGTCATCATCGTACAACTCATGGGCATATTTCTGGGGCCGCACTAGCACCTTCTGGCCGAGAGTATATCAACGACAACTATGACCCTCTATGTATGTTGGATGGAATTCTTTGATTGAATATAGCAAGCTGGTACAACTTGTGGACTATGGTTCCTTCTCATCGTCATCATTAGGGGGCCACAGAATGGTTGATGGGAGTTCTCCATTACTATCGGGTGCCATTGGGGGTAATGGGGATTAGGAATGCTATAACGGCTGCCGGCTATCAATATCCTTTCAATAGTGGACTACTACAGGCGTTAGTGGAACGCTTTAACCGCTGGTGGAACACTTTCGTCACTACGGAGGGAGAGACCGCGTTGGACCTATGGTCTTTCCACAGGAGTTCTGGGCTTCCCATCACCGGATATATGTATGAAGAAATAGTGCTGGATGAACTACACCGAAACAGAACAGCTGGGATGGGGTAGTACGAAATAGGCTTTAGTTATAGGCATTTAATAAAGGTATGGAGATACTTGGCTCGTGCAAGTAAGGGCAAGTCCACTCGTACGGACCGCGTGACGCTGAACGACTAGATTCGTTATTTTTACAACGGTCCTTTTTGTTTCCACGAGGGCTTTGCGATAGACGGGGCACCATTAGATCACTATGAGTAGCTAGAGATTAATGTGGGGTGTCACCCCCAGCATTTGTATGCACTGAGAGAGGGTTGGAACCCACACGGTCTCCCAGACATCACATACTTAGCAGTGTATTTAGCATATTGGCTTTCCACCTTCGTGTGCCCTTTTGGAGAAGAGGAGAACCTGTGGGCAGAGGTGATATATGCGGCATCCCTGCTAGATGAAGGACGGCGGTTGGCCTTGGCGCCTGCAACCTTGGCCAATATATATCACTTGTTGGGAGCTTTGACTAGCCACCCTAATCGTAGAGAGAAGAGTTTGTAGCTTCTGTTCCACTATTTAAGTGTCTGGGCCGGGTTGTTATTTTCGGGCTTTGCAGCTAGCATTGAGGTTGGAAATTTGGGAGCTCCGTTGCTTTTCAAATTTCTTAATCAAGCAGAGGCTGATGCGTAGCATCAATTGTCGAATGCTCGACCCTATTGGACACGGATGGACACTAAGATCTAGAGGGGGGTGAATAGGTCTACCCCTTAAAAACACAAGAAGAAAAGATAGCAGAATTAACGGTACTGCAGAGGAGCAATTGGAAAATGCAGATCCAACTACGTAATCTTAAGCGTTTATCTAAGCGTAAAATAAGCAAACATGATGCGCACATGAGCAGCAGAACCAAGAACAAGCACACAGAGACACCAGGATTTTTAGGTGGTTTGACTTTCACCTACATCCACCCCACACTCAGACTGAGTGTGGATTACTGCTGATTCACAGCTTCTATCCGCTGATCTACAGCTTCGAGGATTGGATCCCTACAGACCGCTGATCCACAGCTTTGGGGATACTATCCAAGACCGCTGAGCCTCACAGCTTGCTACCGCTGAGCTTTACAACTTGGCTGACCGAGGACTCACCCTCGCATGCTGACTCACAGCTTGACAGAGTTCATAAAAATGAAAATGGAAGACTAAAAATAGCAATGTAGCTCTTCAATGAGCAAATTGACTCTGGATTTGATCCACGAGTCAAGTATAAGAACCAGTGCCCTGAAACTCTCTTCGATCTAGAGCTTTCAATCCTATTCTTTCCTTCTAGCTTCTCTTCTCTCACTCTGGCTCTCTTCAGGTCGCTCTCTCTTTTCTTAATTTGCTTGCTCTATTCTTTCACTGCTCGATCATCTTCTTGATCTTCAGAGGGGCTTATATATTTCTTTTATCTTCAGCCCTCACGAGCTCACACATTGGGCGTGTGGAGAGCTCGTTCCCGCCTTCCTGAAGATGACACACGTCAGGACTAGATTGGTGAGCATATCCTCATTGGTACAATCTTCTGGACGTATCTGCCTCGAATCACGTGTTCAATCATAGGCTTCCATGATGCGCTCGCTTTACCCTGCAATTCAGTCAAGAGTTAATTAAGAGAAAGGATTGCACCGAGTTTGACTTGGCATAGAATAGGGTATGCACAGACATTAAAGAAAAACATAGCATATATATACAGACTCTTCTAAGCCAATGGCACGCCCTGTACTGACGTTTTAAGTCAATGCAAGATGTGCACAGACCTTCTTGTACGTTCAAGACGAAAACGTGCACAGACCTTATATGCACGATGATCATGATGCACTGACTGGAGCATGCATGGACAAGGGTGCACAGACATTAGGTAGAATAAAGGCTAAGAATGCACTGACGTTTTATGTTCAAAACAGCAAAGAATGCACCGACTTTGCCTCTTATGAAAGAACAGTAACATGCACAGACTTATTTGTGCAAGACTACCTATTATGCACAGACCTATATGCACAATGAAAAAGATGCACCAACCTTGTAACGTATGCCAAGTAACGTGCACTGACCTGAGTTGTGTGCGATGCAGAACATGCACAGGCTTAGTGAGCATATATGCACAGACCTATATGCATGAGATGCGGCCAACACTGACTTTGAGTAAGCATAGGACAAAAGATGCTTTGACCGTATGACAATGTAAAAAGTTCACAAGTGGACTGACCTTGTGTACACACAAGGCAATTGTGCACTAGCGTATGCATGCATATGTCAAAAGAATGCACCGACTTAGTGAAGTGTAGACTAAGACATGCACTGACTTTCATGAACAATACAACCTTTGCACAGACCTATATGAACAGCCTACAGGAACTTGCATCGACTATGTTTTGCCTAATGAAAGATATGCACAGACCTCAACGTGTGCGATGCAAAACATGCACTGACGTTATGTATAGAGGTAAACATATGCAAACATATGCACAGACATTATGAAGCTTAAGGAAGAACCTTGCACAGACTTTTTAGGAACGTAGGACAAAACCTGCTCAGACCTGTTAAGTGCGCAGGGCAGAACCTGCACAGACCTTGTATGCACTAAGCAAAAACATGCACTAATGTTACATGCTTCCTCAACGAAGAATGCACAGACTCTTTATGCATTAGGCATAAACAATACACAGACATTATCAACTTGATCATAGAAGGTTGCACAGAGTCTGTACTTGAAAGACAAACTATGCACATGCATATTTTATGTGAAATGCATATACATTGACTTATAAGATGCTAGCATTTCTGAAACTCAATATTTATCAACATCAAAGAGCAGAGAAGTAAAAAAGGAATTATTGCCTATCATGTTGTCAATCATGTTTTCCGATCATCAAAACAAAGAAGGAGACAAAAATCCAACATCATCAAAACACAATATCCAACATTCTCCCCCTTTTTGATGATGGCAACACATTTATATTTTGAAGAACGCATTTTAGATTTGGATGAAAACAATGTTTTTATTAGAAGTCAAAATATTGCATAAGGTCAAAAGATGCACAACACATGCAGATACATGCAAAATAAATGCACATGCTCCCCCTTTATGTAGAACACTTTCACTCACCATAAGAACATCAAAATCAACTAACAAAAATCACTCCCCCTTTGCCATTAGCAGAAAGGATAGGAAAGAAAAGTGCTGAGAGAAGTGCCACGGTGAAGAGGATATCAAATGTGACAAACTATTTAGGCTTTTCAGTAATTAAGCAAGTAAAGCACATATTCTTCTAGTATAAGAATGCAGATAGTGCATTCCTGAACTTATGTGATTTAAAAATTCAGAAGGTGAGAGACTATCAACATCACTCTGTGAAAACCAGTCTGAGGAGACTTTTAATAGTAATGAACCAGGAGTGCATAGGTCATGACAACTTTGGTCTTACGAAATCTTGATTATCTAAGTTGAAAGGCATCATCAGGATTACCCGAAACTTGTATTGAGATTAAACAAGCTCTACAGTACTGAATGAATCTTTTAGGGGCAGTTTCATACATTTCTTCTCTTTATGACTTTAGAACAGTCAAGTAGAATCTTGTCTTTTTACATAAGAGTACACATTTATCAGACGCCAGTACCCCTAGTTACTCAGCAGGATCCACTATTCTATCTCAGGTGTAGCTTCCACCTTTTTGCGTAAGGGTACACGTTTATCAGACGCCAGTACCGCTAGTTACTCAGTGGAATTATCCTTTTAAAATTTGAACAAAGATAACTTGAAGCACTTCATGACATGAGTTTTTCTTCATTTTATTGATGAAGAATCTAGTTTCTCAGTGCATTCAATCATTGCTTTGCTTTTAGAGTATTTGATTTATCATTTTATTTCAGCTGCCCATTTGATTTTAAGAAAGAGTTGTTTAAGAACAACACATATTTTCAGGTTATCTTAACCAATTCAGCCTAAGTTTAGATAAGGTCAGATTCTGAAAGACTCAATTAAACATGACTTGCACGAAATGGTTAAGAACTATTAACAGGCATTCCACAGTCCTTCTTCATTGAGTTTAGTTGTTAGTCTCTGACAACCATTAAGTTTAAACCAACAATTCATTCAGGGTTCAATACTGCTTCTTATTTGAGAAGCTTATCTAATTTTCAGCAGCTTGGATTAATGAACATGCCTATCAGTTTGTCATTTGATTAGGCACATGATTTCAAGAGAAGTTCAGATACAGAACCCAAGGATAAGATAGATCAGATAGACGGAGAGTGTATCTGACAGAATAAGTTTTCAACGAAGTTGACACTGAATATCGACAAAGAAAGTTGAAATTATTTGACACTGATCAGATTGACTCCTGCAGAATTATTCTGAGCTCCCCCTGTCAAAATGTTTGAAATAAAACAAGATGCATGGGAAGGAATTTAAGGAGAGATAAGAAGTTGCTCACACTCCCCCTCAATGTATGCAATGTCAACCAAGTTCAAAGTTTAGAAGCAGATATGATCAATAAGTTCATGCTAAAAATTTGCAAAGACCAAGTTCTCTTCTTAGAAATTTAAATCTATCATTACCAAGAGGTTTGGTGAAAATATCAGCAATTTATCTTTCAGAAGCTATGAATTTAAGCTCAATCTCCTTTTTACCGACTTCATCTCTAAGAAAGTGATGTTTGATCTCAATGTATTTTGTCCTAGAGTGGTGAACCGGATTTTTAGTCAAGGAAATAGCACTAGTGTTATCACAAAAGATTGTGATGCAACCGAGGTTGATAAGATAGTTAATTAACTGGTGTTTTATCCAGAGGACTTGGGCAGCATAATTTCATGCAGCCACATACTCTATCTCGGCAGTGGATAAGGCTACAATATACTGTTTCTTGGATGCCCAAGACATTAGACACCCACCAAGAAATTGACAATATCCACTCGTACTCTTCCTATCTATCCTACACCCGGCATAATCTACATCAGTGTAAGCTACAAGGTCTAGCTCACACTTAGCAGGATACCATAGGCTTAGGTCTAGGGTGCCAGATAGATACCTAAAAATCCATTTCACAGCTATTAAATGAGATTCCTTAGGACATGCTTGAAATCTAGCACACAAACATACTGAAAATTGAATATCAGGATGAGATGCAGTAAGGTAGAGCAAGGATCTGATCATACCTCTGTAAAGTTTGGGATCTACCATTTTACCTGCCGGATTAGAATCAAGACTGGTAGATGCCCCCATTGGTGCAGTTATAGCTTTGAGATTTTCCATCTTGAATTTCTTCAATAAGTCCTTGATGTACTTCTCCTGGGTTACGAAGGTTCCTTCTTTGGTCTGACAGATCTGCAGTCCAAGAAATAATTTCAGCTCTTCCATTGAGTTCATTTCAAACTCACTAGTCATTAAGGCTGAGAATTCCTCACACATGGATGAGTTGGTTGACCCAAACACTATATCATCTACGTAAATTTGAATAATCAGAATTTCTTTCTCACACACCTTTGTGAATAGGGTTTGGTCAACCTTACCTCTGGAAAATCCCTTTTCGGAGAGGAACTTACTCAGTATATCATGCCAAGCTCGGGGAGCTTGCTTTAACCCATAGAGAGCCTTGTCAAGTTTATAAACATGATCAGGAAATTCAAGACATTCAAATCCATGGGGTTGTTTGACAAACACATCTTCTTTTATTTCACCATTTAGAAAAGCATATTTGACATCCATCTGCTGTAAAGTTATTCCTAGACTACAAGCAGTAGCTAAAAGAATTCTCATAGCTTCTAGCCTTGCTACAGGGGCAAAAGATTCATCAAAGTTGATACCAAACTCTTGGTTGTACCCTTGAGCAACTAGCCTAGCCTTATTTCTAACTATGTTACCCTGCTCATTAGTTTTATTCCGAAAAACCCATTTGGTGCCTATTATGTTGCCATCAGATGGCTTAGGAACTAAATGCCAAACCTTGTTCCTATCGAATTGACTTAGTTCATCATGCATGGCATTAATCCAGTGTTCATTCTGAAGGGCAGTATCTATGTTTTTGGGTTCTATTTGAGATACTAAAGCAAAGGAATTCAATTCATTTTCAATTCTTATGTTTGCTCTAGTTCTAGTCGGTTCATTCATATTGTCAATTATGTTTTCAAGGGGATGGTTTCCAAGAAATTTAACGTTAGTCACTTCATTACCTTGATTTCCACTTACCTGCCCCCTGAGAATTTGATCCTTCAGCTTCACCTTCTTCAGCAGAGTCTTCATTCGTTTTTAAAATTTGTCCATCAGTTTTGTCCCTGCATAAGTCGATTTCAATTTTGGTTGCAGACTCATCAAACACAACATGAGGAGATTCTTCAACAAGGTTTGAGGTGAGATTAAAGACCCTATAGGCTCTAGACCGGTCAGAATAACCTAGAAATATTCCAGGTTCACTCTTAGGTTCAAATTTATCAAGATCTCATTTTGAATTAATGTGGATAAAACATTTACAGCTAAAGACCTTGAAATGAGCTAGAGAGGGTTTCTTACCTTTGAGAATCTCACAGGGAGTCATTTGAGTTTTGGGTCTTACAAGGGCTCTATTAATTATATAGCATGAAGTGTTGACAGCCTTTACCCAAAACTTTCTAGGTAAGTTCCCTTCCACTAGCATGGTCCGAGCCATTTCAACTAAGGTTCGATTTCTCCTTTCCACCACTCCATTCTTCTCTGGAGTTCTTGGTGAGGAGAACTTGTGAGTAATTCTATTTTCTCTGCAAAAATTATTGAAACGTGAGTTGACAAACTCACCACCATGATCAGACAAGATGTTTAAGATAGTATGCTCATTTGTCTATTTTATTTTGTAAAAGAGCTCCTGAAATTCTTCAAAGGCTTCATTTTTATGAGACAAGAAAAAGACCCAAGTGTATCTAGAAAAGTCATCAACAAGTACAAAATCATATCTTATCCCTAATAAGCTAATCGACGTAGTGGGTCCAAATAAATCCATATGAATTAGCTCATAGGGTTTTGAAGACAGGTTTTCAGTTCTAGATTTAAAAGATTTTCTAGTCTGTTTATACTGGGTGCATGCCTCACAAATTTTATTATCATCTTTGAATGAAATTTCAGGGAGTCCTTGAACCATGCAGTGCTTATGCAATTTATGAAGCACACTATAACTAGTATGACCTAGTCTACGATGCCACAGGTAGGCTAGGTCATCTTTATTAACACTAAGACAAAGATTAGAGTGTGCTACATCATTTAAATCAATCATATAGATGTTATTGATGTTGTGTCCCTGAGGTCATTTGAGTCATTTTGTGATCACTTGGGTCATTCGACATCATTCTATGGTCATATGAGTTCTGTGGTATTCTTGGTTTTGATAATGGCTAAACACTATTAGTCATTGATATCTTCCACTCTCATGTGATTGACATACGTGATATTTTTATTCATGACAGATATGCTAATGAATGGACAAGGAATCAAGTGACAATGGCCAAAGTGAAAGCTCATTGATCGCGCCCAAGCAAGGATGCAAATCTCATCTCTCTTACAAGAAAAAGTCGACATTTCATATTCGGCTCGTCACTCATCCAAGGTCAATGCACAAAGAAGTATAGCCAAGAGAATCCAAGGTTAAAGACTCAGTTGATACCTTCTAGACTGTCAAGGGTGACACCACAAACATGCACGAGCTGCTAATGGAGTTGAACGACGGAGTTCAAGACTTAACAGACCGACCCGAGCAAGCCCTGGTTCTGCCCAGCTGGCGGTCGACTGCCAGCACAGGGGCGGTCGACCGCCCCAGCCAGGGAATCCCAGCTCGAAGTTGGTTCAGCTGCAGGTCGATCGCCAGCTAGTGGCGGTCGACCGGAAATCCCAGGGACCGCTTGTTTACAGGTTTCACAGTAGCAATCGACCGCCAGGAGCTGTAGGTCGACCGCCAGCCCCGATGCAGCCTTGTTTGACTTCGAATTCCACCTCGTGGCCAGCCCCTTTCCATGGATTTGTTTAATCAAATCTTACCTAATCTTCCATGATTTATGGATCTGGTCTGGAGGGTGTCTATGGACCATTCAAGGTCTATAAAACCAACACTTGAGGGGTTAGAAACTCTAATGCTTCAAGGCTTCAAGAGAGATCAAGGGAGGCCATTTTTGAGGCACTGTAGCACCTCCATGAACAGTGTTTCGGGAAGGAGTTCTTCATCCATTCCAAGGCATTCAAGTCCAGATCTGAAGCCAACTCAACCTCCAAGGAAGAAGAAGTAATCAAGGGGTTCAAAGGTGATCTAAACTGCATCCTTCTTCCTCTTCATCAACTCAAGAGGATCAAAAGGAAGATCAAAGCTATATCCAACACTCTCTCTATCAACTCAAGATGATTCAAGTTCATATCTCAATCCAGCAACCTCCAAAGAAGAGTAGAAGCAAGAAAGGCTAATAAGGGAGATCAAAGGAGGCTGCAAGGGTGTGTTTATGGGAGAAGAGTTCGAGTACTGTAGCTATGAACAATACTCCGGGAAGAAGTTCTTCATCAAATCTCCAAGTGATTCAAGCTACTTCAAGAGAAGATTCAAGCCCCAGCAATCTCAGACAAGATCCTTCTCCTTGAGCATATTTCATATCTTGATTGAGTATTTTCATAATTATTCTTTTCCATTTCATTCAAATATTTGGAATTGAAGATCGTCCCTACCGGTGGTTACTAGGAAGGCAATCGGAAGTTGTCCGATCTGCGGTGTTGACGTCCCTACCGGCGGTTAGTAGGAAGGCAATCGGTGATCTTTCCGATTTGGGGTTCAGTGCGTGGCACTAGTGGAGCCTCACCGGATTTGGTGAGGGGTGGACGTATGACTGGGGATTCAGTCTGAACCACCTTAAAATCTCGTGTGTTGTGATTTGTTTGTGTGATTGTTTCGTTCTAGATGCATGCTTAAGTTCTAATCGATATAATAGTAATCATCTTGCTAAGCAAATCGTTGTGTCCTTCATTTAGCTAGTTATATTCCACTGCGATTTGTTCTATCTAGCTATTTAGAGGGTTCCATTGCGAAAAGAGGGGCAGATCTATTCACCCCTCCCCTCTAGATCTGATGTCCACTACACAACAAGTGGTATCAGAGCCTAATCTCTCATTATGGGGTCCAACGACCTTGAGGGAAATGGTGGATCAGCGTCTAAGGGTTTTCTACCTGAAGGACATTCTGTGAATATGCCTCCTTACTTTACTGGAACTAATTATCCTATTGGAAACATCGTATGCAGGTGTTCATTCGCGCCCAAGACTACGAACTTTGGCGAGTGATCAGCAAAGGTCCGTATGAGCTTACGGATAATGAGGACTTGTGGACCAAAGAACAAATAAGGCAATCCACTGTCAACTGGAGTGCCAAACACATCATGCAATGCTCACTCCATCCAGTTGAATTCTCAAGAGTGGCTACCTGCGCATCTGCAAAACTAATGTGGGACAAGCTAGAGGTAATCTACGAAGGAACCTCTCAGGTACGAGAAACAAAAGCCAACATTTTAGTTTCTGAATATGAAATGTTCCGCATGAAGCCTGATGAATCAATTCAAGATATGTATGCTCGATTGACTGTGCTTACTAATAGTTTAACTGATTTGGGAAAGAAATATTCAGAGCAAGAAATTGTAAGGAAAATTCTCAGATCGTTAACTCAGCATGGCACACAAAGGCTACCGTGGTTGAAGAATCGAGAGATCTCGCAACTACCAAGGTAGATGAACTCATTGGGTCATTGATGACCTATGAGATCAACCTCAAGAACAAAGAGGCTGAGGCACCTAAGAAGAAGTCCCTAGCTCTTAAAGCAGGACCTAGCGGTCATGGCACTTCTGATGAAGGTGAGGATTCGGCAAGTGAGCGAGATGAGGATGACGTAGCCATGCTCACACGTAAGTTCAAGAAATTCCTGAGAAAGGAAGGTAAGAGCTTCATGAGAGGAAGGTCAAAGGTAAGAAATGGTTTCAAATCTAATTCTGAAAACTCTAAGAAATCTGACAAAATCATTTGTTATTCTTGCAACAAACCAGGGCATTTCAAGAATGACTGTCCCGACAGATTCAGAAAAGCTGACAAGTGGAAGGGCAAGAAGAAGAACAAGGCCATGGTGTCCACATGGAGCGATGAAGAGGAAAGTGATGATGGAACCAGTTCCTCGGACAAAGAAAAAGAAGATCTTTGCCTTATGGCCAAAGGTGATGAAGAAACTGAGATAAATTCTCCATTTGAAGATTATACAATTGATGATTGGGAGGATGCATATATACAACTCATGGAAAAATATAAAATGTACAGAAAGGAGAATAAATCATTGAAAAAGAAAATCAACTCGTTTGTGCATGATCATGACAAGGATGATAAGAATGCTCTACTTGAAATTGAAATTGAAGATCTCAAGAAAATGATTGAGAACTTGGAGGAAGGAAGAAAAGAAATGGCTGACTTGGAAACTGAAAATGAAAATTTGAGAAATGAGATTGATAGCATTAAGCTAAAAATACAAACCTATGAAAAGAACAGCAAATTGAGTATTGAAAAATATGAAGCCGTCAAACATGTCAACACTCAACTCTTGCAAAACATTGAAAACTACAAAAAGAATTGAAGGATAAACAACAATCATTGGAAAATTTTGTGGATGGAAAAGAAAACCTAGATGCCTTGCTAGGTACTAGGATGAATTTCAACAAGGAAGGGAAGGGTTTTGAACCAACAAACAAAAGGCCAATTGGGCTAAAAACAATCACATTTGTCTCATCTTCCGAAGCCTCCACCTCAAACATAACTCCCACACAAAATGAGCAAAAACAAAAGGAGAAAGGAAAAGAAAAGATTGAAGAGGAAGTCACCAACATTCCCATAAAGCCTGTCCAAAAACCTAAGAAAGGTCGACCTTCCCCACAACATAGGCCAACACCTCCTTGGCCATTGCATGCTCAATCCTCTAGATATCACCATAATTGGACTACACATTCATATAGGCCAACACCACCCTACTTTTGGGGAAATTGTGATTTATGTGTTCACCAATCATATAATTTTCAATCTCCTGGGTGGCAAAACAATCACTTTCAACCCAAAACCAACCAACGGCCTCAATGGTTTAAGAAGCAAACCTCCTCAAACTTCCACAAAATCCAACAAAGAGCTTCTAAACAAAAAATGAATGTCAAGATGGAAAAGAAAAATCAAAGCCCTGCTCTAAGCAAACAAAGCATGAATGTTAAGAAGGTTTGGATTCCAAAAGAAATGGTTTCATATTTTGAAATTCTGAAAAGCTTGAAGGGACCCAAATTTAGTTGGGTTCCAAACACCATTGCTTAATTGCTTGTGCAGGAATGTCTTGCAGCCATGCATAACAGGTGGTACCTTGATAGCGGCTGTTCAAGACACATGACTGGAGACAAATCAAAATTTTATCTCTTGGAGGAAAAGGAAGGAGAATATGTCACATTTGGAGGAAACAATAAATGAAAAATCATTGGAACAGGTAATGTAGGTAAGAACCTCTCCAACTCCATTTGTAACGTGTTGTTAGTTGAAGGATTGAAATATAACCTGCTTAGTATATGTCAATTGTGTGATAAGGGTCACAAAGTGTTGTTTGACTCTCATGAATGCAGAATTCTTGAACCAAAATCTGACAAAGTAAAATTTTCTGGTAAGAGAGTTAACAATGTTTACATGATTGACTTAGATGATCCTGCTCATTTAAATCTTTGTCTTGCTGCACCAAAATCTGAACTTGCATGGATATGGCATCGTAGACTAGGACATGCTAGCTACAATGTCTTGCATAAACTCTTGAAGCATTCAATGGTGAAAGGTTTGCCTGAACTATCCTTTAAACAAGAAAATAAATTGTGTGATGCATGTGCCCTAGGTAAACAAACTAGAAAATCATTCAAAGGAAGATCTGAAAATACATCATCCAAACCACTCGAGCTAATTCATATGGACCTATTTGGCCCAACCAGAACTGCTAGCTTAAGTGGTAGAAAATATGGATATGTCTTGGTGGATGACTTTTCTAGGTTCACATGGGTTTTCTTTCTCACACACAAAAATGATGCTTTTGATGAGTTTCAGGCACTCTACATGAAGATAAAGCAGGACGGTGAGTTTAAAATTTCCAAGATTCAATCTGATCACGGTGGTGAATTTGAAAATGCTAACTTCTATAACCTTTGCAGGGCCGAAGGGATTTCACACCGATTTTCTTCACCAAGAACGCCGGAGCAAAACGGTGTGGTTGAAAGGAGAAACCGGACACTTGTAGAGATGGCAAGAACCATGCTTGCTGAACGGCAACTTCCAAGGAGATTTTGAGCTGAAGCGGTAAACTCGACATGTTACATTATCAACCGCTCTATGGTAAGGCCACACACCAAAAAGACTCCTTATGAGTTGCTAAAAGGTAAAAAGCCCTCTCTCTCACATATGAAAGTGTTTGGATCGAAATGCTTCATTCACAACAATGACAAAAGAGACTTAGATAAATTCGAGCCCAAGAGCGATGAAGGTATATTCCTTGGATATTCTGATAGATCTAGGGCTTATAGAATTTATAATATCAAAAGTCAAACTGTGGAAGAATCACCCCATGTTTCCTTTGATGAATATCATGATTCTAACAATGATAACTCTTGCAGGAAAAACGATGAAGATGGGGAATTCCTAAGCATAAAGGACAAGAGTGATCCTCCACAAGAAGAAATAAAAGAAGATGGTGACCTAGCTGAATCAAGCAATGCAAGGGATCAAGCTCCAGGAGAAGGTAACGATTCTACAAATATTAGAATTCTTAAGGATCATCCCTTGGAGAATGTCATTGGTAGCTTGAATGACCCACCTAGAACTAGGTCACATTTTAAAATTGTGGAAGAATTAGATCAACTTGCTCTTGTCTCGCAGCATGAACCCAAAAATATTGATGATGCTTTAAAAGATGAAAACTGGATAAATTCCATGCAAGAAGAGCTAAACCAGTTTGAGAGAAACAAAGTTTGGCATCTTGTTCCTAGACCTTCATCACAATCTGTCATAGGCACTAAATGGGTCTTTAGGAACAAACTAAGTGAGGATGGCAAGATAATAAGAAATAAGGCTAGATTGGTGGCTCAAGGGTATAATCAAGAGTTTGGGGTAGACTTTGATGAATCTTATGCCCCAGTTGCTAGACTCGAAGCCATCAGAATTTTACTTACCTTTGCATGCTCCCTTAGAATAAAGCTTTATCAAATGGATGTCAAAAGTGCTTTCTTGAATGGCTTGATCAAAGAAGAAGTCTATGTTGAGCAGCCCCCTGGCTTTGAGAATTCTAACAATGCAGATTTTGTATACAAGCTAGACAGGGCGCTTTATGGACTTAAGCAAGCACCAAGAGCTTGGTATGAGAGACTAAGCTCGTTCCTCATTGAAAAAGGGTACACACGAGGTAAGGTAGATCAAACACTTTTCACCAAGAAGCAAGGTAAGAACATCTTGATTGTTCAAATTTATGTTGATGACATTGTGTTTGGTTCTACAAAATCTGAAATGTGTGAGGAATTTGCTAACCTCATGACTAGCGAATTTGAGATGAGCCTAATGGGAGAACTTCAATTCTTTCTCGGTTTGCAGGTCAACCAAGGAGAAGATGGTTGCTTCATAAGTCAAGCCAAATACATCAAGGAGCTGCTAAAAGATTTGACATGGCAAACAGCAAAATCATTGCAACTCCTATGAGCACCACAACATCACTGGATTCGGATGAAAATGGTAAATTAGTGGATGCAAAGATCTATAGAGGTATGATTGGCTCTTTGCTTTATTTGACTGCATCCCGACCAGATATCCAGTTTAGTGTATGTCTTTGTGCTAGATTTCAAGCTAGTCCTAGAGAATCCATTTGACTGCCGTCAAACGTATCCTTCGATATCTTGCCGGCACTCAAGATTTGGGATTGTGGTATCCGTCATCATGTGATTTATCTCTTATATCTTATTCTGATGCGGATTACGCTGGATGCAAGCTGGATCGTAAGAGTACTAGTGGCTATTGCCAGTTTCTAGGCGGGTGTTTAGTTTCTTGGGCCTCCAAGAAACAACACTCGGTTGCCCTCTCAACCGGGGAGGCAGAATATGTTGCTGCGGGGAGCTGTGGCACCCAAGTGTTGTGGATTAAACACCAACTCCAAGACTACTTGGTGGATCTTGGTTGTGTCCCGATTCTATGTGATAACACTAGTGCTATCAACCTTGCAAAAAATCCAGTCCAGCACTCTAGGACTAAGCATATTGAGATTAGGCATCACTTCATTAGAGACGAGGTCAGTAAGAAAAATTTTGAATTACATTTTGTTGATACTCTAAATCAAATTGCTGATATTTTCACCAAGCCCTTGTGTAATGACAGGTTTTCAACACTCAGAAGGGAGCTTGGTTTTTGCCGACCTCAGGCCAATAAGAATTTGAAATGATGATCATGTTCAATTAGTTGTGTGTTTTACACGTTGGTATTCATGTATTGTTTATATGTCAATATATCTTTTTGCATATGGTGTCGTATTGCATGTAGTTGCATAATAAAGTTGAATTTATGTTCACAATGCATTGCATGGTTTGTGTCGAATCATTCTTACATGGTCATGGTATATCAAATGTTGATGTATGGAAGGGCATGTTATGCTTGTCTCGAAGCACTCAATATGCGTGAGGTTTCACCTCCGTCAAGTACCATGTGTCAATGTCGCATATAGGCCATATAGTAAGGGAGAGTTGTCCTTGTGCAACATTCATGAATATTCATTCTGTGGCATTTAATAAGTATACAACCATGCGTTGGGTCATACATTTCATTTCTGCTACCTTCATGAGTGACTAGGTCAACCTCCTTTACCATTCCACTTGATTGCAAACATAACCCCTTCGCGTATCCATTGCATATCCTTAGGGGGAGTTTTGTTGATTCTCTTAACCTCTTGTAAACTGCACTTTAGTGGCTTACAGTCTGGTTTGAGTTCATGAGACAGATGGACATATGGTGTAAGAGCTTTCTATTATATACCCTAATGATTGTCCATTCAATGAAAATGGTTCAGATTTAATGATTTCCTTGACGTTCTGAAATATCTGTTATGCAATCATCTATGTTCTGTGGTTTTAATAGACCTTAACTAGAGATTGCATATTGTGCTTTGAATGACTATCCTGATATTTGAAAATTCAAAGTTCATGACCATCTTGGTGATACACTCAGGCTTAGTATTATTTTTAAACATCTTGATGAGCTGGAATTCTTGAAAATCAATTTGATAGAGCAATGATATTATTGCACGGATAAACATGTCATGTCATCAAATCAAGTGATAAATGCATATGTCATGATGTGCCCCTGTTATCTCTGTCTTAAAACTTTTGGACTTTAGGCAGAGCAATGGCATAATTGCTGAGAAATATATCCTCTCATCAAAGAATTGAGACAGGATATGTCATGACGTGACTTTGCTGTCTCTGTTCATCTTGAAGCATGACAGTCAGCCTTACCAAATTCCTAAGAATATTGGCATCTAAACAACGTGTATTCTTACGGCTTGGAGGCATGTACTAGACTTGATTGCTCGTAAAATATGAGTCTTGTGCCTTTAAATACAAATGATATTGATAATCAAACTTGTTAAATTCCTAAAATTTCATGCTTTAGTCATGATTGTTTAGCCTCAATACATACTTTTGTGTTATTGCCTTTGTCGTTATTGAATATGGATATATAAGACACAGAAAGGTTAAACACTGCCATGATATGCACCTTTGGTTCATTTCTATCAAATCTTGGATGTAGCTGCTTTTCGAATTCTGTTGATGAATTTGGATTTTATTAGCTTTGAACCATATATATTGCTCACGGTCTGTTTCAGGTTTGCATATAATGGCTTGCTCTTAACTCCTTTCAGCTCTGGTCTCACAAACATTTTACTATTATCACGCTTTTTTTGCTGTTGGCAAAGGGGGAGAATTCTTTGTGTGAATCCTTTGTAAGAAGCTATATGCGTTATCGCATTGTCAAAGGGGAGAGCTTATGTGCTTTGTGAGTTGTCATGGGGGATGTGTGAATGGTGTACGGGGAGAGTCCAAGGAGAGAATCTATTATTCACTTTGCATCTCATATGTGTATGTGATGAGGTTTGCATAACTACATAGCATTCATATCATAATTGCCTTCACATGCTATTACTATCATGGATCTTGAGCTGCATATGTTACATTTGTTATAACTTGTTCCATTTTAGACATTTCTATCACATAATGACTCACAGTGTTGCCATCATCAAAAAGGGGAAAATGTTGTGTCCTTGAGGTCATTTGAGTCATTCTGTGGTCACTTGGGTCATTCGACATCATTCTATGGTCATATGAGTCCTGTGGTATTCTTGGTTTTCATAATGGCTAAACACTATTAGTCATTGGTATCTTCCACTCTCATGTGATTGACATACGTGATGTTTTTATTCATGACAGATATGCTAATGAATGGACAAGGAATCAAGTGGCAATGGCCAAAGTGAAAGCTCATTGATCGCGCCCAAGTAAGGATGCAAATCTCATCTCTCTTACAAGCAAAAGTCGACATTTCATATTCGGCTCGTCACTCATCCAAGGTCAATGCACAAAGAAGTATAGCCAAGAGAATCCAAGGTTAAAGACTCAGTTGATACCTTCTAGACTGTCAAGGGCGATGCCACAAACATGCATGGGCTGCTAATGGAGTTGAACGACAGAGTTCAAGACTTAACGGACCGACCCGGGCAAGCCCTGGTTCTGCCCAGCTGGCGGTCGACCGCCCCAGCCGGGGAATCCCAGCTTGAAGTTGGTTCAGCTGCAGGTCGACCGCCAGCCAGGGGCGGTCGACCGGAAATCACAGGGACCGCCCGTTTGCAGGTTTCACAGTAGCGGTCGACCGCCAAGAGCTGCAGGTCGATCGCCAGCCCCGATGCAGCCTTGTTTGACTTCGAATTCCACCTCGTGGCCAGCCCCTTTCCATGGATTTATTTAATCAAACCTTACCTAATCTTCCATGATTTATGGATCTGGTCTGGAGGGTGTCTATGGACCATTCAAGGTCTAAAAAACTAACACTTGAGGGGTTAGAAACTCTAATGCTTCAAGGCTTCAAGAGAGATCAAGGGAGGCCATTTTCGAGGTACTGTAGCACCTCCGTGAATAGTGTTTCGGGAAGGAGTTCTTCATCCATTCCAAGGCATTCAAGTCCAGATCTGAAGCCATCTCAACCTCCAAGGAAGAAGAAGCAATCAAGGGGTTCAAAGGTGATCTAAACTGCATCCTTCTTCCTCTTCATCAACTTAAGAGGATCAAAAGGAAGATCAAAGCTACATCCAACACTCTCTCTATCAACTCAAGGTGATTCAAGTTCATATCTCAATCCAGCAACCTCCAAAGAAGAGTAAAAGCAAGAAAGGCTAATAAGGGAGATCAAAGGAGGCTGCAAGGGTGTGTTCAAGGGAGAAGAGTTCGAGTACTGTAGCTGTGAACAGTACTCCGGGAAGAAGTTCTTCATCAAATCTCCAAGTGATTCAAGCTACTTCAAGAGAAGATTCAAGCCCCAACAATCTCAGACAAGATCCTTCTCCTTGAGCATATTTCATATCTTGATTGAGTATTTTCATAATTATTCTTTTCCATTTCATTCAAACATTTGGAATTGAAGATCGTCCCTACCGGTGGTTAGTAAGAAGGCAATCGGAAGTTGTCCGATCTACGGTGTTGACGTCCCTACCGACGGTTAGTAGGAAGGCAATCGG
This sequence comes from Amorphophallus konjac, assembly GCA_022559845.1. Lineage (NCBI taxonomy): Eukaryota > Viridiplantae > Streptophyta > Magnoliopsida > Alismatales > Araceae > Amorphophallus > Amorphophallus konjac. The sequence goes on from CM040117.1 coordinate 159,269,535, forward strand.
TGATCTTTCCGATTTACGGTTCAGTGCGTGGCACTAGTGGAGCCTCACCGGATTTGGTGAGGGGTGGACGTAGGACTGGGGATTCAGTCCGAACCACCTTAAAATCTCGTGTGTTTTGGTTTGTTTGTGTGATTGTTTCGTTCTAGATGCATTCTTAAGTTCTAATCGATATAATAGTAATCATCTTGCTAAGCAAATCGTTGTGTCCTTCATTTAGCTAGTTATATTCCACTGCGATTTGTTCTATCTAGCTATTTAGAGGGTGCCATTGCGAAAAGAGGGGCAGATCTATTCACCCCTCCCCTCTAGATCCACTGTCCACTACACAACAATTGATTCTCTTACTTTAACGACCCGAGATCCGATCACTGGGAAGGCCCGATAACCTGAATCTCGAACCGCCACCCACGTGCCCGAAGACTCGGAAGGGTTAAAAGGGATGGTGTGGAGATACACAAGAATCTAAAATATTTGCAGAACTACATAGTTAATATGAATAAGTAAGAATCAATTAATTAAATTACATGGTCCACAATAATAACAGCAGTGTAAAATATAACAGTAGTCTAAAATATAACAGTAGTCCACAACTAGTACAGTCCAAAGAGAAAGGTACAACTACGCGGGCCATACCCTGGAACTGATAACTGACAACTAACCCTGGGCACCAGAACCACATGGAGCCTCAGAAGCTCTCCCCTCAAGCCTTATCTCACTTGAAACGCGGAAAACACGCAGGATATGAGCCTTATAACAAAAGGCTCAGCATGGATCATCCGGTCCCCACCTCGCAAACCGAGAAAATGCGTGAAAAGTTACTACAAACTACCACTAGCAAGACGTAGAATGGAGAGCTTACAAAAATAAATAAACAGAAAAGCCCGACTATGCCTAGTACCGAACGCATGGCACAAAAATTGAGACAACTCTTAAAAAACTCGAGAGTCACTACCAGACAAAGAAAAAAGTACCAACCCACTAGAAGCAAGGCCAGATGCGTCCATTGACGGCTTAAACCGCGCCTCGGGTGCCCCCTTGACCCCTGGTGGAACGGGGACACCGTACAAGTAACCACAGAACAAGTGACTAGCTGGGGTCACGCTCGTCAGCGCGGGTCCAACCGTCCCCAACCACGTGTGCACACACATACCATGCATCCCAGGTCTGGCCCTTTGACTGATTTTCCCCTCAATCGGACTCTGGCTGCAATACATGGGGCCCAACGAAAACCAATCTAAAAATCATCTCTCGGGATAGCATTGCCACCACTCCCTAGTGGGACCACTCGCGTGTCGAAAGGCTACGACTAGTGGAGGGTCACTGAAGGAGTAGACTCTGTAGTCAATGAAAAATAACGTCTAAACCGGACAAAGTACAAGGACAACTCCTCGTACCGACACAGACTCACGATGACACAAGCCGAGAGCACCACCTCCCGGGATCCCACGGCACCCCAACATGTGGCCCCCATATGATGCCCAGCATTAGTCAGACCACGGGTCAGCATGCGGATCGAGATCCACTCACCCGGGACTCGAATCTGCAAGAAAAGAACTCCGGCATAACAGAATACGGGCAGCGGTCCATTCTGGAGGCTGCCACATATGTAAAAACTCCCGGATCTGCAAGAAGAATTGACGCGCTATAGGCCAGGAGTGCGTTCAAGGATGAACGTGCTCGGGACCCATAGCGCGTTAAGCATGAACGCACTTGGGACCCATAGCGCGTTAAGCGTTAACGCGCTTTGGAAGCCCGACGCGTTAGACCGTGGACACGCTTATATGACCAGGCGCGTTCACAAGGTTACGCCTAGTCGGGTAGGGGCGTTCTCTGTCGATAGGCCGACGGACAGCTATTTATCTTCCTCGATGAACTCGGCGACAGGGGGCAGCGCGATCTCAAGATCGCGCCACCGACCTGTAGCACGACAACGGGTCGAGCCCAATTCACGGAGTAAGCACAAAAAATCTGAAACCACGCCCATTCACCCCCATGGTGAAGGGAAAACAAAAGGGAAGTCACTCCCTTACACCGAGCATGCTAGAAACCCCCAAAAACCAACTAGAAACTCAACAAATCGGTGAAATCCGGCTCAACCCCCCAACCATGGAGTTTCCCCATCCCAGCATGAAAACACGCCCCTCTCGACTTTTGACGACCTACAAATCACGGGAAATGCAAGGGATGAAGTGGGGATCCATCACCCTACCTCAAAGAAGCCCAAAAATGCCTAGATCACCGTCGGTCCTCAAAAATCGCTCGTTCTTCCTCGAGCTCCCACGAGCCACGCACGCCGCTTTGATCACCTTGCCGCCGCCGTTGCCGCCACGCCGTCGCCCACCACCGTCTGCAGCCGGAGGGGCACGCTGCGTTGTCGCTGAAAGAGGAGAGAGAAAGAGAGGGGGCGTCGGTTCTCCAACGGGAAGAAAGGAGGAGGAAGAAGAAAGAGGAAAGGGGAAAAGAAAAGAAAATAGGGGTATTTATAGAAAATCTAAATTTTCTAAAAAATACGGAAAAGTAGAAAAATATACTCCTGCGATCCTCGGAACACACCAATCGCCATGGTACCATCCCTGAGTAGGTGAACGACCCGGTTTACCCGCTACGGGATTAAGTAGGTCATGTTAGGGAAAAACACGAGAAACCGCAGAACACGTTTTGAGACCTCCGAAACTGATCCGAAACGCACGGATCCGAACCCGAAAAATGTTAGAAAGATAATTCTGGGAAAAATGGGAACAAAATCTCCGAGAAAATAAATCTAGGACTCAAGAAGAAGGATCCAAAGGGTCTGGGGTATTACAGCCCTCCCCCCTTAAACAAATTTCATCCTCGAAATTTAAAACACGCACTGGGAGAAAAGAAGAGGGAAACTCACTCGAATAGGTAAGGGAATTGCTGACGCATCTTGTCCCCACGCTCCCAAGAAGCCTCACCACCAGAGTGCCGCTGCCACACCACCTTAACCAGAGGGATAACCTTGTTCCGCATGTGCTACTCTCGCCGATCCTCAATACCGATAGGGAACTCCAGAAGAGACAGATCGGGAGTCACCTCGGGCCAAACAAAATCCTCCAACACATGAGAATCATCGGGCATACATTTTCTCAACATCGAGACATGGAACACTTCATGCACAGCTGTAAACTCAGGAGATAACTGCAACCGATAAGCAATCTCGCCAATGCGCTCCATGATGAGAAAAGGACCAACATAGCGGGGACTCAACTTCCCACACTATCCAAATCGCATCACTCCCTTCATGGGAGAAACACTAAAAAATACTCGGTCACCGACCGCGAAACTGGGTGGCTACCTTCTCCGATCGGCATAGCTCTTCTGTCGATTCTGCGCCGCCAACATGTTCTGACGTACCAGGTGCACCACATCAATGCACTATTTCACCAGCTTTGGTCCCGTCACAACACGCTCACCAACCTCAGACCAATCAAGTGGAGTCCAACACGGTCGCCCATACAACGCCTCATAGGGAGCCATCCCAATGCTCGAATGATAGCCGTTGTTGTAGGCAAACTCCACCAATGGTAGATGGTGAATCCAACTCCCTTGCCATTCCAGACAACAGGATCTCAACATATCCTCTAACATCTGAATGGTCCTCTCCGACTGACCATCTGACTGAGGATGATATGTTGAGCTAAATGCTAACTCCATGCCAAGATCTCGCTGGAAACTCCTCCAGAATCTAGAAGTGAAATGCGGATCTCAATCGGACACAATAAAAATGGGAATCTCATGCAAAGGTACGATCCACTCCACATAGAGACGAGCCAACTTGGACACACTCCAGCTAACTTTGATCGGTAACAACCGAGCCACCTTCCTCAGCCCATCCAACAGCAACCAAATACTATCCTGCCCACTCGGAGTCCTTGACAATCCCACCACAAAAATCATGGTCACGTGGTCCCATTTCTACGCTGGAACCTCCAAGGGCTGAAGAGTACCTCCTGGTTGTTGATGCTCAACCTTCACTCACTGACAGGTCAGGCATCGGGCCACATACTCGACAATATCTCTCTTCATGCCAGGCCACCAGAACTGCCTTTTCAAGTTTCGATACATCTTCATCACACTCGGGTGCACAATGTACCGACTCCCATGAGCCTCTAGTAACACCGCACGCCTCACCTGCTCCTCAGCTGGGACGTATAGCCTACCACGGAATCTCACAGCTCCGTCCTCGTCGAAGTCCACATCAGCCAAAGCCAAAATCCGGAGCAACTTAGGGTCTACACGCTGAGCATCTGTCACGTAATGATGAATAGCGGGTGTGACAGTCAAGCTCACAAGAATAGCTGACCCTGACTCTTGGGGAACCTTGAGCCTAAATGTCACGACTGACACCTGTTCCCAGAGTCTCCACATCCTCATCATCGGCAACGACATTCATCCTGCCCGACTGGCACCTGTTCACAAGAATAGCTGACCATAACCTTCCTACTCAAGGCATCGGCAACGACATTCATCCTGCCCGGCTGATAAGACAGGGTGAAGTCATAATCCTTCATATACTCCATCCATCGCCTCTGCCTGAGGTTAAGGTCCTTCTGAGTGAACACATACCTCAGACTCTGATGGTCTGTGAACACCTCAAACTTCTCATCGTACAGATAATGCCTCCAAATCTTCAATGCAAAAATCACAGCCTCTAACTCAAGGTCATGGGTAGGGTAGTTCGCCTCATGTGGCTTCAACTGTCGCGATGCATAAGCCACTACTCTACTGTGCTGCATCAGCACAGCACCCAACCTGACCCCGGAAGCATCTATACACACTACGAAACCTCCCGTTCCAGAAGGCAACACCAACACCAGTACCGAGGTGAGCAACCTCCTATGCTCCATAAAGCTCTGCTGACACTCACTAGTCCAGACAAACGGCACATCCTTCCACGTAACCCTGGTCATCGGGGCTGCAACACGAGCAAAATCCTGAATGAATCTCCTATAATAACCTGCAAGCCCCAAGAAACTCCGAATCTTCGTCACAGATCTTGGCCTCGACCACAGCATCACTACCTCGACCTTGGCTGGATCCACGGAAATACCATCACCAGAAATCACGTGCCCCAAAAAGTGTACCTCGTGAAGCCAAAACTCACACTTGCTGAGCTTAGCATACAACTGTTGATCTCGCAAAGTCTGCAACACAGCCCTCAAATGATACGCATGCTCATCTGTAGACTACGAATAAACAAGGGTGTCGGCCACAAACATGACCACGAACTGGTCCAGGTAAGGATGGAACACCCTCTGCATCAAATCCATAAATGCTGCAGGGGCATTGGTGAGCCCAAACGGCATCACCAGAAACTCATAATGCCCATATCTCGAGCTGAACGCAGTCTTGTCCACGTCAGACTCTCAAATCTACAACTGATAATAACCGGATTGCAAACCAATCCGGGAGAACACTCGAGCATACTGAAGCTGGTCGAACAAATCATCAATCCGTGGCAACGGATACTTGTTCTTAATGGTCACCTCATTCAGCTGCCGGTAGTCAATGTACAACCTCAACTACCATCCTTCTTCATCACAAACAACACTGGCGCACCACAAGGGGAAAAGCTAGGATGAATATACCCCATGGCGAGCAACTCCTGCAACTGCGCCCTCAACTCTCTCAACTCAGCGGGAGCCATACGGTAAGGAGTCTTCGACAAAGGTCCCGTACCAGGCACAATCTCAATCACAAAATCAATTTCCTGCTGGGGAGGTAATCTAGGTAGGTCCTCGGGAAAAACATCGGGAAAATCGCACACCACTGGAATGTTCTTCACATCCGGCTCCGACTGGTCTACCACGACCACGGAAGCGAGGAAACCCTGACAACCCGCATCAAGCAAACAACGAGCCCTAATAACCAAATTAAGAAAGCGGGAAGAGGAAGACCTAATACCTTGGAAATAGAAGGTGGGTCCTCAAAGTCATCAAAAATAAACCCTCTTCGAGCCACAATCCACCAAAGCATGATGTGCCTCGAGCCAATCCATGTCTTAAATCACATCATAGTCCTGAAATGGCAACGCATAAAGCCTGGCCGGCAAACTCTGCCCTTCCACCCACACAGGAACCTCATCGAAACATTACAGAGTGATCATAAAATAACATGAAGACAACTCCATTGCCAAATCACAGGACAACTGGGTCACCGGCTCCTTGATACTCAGCGCGAAATCCTCCGATATAAACGAATGTGACGCGCCAGAATCAAACAAAACTCGAGCCGCACAATCCAAAATCATAATGGTACCTTCCACGAGCTGCGACGCCACTGCCACTGCTCTGGTCAGGTGTGTAATCTGGCCTCGGGACCTCTGCTTGCCCCCCACACTCACTGACCTGGGTAGCGGCGGATACTGCCCCTACTGCTACTACTACTGCCGCCTCTGCTACTGGGGATACTACTACTGCGGAGGATACTGCTACTGCTGTAGCATTTAGGGACAGTCGCGTGCCATGTGCCCTGTCTGGTCACACCTAAAACAAATCACCGGCACCGTGCACTGCCTACCTGGATGTGACCCGCCACACCGGGGACACGATCCCCGTGAACCACCCACTGATCCCTGACGCTGATAAAGGACTGGCTACTGCACACTACCTGAAGATGCCTGCCCTTGATCCTTGCGTTTCTTGCCGAAACCCTTCTTAAGAAACTTCTTTACCTTGGAGCCAAAAGATGCAGATCCTATCACGGACGCCGCCGGTGTCAACGCTCCCGAGCTACCCATAGTGTGCTGGAAAGTACTCTACTGCTGGGTTGCCGTGTGCGGACTATGGCCTCACTAGGACTGCCCCTGGCCTCCCTATCCTCGGATCTTCTACATATCCATCTCCAACGATTGCACCACACGAGATGCTGTCTCCAAATCAGTAGCATCATTCGCCATCAGAAGGTGCCTTAGATCCTGCCTCAAACCCTGAATAAATTGCTCAGTCTTCAACCCCGCATTCTCCATGACATGGGGAGCATAACGGCCCAACTCAACAAACCGAGCCCTATACTGCAACACTGACATGTCACCCTGAACCAGCTCCAAAAACTGATGCATCTTCTGCGTACCAACATAGGATGGGCAGTAGGTACGCTCGAAGACTCTCACGAAGTCCTGCCACGCAATCTGCTGAAGCGAACGAGACTGAAAGGATGTCTTTCACTCTGAAGACCACCAATCTCGAGCCGTACCTTGCAACTGGTTACAAGCCATCATCACCATGTCCTCCTTGGCACATCGCATGGAACTGAACACTCTCTCCATCTCATCAAGCCATCTCTTGGCCACATCGGGATCTGGCTGGCCATTGTAATAGGGTGGATGAAACTGCATGAAGTCCCTCACTGCACGACTGGGTCCACCCCGGGACGACGAGCCCTCACCAGCATCACCGCCAAACTGCTGAGACATGAACTGAAACATGCTCCGAAGGAAATCCTCGGCCCCCGGAACTCTCGCTGCATCCCCTTCCTGGGTGATAACTGGTGGCACTCTGCTCTACTCCTCCTGCTCCTCTGTCGACTGTCCCTGCTGAGAGCGAGTCCTCTGCCTCGGCGCCATACTCGCCTACTGCAAAGAGACAAAAGACACAAAAAACGGTGATATCAATAAAACACATGATGCCCTAAGCCAGTGCCAACTGTACATCATCATTGTGGATTAGTGGACCACTGCAACTATTGACGATTCTTATATATATCCAAAACCTCACTCTGACACTAGTTGTAACGACCCGAGATCCAAACATCGGGAGGGCCCGATAACCCGAATCTCGAACCGCCACCCACGAGCCTGAAGACTCGGAAGGGTTAAAAGGGATGGTATGGAGATACATAAGAATCTAAAATATTTGCAGAACTATGCAGTTAATATGAATAAGCAGAAATCAAGAAATTAAATTACATGGTCCACAATAATAACAGTAGTCTAAAATATAACAATAGTCCACACTAGTACAGTCCAAAGAGAAAGGTACAACTACGCGGGGCATACCCCGAAAATGGCAACTAGCAACTAACCCTGGGCACCTGAACCACGTGGAGCCTCGGAAGTGCTCCTCTCAAGCCCCGTCTCACCTAAAATGCAGAAAACACGCAGGGAATGAGCCTTAAAACAAAAGGCTTAACAGGGATCATCCGGTCCCCACCTCGCAAACCAAGAAATTGCGTGGAAACTCACTACAAACTACCACTAGCAAGACGTAGAATGGAGAGCTTATAAAAATAAATAAATGGAAAAGCCCTACTACGCCTAGTACCGAACGCATGGCATAAAAATTGAGACAACTCGTCAAAAACCTGAGAGTCACTACCAGACAAAGACAAGAGTACCAACCCACCAGAAGCAAGGCCGGATGCGTCCACTGACGACTTAAATCGCGCCTCGGGTGCCCTCCTCGACCCCTGGTGGAACGGGGACACCATAGAAGTAACCACAGAACAAGTGACTAGCTAGGGTCACGCTCATCAGTGTAGGTCCAATCACCCTCAACCACGTGTGCACACATGGACCACGTGTCCCAGGTCTGGCCCTCTAACTGGTTTTCCCCTCAGCCAGACTCTGGCTGCAATACATGGGGCCCAACGGAAACCAGTCTAAAAACCATCTCTCAGGATAGCCTCGCCACCACTCCCTAGTGGGACCACTCACATGTCAGAAGGCTACGACTAGTGGAGCGTCACTGAAGGAGTAGACTCTCTAGTCAATGGAAAACAACGTCTAAACTAGATAAAGTACAAGGACCGCTCCTCGTATCGACACCGACTCACGATGACACAAGCCGAGAGCACCACCTCCCGGGATCCCACGGCACCCCAACATGTGGCCCCCATATGATGCCCAGCATCAGTCAGACCACGGGTTAGCACACGGATCGAGGTCCACTCACCCGAGACTCGAATCGGCAAGAAAAGAACTCCGGCATAACAGAATACGGGTAGCGGTCCATTTTGGAGGCTGCCACATATGTAAAAACTCTCGGATCTGCGAGAAGCATTTACGCGTTATAGGCCAGGAGTGCGTTCAAGGACGAACGCACTCGGGACCCATAGAGCGTTAAGCATGAATGCGCTCGGGACCCATAGCGCGTTAAGCTTTAACGCGCTCTGGAAACCCGACGCATTAGATCGTGGACGCGCTGGTATGACTAGGCGCGTTCACAAGGTCGCGCCTAGTTGGGCAGGCGCGTTCTCTACCGATAGTCCAACGAACCGCTGTTCATCTTCCTCGATGAACGCGACGACAGGGGGCAACGTGATCTCAAGATCGTGCCTCTGACCTATAGCACGACAATGGGTCGAGCCTGGTTCGCGGAGTAAGCACAGAAAATTCGAAAACCATGCCCACTCACCCCCCTAGTAAAGGGAAAACAAAAGGGAAGTCAGTCCCTTACACCCATCATGCTAGAAACCCCCAAAAACCAGCTAGAAACTCAATAAATCTGTGATATCCAGCTCACCCGCAAACATGGAGTTTCCCCATCTCGGTATGAAAACATGCCCCTCTTGACTTTCCGTGACCTACAAATCACGGGAAATGCAAGGGAAGAAGTGGGGATCCATCACCCTACCTCAAAGAAGCCCAAAAACACCTAGATGGCCGTCAGTCCTCAAAAATCGCTCGTTCTTCCTCGAGCTCCAACGAGCCACGCACGCCGCCGTGATCACCTCGCTGCCGTCGTCGCCGCCGCGCCGTCGCCCACCACTGTCTGCAGCCGGAGGGGCACGCTGCGTCATCGCTGGAAGAGGGGAGAGAAAGAGAGGGGGCGCCGGTTCTCCAATGGGAAGAAAGGAGGAGGAAGAAGAAAGAGGAAGGGGAAAAAAGAAAGAAAATATGGGTATATATAGAAAATCTGGATTTTCCAAAAAATACAAAAAATAGAAAAATATACCCCCGCGATCCTCGGAACACACCGATCGCAATGGTACCATCCCTGAGTAGGTGAACAACTCAGTTTACCCGTTACGGAGTTCCGTAGGTCTTGTCAGGGAAAAACATGGGAAACCGCAGAACACGTTCCGAGACCTCCGAAACGCATAGATCCAAACTCGAAAAATGTCCGAAAGATAATTCCGGACAAAATAGGAACAAAATCTCTGAGAAAATAAATTCGGGACCCAAGAAGAAGGATCCGAAGGGTCTGGGGTATTACACTTACCAACAAATTTAACCGAATCAGAATTGGGTTCAAAGATGGTACATGTAAGAGAATCAAAAATAACTTTATGACATTTGTCATATAATTGAATAATGCTAAGAAGGTTATAAGCCAAACCTTCAACTAACATAACTTCTTCAATAACACAGGAGGAATACTTACCAACTTTTCCTGAGCCAATGATTTTTTCCTTTAGTGTTACCTCCAAAAGTGACATGACTTGCATCTTTCTTTACCAACATGCTGAATTTTGCTTTATCTCTGGTCATGTGCCTGGAACAGCCACTATCCAGATACCACTTGTTATGACTGGCTACCAGGCATACCTGCATGGGAATCAAGTAGAATGATTTGGAACCCAGAGTTTCTTGGGTCCCAGAAAAACATTAATTTCATGTAGACTAGAAATAAGATATTTTGATATCAACATTTGATTTGGCCTTTTCATGATAGTTGTGGATTCCTTTTTAATTTGTTTTTTCTGCTTTTTCTTCCCACTTTCGTCATTCGAAGACTATTTCTGAGATGTGACCTTTTTCAATTTTTTAACATTATTCTGAGAATTTCTTTGCCAGAACTCAGTCCACTGGGCATTAGGAAAAGTGGGTGCACTATAGACCCTAGCTTGTCTAGGCATGACATTGACATAGCCATAGGAATTCGGGTTCCAAAAGTTTGTGTGCCTAGTCTGCCTATGGGAGTTCCATGGATGAGACCGATGCATCTGAATGGAATGATAGTTTTGGAAGTGCTACATAGGCCTCATGTGACCTTGACCTTTCCAAGTTGGCTGATGATAGGAATTGTAGAGTGTAGAATGATTAGGAACATTCTGATGGTGGCCTTTACCAAGGGTGCCTCTACCCAGACCTTTCTGAGGGAGTTTGGTAGTTTTGGCCTTGGAATTTCCTTGGACTTTAGTTTTGGGAGACTGACTGCTACCTTGGCCTTTGGTCTGATGTGTGGGAGTGTATGAGCACGATTCCCCGAACACTTCCACCTTCCCCCTGCCCTTGTCCTTGGCTTTGGGCTTAGTTTTCTCAATATTTTTAGTTTTATTCTTATCCTGATTGTCTCCATAAGTCATATTTATCCGGGGTTGGCATGTCCCCTTTTTTGCCACAAAGGAGGTGGTTCTCAAATCAAACCTAACCTTATTAGTCGGGTTGAAACTCAGCCCTTCCTTTCTGAAATTCCCATTAGTTCCCAAGATAGCATTCAGATTTTCTGTGTCTTGTACCATGCCTTCAAGGGAGTTTTGTTTTTCTTTGTTTTATTTTTTAAATTTTTCTATTGACTTTCTCAACTCATTGTTTACACCATTGACAGCTTCATACTTCTCAGTAGCAATTTTTGTTTCTTTCTGAAATTCATGAATTTTCATTTTAAGTTCATCAATGGTTTTTAGCAAGTTCTCATTTTCAGTCTTTAAATCATTTATCATGCTTATGCTACCTTCAGCTTCATTCAGGGAGTTCTTCAGTTCTGAATTTTCAGTTTGCAGACATGTAAGTTTATCAGACAAGGAAGTATCATTGACTAATGAATTTACTTTCCTTTTTAAATGTTTGTTCTCCCTACGAATGTCTTCATATTTTTCTAAAAGTTCAGCATAGGCATCTTCCCATTCATTCTGTGTAAAATTATCGAAAGGGGAAGTTACCTCATCATCGCCGTTGGCCATCAGGCAGAGTTTTTCTTCTTTTTCACTGTCAGAGGAGTTGCTCTGACTTTATTCTTCTTCATCGCTCCAGGTACTGACCATAACTTTTCCCCTTTTATTTTTCAACCTGGGCTGTTTGTCCTTGAGCTCAGGACAGTCTGCTTTAAGATGCCTTGCCTTCCTACAATTATAGCAAACAATGGCATCAGATTTCTTCGCAGATTCAAATTTATATTTGGTCTGTCTCTTTACAGAGAAATATTTTCTTCTCAGCCCTTTCTCTTCCTTCCTTAGGAATTTCTTGAAATTCCTGGTAAACATAGCAAACTCATCCTTATCATCATCAGAGCTAGTACAGCTACATTCACTTGATGACCCTTTGCTAGAATTTGATTTAAGAGCTAGGGGCTTCCTTCTCTTCTCAGATTCATCAATTTTCTTATGGTTCAACTCATATGCCATGAGAGAACCAATGAGCTCATCCACAGTGGTCTTCGCTAGGTCCCTAGACTCTTCAACTACGGTGGCCTTTGTGTGCCATATGGGTGTCAGGGACCTCAGAATCTTTCTAACTACCTCATGGTCACTGTAGACCTTTCATAGACTTCTCAAACTGTTCATAATCACATTCAACCGAGCGTACATTTCAGATATGGACTCCTCAGGCTTCATTTTGAAAGCCTCATAGTCGGAGACTAACATGTTCGCCTTAGTCTCTCTAACCTGAGATGTCCCTTCATAGATGATCTCCAATTTGTCCTACATCTCCATAGCAATGGTGCAGGAGGAAACTCTAAAGAATTCAGTGGGATGGAGAGCACACTGTATAGCATTTATAGCACCCTAATTCAGAGTGGACTTTTGGATGTGCTCCTTAGTCCAGAATTCCTCTCCATAGCAATGGTGCAGGTAAATCAAATGGACCTTTACTCACGACCTTCTAGATTTTGTAATCCTTAACACGGAGAAACACCTGCATCCTATTCCTCCAGTAGGCGTAATTACTACCATTAAATAATGGTGGCTTGCTGGTTGAATGACCCTCAGCGACAACACCTTTAGCATCTTTGACAGATCTCTCCGAGATGTGAGGCTCTAAGGTAGAGTTAGGCTCTAATACCACCTATTGGACACGGATGGACACTAAGATCTAGAGGGGGGGTGAATAGGTCTACCCCTTAAAAACACAAGAAGAAAAGATAGCGAAATTAACCGTACTACAGAGGAGCAATCAAAAAATGCAGATCCAACTATGCAATCTTAAGCATTTATCCAAGCGAGAAATAAGAGAAAAGGATGCGCACACGAGTAGTAGAACCAAGAACAAGCACACAGAGACACCAGGATTTTTAGGTGGTTCGGCTTTCACCTACATCCACCCCACACTCAGACTGAGTGTGGATTACTGCTGATTCACAGCTTCTATCCGCTGATCCACAGCTTCAAGGATTGGATCCCTATAGACCGCTAATCTATAGCTTTGGGGATACTATCCCAGACCGCTGAGCCTCACAGCTTGCTACCGCTGAGCTTTACAGCTTGGATGACCGAGGACTCACCCTCGCATGCTGACTCACAGCTTGACAGAGTTCATAAAAATTAAAATGAAAGACTAAAAATAGCAATGTAGCTCTTCAATGAGCAGATTGACTCTGGATTTGATCCACGAGTCAAGTATAAGAACCAGCACCCTGAAACTCTCTTCGATCTAGAGCTTTCAATCCTATTCTTTCCTTCTAGCTTCTCTTCTCTCACTCTGGCTCTCTTCAGGCCGCTCTCTCTTTTCTTAATTTGCTTGCTCTATTCTTTCACTGCTCGATCATCTTCTTGATCTTCAGAGGGGCTTATATATGTCTTTTGTCTTCAGCCCTCACGAGCACACACATTGGGCATGTGGAGAGCTCGTTCCCGCCTTCCTAAAGATGACACGCGTCAGGACTAGATTGGCGAGCATATCCTCATTGGTACAATCTTCTGGACGTATCTGCCTCGGATCACGTTGTTGGCACCCAAAATATGATCCCTCAGGCGACCAAGCCGTAGGTACAAATGATACGGCCCACTGAAGCACAAAATCCGATGGAGATCAGTTTACTAGAGGATCCTCAAGCTGCGAGGGCCCCGAGTCACCTTAAAGTGAGCACCGGGGACTTCACCTCAGGAGAGTCAAGAGGAATCCACAACCAACCGACAGCGCGATCAAGCCTGCCCAATGATCCGGCGTCGACCTCGTCATGCCGCTGCCCTACATCCATCGTCCGACCAAGGACGATGTCCACCCAATGACTCTCCTAAAGAGGAAAAATGTCCTCGGCCGTCCACGACGAGGTGCCGAGGGTTCTATCAGCAGAAGGCCCCGATCACCCGACACGGGTTCGGCTTCTCGCCATAATGGGCCCGTTAGTGGTCGATTGATCGCCATGCAAGGCGGAATTATCCAGGATGCAACACCATCCCGTAAGGAAGCTTCGGACACGAGTCCGTCTCAACCAGAAGCACAAATCACAGTGCCGAAGGTCATACCAGCAGGACACCCGTGTGCTCGGGCCAGACACACACGAACGAAGTTCTGATTAAGGCCATTCGTCATATCAAGAGCTTCGTCACCACCCCGTCAAGGTTTTTCAAGGGCCAAGGCGAGAGGAATAGTCAACGGGAGCCTCTGGAATCATCTTCGGACCCATCGGCCGAGCCGCGCTGAGCAAACAAGTTAAAACGGCTCGTGAAGGGATGTCGACGCCTCTTAATATGGCACCATCAAAACCGGCGCGCCAATTTCGATCGGGGATGTGTTCCCCGGTGCCATCAAATCCGGCGCGCCGCTTCCTGGGGCGCCGGATTAACAAAAGGCTATATAGCCTGCCTTCGAAAAAAGAAGAAAGAGGAAGACACGGAAAAGAAGAGAAATCAGAAACGAGAAGGAGAAAAAAAAAGACAGAAGAGAGCCAATCTGAGGAGAGAGTTCTGTTCGTCCGAGAGAAGAGCTTGGGGGAGAAGTAGGGTTTTCCACCGAGGGTTCCCGCCGTTGTCTTCCTCGTCTGTTCCTCTGAATACCTCCGGAGCTGGAGAAGAGAAGCCGGGGGATCCGATACTCTATTCTAAAGAAAGGGTTTAGGTGGGTTCCATGTTTTCTCCCGGTCGATCCCCTTTCTTCTTCTTTGGTTTTCTTCCCCTGATAAAATGTAAGTGAGAGAGGGGAGGGGCGATGACACGAGCCTGACCTCCCCTCCCTCACCATTACCTCTGCCCCTTCTCTTCGTTTGTAATGAGCATTTCCCTATTAATGTAAACGGCGGCCGAGCGACAACGCCGGCGTCGAAATATGCATGCTGTGCATATGTATCTGTGTCGTTCATGGGATGAATGAAATGCTATTGTGGCTGATGCCATATCTCTCTTTTATGCCCTCTCTAATCCCTTCTCGAATGTGCATCTAATGATTTCCCGGCATATGTACTCCCGTATAATCGATTTCTCCGATGCTGGATATGCCCTCGGGCTACATGAATCATTCTCCACCCTCCCCGGGGTTTTCTCTTTTGATCCTAATGTAATGGCCGGGCTATGCACCGTATATTCCATGGGTTTTATGATCGGAGACGCACTTGTGTGCGTATCTCTGTCCATCTCCGCCTAGGGAGCGAACCCTTCACCGCCCCTGTGCTTTTCTTCATAGGCCAGATGGGTGGGGAAGATCGCTTCAATCGTTCTTTTTCATTCAGCGGCGAGCCCCCTGTTGGTTTGTTTCCGAATATGATATATATATATACATATATCCATTCCCCAGGCCTCTGTGCTAATCACATAGCATGCTGGTATTAACTTGCTTAGCCCGTGGGTTTCGCCGTTCTAATATATTTTTAGCAATTCATTTGTCAACTTGTCATTGTCAAACAACGTCTTGCACCGCTCTCTTCGCTCCGCTCACACCTTAATGGGAGTATGCTCTATAGCCTTACTCCAGTATCCGGGGAGGGGGACATTCCCCCAGTCTTCTACATCAGCCACTCGGCCGATGGAGGGCTCATCCATTGATGACGAATGTCCCTACTGACCATTGAGTGCGCAGCAACGGGGCTAAGCCCTGCAGTTCAAATCCACGGTCCTTAATGGGCTTTGTGGTGGCCGTGGGTTGTGTTCCCCTTGTAGGCTAGCCCTCGGGGTTTCCTTCCCTCCATCGGTCGTCCCGATTCGAGAGTTGTGGTGACTCGGGTCACGTGCCCCTCGT